>QLNU02014176.1:66751270-66787875 GCA_006491805.2 Dysdera silvatica
GGGAGTAGGATGGAGGAAGGAAAGGGGCGGAGCCTGTATTGAGACGTAAGCAACATGGCGGCAAGCCAGGACAAAGTTGCCAAGTGTATTGGAAACACTTCTCACTAAAAACGAAATGGAACAGTATGTGTACTAGCGCCCAGACGTGTAAGGAATGTCATCAGGGATATGACCAATGACCGTCAAACCTTAACACATAAAAATACATCATTTATATAGCCATTAATATCATTTACATTAACATATACGTAAATGGTCATCTCTCCGACTGAATATTATTCACAACTTTCCCGATCATTACTTATATAACTTGTCATCTTCCACGTTTTTTTCCAATGGTCATGTACACAATACTCAGCTTCCAAATGAAATAGTTATAAAATGAGAATGATGTAGCTCCCATTGCAGTTTCTGAATGCAACATGAACCAGATTCTCAACATCCAATCACATTAAAATACCAATTTCAGCACGCCTATTATTTCACGATTACTCGACCATTGCAAAGGTATGCAGATACAGTGAAATCCGTCTACAACGGTATTGGCAAAGTATCTGCCTGTAACGTTATTTTCCAGTCCCTATAGGTATGAAGTGTATAAAACTCAACCTCCTGTCTAAAACGGTAACGTCATTTTCTCCCGGTTTCTAGACTATGGTTATAGACGAAGTTCACTGTATTAAATTTAGTTAACGAGTAGTCATTAAAGGTCTCGACGTTCGAAATAAGCAATTATTTAACGAGTTGTGGAAGATTCAGTATGCGAAATTCTATATTAGATGATTATGACAAAGGCATGAGTGAGCATAAAACGAAATTATCAATGTCTTACACTTCTAAGATTCTATCTCCTTTTCGTATGCCAGCCTTTTCCGCTGCTCCTCCCTCCAACACTGCACTAACGTGTTGCAACGGTGCATACAATTCGCCATTAATACTTTTCAGGGGGCCGCCTTCACTGACTTGCCCTCTCACGTTAAAACCAAACCCTGTGTCTGTCTTATAAATGGTAACGACCCGAGGGCCAGAACAATACGAAACATCATCGTTATTTTCCGAAGTTATACAGTCAGAATCGCTATCCGCCATGACGATCGTCTGATCCTCCGTCGGCCGGAAGTTCTGCTGCCAGCAGTTATCTTCAATTCCCCCTTTTAATAAATAAAAACCATTGAATAGAACTCCGATTATCGAAACTTTGCTTAACGGAAATGGCCTACTGCGTTTTTTTTATTATTATTTATTGCACTTTTTTAGTAAACACCCATTCAATGTTTTAGGTAAGGAAGCCCGTATTTGTTTTCTGGTGCACTCTGGCTTTAGAAGAGAGAAACCGATACAAATGGTAGAGATTCCATTCCATTCCACCAGAGTTTGTTTAAATTAAGAAAAATGCAGTAGTTTAAACACATAATTCTAAAACAAGCACTGACTAAATACTTCTTTACATTTCTAAATGTAGACTAATTATAATCTAAGCATTTTAATCAAAAAAGTGACTTGGCATTATATATAAAGTAAGCGTTTGCTTTTTTTCTGAAGTAAAGCGGTCAAACAATGCGCAGTATTAGATTTAGCGTTGAGGTTACTGTTAAACGGCAATCTTCTTTGATTACCTTGCGCTTTTTGGTTTAAGAAAGTCAATTCCTTAAAAACAAAAACCGTTACACGACAAAATTTGTGCATGTTAAAACGAAAATAAAGCTTGTTTTTAATATAGAAATAGAAATGTTCATTTCAAGCCGTTTCAATCATACTATTAAGGGAAGACACAAATCATATGGCGACGTTTAGTATTAATATTACAATCATTCATTTATAACACATATTTGTTTTAATGTAAAATACACATTCTTCTCTTTTTTTTTAAATTAATCATTTATATATTACATAACAACATTTCTTCGTGCTTGTGTTGAAACTGAAACGGAAGTTCAAAGTTTCATCAATGTTGGCGGAAATAGTCATTTAAGAACGGTTCCGCGAATGTTTTCATATTTTTGTTTGTAAACTCGCCTTTTCTTATGAAAAGGAAAATAAAAAATAACTTTGAAGGAATTCGATGACCATTATAATAAAAACAAAATTCCCAAAAGTGCAAATTTTTCAAGAAAAAGTCGTAGGTGTGTTGTAGGTGGTTAGTAGTGTGTAACAAGTGGGGGAAGCAAGTTCCTGTGTTGTAACAACCATTAGGTGTTTAGTAAGAGAACATTAATTACGGCCTTGCGCGTATGTCCTTATGATTGATGTCCATTTTATGACAGCGCGACGTTCGATGAGAAAAATGACAGTTTTCACATTTGTAAACAGTAATTTGAGCCTTATGACGTGATATACAAATATGACATCTACTTGGTTAAAGGTGAAAGATTTTAATTTAAAACCCCGTCCCAATTCCGTGAAGACATTTAAATCTTACGTCGACTTTGATGACGGAGCCAATGGTGAAGGGCAAAGTGAAGGTGGATGTGATCAAGTAGAACCACTTCCAAATTATGATAAAGTAAGTTTTCTACACATGTACGTAGTCTTATATATACACGCAGTAAACCTCTGACTAGCGGACACTTCGGGACGACTATCTGTCTGGTATTATGAGGTGTCCGCTATTTGAAAGGATAACAAACAGTGGTAGTTCTGGACAAAAAAAGTTTGAGGCACAAATTCCTGCCTATGTGCACGGGTGTCGCTGGAACATAGGCGGGATAATAAAATGCGGTCATATTTAGGGGCCATACCCCCCTCCCGACCCTAGTCTAGAACCGCCACTGATAAGTATTAGGAATTGGAAATGTCCTTTTAAATCAAAATGCCTTCTATTCAGGAATATCCGTTCAGGAGGTTTTACTTCATATGTGTATGATTTCAACTTGAATTTTTTCGTTCTTGCAGCACAACTTTTAAAGACTAAGTTTTTTTTTTTACTGTATTTAAAGTATTGCCACAGCCAGAATGGAACCAGGCAAAGTTTAATTAGCCCCCCATGGAAAATACTCTTTCTCAAAATAAATTATTGTAGAATTTTTTTTTGTGTAAATTTTTGCAGGACAGTGTGTTCTTTGGTGTTAAAAATGTATTCAAAACAGATTTTTGAGGTAGATCTTGTGTGTATTATGCTTTTTACAGAGGTTTCAGTCTTCATCTAATCTATAATAAAGATAAGGGAAATTATATATTTTAGTATATCTCTATAAGTTTTCAATGCAATTTTTTTTTCATAAATTTGTTCAGTAGAAATTTTTATGTAAACACTGGCTTTTTAATTCGCTCTTGCAAATTTATATTCAACTGCTTCACTTTCAGTCATTCCTTCTCAAAATCGTAATAGTTCAATGCCTCTTCACAAGCAGATTTTCCTGGTTCCAAATTTGTGGTTCCACGACGTCAGTAAGTCTTTAAATTTCGCTTTTAATTTTTTTCAAACACTCACCATGATATGATCAACCTTAGCATTGCTGATAGTTTACCATATTTTTACATTTATCCTTTTGGCATAACTCTAATTTACAGTTCAACTTTTATATTTTATTGGAAGAAGCTTATTCCTCATGCTTTTAGATTTATTTGAAGTTCTCCATGAAGAACCTTGCATCATTAAATGTGCTCAGAAAACTATCGAGATTTAACTTTAATTAGAATGAAATGTCACTCTTTGGCAAAAATTGGTGCATGCTGCTGAGTATAGGGGCCCCAGACTCATTAAGGAAAGACAGAATAAGGCCCGAGACTCACCAAGCCATTTTTATATCAGTTTTTGGTTTTGCTTTACGATAAATTCCCCGTTTCGCCAAAAGCACGCTAACTTCCTTGTTGGGTTGCTGTTTCCCCACATTCGCTTTATTTCTGGTTGCCATTATAATTTAGCGTTTACAAGTTTTATAGTGTTTAGAATAATTCTTACTTTTACGTTTCGGCATCTGTTGTTTAATATGACTGTTAGTGTTTTGTTTTTTTGTGTAAATTTGTCTTTTTTTTTATCGACATTAATGACTATAATAGCTCATAACGGGAAACTAGAACACCTGGTGTGAAATTCTTCTGCACATGTGTGCACTCTGTAAATGTAAGCATGTTGCCGCTTAGGTATTAGTAATGCAGAAACATGCTATAAATTAGTTATATCTGTTGAAAAAAATAGCAAGATCTCCTAAAATATTAGCTAAACACTTCTTTGCCTATTAAGAACTTTACAGGAAAATACTGATTCGCCAGTTACCGATCCAAGAAGTGCACCACTAATGTGATCTTAATGGACAGCAAGGGCATACCCCGAAGTGGGGATCTCCCCCCCCTCCACAAACCTTTCACTGATTCAGGAAAATTACAGGGCCTAAACAAGGTTGCGGCATGGCAGATTTACCTCCATGTTTTAACGTCTGAAAAAATAGCCATGGTGGACCACAAATCTTGCTGGTATTGTTTGACAAACATGGATGCTCTGATCTGATGATGCCATGATAAACATATAAGAAATTTCCTTCACCTCATTTGTAGAGTACACGATTATTTTTGGTAACAAGCCTTTATTCCGCACTGTTCCCATATTTTTCTAATAATGTAGATTCAATTTGTGTCTCTCACATTTATTAGCTAATATATTAATGTAATAATTTATATTAATTGATAAGACAGGCGAAGTCAACTACTTGTTAACAGCTGTATGAAGCGAAAGGTATTTCTGAATGTATTTTTCAAAAAGATATTTTCTCTTTTAATTGAGAAATCATTGAACTTACATTTAGTGGGACAAAAGTCCAAATTAAGAGTAACATTAATATCATTTGTAAATAATAATATTTAAACTATTAAACAAATTAAAAGTAACCACTGTTAAATCAGGACTTTTGCAAACACTCGATGTGGTGTTTAAAATGCTGAAAAACCTAAGCAATTCCATATTTTTGACGGCTGTATGAATATTTATTCAAGTCTTAAGTTTATAATTGAGATTGTGCAAAATTTATAATACAACAAACCGCCAAATAAACAACCAAGCCGAACAATTCGAACTCAAAATTTCTAAATTTGATATCTTCTCAATATTGTGCTTTCGTGGTGATATTTTCTTCCTTCAGCATCTCGCCGAAATTTACCTCAATAATCATATATATGGTGTTCATTATATATATAGATGTCATATATGTAATTAATAATATAGTGTAATATATGTTATGTGATGATTATGTCGGTAAATGATAAAACCGACCATAATTGTTTGAATATCGCCATTTTCTAATCCACTATGCGTCCGGCGTTTGGATTCCTCTGACAACTGTGTCTCCTAGTGCAGTATGACCTTAGTTGTCTGTATGCCATTAAATATAAATAAAAAAATTCATGACTTACTTTATTGGGATCTGGAACCAAACCTGCAATATCTTTGAGGTATGATTGTATATATTAGTGATGTAGCATGATTTCAAAATTTGGCCATCTCGAATTGGTCATCACTCTCTCTCAAATAAAGAAGTCACGATTTATATATATATAATTATGGCGGTGACGATGTATGTATGATTACAATGGGTTGTCACCTGAGAGAGGTAAACGAAGTTTACTTCTTCGATGGTTTATGATGGATGCCCATCTTAGAACTATAAACGACTTGGTAGGACTCAGACGACACCAGATACCAGCACTTATCAGGTGTCGGCTCTTTCCTTACTTAAGTTATACTTTATCAATTACAATTTATTATTATCGTAATTTACTTTTATTTTATTGAACTTGCTTATTTAAAACACTGTTGATTGACAGAGTGATCTTATCAGGAAAGGGCTACTTTTTAAACATGTCCCATGTAACTACCCAGTTTGGGGTTTGATTGGATACTTAAAAAATATCATAGTTTTATAACTTATTAGCTTTTAGGCAATGGCAAGTGCGAGGACTATTTTCCGTGTGGCTAAAATATCTGAATGCTTTCCCCGTCTTGTGCTTTTTTCTCGGGTCAATGCTGTAGTGTAGGGTCATTCGCAAATTTTATCAAAATGGTTTAAAAAAGCTGTATTCATGGTATTTCGCCGCTCTTGATGCGGTCATTGCCCCCACGGTAATGTGCTCAACTTAGAATAATGGGTCTTTGTAGATCGAAGGTACTGAAGGTGAAAGCGGTGTATGATACATACATGTCTTACAAACCGTGGACTTTGGGCAATAATCTCATGGGACAGACCCTGTCCTGCCTAACCAAAAAATTAATAGCACCAACAAATTACTTAATTATATTAAATTAAACAACAATATAAATCAACGTTTATTGGCGTAGTGATACCAGATTCGATGTTATGGCGTGATTAGATTGTGAAACGTTCGAAAGAAAATAAATATTTTATATATTATATATTAATAAGTATGTTTCACCATCTTATCACGTCATAACATCGGTGCTGGTATCACTACGCCAATAAACGTTGATTTATATTGTTGTTTAATTTAATCTGCGTAGTGTTCGATTTATTTAAATTATGTAATTATATGGAAAAAACAAAAGTGTTGCTGAGATTTAATTTTTGATAGAAGCGGCCTTGAAATCAAACACTGTGGCTGGACTCGAAAAATTCCTTCATAGCCTGCAAATCCATGAACTCCAAGTTTTGCTCATTGAGCTCGCAAGTTCTGTGATTTGTCTTGAAGCCTGCATGTATGGACTTGTGCATTTTCAGGACAGACCCATGCAGTCTCGAACTTCAGGTTTGGTTTGTTGAGTCCATAACCTTTATGACTACCCCTATATGAGAGTCTAAATATTTTTAGTACATGTCCTTACAGACCCAAACTCCATACCAGAGATCTTCATGAGCCTGTTTCTTTTGGCCCACAAGTCCGAAAATTAACCCATTGGACTGACATGGCCCAAAGCCGGAAAATCGGCCTGTAGGCTTGACCTGGTCCATGCAGGTTCAAATTCTTGTCTTAGATTCATTCATTCATCCACCTCATTTTAACTCTATGAGAGATTTGCAATTTTTCATTATTATCTATTAAAATTAAATCTGATCCCATTACGTACTTAAAAGTCTATTAAAGGGATCTCTGAAAAGCTCATTACATCCCTCAAAATGTCATCACTTGTATTATCCCCACCCCCGATGTCATAAGAGTTCTTAAATTGAAATTTGTAGTCATAGAAACATCAGTTTCATAAGTAAGTTTAAAATAAAAAGTATAAATATGTTTAAAACTAAGTTTATAATAAGTGTAAAAATGCATTACCATACTATGAGTTTTATGCAGTAGTCCATTTCCACGATCATTTCAAAGTCCATGTTTCTATCAGAATCCATTCACAATGCCAGCAGGTGATTAAGACAGATGCATTTTTAGTTTCAAGAAATGGAAGACTTCACCCTCAGTTTCTCATGGGAAGACCTTCCAGTGAGGAACAGCAGTAAAAGGCCATTTCTATTGTGAGCTATGCGACATAGACTCAGCGCTTGGACAGTTTTGTTAGAGCATCCATCATTTCACCGCACATCCAGCTTCAGGGTCCAATGACCAATGTGATGGTCTCTTATAAGTTGTCTCATAGCAATCCAACCAATAACAGATGAACTAGTTGGTATTTAGGAGGCCACCAACTGGGTGCTTCACAATGGTAAAGGGATTGCAATGATCTTCTGTGACTCCCAAGATGCTCCCCATGGACTACCTTCTCATTCTGCCCAATTACCCAAGATAACCTTGTGTTGGTCTCCGAATGTGCATCTCAGAAAAACCTGTTTCCTTTTACTGGATTCCTGATCATTGCAAAATTAAAGGAAATGTCATAACGGACATCTGAGCTTGTCTGGCTATTCAGAATTCTGTCTTATCCTGCAGCCATCCTCTCATAGGCCAAGTCCCTTCGGCTACCTTTATGTCATAAAAAGCAGCTTTCGAACTGAAATCTCTACTCTTCAGAATTCTATTATTGAGATCCGCATTTCCATTTTCCAGTTTTAAATTTTCTAATTTCTAATTTAATATTGAAGTATTGCATGGCGGTCCCAGTATAAGATTCACAGATATTGTAGAAAATAAATGGAAAAATAACATATAATTTTCTAAAAAAAATTAAAATACACATAATGGCAGAAAACAAGTGCATTATATAATTTTTGAATGAAAATGGGTACATGCACAGTATGTTTAAATTAATTACTCGATATCCCCTGGCGGTCCCAGAATGAGATTCTTAGATATAGTAGAAAATAAATGCAAGAATAACGTATATTTTTTAAAAATTAAAGTCTCCCCTCCCGCTTATTTTTTTTTTGGTATCTTTAGAAAGTATTTAATGTGGGCTTTCTTATGATATGCCACATGAATATATATTTCTAATGTATATTCATGTGGCATTTCATAAGAAAGCACACATTAAGCACTTTCTAAAGATACAAATATCAAGTCTTTACATTAATTAGAATGGAAGTTATGGAAAAATTCGTCATTCAAGAAATGCTCAAATTTGAGCTATCGGCCCATTTTCAAAGATGTGTATCTCAAAAACTAATAGCAATAGGGACTAATTAGTGGGCATTTATTCATTTCTCTGCAAGTGGAACAAATGAGCCAAATTTCATAAAAATCTGAAATGGTCTGGTTGTGATCTCAGGTAATTTGACATGGTACGACTCTGTACGATGTCAAAGAGTTTTATATACAGAATAAAAATATGAGTATATATTCTCGTAAAGTAAGAAACATTTAACGTTAAACAAAATTAAAATAAAGAAGCCGTAGAAAACACAGCAACTAAATTCGTGTTAACATCACGTAACGCATTTGCACATTGCTCAAAGAGCCAAATATTTAATGCTGATCAGAGTAGTTTTGCATATTTCATACCAAATAACAGAACATTATCTCACAAAGATGAAAAAAATTTAGTTTCGTCCGCGTAATCTGTGACCCACTCATACACTTTTATATGCCCTTACTTATCAATGGATTGAAATGGTAATTGTTATGATTGCGCTTTTATGTTTTTTACCATTTTCATGAGTTATGATATATATGGTATTTGAACATTATAAAATTCTTACCTCAATCTTTCTTTCGTAAACATAGTCAAACACTCTATTGTTTGATATTTGCGGCTTTTTTCTTCTTGAAAGTAGTAAGATGTATGGTATAATTTTAGTTTACATTTTTTAAAATTATGTATGCTATAATTTGTAGGTTAGAGTAGAAATTTTTTATAGGAAAAAATAGGGAGAAGGGGTATTTTCTTTGTATTTTTTTTTATTTTAAGTTCTATACTGCCAATTATTTTAAAAAGTTTTTAGATTTTAAATATAGATTTGTTTATTTGGACTCTCCAAACAGAGGATCCATTGCGTTCTCTGCATCTACGCCATGAACTGGTGTCAGTGGTTTTTTTCCCAAATGCATTTTATGTGAAATAAAATTTGTTGGTAGTCAATAATTTCACCAGTAGTCAGTAACTTCATTAGATATAACGTGCCAATTTTAGCTTTACTAGAACTCTTCTACATGTAAGGTGTACACTGCAATCAGTTATTTTTGCGTTTAACATTCACCGCAAAATTTTATTGGTTTCCAAAAAACTCGCTCATTGCGCCATATTAAAAATGACTCCCCTATTTTACCACTTGTCGCATAGCTTGGAAGTAACGCAAGAAAGTATGGGGAACGAAAGATCCAAGAGGAACACAAAGTCTGTTCGTATTAACAGTAAATCGTCTTATCCGCAATGATATTATGCTATATAATCTGACAAAACTTCAAAAACCGGTTCCTATTAAAAGTAATTCGCTTTAAGTGTGTTCATCTTAACGAGGTTCGACTGTAGTAAATAAAGAAATAACAAAAATTCAATTTAGCCCTAAATTCAGTTATATTAACGAGCATGCGGTTTTGAAATATAAAAATGCGCAATCGGCAACATAAAACCAAGTAATATTCGCAAGGCAGTTAGCGAAAATGAACCTCACTGTAGAATAGATATAGACTCACCCTTTTTGTGCTTACTTAAGGATTCAAAGTCATGGGCGCGTATTTCCCCTTCAGTGTAAAAACAATTTCTTAAGAAAGGGGAAACCGATGGCTGTCCAGAATTTATTGTGGTGGCTATCTCCAAATTACGCTAGCGGCAGTTAATTTGGTTGAGGTCACTTCTTTCATACAAATAGGCCGGCCATCGTCAAACTCTACTCCTATGTTTATAGTGTATCCGTTAGAGTCAATTAGTGGAGCACAGATGCTTTGCACTCGTATTCATGAAGTGAGAAGGGTCCGACAAGAAAACGGAGTTTGCTTTTCACTCCATAGATTACCAAATTCAGGACGTTGTAGTGGGGACTATGTCCGAATGATGGGTTGGGAGTCAAGGTGTCACACAATAAAAAAAAATTGCGATGGATGAAAAGATTCATTTTATCAAATTAGAAGTGCAGCTTGGAACATGTGATTTGAAGTTTGAAAGTTTTTAATTCGAATGGTATTTGTTTCCGCCCACGTGATGTGATTGGATAGAATGTTCATCACACAGACAGCATCTGATACCTACTGATCGATTTCTCGCTCCTGGTCATCATTCACGTACCCCGCAAGTGTCACGTAAAGATGTCAAGTTTCTAACTTAGAACGTTGCACACATGGCTATCTTCCCATCCAGTAATAGGAAGTAGTCACTGGGAAGATTTCTTTCCCCACGTGTTTACGCATACATGGCTGGCACTTCTTTTTTTAGGAAAGTTTGGTGAATAAGCTGAAGCTTTAAGACTAACTCGCCTTACATTTATCCACAATAAAAAAAAATGAAATGCGAGAAATTTTGTGGGGGTGGGCAGTCGTCCTTCTGGGGAACCGGCCCCCACCTAGTTACGCCAGTGTTTCTCGCATATACTATTCACTATTCCTTGTTATTGCAACAACCCTCTTCTACGAAAATAGTACGATCAACAACAACGACCAACTATTGACAATTCGAGGTGAATGATTCTTGAAAAACTTTCAAATCAAAAACACACTCTCTAGCTCTGTTCCTTATACCCTCAACACTGTTGCGGTTAACAGCAAAAATGTGAACTTCAACTTAATATTATGTTCGGCTTTAAGCCATGGCCTGTATAACGCCTAATACCTGGGGTCATCTATATTCTGTAAGCAGTCTTTCAACAACATCACTGGAACCAAGATGTAACTAGCTCGCTTTAAGTTTAAAAAAAATGCCGTTTGCAAAACAAAATATAACTGACCATTATAATTACTGAATTTACATTGCCACTTGGTGGTCATTATAAACGACTTACGTTATATGACTGCTTTGCTTGTAGAAACTTAAAAAAAAGATCGCATTGTTAAAAAACAACACTTAAGAGGCGTGTACATGATTTTATTTCCGGCTCAGCAAACTTCTTATTGTAATGAAGGTAATCACATCTCATATGGTATGATCAAGTGCCTTTGGCTCTATAAAATTATTATGAAGTAAAAATCATCTTCAGCATGGAATTGATACAGGTGTTAAAGCGATGGAGAATTATAATCTTAGAGACAATATTTAAGCAAATAAAAATTGTCCTCTATTTCATGCTCTTATTTTTTCGATATGTGTGCGGATTTTTTTTCCTATTTCTAGAGTTTAGATAACATGCAGTAGCTTGTTATCTGTATCATGAGGCTGTTTTATCTGATCACTGATTAGGTAGTTGAGAACAAACAGTTATATATTAAGATTTCTGACAGGTTGCTACTATTTCAAGCACCCCTTTTTATGGACTACCAAGATGGTATGATTTGGGTTACATAATAAAAGTTTAGTTGGATAATAATATAAGTAAATCATTATATAATGTAATCACTATCATTTTTATAATAAGTTTTCTTTATTAAAAAAAAAGAGAGAGATTTTCATGCCACGGAACTTGTTCCTGCTTCAAATTTGTTTTTATTATAACTTGGCTGTTTTCAACTGAATATAGAAGAATAAGACAAAGACGATAAACCAATGTTTCTGAAAGTGTAGTCCATCGATGTATCAAATGGTCCATATAATCTTTAGTAAATTTCAAAAGGAAAATATAGTATTTAATACATCATGACTCGAAAAAGAGCCTGACTGCAGCAAGTTGAAATTCCATGCAGACTATATATGTATATAGATATAAAAGTAAACATATCAAATTGTAAATGAAATGATATTAAATTAATGAGGGTGACGAGATATTGTTTTTGCATCAAGGTAGCCAACAGCCAAAGAATATCCCTGTTTAAGTGAAATAATATCATACATTTTTTATTTCTTTTTGGAAAATCCGAGTATTTAGTAATCCTAGGTGGTCTCAATCCCATTATCACAAATTATTAAGACTTTACTGTATAATAAATTAAGTATATACCGCACAATGATCATATTTTCATAGGCCAATTTTTAGTCTAGGAATGGTTACTTTAGACGGGTTTTTATAACAGAAACTGGTGATCCAAACTGCACTTAACTGAAATCTGGGTTATCCAAAACTGCCGCACTAATTTATTTTAATCATTATTATTATTTTGTTAAGTGAGCACTCATCTAGTGTTTTTAAGCAAAAATGCTCGTGTTTGTCTTCCAGCCCACTCCGGCCTTAACCTGCGAGGAGGCGTGCCAATTAGAGGAATGCAAGAACGGTCGTGTGGTGCTTTGCACCCCATCTGATTATATAGCATTATTTCATTAAAAACGTCCAATTTTACAGGGAACAATAAGTGGAATTTTCTCTTTGTCACCCTACCCCAAAGATTGTGACTTTGAAGGCAACAGGAAAGAGTTTGGCCAGTTTCAGAAGCAAGGGTGGACTGTTCTTTTAACAAATTGTAAGTTGTGGGGTGTGAAACATCCCGCGCGTCTGCTCGAATGTTAAGGATAAAATCAATGCAAATAGTAAATATCAAATATATACAAAGATATCAGACTGTTTTCAGAACGTTTGTTAATATCTTATTTAACATGTATGTCAGAGTTTGAGCTGCATACATTTCTTCCATATTCTGTGAAAAAATTTAATCCCATTTTTGCTAAAATGCAAAAGCTCTGAAAATTAAAAATTTCTACAATTTTATGTCGGCGGCCGCCATACGACGATCTTGAAGACCTTTTGTTGCGTCATGAACGGATGAATCGAAATGTTTAATTTTGAAAATTTCTACAAATTGTGGTGTGTAGCAAAGCCAATCAGAATTGTACAATTACATGGCCGATTGTGTAATTTTGTACAAAATAAAAAATGTTATTTGTAGTTCTAAATTTTAATTATGTTATTTTGTTTAGTATTTGTCTAAAGTACAAAATTTTCAAAGCTACCGCAAGTATTTACAGTAGAAAAAGAGAACTAAAAGAAATTTAAAAATGCTAAAATTTTATTTTTACATTTTAACTAAAATGCCAAAGGGGAAAAAAAAAAAATCCAGCTTACACCCTGGTGTGTGTATATATATACTTATGATGCTTTGCAATATTAATATAGTGGTTTAATTATGCAATTAAACTGAAAATTAAATTTCCAGATTATCCAAAATTGCCTTTTCCCCTTTTATTTAAATTAATCAGGTATCTGTTGTACTGTGAGAACCAATTTAATACAAATTTGCCATTTGAATGAACCTCACTGTTTATTTATTTGCTGGATGGTATAATAAGATTTTGTTCCTTTTTAGGATGATCATCTAGAAGAAATTGAAGCATTGCCTTTTCCTGCACCCACTCTGTTACCCGGTGAATTGGTTATTGCGGAGGCGGAAAACGTTTTGAAGTTCAATCCTCTTAGCAAATTGAACAAGGGGATCTCTGGAAATTTGATTTGTACCAATTTCAAACTCAGTTTTTTAACTGCAGAAACATTTCCATCGAATTTAGTAAGTTCTGTAAATTGCCTTCTTAATTTGGTGGACAGTCCATTTTGAAAGTATTCAAACATTGCTTGTTATTCACACCCCTGTGATTAAATAGCCAAACGCAAAGAATCATTAGATTTGGAATGATATGACGTCATTAATAAATGTAGAATAATGTGGCATCAGTAATCAGTAGGTATAGAGTTATATTGTGCTTGATCTCTGTTCATGACCAAGTTGCAACAATCCTCAATATTGGGACAGCCCAACCCCCTCCTCCCTTATGGTTTTGTTGTAATATCTCCAATCTCAATGTAAGAATTGCATCAAAAATTATATTTAGCATAATTATGATGTGATAGATCTTTCGATCACATAAAAAATGGATGCTGACATTTAAAATTTTGGGAATAAAAATAAAAGTGGATCCTTTATGTAAATGAGATGCACATTAATTTATAGTGGACATTGTTCAGAGTCCAATTATACTTTTGGTTTGATGATTTCACCACAAGACCATGAATAACCGGGTGATGTTGGGATGCTGTTAAAACTGACTGTACATGTTTCATCAAGTTTTAGCATGGCATATAACTACAAAATACGATTTTCTCAAGTTTAGAAAACTGCAAATCTTATTACAGAAATGACCCAATGATCTGAAAATTAGTGCAGATGTTAATAACTACAATAATATGTTACAAAGACATGCATGCATTCTGAAAAGTTTACAAAAGAACCGAATTTGCAGGGTTGTGGTCAGGGCCTGATCATGCCTTTGCGAGACCCTAGGACAGGCACATATTTGAGGTCCCTGCCCTCACAAAAATTTTTAAATGTCCTCAGTAGTAAGCCGAGCCCAGTTCGGAGGGACATTGCATAATTGGCCCCATTATGAGTTGGATAGGTGTAAATAGTAACAAATGCACAATCAGCAAATCGTACACATACAATACTGCTTGACAACAGTTATTTCAACACTGGCATAAGGTTTAAAACATGACGTTTCGAGAGCCAACTGCTCCCTTTGCCAAATGAAGAAGGTCGTGGGTTCAGGTCCCACCAAAGGCAGAAATATTTATTTTCTTTCGAACGTTTCACCATCTAATCACGCCATAACATCGGCGCTGGTATCACTACGCCAATAAACGTTGATTGACATTGTTGTTTAATTTAATCTGCGTAGTGTTCGATTTATATAAATACATATGCTGCAACGGGCATTTCGATCAATTTAATACCAGTCTCTTTGCAATTTGGTTTAAATAGTAGTCTATGTACTACACCATTCTGCGAAATAACTGGCATCAGTAAATAGTATATACGTTCGTAAAGAGATTAAATATTGTCGTTCGTAGCTCAGTAGGCAGAGCCTCCGCCCGGCAAGTGGAAGGTCGTGGGTTCAGGTCCCACCGAAGGCAGAAATATTTATTTTCTTTCGAACGTTTCACCATCTAATCACGCCATACCATCGGCGTTGGTATCACTACGCCAATAAACGTTGATTGATTGACATTGTTGTTTGATTTAATCTGCGTAGTGTTCGATTTATATAAATACACACTAAATTATTCACATTTTTTGTCAGATGTTGAAAACAGTATATACTCAATTTTAATAAGAAAAAGAATTAGTAACCACCAAAATTAAATTGTTTTGTGCATGCTGATTTGAGTCTTCCTCTGTTACATTGATTTTATTTTAATTTGTCTTTGAATAACCTTGTGCCCTTTCAATTCTACATAGAACAGGAGACAAATTTATCGTCCATGTTTATGATTTTGGCGACGATTGGTTAGGAGTTGGCGACAATTTTCACTTTGTCGCCATCCCTACTACTGATAACCTTTTCTATTAACAGAAAATTACATCCTGCTAAATTTAAAAATGCAAAAAGGTAAGGCATATAAATAATAAAGGTTTAATTTTGAAGAATTAAAAATTAGGTTATAATTTGATCTCAATTTAAATATGAAAAAAAAAAGAAATTAAAGGCTACCAATGTTCAAATAAAAGCATTTATTACTACAAGAAATTGTTTACTTACTATTAAATTACATAGCTTTTTTTCTGCACTTTTTTAAAACAAAATATAAGATGCTGAAGTCATATTCTTTTCAATAGACAAAATTGACAACCCAACGAGTTTTTCTTGAGATAATGCCGATCTTAATCGATTTTTGATCGTTTTCAGAACAGAAAAAGAACGCTCACTAGATGCGTTTGATATCGGCATGCTTAGCAAAATTCTAAGAGCTGTATCCAAATTTGGAAACGTGTGGCAGATGTTCATCTTCTTTAATGTTTGAAGTTGTTGCCTGGGATCTGAGGTATCTGATAAAGGAACTTTGAACTGCCAATTCATCCGGAAATTCTTCATCGATGTCATCATGATAGGCACTCTGAAATACCTTAGCTTCACCATGAATATTCTCGTCGTTTTTTGACTTATACAAAAAAGCAAATGTTTTATTCACATTCTCATAAGCTTCTTTTCTGCTATGTAACTGTTGTATAAGGGCATCACACATAACATAGTGCGACAGAAACAAAAAGTTCTCTTTATCAGTTAAAAATACCTCATCTAGCATTCTACACTTCATACTACACCTTTTACGGGAACTTGTATAAACAATATTACCAACAAGATCATGTGCTTTAGTTTCACATGTATCAAAATTTTCTCTAACATTCTGAATAAACTCCAGCATCGAGTTATACAGGGAAATAATAGAAGATAAATCGTCAACACCGGTTTGCAGAATTTTACTTACCATATTCATTTTTTGCAAAATGTCGTTCCATACCACTGTAAAAATGGTAGTTTCTAATTTGTGAAGTAAAACCTGTGCTTCATGTTGTGTGGATCACGTTTCTGAATTATCTGCATGTCCTGTCTATTCATGTCCATGAATAGGTACAAATTCGATAAATCGTTCAATGGGAATACCATTTGGAGAAACGTATCTCAACACAATGGATAGTTGGTCGATATGTGATATGTCGGGAGTTGAATCAATTATCAGACCAAAATATTTTGCGGCCCTCGCTTCTTTCAAAATTTCCTGCATCACTTGTTCGGACATTATTTCCACCAGCTCTGTCACGATTGTTAAAGAGAGATAATTAGCATGTACCCTACCAATATTTGCATTTTTGTTGAAGAAACTTTCTAAAAAAGGATCAAAGCTGCTGATTAGCTCGATTAAGCCCAAGAAATTTCCATTGTAAGGCGAATATAAAGTTTCATTTTCTCCATATAAGACGAGTCCATGTTGGGCTAGAAATTTGATGCAGCCCACAACTCTCTGAAGGACATTTTACCAGTATTTTCTTTCTTTCTTTTTCAAATTCTGCAACCATTACACAATCAATACACTCAACAATTTTTGATCTTACTGATAACGAGCATATGGCTTCTCTGTGAAGAATTGAATTTTCATGTCACTTAAACGTTGAGCCACATTTTTCCAATCCTTAAAGCCTTCATGACACAAAGCTTGCTCATTTTTTGTAAATAATTTGCACATATAGCAAAATGAAGCTCTTTTGGTTAGAGAATAAATCAACCAATCTCTACAAACAGTTTCACAGTTCTTTCTGCAAAAAAATGTGTCTCTTAATGTTTTTTCTTTCACTCTTATAGTTCTTGCTGAGTTACTAATGCATTCAATATGTTGGCTGGGCTGATGGTGACTGAAATATTTATGCAACTACTCAGTTTCATGCCTTGGCCATAAACCAGGGTCATCACTATACTGATGATTTTCTACGTTTTCATTGGAGAAATTAGGAATTTCACTCACTCCATTTTTTTCTTCCTTGGAACATGTCGACATTTCACTGCGTATTGAGGTTGACAATGCTGGCACGTTGCCTCAAGTGGGAGAACTTGCGTAGATATAAATGCTTAAACGGTGGAGGGAGGGGTTGTTGTTTTTTTTATTCTTAAGCAATTCTCTTTCTTCGTTTTTTCTCTTCATGTGGTCAGATTGAAATCACCTCATTATTTGAACAAGACTTAATCTAAATTAGCACGTGTAAAAGAAAAATAAAATGGATGGGTGAAAATAAAGACCACAGTCACTGATTACAACATAGCAATATGTAAATATTATGATTGTGTTGTGAAAACTTGTTCCTACAATCACGGTTAGGAATTGCTGAATGAAGCCGGTAATACTTCTTATCGATATCTATGCAATTGGCCTCGACTTGCTTCTACAAATTCTATTAGGAACTTTGGCCGTGGGTCTTATACTCAATATTCCCACGGCTGAGAGTGAGTGGTGGAAGAAAATTGTACTTGCCTGCACAAAAGTTGAAAAACATAATTTTTTGCAAATATTGTGCTTCAATTTTTTTTTGTGTGGGAGAAAGATTTGGTAAAAATGAAAAATTTATATATAAAAATGAAATAATATTTTGGCTTTTTATGAGGCCCCTAAAATTGTGGGCCCAAACTTTGGGCACCTTTGCAGTGATCAGGCCCTGGTTGTGGTGCCTCCCTCTCTCTCTCCATCCCAAGGGAAGAGTTTTCAAACTGTTGAATGATGAACATCTGCTCGAAGGTTCCTGGTTTGAAAATATTATTTATATAGTGGACTCAATTTTACAAACTCATACAGACCCCTGTAACCCCAAAAAAACTTGGTTTATAAAATCAAAAGTTTTTGAATGGGGGAATTAACATCTCCTCTATGGAATACTTTTCAGGACTTGTGCAATAGTTTGTAAAAACGCGTATCTATTGTAATAATATTAAAAAAGCTCGAAAAGATATTTGTGTTTGATTTCTTGCTATATTTAAGCACGTTTGGAATTTTCTAATCTCTTTTATGTATTTTTCTCCTTAGCACCAAAGAAACTTGCTCCTTGCTGAAAATGATATTTGTCTTATTAATATTGATGCTATTTTTCATGGTGAGAAAACATTACATCTTTCTCCTGTTGATGAAAATGTTTTTGTGTTAGATTATGTATGAATTGTTTTTTCTTCGTTTTCTTAAACTAGTTTCCGGTGGGAAAAAGAAGAAAATTTCATCTTCAAACTTCCCAGGAAACATCGAAATACTTGAAGTGCATTGTAAAGTAATGTCAAGCAATTTTTTATTATTGATTATTATAAATTAACCATCCAAACTGATTTAAACAAAATTTCATCTCAAACCTTTTGTGTGAAATGGTTCAATAAAATAATTTCGAAGTAAAAAAATAGAAAACTGCATTGATTTTTAAAATAACAACGTTCTTTTCCCTCTTAAAATATTTACCTACAGTCCGACTTCCATAAGTCAAATTTTTCCTTAACTCGAATAAATGTTTCGATTGCTGTAAAAATTTCAATGGATTTCTTATTCTATGTCAAATTTCTATAACTCGACTTTTTCTTCATCTCTAATTTGTTTGTTGTTGAAGCCAGATTTGTGTTCTGTAACTCGAATTCTAGTGTAGACAGTTTTTTTTTTTCAAAATACGTACCTTCAGTCACTGCAGAATATTTTGCAAAATAGAAAACTTAATTGAAGTTGGAAAAATCCTTAATGTGTCCGTAATGAAAAACCCTAAAGTCTAGTTCCTTTTATTGTCAAACGCATATGATTGGTCATGGATAGCACTTATCCCATAATCCGATTGGTTGAATAGATTTCAGACACTAGATTTAGCACTTGGCGCTGATTGGCTGTAACTCACGTTATTAGAATTTGCTCTTGGCACTCTAAATTATTGTTCAGTTCGTGACCATAAAGTTCTGTTTATTCTGTCCGTATATTACCTTAGCTGGTGTTGTTTTCTGTTCAGTTCTTCTTTGCTATTCCCTAACTTTGTTTTACTGTGCGTAACCTGGTATTCATCCATCAAAAACCTCCATAAACATAGAGAGATAAAAAATATCATTGATTTGTGTTTGAATTTCAAGATGGCAAAAAGAAAATTGAAAACTTTGTCATTAGCAGAAAAAATTTCAAACCGTGTCCCAAAGTGTTAACATTTGAGGAAGTGAAACATCCGGATTTGTAAGAAGCTATTCTAAAGTGGTTTCGAAATGTTTGAATGAAATCTACCTAATTTGGGCCCAATAATCCGTGAGAAAGGGGAATGGTTTGCAAAGAAACTTGGTTTTGATGATTTTCAAGCCAGTAACTGTTAGTTAGATTAATTTTGTGTAAGACATAATTTTATTTTCAAAACCGAATGTGGAGAAATTGCTAATATCAATGTGATTATCTGCCAAACATGGATTGATAACGTTCTCCTACCAATTTTATGTAATTATAAAACAGATAATATTTTTAATGTAGATGAAACTGGTTTGTTTTTTCAATGTTTACCTTGAAAGACAATAACTTTTAAATCAGATCCTTGCTGTGGAGGAAAACATAGAAAAGAGCGAGTTACCATCATAGTAGGAGCCAACATGTCAGGAACCGAAAAGTTGCCTGTGTTAATGATAGGCACAGCAAAAATCTAAGGAGTTTTGCAAATATAAAATGTTTACCTAGTACAAGAATAATAAAAATGCCTGGATGACGTCCGAGTTGTATGAATCTTAGATCATGAAATTAGACAGAAAATTTTACAAGTAAAGCAGAAAAGTTGTAATGAAAAAAAAAAAGAAAAGTTGTAATAATTATCCCGCTCACCCAAAGGTTCTTAGTAGAGAATTAAAGGCAGTTAAAGTGATTTTTTTGCCTCCAAACGTGACATCGAAACTTCAGCCCATGGATCGAGGTATCCTAAAAAAGTTGAAACACTTCCACAGGAAATGTATTATTTTAAAACTTATCTCTTCTCTAGATGATGAGCAGACTACTCCCAAGGTAACACTTTTAGACTGTGTGTAAAATATTCATTATGCATGGGAAGTGTAAAACCATCAATTATTGTGCATTGCTTCAGAAAAGCTGATTTCAACCACGGAGAAAACTTCAAAAAGTGTCAAATTTCATCAGGTACTGATTGCGCTATTTCAATTCAACATGTGTGGAATTTGTTTTGCGTGTGAATAATGCCTGATGAAATAACTTATGACAGCTACGTTGATATCGATGGCAATTTCAACCAACCCTGCTGATAACGATATTATTGATTCAGTTCAGAATATCCCTACTGATGATAATGACAAGGTACGGAGTTCACACCCTGTTCCTGCTTTTATGGAGACCTTTTGTGCAATCGAAACATTAAGATCCTTTGTTAAGTACTGCGAATCAGTTCCTGTAAACTTTTTTAAGGCCAAACTGCTAATTTAGAGACTTGCGTTCTAAATGAAAATTTTGCATCAAAACGGCAAGGAAAAATAACATTTTTAAAAAAATATATCATTTCTAAAGGTATATACATGATAAACTTCCTTTTAATCATGGTTTATAATAATTACCATACTTTGTGTTTTTAAAATATATTATTGAATTAATGTGTAGTAATAAATTAATTATTCTATAACTCGAAGTTTACCCCACTCCCATGGAGGTTTGACTGTATTATAAAAACATGAGCTTCTAATTAGTGCCACAACTGGTGCCAAACCTCTGAAGTGATACATTTTTGATTTTCTAGAAATTTTGATTTACTGATGTAGGCTCATTCCTAACCAATTCTATAATAATATAATATTATATAGTATAATATAGTGTAATAATATAGTATAATAGAGGCACTGTTGTATTTGTTGTTTTAAATGAGCCTTTTGAACTTGATGTCTTATTAGAGAAAATTTATTTGCAGGATTTTAGAATATACACATTTAGTTTCAAGTTTTCACCAGCTAACCAAAGAGCTGTGAGTACAATTGTGAAATCTAACGATGTGTTTTATATTTTGGTGTAATTATCTTTATTTGGTGTAACAACCCTTATTTGACATTTTTTGTCGTCTACAGATAATTAGTGCAATCTTACATCATGCTTTTACAAAACGCCTGCATCTTTTATTTGCATTTGACTATGCAGAACAAACTCCATGTAAGTTTTCATTGTTTCTTTTTTTTTATATAGTATTCAAAGTTGAAGGGTAATTTATGAAAGCCATAGTTACCGTGTAACCACATATATTTCAGTCGAAATTAGCACAAATGCAGTTACATAAGTTAGTGCATTATTTACAATTGTTTTGGCAAAGATACGTTGTGACGAGTGCTCTCTCTGCTGAAATTGTGAATGACACTCTAATTTATCTAAGTACATTTGTATTAGTTTCGATTTAAACAATATTATGAGTGAAAAGGATTTATTATTATATAATTATTACATAAAAATCCTGCAGCAGCACAGTGGTGGCATATTCACCTACCTAGCTTGCTGTTAATCTGAGTTCAACTTCCGATTATACAAAAACAAACAAACGCTTACCGACTAACTTCTCACCATATGTCAGGAGCTGAGACTGATTTCTTGGAAAGCTGTGGATTTACCGCCGTATGATGACATTTTAGTAACGCATTCGTTTGTTAAATCATGAACTCGGGTTCATCTAAGTGGTATAACAGAATATGCACTGTTTTTCCCCGCACCGTAGACCAAGCTTCAGTTCTCGTAGCAACGAAGGTTCCGATTCCTCGAAAAACTCTTCAGTCTCAGTGCAGCATGGCTTCGGATGTCTTTCATACCATAAAAATGGCAAACTTATTACATGATTTTAAAGTTTTTGTGTGTAATAAAATTACTAGTGTGAAGATTCGAATAATAAACTCGCTTTTCACGATTTGATGTTTTTTTACATTATGTGCTGCTGTTATGGAAGTTTTTTGTGTGTGTTTAGATGCGTGAATGATTATTTCAAACAGTTAAGCCTCAAATATTATGTATAATGCCAATATGTATATGTTCTGTGCTAGTTTTTTGACTATTAATGTGGCATTGATATCTGCTGATGTTCATTAGACTTGGATCGTAGGCGTGATGTGTGATATTTATGCTTTACAGATGAAGGAAGTAACCCCTTTCATTCTCTCAATTTTACGAAGCCGAATGATTGGGAAGCGGAATTGCAGCGATGTCGGTGCCCCGGTTGGAGAGTTACTCAAGTCAATGAAAAATACCTTCTTTGTGATAAGTATGTATTTTGTACTGGAATTGGTTTAGTTGAATATGTTGCTTTCATTAATTTAAGCTCCACATAGCTTTTTGCAGAGTTTAGCTTGCACCTCAAATAGTCGTATAATCATGACCACTGCCTTTGAGTCGCTGGACTAAGTGGAAAAGGTGGGGAGGGATCCCTCCTCACTGAGTATAACCAATTCGCACTGTTATATACCCAAACTCGGCAACAAATTTCACAGAGTAGGTCTAAATTGGTTTACGAGCTTTGTGCCCCCCCACCCCCCAAATTTTTTTTTTCTTTAACGCTGGCCTTTCTCTTGTTAATATAGTAGAATCTGCCTAAAGTGACCACCTTTGGGACTGCAGTGGTCCCCATAGACATGTGGTCGCTATATACAACTGACTTTGAATATAGGCATCACCAAGTCCCTGTCAGTTTTCCCGTACAGAACATGGTCAGTTTATCAAGGTGGTTACTTTACCAGGTTGCACTGTATTTCAAAGTTTGATTCCTTAAGAGAGAAACATTCAGATTCCACAGAAAGGCTCTACGATGGTGATTGATGTTCTCATCTAGCACACTGTTATTGCTAGTTTGACTCCCAATGGTGCTTCAAAATAAGCCACATAACCACTAACCACTCTTTGTAGTCTGAGAGTGGGTTGGTTCCCTAGTCTTCAGAAAGTTCGGATTCCTCGGTGGGGGGGGGAGCTAGAAGTGATGGTGCAGGATGAGCCTTTCTGTTCTTACACCACAAGCATCACCCCACAAAACATGTAGTTCCGGGTGTCTATGTGATCTTACTGGTTCTTGAACCATGAAACACAAACAAGCTAATTTTGCCTTTGCTTTTCAAAGTAAGAGATTGGGATTATTTTTCCATGTGGAGGCCTAATCGTCAAATCTTTAAAATCTTGAATTTTCTTGGAAAGCTGTAGGCCCCTGTATAGCATGGCCTTTGCTGTCCTTGCTCCATAAAATGAACAGTCTCAATCGTGTACTCTCAAGAGAAAATTTCAGTCCCGAAACAGGAACTTGGAGCATCATATTTCAGGTCCCCAATCCTGAACCAGACCACCTGTTGTGAAATTTTGGGAACTAAAAGATACGAACCTAGGGTTCCTGTGCAGAACCTTGAATTGTCAGGGAATTCGAAACCATTCTTAATAGCCAGGGAAAAATGAGATGTTTGGTCAAACCTGGAAAAGTTGGGGGGGGGAAAAAACTTCCATTCCGAATAGCCAAATTTTATGCCAATGTGAAGCTATTTTTCCCAAAACGCAAGTTCAGTTCAAAGTTTTGTTTGCTATCAGAGCCGACGAGAGGTGGGATCAATAGGGGTTGCAACCTGGATGAAGATGTTTGTGATTGTCGAGAGATTTTGTCGTAGAAGTCAGGGAATTCTTTTTTTTTCCAATGTGTGGTTGGGAACCCGACAAATAATACTTCATCAGAATTCAGAAACAACTTTGCCACATTAAATAGTAATTATGAATTAAATTTTATTTTATAATTGATCATGTGAAATGTGTAAGAATTAAACAGCTAAAGAAGTGAAATTTAAAAAAGCAAACTTGCACCTTCAATTTTCTTGCAATTGACAGGTGATGCAGTCACCATCAAATTTGGTACCGAAACTGAATTATGTTCCATAAAATGTAAATATTCATGAAATATATTGATATAAACGAGTCACATATACATTTAAAATTATGTATATGATTTGTTTTTATTTCTGCTCTGAAATTCGTTATCAAACAACACTGTTACAGGGTTCCCAGTCACCTTGAGAACTTGGAATTGGCAAGGAGTTTGAAATGGTTCCTAAAAGTTGTGGGGGGCGGGGGACGAGATTTTTTTACCAAACCTGGAAAAACCTTAATGTATTTTGAATAGCTAAATTTTCCACAGACGTTAAGCCATCCCCGCCCCCCCCCATAATTAAAATTCAGTTGAAAGTTCTTGTGATTGATCAAGGAATTTTGCCGAAAAGGTCAGTTATTTCTTTTTTCTGATGTGAATGCCAACCCTGCGTTAATTTTCTATAGCAGTGGTTTTCAACCTGCTTCAAGCCATGACCCACTTTTATAGTAGCCAAGTAATCCGCAACCCCCTTTTACAGTAACCAATAGATCCGTGACCCTCCTTTGTCCACCGCTGCCACATTTGCATAATAAAAGCATATTTAACGGAGTAAATAAAACATATTAAATCTAATATATATATATTATGTTAATTTTATAACTTATATTAATTATGTGTATTAATGCATATTATAGATATAAAGTTATCAAACATTAGTAGAAAATTGCAGTGCAGACATGTTGAAATATCAAAATGTTGGAAACGTTTGATATGAAATTCCTTATAAATTAATTGCAACTGCAAATAACGACCCCCCAAAAAAATTGTGACCCCACGGCCAACTACTATAATAATAATAATAACCACTATAATAATAATAATAATAATAATAATAATAATAATAATAATAATAACCACTGCCCTATAATAATAATAATAATTTTATTTCCATGCTCATACAATCACCTTCAATAGCTTCCATTCAACATTTAAAAAAGGGTTGACTTATTGGAGACATGCATGGCATGGCGGGAATTACATAAAAACGTATGTTAATTTCTGTATTCCCAAGGTTGCACCTATAGTTAATTTGTTCCAGTTAAAATATGTGTTTTTACAAGAGATTTAAATCTAAAAATATTTCTGCAATTTTGCAATGACTCCGGCCGCCGGTTCCAGTATTTAATACCATAAAAATTTATCTTTCTCCCATTCTAGTCCTTATTTTAATAGGTTCATATTTCCCCATTTGCTTTTTTTTTAACTATGAAACTTCCAAATGTTACTGTTCATGTTTATTGAGTGGGTATTCCTTTTTCACCATTAGCTTGCCCGAGTGTTTTGTTGTTCCTTACGTTCTTCTGGACATGAATTTGAATAAAGCAGCTCCAAATTTTGCTGGTCACAGAGTTCCTGTAAGTATTGTTTTTTAATTACAGTAAAATCTGTTTATAACAGTACTCAAAGGACTGGGGAAAAATATCGTTATGGACAAGATTGAACATTGCACATTTTATATTTATAGAAATGTGGGGGTGATGAGATAATATCGTTATAGACAGATTTTGTGGTATTTTTACTAGTGATATATAGTTCTTCATTAGTAACATAGGGTTAGGATAAATGATTCGTCAGGTTTCGAAATGCTTTTTATTTAGAAGTGTAAGACTACAAAGATAGGTGATACATGAAAAGATGCAAACACTCACCAAGTTTCAGTTACACACTACACTATGTAAATAAATTATAAACTCACCCGTAAAACACAAATAACTTATGATTGCAATAAGCGTTTGATATAAATTTATGCAAATAATACAACCAACGGTTATTACATTCATATACCACTTACAACTTTTGAAAATGGTAAAAAAAAAAAATTGTAAGGAAAAATAATCATTTACAACCTGTAAAGAAAATATAAACTCAACATACAAATTCACGAACTGCGAGCCTGTTAACTAATTTGCACATGTGTAGTTTTATACACATCATATGATACATGTAGGCTATCATATGGATCCAATGTTGTGATGAAAATTGCGTTTTGTGAGTATGCATTGAGGAAAAGAACTAAATGAAAGGACATCAGAAAAATATATTTACTACATGGCAAGGGGCAGTCAACGAAAGGAATAGCCTATAAAATAAGATGCTCACAAACTGCTGTTCAAAATGTCATCAAAAAAGGTGGTGATTATGGAACCAAAAAGATGTTAGGTAGACTACCAAAACTGATATCCCGGGACCACAGGCACGTTCCAGCTCTTTCCACTCTTGAGGAGGTGTCCACTTGTGAAATTTTGCGTGTATTATCAACATCTGTATCCCACGAAACTGTGCGGAAAAGTTTAAATGTAAATTCGAGCATGAAGTTAGGGAAAACGATAAGCAAACCGAAACTTACTACTAGTCATAAGTACTAGTCATAAGTTAAATCAGCTCAATTGGTGTAAAAGAAACTATGAAATAATATCATAAGTGGAATAAAATAGTGTTTTCTTGTGAAAAACGTTTCTGTCTGGATGGCCCTTATAGATATTCGTCATATTGGCATGATCTACGCACTCAGCCAAAGATAAGACTGAGTAGACAGAAAGGAAGCGGCGGAATGATGGTGTGGGCAGTATTCGGAGCAGGAGTAAAAGCAGACATCATATTCCTTCAGGCATTGTGAACTCCAAAAACATCAGGAATTATTGTACGATCACTTAATCCCATTTGGGCCTCTTTTAGGTGGCCTGAATTGGAAATATCAACAGGACAATGCCAGTGTACATGCATCAATGTCCACCAAGAAGTGGTTTGACCGAGAAAAGGTTGATGTCATTCCATGGCCCTCGCTTTCTCTAGACCTGAATCCAGTTGAAAATGTGTGGGGTTTTATGGCAAAGGCTGCATATTGGCGCAACAAGCAACACCATCGTGTGAATGATCTCCAAATAACAATTTCGAATTCCTGAGAAAATATAAACTTAGCTGTTTTAAGAAAACTACTTCAAACAATGCCTGACAGAATGATACATATTACTGAAAAGCAAGGAGAACCGACTTGCTATTAATTTCTGATTTCCTGAAATTTTCCACATTGAATTTATGTTTCTTTACAGGTTGTAAATGATTATTTTTTTCACGAACAAAATTGTTCACCATTTTCAAAAGTTGTAATTGGTATATATATAATCACCGTTGGTATATTATTTGCATAAATTTATATCAATGCTTATTGCAATCGTAAGTTATTTGTGCTTTATAGGTGAGTTTATAATTTATTTACATAGTGTACAGATACTCAATATATGCGCCATTGGTCACACGTCCAAACAGTAATCCAGTCTGTTCCATACGCTCAACAGCATGTTCCGGTCGACATTCATCACAGCAGCAGTGATGTGTTCCTTCGGTTCTTGCAGTGTTGTCATTGGGGTGGGGAGGGGGGGGTAGATAAACTTTCATCTTTTCATGTATAACCCATCTTTGTGGGCCTTATACTTCTAAATAAAAAGTGCCATGAAACCCAATGAATCACATTGTTTAACGATTTTTCACTGTGTTTTACCAAAATGAAAGTAGTCACCCTTTATAAATTTTGGGTCGCTGAACATGAAAATTACCCTTAAAATTCTCTCCTAGCTCAGAGTTTTGAGTAATTGCACTGTTTGTATTTTGCATATAATGCTGTGGAATGTTATAATTATGATACGTGAAATAAACAAAAATAAGGGAAAAGAAATAAAATAGGCACTGTCTTTCTTGATAAAGCTGCTATCGAGTCTGTGCCATTGCTTCCAGTCTTCATCTCATGAATCACGTGATCCATCGATTAAAACTGGTTCCATTCAACAGCCGCAGTCTTATAACGTGTCAGTGTGTGGAGAAGTTAATACTTTGCCATCTATTTCTGGTTTGTTTTTTACTGATTTGTTTAATTGGTGACTTACTACATGAGTGATTTTGTACATTTTACATAAGTTTTGTGGTCCACTGAATGTGCAGCAATGCTCCACTCCTGTATAAATTCAGCAGACAGCTTTTACTATAAATGTGCTGACGTGATTTGTGGCTCCAGGAAGCAGCTGTTGACTTCTGCAGTGAAAAAGGCATATGTACTGTACTTTGGGTGTTGCGTTGGAGACTAGGATAAATCATGGACTCTCCTCGTTTGATGTATGACTTGTTCATCCACCCAGAATGCTTGGGAAAAAAGTTTCCATGCATTTTGGTGTGCCTGCCATTTGGTGTGAAGCAACAAACCATACCACCGATTGCTATTTCTGCATGGTACTGTGCTTAAAGAAAGGAATTAATACAAAGAAGAAGATTGAATACCCTATGATACCACCTGTCATTTGCTAAATGGTCCATTGAGAAAGATTGCCAGTCCCCCGATCCCCCTTCTAATATCCCAACTGACAGTGATGTGGAGGATGATGGAAGTGAACGTGATGTTTTAGAAAGTGTTCCAAGCACCAGTGATGCAGATCCAACATTTCAGTTAACAAGTACCTCCTATAACGAATGTTATTAAGTATACCTTCTATAACATACACTGAATCACACAATGTGAACTTCATGACCCGATTACAGATTTAGAACTGCCAAAGAATAAAGTTGAACTCTTAGCATCCAGACTTCAGCATTGAAACCTTCTGGCAGATGCCGTTCGAATATCTGCTCCTCGCTATTGTCAAAAAGAATCGTCAACATTTTTCAACAGTGACGATGACTTTTTATTTACTGTGATGTTGAAACTGAACATTCCACACAAAGCAAACAACTGAAGACTGTTTATAGATGCCTGAAGGCTGTGCTGTTATATTATAGTAATGAAATGTCACTATCCGTCCCTGTTGCTCATGCAGCCTTAGGTAAAGAAAGCTATCCCATGTTTCGACGCCTTCTGGATCATATCAGTAACAATCAGCGTAAGTGGTTAGTATGTGGTGATTTCAAAGTGATAGCAATTGTGCTTTGTCTATAAGGTGGGTACACAAAGTACTGTTGCTATATATATGTCGGTGGAATAACTACCCGAGGCATGCCAATTACAAACAGAAGGAATGGCCTCTACGAACAGCTTTGTTGCCTGGCACTAAAAACGTTTCATACGAACCTCTAGTTAACCCTAACAGCATTGTTTTACCACCGTTGCACATGAAATTGGGATTTTCAGGAAGGAGGACTCCTGCAGTGAGTAACCCAGGCCACTTGTACTTGATTGATGGTTGTAAGAATTTTAATTTCTATGTACTGAAGGGGCACATATTTTGAGTGTTTCTATTATTTATTTTACTATGCATTAGTTTACTATGCTATTTGGCTCATTTTCATTTGAATGATTCATGCGTGCTGAGAAATATATTGGTGCATCTCAAACAAACCACCTTCATTGGCACAGACTGATTCCAGCTGTCCTTGTGCCATAAAACTACAACCAACCCTCTCAAACGGTGCTGCTCTTCATTATGAATGGACCGGATTCTGCTTAAAAAAAGCCTGAATACATTTTCCTTCACTATATAACGTATACTGTGTATCATGATTCCTTCCCAAAGTTTATGTATTATTTAAACAGTTTTGTAAAATTTTGGTTTGTAACGGTTGAATGGTAAATTCATTGCAGACATGGAGTTGGGGAGTTTCTTCTGGAGCATCTATTGTCCGGATGGCGGCAACAGACCCAAGCATATCTGATAATCGACAACAAGAGCTGTAAGATTTGATATTAAAATACTCAAAATTTTGATACTATTCCGCATTGAATCAATTGTAAGGTAGTCTTATTTCTCTAGGATGATTGAAGCAATTAGCCTAGCCTTACACAAAGGTCATAAGGTCAAGATCATTGATGCGGACGAGGTCTGCCCCAGCGTCAAAGATATACAAGCTAGTTTTCTTAAGTTAAAAGACCTTTGCATGCCCGGTAAGCCTTTGCCCTTCCATAATACTGGAATCTTAGCTAATGATATTAAGAACATTGTGATAAAAAAATAGAATTCATTCATAGTTGTCAATTTTGATGAATTGTCTTGTTAATTTAATTATCACTTAATATCTAAATCTTATGCAGCTATAAAACATTGGCAATTTTATTAAAGTAAAATGGTGTGCTTGAACATTATTTATCCCAGTTAATCTGTGACATCAAGTGGGTACATCTGTCATAAGTTTTATCTGTTTTTCATACACTAAAGTTTCAGAAGTCATTGGATAGATACCTAGTATCATTATAACCCCCTTCCATAAGTGAATATAATTCTTCTGGAAATATGTTTAATCGTGCCTTGTCTTGATACACCACTACCCCCACCACACCCACTACCCCCTGGTGTTTGTAGGTGTGGGATATTGGTTGCAAATGAATCTCTCCACCCCAACCCATAAATGCTTAGTTGGGTTCATGTGAGGTGAATATGCTGACCCCACAGTTCTTTGGTGCTCTCCAGAATACTCCTCGGACCAATCTTGGATAACTTAAGCTCAATAATGTGGTACATTATCCATCTAGAAGATTTCATTGTTGTGGGGCTACATGAAGTTCATGAACTGCAGAAAATGATTACCAAACAGTGCTGATTAGTGGTGATGTGTTTGGAAGGACCAGCTGACTCAACCTATGCCACATTAACTCATCCAACATCATTACAAAACCACCATCCTGCATGGTGCCCTGTTGAAAACTTGGTTCCATGGTCTCATTGGGCCTCTGCCACACATGAACCCTATCATCATCCCAGTACAATTGGAACTAAAACTCAGGGAGTATTCAAGTATTACGTAAGCACCTTTGGGGTGAGGGTTGTTGCTGTTATGCTTATTTTCCTATGTTAGCTAATGTTAATTTTTGTGTACCGGGGGGGGAGGGTGTAAAATGGCCAAAATATTGCTTACATAATACTTGAAACACTCCCTCATCAGACATTGTCACAATTCGCCAATCCTCTAAGGTCCAATTACCATGTTCACGAACCCAGGTGAGGCACTGTGTCCAAGATTATGGTGTTTGCGCTGAGTATTCCATTTTCATATCCCATGGATGTTATGTTGTACTGATCTGCATTGTCTGTGGTACCTCCATTGAATGTAATTTCAGCCAGTTTTGCTTATCTGTTACCATGGACAATTCTAGCCTATGATCGCAAGTCACAGTTATTAAACACTCATGGTCAGTCAGTGCGCTGTCCACGGTAGGTTGTAATACCTTCCCTTGGGTAATTCTGATTCACACTTGATACTGTTGGTCAAAGAATCTTGAATTCCCACAGAACTTCGGAAATTGAACATTCCATCCATTTGGCACCCACCTCCATGCCCCATTTAAATTTTCTTAAAACTTTCAACTGTGTTTTACAAATTACTTGCAGAACCCTCAAAGGGTTGTTGCTGAACCTTGAGTTTCTATGAAAGACACTTCGAGAAACACTGGTTTAGGATGTGCATGCTGATGATTACGACTAGTGTGTTTAGGCTTACCGATCTGAGTTCAACCTCCCAGTAGATGCAGTGGTGCATAAATGTTTCGATTTGAGGGTCACCTTAAGCCTTTTATCCTGTCCCAAATGACCATACAGTCTTGAGACGTAAAATATGCAAGTATTTAGGATACAAGAAGGGGAGAAAATTGTTGTCGTGATACTGACATTGACACCGTTGTCGTGACATCGGCAATTTTCTAAGGAGAAAATGTTGCCAAATGTATAACTTAAAATAAAAAAGTGTTTTTGGCTAAATTACATAATCTGTAAAGGATTATGATCATACCAGTTTCCCTTCCGTTATATATAGTTATGCACACTTTCACTGGCATAAAAAGTGAACCGTCAGTTTTGCGATTATATAATTAGGCTACTTTATAATGACCTCACAAAGGGCTGAACAAAAATGTTGTAAATATTTAATTAATAAGTTTTTAGTGTAAAGAAATGCATTTTTAATAGATTTTTTGTGTTTGTAAATTCACTATAATCAAGTTATACAGGGCTGTTGGGGGTTGTATTAGTGGATTTTATGATCTTGAAACACAATTGTGTCAATTTTAATGTGTTGTTGTGTGCTGTTTACTATAATTAATGGCTGGAAATCGATTAAGATTTGGTCTGGAAAAGTCAGGGAAGTTTGAAATAGAATTTGGGTAGACACCATGCATTTAGTGGGTTTGAGACGATTTGTCCAATGCCGATTCATCGAAAGCATTGGTTCCCAACTCAATTTAAGCCGCGGACCACTTTGAAAAATTCTCACAAATTGACTGCAACACCTTAATAAAAAAAGGGAGCTGGGTCTTTTTTAGGGGAAAATGTGTTGTAAAATTGTTCTTTGGGGGGGGGGGATGATGATAATAAACTGGGAAAAAAATTTAATGATAATGCAGTCAAACCTCGTTAAGATGAACACGCTTAAGACGAATTACTTTTAATACGAACCGTTTTATGAAGTTCCGTCAGATTGTAAAATACTACAAATATGCAATCAATTTCATTTTTATAATTAATTTTAATATTTAATAATTTTATGAGTTTTTTCCTTTTTTTTTTTTAAATGATGACTTGTCTCGTGGACCACCAGTTGGGAACCACTGGTCTAAAGGAACGACTGGTCCATAGGGTCGATTGGTCCAAAGCCGATTTCTCCTATCAATTATTCTAAATGTGATCCGTTCAATTCTATGTATTATATTTCATTATAAGTATTTAATTATATTATAATTTTATTTCGATTCATTTTGTAGTTATATTAATTATACAGATTTGGTATTTAAAATTGTCATTTAAATTTCTGAATTGCCATTTTAATTCATGAATTTTCATTTCAACCCCATAAGTCTAGCTTCCGTCAATATGACGGGCTGTGGTATCGATCCATATTTGTTGCTCCCGTGATATTGCCAGGCTTTAAAATGTTTTAGAAGCTATATAATAAATAGTGCGAAAGCATTGATTTATTTATAACCCAAAAAGGTTGGACAACCCTGCTTTACACTCACCAAAATATTTAATTTACTACAATGAATTAAAACTGTGCTTTTCTTTAATTAAACTATATGGTTTAGGGCAGATTATAGTCGAGTATGACAGACAGATAACCTAGTAAAGGAGACATACGCAATAACGAAAACGATAATTTACAATGTAATTAATAGAACAAGTTTAAATTTAAACTACAAAAAGGTTGTAATTATTTTACTTTTTCATAACAAGCTTTTTAAAAAACTTTAAGTTTATAGTGCAAAGTCAAGCCATCTTGGTTTCTTTGAAAATTTGTCAATCACTTTATTTACATCAATATAGATGTCTCTGTGGGTGTGTATTAAAAGTCTCTTTTCCGTCATCCGCGTTCGAAGCCGAGTTTGAAGGCGCTTCAACGATGAAAATCTACGTTCTGCTGAAGTAACGCTTACTGAAAACGTAGTTTGAAGGTCGAGAAGCTTGTAGATTCGTAAAAAAGTCTGGATCGCATTTTTTCAAGATTTGAAGACTTTGGACGCCAATGTAATACTTTTGTTTATTACAGTCATAACAAATAACATAAGATATTCTTCATCGTCTTTATTTTTTTCTATTTAACCCTGACGGAGAAAGGGGGTGACAGCCCCCTCTGCCTCTTGCTGGTTCCGCCCTTGTGTGTGGCATCAGTAAGTGTTTTCTAAAGTTGGTTGTACAACACATCCACATGTGGTATGACATTGTGAAAAATTTTAAACCAAAACTCAATTACTGGGTCTTCCAACACGTGCCGAATAGCTCCTGCTTGGTTTATTGCTACAGCTTGTTTCGATCATGCCTCTATTTTTTCAATGCATTCAATTAACTCTTCCCTATACTCATACACTGTGTTGGTGGTTCAACTCTTGAAATTCCATCTCATAGCTGAACCATGAGGTATCCTTTCTTAAATAGTTTCACCCAGAATAGTAATCCTCTATGGGGAGTTACTGAACTAGTAATATCACTCAGGTTAGAAAAAAAATACTCAAACTTGAAGATTTTGACTGGTTGCTTGACTGATAATCAAGTTCAGTTGATGTGCGTAGCAATGCAAAAAACATGCGTATTTGTAAATACATTGAATAATAGCTTGAACACTAGCTTGGTGACCACTCATCACATTTGTACCATCGTAGCTCTGGAATATCAGTTTTTCGGTTTTGTCTACAACTTTTTCCAAAATGATTTGAATGCATCCAGCGATAAGATTCTGCATCGTGTCCAGGAGGATTAGTGAATTCCTAAAATCTCTCAACAGGTTGTCCGTTAATTAAAACATATCGAAAAACGATAAATAATTGTGAAGTGCATGAAACAATAGTAATTTTATCTACTATCACTGAAACAAAACTTGTGTCTGAGATTTTGTTTTTTATGTGGTCCTGGCAGACAGTGAGCATACGGTCTAACAAATCATTTCAAATTTCTTTCAATGATGAACATTATATATAAATCAATGTGTTTATTACTTATTTCAACTTATAATCTACATATGGAGTCAGATATATACTATCAAACCTTTGTAAAAGATACAGTATTGGTAAATTTAATACCATAGAGATACACTGGGTGGGGGGAAGATTGTGTCTATGATTAAAGGATGTTTCATGTTCATAGAAAGTCTTAGTTTTTAGAGACTGGGCAACTGGAAAAGAAGCATTGACTGTAATCACCTAATATGGGAAGAGGTTGTTTGAGTTTTACGGCGCAAGAACAGGAAGGGAAATGCTGTGCCAGGGTATAGTTTTTCGAGGAATCTGAACTTCAGGTATAAGGAACCAACCCCTGGAATACGTCAAGCAGTTAGTCGGTAAGCATTCTTTACTAGCACAGTCAGGAGTCGAAACCAGGCTAGACAAACACGTTATGATTGCACCACCGCAGGGCCAGGGTGGGAAAGGAATTGAGAAAAAAGAGAAGTGGGTTGCTGGGGGTTTCATGGGAACTCGTTGAATGAAGAGTGGAGTTTTAAGAGAGTAGAAGTCGAACAGAAAAAAGTATGAACATTGGCGTAGCTAGCCTGTGAGTTTACGGGAACAATAGCCTCCACATACAGCATTAATTTTTGTTTTTCTAGGGAGGGGGGCTAAATCCCACTGACAGTCATACCTAATTATGGCCATAAGCAAGAGCTGGGACATATAGATTAATGCAGACACTTGTCTTTTTTTCATTTTCATGTAGTATTATTTAAAGTTAAATTGTGAATTAGATAACCCCCGTAATTTAAACAAGAATAGCACAGTGACCCAAACTCCGTGATTATTTCATGTGTGACTGTGTTATGGCTTATAATCGGCTAAATAACCACTATACGACCACAGCCCACAATAGCAAACTCATAATCATACTGGCATTTAGTTTTTCACTAATCAATTAACTATTCTATATTTTAAAGTATTTTTTCAAACCAACTGTACTTACAGGCTGTGTAACTCGATTGAATGAAAACAACTTTCTGTGGTTGAAGTCTGGATTAGAAGTGTCAGATATAGTTTCTGTGGTATTTTCTTCTTTTTCAAGGTAAACGTTATATTTGCAACGTATATCCTATTGAATATATAAATATATAATTAAATTCAAGTCGTATGTATTTCATTGAATTATGAACATATTCTACGTTCTATTCATACATTTTATAAATAATAGTTGCTCTAAGAGTTTGCTTCTTCCCACCAAAAGTACCTCAGACTATTAAGCTTTATAGGGGAAGTATCTTTGACTCCAACTATATTCCTTTACTATGCCCACAATATCATGAAGCTATCAGAGCACAAATGTTAACACTGCAACAAATCAATGACGAAAATCAAAGCCAAACAATAAAAATCATGAATTATTTGCCAATTACCGTGTTTAGTTTATAAATACCCTATGCCATACATCTTTCATTTTAGATGTTAAAATTCTGAATAATTAGAAAAACATTTTATCACTGTTTTATTATTATAGAAACAAAATATTTACATAATTTTTGACATTGAAATAAATAAAAGCCCAAGAGAAATAAATTTAAATTCAAATACTCACATTAAACCTTGATGGTAATCCCCTGCATCCCAAAATCTTCACCATGAAATGCATATCTTTCCCAATGAGTTCATTAGGATTATCCACAAACATATCATCATGTTCGGTGTATTCTTTTCCTTGAGGAGTGCACGGTACAACTTC
>QLNU02014176.1:66796308-66826639 GCA_006491805.2 Dysdera silvatica
ATATATATAGTATATAGGTGTTTGACAGAATTATATTAAATGAATTATATACAATTTTATTGTTTTGTTTTCTTTAACTAGAAAGTGAAGGCAGAGATGCCAACTGCGTGTTATCGAGCCTCGTTCAGTTGTTTCATGATCCTTATTATCACAAGCAGTCAGGATTCCAATGCTTAATCCAGAAAGAATGGATTTCTATGGGCCACCCTTTCACAGAACGTTTGAGGCATATTTCTGGTTGTGAAAGTGAAGAGGTATGGAATATGTCAAAGCCTTATTTTTCTCATCTTCAAGGAATTGAATATTCTTCAAAAGCTAACCTCATATGGAAAATCAATCAGATTTCTAGGGATTGCTATACTTACCTCTCTCAAATTAAACTAATATGGTTTCTCAATTTAATTTTTAAACCTTTTAAGTAAACAAATCTGTAATTTAGCTATGTTTAGCTTATGGTTCATGGCATTTAAGCTTTGTGTTCTGTAGAAAAATATATGTTTTTTTAAGTATTTCTTTTTCTTTCAGTCTCCCGTGTTCCTCCTGTTTTTGGACTGTGTATGGCAATTGATGCAGCAATGTCCAACTGTGTTTGAATTTTCGGAAACTTACCTCACGACACTATGGGATAGCTGTCGCATTAGTTTGTTTGATACTTTTCTATTTAGCAGCCAAAAAGCTCGCAATGAAGCACGGTTTGCTCGCATTCCTAATAACAAATTTCAGTTGAGAAGTGTTTGGAATTGGTCGAAACTCTTTGGTCGCAACGACATCAAGCTATTTCAAAATCCTTTGTACATTTTGAACAGGTATAGAGAAGATACTTTCAGCAGCCGTTCCCCAAACTCTTCGCGACCAAAGTCATTTAACTCCCTTAAAGAAACGCGAGATTCTCAACGTCGCCCTTTGAAAGTTTTACAACAGGATATCAAACCTATAGTTTGGTCAGAGGATGAGGAGAATCTACTAAAAATCGATCCCACGATAAAGAGCTTGTCCTTTTGGCGGCAGTGCTATCTGCGGTGGATCCCACTTGCCCACGTACTCGGTGGAGGGCCACCTGTGTTATTCCTGAGCAACATCAAAGTTGCCGATGAGATTAAACTGCTCGAGAAATCTATGCAGTCGCTGTTGACTAAAAGCAAAAGTGCTCGACCACCTTCCCTTCATCATCGAGCAGCTTCGGACGATTATACAATATCTGCAGATATCATTGATATTGGTCACATTCAAGAAGGGACATGTGTTATCACTTCTGCATTTCCATTCTCGCCTATAGCACCGTGGGACTGGCAGTCGTTTCAGTTCGTTCCATCTAGTTCTTGTCTTCAGATCAGCTATACATCTGATGACGACCTCGATGACTAGCTTTAATTATTGTTATCTGTTTTACTTAGTTCAAATATTAGGATCATGTAATAGGTTGAATTGGAATTGCCACTTTTATCTCACACTTTTTTTTAATGAATAAAAAATAATATACTAATTTTGAGATTTGGGGTATAGTGTCAATGTATGTGAGATGGTTATTTATGGAAATTTAACTTCGAAGTTAAATTTAGTATTAAGAGCAAATATATATAATTTTTTTTTATGGTTAAGTAAATTCTCAAAATGTGAACGAAGTTCTTAGTAGAGAATGTTTTCTCTTTATGTTTAAGTTCTGTTGACTAGTCTATTAACCATTGCTTTAATAATTAATGCCAATATTGATATTTGTTAAAGTATTGTAGTCTTGTTTTTAATTTAAATATTTTGCATTAGATACTGAATTTATATATGAGATATAAAACGTTAGTTCTTTAGTAAGTTAACACAAAAAAAAATTTTAGTAATGGACGATATTTTTAATTTATTGTGCAAATTATTTTTTTTTTCCTATACTATTGACTTTTGAATATATATTGCACATTGTTTATTCAAAATGATGCTTCTGTTCCATATGTGATGCATTGTAGTAGCTTCAATTTTTCTGCTCGCATTGTGCATGGCTTTATTTAGGAAAAAGACAAAAACTTTATATATATATATATATGGTCTAAAAATTTTATTAAATATCACCTCACTTAAGTCTAATAATTTGGAATATTGAAAAGTAAGCCTTAGATTATTTCAAAATGTTATTTCCTCACACTGCTTAAATTCTAAAATGGATATCTGTGTTTTTAATGTACTTTTCACCCAATTTAGTGCCGCATGACCTTTGTTCTCCTTGCGCCGTAATACAATCGTTCAATTGAATTGTTATGTTTTTATTGATATATTTGGGGCACTATCATTGCACCAAAGATATTCAATGTAATAAAGATGGTTATATGCCAGTCATAATAATCACTGGATTTATTTAAAACTTTCATTTAAAATTTAATTTGGATTCAATATTAATCCATGGTCATGCTTCATATATTGACTGACATTGGCTTCCGTAGACTTAAAATCAGTAGTAGTAAATAAACTATATGTAGACTTCAAATAATTAGTAGTAGATTTAATTTTGCATGAATTTTTATGTACATATTTGACAAGTAATTTTCTTATAGAATCTAAATAAAAAGAAAATTATTAAAAAAATGCCACTGTTTCATATATAACTTCTAATATATCATCTATGGTAATAGTATACATTACTATTTAAAGCTAGTGTGTGGCTCAATATTTGGTCAATGATTATGTGCCACAAGTATTATAATCCAATTTGTGAAGAGTAATCCAATTTTATACAAGACACGCCAAGGATAATCCAATTTTTTGTAAGATGTGCCATTCATGAACTTTGCCAATGTTGTGGCATTATGTAATATTGATAATTTTAAAATTCATATTGCTCACTCTTTCAAAGCGCATTCCCCGCTCAATATAAAAAAAAAATACATTCTCATAAATTGCTTACATCAAATCAATATTGAAATAACCTCAAATGTTCTCAAATACAAATTTATGGGGTTTGTGTAACAGTATGTTGATATGACATTTTATAAAACGTATCAAACTGTCACTATAAGTGATCAAGGTATAAAGTTGTCCTGTATTAAGATAGCACACCTTGTACTCTGTGAAAATAGTTACCCAATGCAAAACGCAGATATAAAAGTAAAAAAACATTGATCTGTTAGAATATTAAAACTATAGAAGCATTCAGAGATATTGTTAGATAGTTGCATAACATGATGATGCTAATACGTAAACACACAATGGATGTCATCCTCACTGACTATTATGCAACAATGATGTAGGAAGGGGGGGGGGGCAAACTTGAGACCCTCCCATTGGCTGTCAAGGCACATTTTTCTCTTTATCGCCAAATCGACTGGGATTACAGCGCCGCCCCCGGCGGCCACCCTTCCCAATGAAACCCTTGCAAAAAGAAGAAGAATCGCCAAATCGATGCCAACACCAGTGTAAGCAGCGCATCTCTGTATGCCAGTACGTATCGACAATCTCCCTTTAGCCCATTGGCTGTTAAGATCTTTTGATGTCTATGTCTGTCCGGGATTGCAGTGTTGGCTTTTAGGCGGCCACCCATCCCATGAATCTAATACTCAATCATCATCATCGCCAAATCACATAATCTTTTTTAAGGCTACTAGAGCCCCGTCCCCCATATTTTTTTAATTGCCATACCCCTGTCTTGCAGATATATATCATCATTTAGATTTGCAATATTGTTGTGTGAACACCTTTAATATAGCAGCATAAAGGTATCATTACATAAATAGATCATGTAAGGTGGTGACAAGGATGTGTCAATACAGTGTACATAAACAATGTCTGTGTGTGATGACATAGGCCAATGGTTCTCACTCTGTGGTCTACTGCAAGCATATAAGGGGTTTACGAAAGTTCAATATAAGATAAATATTTAGTTTAAAAAAAAGTTTCATAGAAAGTGGAACTTTTTTTTTTTCTGAAAATGACATTTTCATAGTTAAATTTATCATTTTTGAAATAGTCATGACTATATTAGAGTTTTGTAATCATACTAGAGTGCAGAACACTGTACAAAATAAAAGATGGGTAATTTGTAAAATAATAGCTGCCACATTCTGATACTCTTTTACTAACTCTATGCAACTTTTACTCAGTGTTCTCCATACCTTTTATGAAACGTTTTTCAAGTTTCACTTAACAAAAGGAGTAGCTTGCTCCCGAAACGTCATGTTTTTTAACCTTATGGCAATTTCATAATAACACAGTTATTTAAATATATTACTAATAAAAGTTAATCACATATTGCATGATTATTTCTTGATTGATATGACAAAGGATACCAAGAAGCAGTGCAAACTTAACATGAATACAATGCATCTGTGAAGAGTTGCGAATATGTGTTATACTATTGCTACTATGCAAAATTGCTACATTAGACATTACTGTAAAACCCTATATCTCACTTTGAGACTACTATATGAAACTGCCCTTTCAGCATAAAAATTCAGCCAACAAACTATATGAAACTACAGTAGAGCTTCCATATATCTATTAACCTTGCACCATAAAGAAATGCAAATGAAACTTCCATATATCAAACTTCCGTATATTTGTCATATGTGGGGGTATTTTAACCCACCATTATGATGCAATTTTGTATATATATACACAAAACTATATGGAGTTGTAACACCCCCCCCACCCACCCACCTTCCTACTACTGTATATCAAGACTTTTGTAAAATCCTGTGATTGAAGTCTCTGTTCATTATATAGGAAAAATCTTTTTATATATCGAAATATTTTTATAGAACTTTTGACTATAATATATGGAGGTCCTACTGTATATGTCATTTTTAAATATCTATCACATCTCAATAATACATAGCGTTAGTTTTATGTGTTTGCAATTTGTGCTTGTGTATATCTGTAAAAAAAGTTTGTTTTTTTTAACATTTTTTGGCGGATATTTTTCTATTTTTCTTTGTGCTTGTAGAACGATCAAAATGCTATGGTCACAAAAGTTCTAACACTTCAGTATTTAATTTTGTTTTGAATCTTGTCATCGTATTTCTATTACATTATCTAATGTGTGTATATGTATACACCAGGGTTTTTCACATTTTTATTTGACTTGTGGCACATGGGCGCTGCCAGAGTTATATGCAGGGTGGGGGGGTATCCAAGGAAAATTCCAATTGAATAATGTTGTTGGACTATAGTTTCTTGTGGATTCAGTCCTCTTTTCATAAGCCAAGGTTGGTATGCCCCCTCTCAGGGCACCCATGTTGTGGCACCCTTTGCTCCTCATTAATTGTTGACAGTTCCCAAATTTGCAAAAATGTATGAGCGACATGTTATAAATACATATTTCCATATGTCAAAAATTTCTATGTATTGAAATTTTTGTAAATGTCCATTGTCGTTACACAGGAGGACTATTTCCACACATCGAAAAACTTTCTGTGTATCGAATTCTTGTAAGACTTCATTAGTTAAACGTTCTAAAGATCATGATAAAGAACGTCATGGTTTTCAATTCGCCAACTATAGAGCCCCTAGAATTACAGGCCGCCGCATCAGCTACCATTTTCCTGCACACTTCTAGTTTCATGCACTTTGGTAATAAAGGTTTTCCGCTTTAGAGCAATGATCGCTATTTTGGCATAAAAATAATCAACAATTCGCAATTACCCGACGATTGTGAATATTGACGCAACTTTTAAGATGTCCCCACTAAATACAATTTGCAACCGTAACTTAGTTTCCGATTAATGTAAAATTATAATGTAAATAATCAAAACAAACTTTACGCTGCAAACATTCTATGTTTATTCCTCGAATGATTAGAACAATTCCCAGTGGAACACTCACCCGTTTCACTTTATTTTATTAAATAAAATTTTGTTAATCACTCAAATTTAACACGTCAGTGAATGAAATCACGTCATACGATTGGAGGAAAATGTTGCTTATGCGCCAGCTCTCTTTTCTAGGAGCCATAGCTGACTATGTTCCTGATGATATATTTTACATAAGTACTGCATGAACTTATGAAGTCATCATCCTCGTCATAATTAGTTGTGCAGCAAAATATCGGAAAATTTATCACACACACACGTATATATAATTAGTTATGAATAATAAATATGTTTTCAACGTATCTTCATCACATTTTTTTTATTATTTCATTTTTGTAATTATCTGTATGAACATAATTTGTCTCATAATTCGTATTCATATACTTAAAAAGAAAAGTGTGTTAATATTAGAAAATACACACAGTAGAACCTGCCTAAAGTGACCACCTTTGGGACTGGACTGCGATGGTCACCATAGACAGATGGTCACTGTTCACGACAGATTTTGGTATAGGTATGACTAATTTCTTACTGGTTCTCTCTTACGAAAGTGGTCACTTTATTCAGGTGGTCAATTTACCAAGGTAGTTACTTTTCCGAGTTCCATTGTATGTCTCTAAAGGCAATACAGTGGAATCTGTTAAATTGACCACCTGGATGAGGTGACCACTTTTTATAAGAGGGAACTGGTGTGGACTTAGTCACACCTTAAGTCTATTATGTATAGTGACCACCTGTCTATGGTGACCTTTGCAATCCGGTCTTAAGGGTGGTCACTTTAGACAGGTTCTGCTGTATATGTAAAGATCGTTTCTATATATCAAAGCTTTTTTTAATGGAACTGTTGGCTTTGATATATATAGAGGTTTTACTGTATTTTCGTATTGCATGCTATGCAAAATGTTAGTCACCATAGTGATGTCCTTGTTCGAAACCTACCATGCTTCCAGGGGTCATAATGCACAATTTGAAAGCCTGTCATGTAATTGTAGCAGCAGTTGTACTTTAAGTTCTGTGTAATTGCCTGCATGACATATGATGCAGCATAGTCACTGATATATGTGAGGGGCAGAATTGATAGGGTGTGTATTCTCCATTGAACTTTTGTATATATACATATAAATATATGAAGTTGTAGCTCTGTAACTCCCTCCCCCCCACTTATGAACTTTCTGTGTATGCTTATGAACATTGCCAAAGTAGTCTTTGCACCATAAATTCAAACTTTCACATGTACTTGAGTCTTTTAGCAGACTCCAGAGTATGTGATTGAACTAGTTCATTTGTCTTCGCAATTATTTCTCAAATTTACAAATGCCTATTGTATTTATTTTTTCTTTCCAGGAAATAATTTGCGAGTAATTTAATAATACTAAGTTTAACTACCTTTTACACTGAGAGTATATATCACGAATGTTTATTTATTAATATATGATAAAAATATATTTGGGAACAGTTTCGCATAATTTAGAAATGCTAGCTAAAATTCTTGAACTTAAAAAAATAATGCTCCTTTCTGTTATGCTTTTGCATTTTGAAAACTGCATTGAAACTCGTCTACAATCATGTGTGTATATAGCTCGTAGATCTACAAAAAACACCTCTATGGTTCCGACCACTGTCTCCCAATAAGCTTAGTGGTGTTATTACACTATTAGGTATATTAACCCCTATCGGGGTTCAATGGTCGCAGTAAAACGTCTGTTCCATTCCAGATGACCCCTAGCATAATTTGTATCAATAAATGGATGGGCGCATCTTGAGACGTTAAATATGGAAACTCCAAAATTGGGCAGTAGGTGATAAAGCATAATTGGATGTTATTTGACAATGTTCAAAGGCCAAACTAGCTGTAATAGGTAAAGCCATTAATGTAGCCTTTTCGTTAATAAGCAACTTTGTTAGGGTAATGCATACGGTTATATGTGTAGTTATTGGGGAGTCCCCCCCCCCGAATAAATTGCAATTTTACATTGTAATCTGTGTCATAGGAAAGAGAAGGGCTCAGAAGGTTCAAGCCCCCTGCCATATTGGATATTAAAACCCCTTATTTTCTCATAGGCCACGTCACAAAATCTTCTTTAAAGGTGTGTGTGCCCCCCCCATGAGTTTTTAATTGCTACGCTACTGATTACAATGAGTAAATGTTCATAATATACTTGGGCTCCCCCAATAACTTTGAAAACTCTACGTTGATGCATGTGGTTTAAATCCATGGTCCCGAATTCTATTCCCTCTGTAGAGGAGAAGTGTAGTTTGGAATTCACTTCGAGGCCCAATTCCATCTCTGGCTGTATGGGGGTGGGGAAGATGTTTTTTGAGGCACAGAATTAAAGCTATATTGTTAATTAAACCGTATTTCCTCTTTTAACTAACGCAATTCTAAGCTTGCTTTGGCGTGCACACTCGTTACTAACAAGAAAATATCTGATAGCGACCACACTGATCTGTTAAAAGTGCGCAAAACGAATTTAGATCAATGTCTGAAGCGTAAATAACTCTACTGGCTTTTCATTCGCAGCTTCGCTGATGCAAAATTATAAATATTATAAGTTGCTGCAAAACTGTTATTTCACTATTGTTAACGGTTCAAGCGACGTTACCACGGGTGACTGCGCATGCGCCCAACTTTGACTGTGAAGTCTGCCGGATGTGGCTTTGAACCACTATTTAATAATACAAAAATATAACAGTTTCACAACAATTTAAAACGTCAATCATTTCGAATTGGTGAATGGAAAGCCGGCAGGGTTATGCTTCAGACATTGGCATGAACTTATTTGGCGCATTTTAAGCAAATCGGCACGATCTCTATGAGGTACCTTCCTTGTAAGTTGTATGACCATCCATGTAGGATTTTCAGAATCATTGGGAAGGGGGCAAGCTCCTGTATGAACATTTATACATTACAATATATAGCCTGTGTAAAATTGAAATGTATTTTAAATTAATTTGGGCTCCACTGGTCCATGTAACTCAGCACGCTTAGAGTCCAACTGCTCGTGTTAACGGAAGTTTTGATAAATTTAATGATAATGTTCAGTATAAAGGAAAATATATCTACCCGGTAAAGGTATATAAAGGTAGTACCGTTAATGCGCTAAACATCTTAGCTTCAGCGCTTCTTTTTTGATATAGTAAACGCCTTTGACAGAGTCATACGTCGAGATTGTAGCTCTGTAACCCCCACTTTCTTGTGTACACCAGGCTCGTTCATAATTTTAAAATTTGTATATAATTCCCTCTGAAAACGAAAGCAATTAAGCTGACTACTTCATTGGCTCTGCAGCGGTAACGCGTTCCCTTAGCGTGTCGTTAACCCATGTTCGACTACCAACGGTGCCAAAATAGAGTGTTTATCGATAAACTGCTTACCGTAGTCCGAGGGTTAGTTCCCTAGGCCTTAAGAGGTTCGGATTCCTCAGAAAACTGATGGTCCCGGTGCAACACGACCTTTCCTGTCCTTGCGCCGCAAAGCAAAACTATATCAATTAAGTTTTCAAAATTTCTTAAATGATGCCTCTAAATGAAGAGAATTGTTCACAAAATATTAACTATATCGAAAACTAATATACTACCTTCCTCCTCTCCGGCGAAAACAGGGCATTTTCACAGATACGCAGTGGGCCATATACCTTATAAAAGTGGCCAATATTCTCTGAAAGAATTTCTATAAAGATGTCTCTAAAAAATTTTCTAAACTTGTCTTTTTTAGGGAGATTTTCTACTGCTGGGTCAATTAAAAAAAATTGACTTCAGTTTGGCGCTCTCAGCAAAACGGGTCTCCGGGTCGCCTCTCCCTTAAGCCGCCCCTAATTACAGGTTCAAATAAGTAGACTGTTATTATTATTTGTGATTTAATTTTTTTAAATAAAAAAAAATAAAACTTTTTTTTTCGGTTGCTTTTCTAATATGAGACGTCCTGAACAGTTGGGCTGAATTGTCACACTTTTTAAATATTATCGTGAAATGGGCTAACTTTTTGCAGGGGGACGAGTGTCAATGTGCTCTGGGTTTTGTGCAGAATTTAAAAAATGGGGGGGGGGGACTGATAAAAATCCTTATATAAGGATTTTTTAATATTTTTGTTCAAATGAAGGTGGTTAATCCCAATCCTTCCTGTTTTGCCTGGCGTTTGATGAATTATATGACGCCATAAAGTAACCATCACTATTCGTAGCCGATGTGAAATGAGATGATGTTTTGTTGTTTATGCTGGACAATCGTTTGCAGTAATGCTATTGTGATGTGGTCACTTAAAATTGTTTTGTTCTTGTTATTTGGCGTTCGACTCTTCCCCACATCACCTGTGAATATTTGTTCCCAGAACAACTGTAAGTTATTGTGATAACGCTCGAATTGAGAAATTGTATTTTTATTTTCTGTACCTTTATATCACCCGCACATATTGTATAAATGAACCTGCAATAGCGCTTTTGTGGTTTAAGAATGTTGGATTACAAATATAGATATTTAATAACTTATAAAAGAATTTATATAATATGTACATTTATCTAATACAGAGAGAATAAATTGCTTTTTAATACGTAGTCGTAATTTTATTAATCGTACTGCGCAACATATTCAGCTACCGTCTCTTGTTTAAGCCCCATCAACTGTCGTCTGAAAATTTACCGCAGAACCAAACTTTTTTCAAGTCGCGTTCGCAAATTATTGAACTCGTTTAAAATGCTGGTGTACGGTCACGATGAAAATATTTAAAATAGCTTAAACCACTGTAGTTAATGGCGTAGTAAAAGGGGGGGCTTACGAGTCGAGCCCCGATACCCTAATAAAACGCATTGGCCTTTGTCTGAGGCCGCATCACATGATCATCTTTAAAGTTATTTGAGAACCCCGCTGATTTTTAAATTGCTACGGTGATATTGACTATAGTGCGTTCGCCCAATGTATTTTACTCTAGAGAGGCTACCTCCAACCTTTAATTGAAAGTTCCCCCAGGCCAAAACTAAGTACTTCGTCGGAGGCCAAAATTGTTCTCTAAAGTAGATGAAAATTTTGGCACTTTTTTTCTTAGACTGTCTCGATTATTGAAAAAAAAACAATTGTAGCTTACGTTATTTTAGACTGCTCGAATTGAAAAAAGAAATTAAGTACAAAAAAACTGCGTTCTTATTTCATACTTTTTGTTCATTTGGGAGCTCAACACTCCTCCGTCCAAAAAGAAAAAAAAATCTAAGCTACTACTCAGGGAAGGTATCATGGGGGGGCCCATCGAAGTAAGGCTGGAGACCCGCGTTGGCTGTTGGCGCCCCTCGAGCGAGTAAAATTCGCACGCATTACTGTACTCTGTCGGTTAGCGATTAAAGCTAATCTAAACCCAAGGATTGCCCATTAAAATCCAGTCTGGAAGTGTGCGCGCGGTAAGCTATCTCCAGATTCTCCTGGGTTAAATATAAGCAAAAAAAAATGGAGAGTGTGTTTCTCTTGAAAATAATATCCAAGCCAATGAGGGATGAGCGTTATGTGCTTTGTGTTTGTGATTGAATTGATAAACCGTTTCATTTGTTGTGTTGCACAAGATTTAAAACGAAAATTGGACCACGTTTTAGAATGTACTCTTACATTTATTTTTCAAACCACTAGTGCTCTTAATCTCTTGTACGTTTTTCTGTACACAAAATATAAAAAATGTGAAAGAAAAATAATTATATACGAGTATATGTATGGTAGAATGGAAATACAGAACACTAAGGAAAAAATATTCATTTTACAAAAACCAAAGGCGTAGCCTAGTGGGCCCCTTTTCATCAAAGCCCATTGATGTTGCAAAGAAGGGGGGGAGGGGGGCGAAAGAACTTGAAAGAACCACTTAAAAGCTTTGTACATGGGGTAAAGGGTATGCTTTGCACTCTCCCGTCTCCCCTATGATTTGAATTACCATTATACGATGATACAAATAAAACTTCTCAATTTGATGTTCGGAAGTATTTTTAGGTTTGGGGCGCCATTGTTTTCATTTTATCTACTTTAAATTTTCAGACCGAATGTCGCCACCCAGGGGCGGCTTAAGAGCCGGGTCCCCGGTTGGACGAAGGCACCAAACAGAAATCAAATTCAAATTTTCCCTGGGCATCTGTGAAAATTTCCTGATTTCGTCTGGGCAGGGGGCGAAAAAAAAACCCGTGCCAGACGGCCCTGCGGTGGCGCAGTGTGGTAACGCGTTCTCCTATTGCGCGGCTAATCCGGGTTCGACTCCCAGCAGTGCAAAAAGAACGCTTACTCAGAGATCTCATAAAGATCGCACTGCTCACTGTAGTCCGGGGTTTGGTTCCCTAGGCCTTAAGAGGTTCGGATTCCTCGGAAAACAGTAGGTCCCGGCGCAGCATGACCACTGTAGTCTTTGAGCCGTAAAACCAAAAAGAAAGCGAAAGCCGGACCGCCCGGGTTCAAAATCAACCTCGAGCCGCCCCTGTTACCACCAATGACTCATGACCACTTGGCACTGCGCGTACACTGTCTCTTTATAGCGTCTACTGCCTTCGAAACACCAACAGTTCAAAGTTAAGGGTGGAAAATACAACATCGTATTTCATACAAGTGCAGGATAGATCCTAAATTTGAAAATAAACGATAATGTAGAATTAAAAAACAATATGACGAGTTAGCTTCAGATTTTTTGTTTGATAATAGCGATCAATTTTTTAAAATCAGTGTTTTTTACTATGTTTTAGGCAAAATTATAATGCAAATTAAAAGTCGTTTTGAAAGCATGAAATTAGTGCAAAAAGTGTTTTGCAATATTACAACCGAAAAAATAATAAAAATGTTGAATTGCTAAGTGAGTGTTAAAATTTCATAAAAAAATTATTCATCTGTATTCTCTCCCCAACTGCCCATTTACTATTGTAATTTAATCACTCTTCTTGCACAATTTTTGTATTTGCTAATTTCAAAATTAAGTATTCTAGAAGTGACTTTTCCGAAATTTTTTCTTTTTGTTATTTTTTACCCTACCCGTGTCAGCTGCCTTTGCCGAAAGATCATTTAGTAAATTACGAATAATAAAAGTTTACAAAAGAAATACTATTGGTCAAAGTAGAATGTGCAATATTGGCTACTGAGCCTAAACATGCCAGTAAAATGGTCTTGAAAGAAATTACCAATAATTTCGCAAATATAAAAGCACGAAAAGTAGGGCTGGTTTTTTTTTTTATTTTTTTATTCGTTTTAAAGTTTCGTTGTATTTACATTTAGTTGTAGCACTATAATTTTATTTTTGTCAAATTGCTTGTAATAAATAGTAGTATGCTCTAATATTGATTTTAATGTTTGTGAAGTCAGACATCGTAAATATGCATGTCCATGCAGTTGCGCAGCCAGTTTTTATTTATTCACCTTTTTTTTTTGTGGGTGGGGGGGGCGCGTGGGTATTCTAGGCAAGACTCTAGTCTTAATAATTTATACTTCAAGTTTGTTTTCTTGCAAAAAAAAATCTCATGGGGCGGGGGGGAATCTCGTGGGTCCTCCCGTGACTGCGCCACTTCGTCCATATTATTAAATTGTGCGCAAATGTTTATATCTAATTAAAATTTATTTTTAAAACTAGCTTTAAAATTCCAGCTAAAATATGGATTTTATTTCTATATCGATTAAGTGCAGTTTTAACGAACAATTCTTTTTGATCCCGGATTCAACGAGCAACTTAAATATAAAAGTTTGTGGTTTTACGGCTCAAAGACTACAGTGGTCATGCTGTGCCGGGACCTACTGTTTTCCGAGGAATCCGAACCTCTTAAGGCCTAGGGAACCAAACCCCGGACTACAGTAAATAAAAAAGGAAATCAAACTTCTTGTAAAAATTACGTCGTTATATGCGGTTGGCCGTTATAATCGACGCGCGTTATAATCGATTGTTATGGATTTTAGAAGGAAATTTTCTCTAATGCCCACCCACCCACCGCGATCCGACACTGCCTAAAGAGAACTTTCGGTTTGGCGGACATTAAAATCTGCAAATTAAGCCAGCGCCCGATGCGCACTCCACGGGGTGAATTTTCAGGACATTACATATTACGTGATGTGTGTACAACAAATTAAAAATTTGTACTTTAATTAAAAATTTGTACTTTAATTTAAAATTTTACTTAATTTTTATTAATTACAGTAGAACCTTGATTATTCAAATTTTGATTAATCGAAATCCGTGTTAACCAAAATCGCCTGATGCACTTATTTATTTATGTAAAGATTTTAAAAATGCAACTATAAGCGCCTGTAATCATTTGTGATATCTTTTCAATTGCATGTAATTTTAAAACAAAAAATAAGAGAACTGAATATAAAAGTCAACAGAATTATTTAATACAATTTTTATTTACTTCTTTTTTAAAGTTAAAACTAGGTTTGGCATCAAATCATATCTATAATAGCAATTGAAAAAGTGAGTAAAATTGTCAATGCCCTACTGCAATGGTTGAAAACCTTTTTCAAGACCCGACCCACTTCAATAGTAACCAAGTTATCCCATAGTGCCATAGAATTTATTTTGCATACGAGAAATGTTACTGCTAATATTATCCCCCAACAAATTTTTAACTCTGATCAAAGTGGTTTTAATTATTTTCTTCCAAATTAAAGGCAGCTATCGCATAAAGGTGAAAAACAGACATTTTCTTTAATAGGGTCTGATTTTGGCAGAACACATTCATATACAATAATATCAATGAATGGGGAACTGACAGGGAAAATGTTACTTCGTTTAAGAGAAGCTGCGGAAACATTTGGCCCGACTGTTCAACGATTAACAACGTTTCAAAAAGAATTTATTTCAACCTTCAAACTTATATATTACATGCTCCAAGTCGGGAAAAATGGACAAAATCAAAATGAGAAAGTGGGTAGAATGTTGTATGAAACCCATCATGTCTCCTCCTTCCTGTGTTTTACTAAACTCATGGACAGGTAGTACAGACCCAAACACTTATTAAGGTTTTCCGGAAAATTGTATATCCTTGCAAATACCCCCCAAAGCAACATCCCTCATACAACCGCTGGATGTTTATTTCTTTCGACAATAAAAAATTTGTAAAAAAAATAATCAACAGAATAGCAATCGATGAAATGGATATTGACATACGACATCGAAATGAGATAATAAAAATGCATTCTTTGGTTCACAATCAATTACAGTCTAAAAAATATCGCCCTATATTACAATATGCTTGGTTTAGGTGCTGTTATAGCAATCATAATTCCAGAAAATTCAAAAATGTTGAGGAAATTTCTTTTGAAATTGAATACAACAATTGCAGCCGAGATAATTGCAAAAATCTGTCATTCTTAAAATGTGCCCACTGTGATCAATTGCTTTGCTTCACTCTTTTCTTTTTTTGTACTGTAACACTTTTACGACATTCCTGAGATGTACACAGTTTAATTTTTCTCATTTTTAAATAAAGAGCATAATTCAACAATTAATCCACAATTTATGGTTACATAACTTCATGAAATAAAATACATTTCATGAAATTTTGTTCACATTTTTTCTAATTACAATAAATGCATTTTCAAATAGCCTACTATTAAGTTTTGTTCACAATTTTTTTAAATTCCATGGTTGCAACAGCATGTGATATGCAATGACCACATCCAGGTTGTGTAAATATAGCAACTTTGCATTATTCATACACGTCATTTATTCATACATCTCATATATGGATACTCATATATTCATATATTTAATTTATTCATACTCATATATTCACGCATCTCATATATTCATTCATTCATGCATACATTTCATTTATTCATACTCATGTATGCATGGTTCTATATAGTTATGTGTTTCTTTTCCTTATGAGATAATATTTTGGAAAAAGAAATGTAGAAGAAACTTGACATTGGCTACGATAATACGAAATAACTACCTCGAACGAAAACCTGGAGTAGCCTTCAAAATTGTCGCCAAATTCGCCAAATATCTATTCTAAAAGTTCATTTTTCATATTAATTTTTTTATACTGTTTAAATTAGCTGAGACATAATTTTTTATTTTTATCCGTTAAATACGATGATCCTTCATAATCTTACCGACTTCAAACCTGTTTTTGCTCACATACAGTGCGATTAAAAAATATCAAACCTGGCGTAAAAATGTCATTTTTGGACTTCAAATATTCATAAAAAATTGTCATATCATTTTTGCAGACAAATGATTACATACTTGTGATCAGGAAGTCAAGCACTATCATCTTCCATAGGTCTGATCTCTAAGCGTTATGAACAACGAAAGGGGTTTCTTTGTAAGTTCATATACCCGCTAAATATTCAACTTACAAGAAGGAAAAAAGAAAATTGCGCAAAATATTTTTTTTACACCTTTTTCTGCATATGTAAATTGTAATAATCTTTTATATGTAGCAATTTTTCAAAGAAAAATATGGATAAAGATACCAAAAGTCAGGCCCGTAGCTAGACGCTTGTTACAAGGCGGGGAGGGGGCTCAGAAAGCTACAGGGGGCTTAAAATTCGTAAATGTTTTTATGTATTTTATTAATATATTTAATAATGCTAAATATATGAGCAGAATAATATATTTAATGTTAATAAATAAATTTCTTAATGCAAATTTTGCATTGAAAACTTGTAAATTTTAGTATACCTCTCTATAATTTCCCCTACCCTTATTATAAAGCATATGAGGACTCAAACCTCTGTAAAAAACATTATGTAAACCAGATCTACCGTAGAAAGCTATGTTGAATACATTTTTAACGTCAAAGAACAATTCCCATTGTTATGTACAATTTCGTACAAAATAAAAAATTTAAAATAAAATTCTACAATATTTGATTTTGAGAAAAAAATATTTTTCAGGGGGACTTACCCTATAGCCCCTGTCTGGCTACGTCTCTGTCAAGAGGGTGAAAGGTAGAGTTATCATGTGAAATAAAATCCTGCCACCTTAAAAATTATCAATTGTCTGCGAATGAGCTAATTGCCCAAGAAGAAGTGCTTGGATTTTGTTTTCCTACGAATAAAGAAACCAACTTTTTTGTATAAACATGGACGAATTATTTCATAACTACCGAATATTTTATTTCGTTTCTTTTCTGGTAAGTACATTTTATAAAAAAAATTAAAATTTTGAAGGTAAATCTTTGACGCCCCAACCCTCAACGAAGTTTGACACCCCTCCGTACAAATATTCTGTCAAACACCCTACCTCTGCTTAATTCCCTCCCCGCTCAATAATTTTAAAAACTCTATGTTTATGACTACGTACAGCACACTCATCATCTGTTTATTATATTATAAAATCACATTCATTCATTCATTTACAATCAATCAATCAATCAATTTATATATTCTTCTCATGTACAGTTAAAATTGGAAAGAAAATTACATAAAATCATCAATTATACATACAGAATTTAACTATACATGGAAAGGTCCTGGGGAAGAATCAACTAGGATATGAAAACCCCTGGGACCTGACGATAGCAAATCATAACTGAACATATCAATTAACCATATGCAATTATTAAATATTAAAAATCATAAACTAGAAATAGTAAATCCACCAGCTTAATCTAATATATTCAATTCCAGATCTTTTTATCCCATTTTTTCAATCTCCAGCTCTCGCGAGTTTAAGTATTTTCTTAGATTGGTTTTAAATTTATTGATACTATTCAATTTCTTTAAGGGCAATTTATTCCAACGATTTGGACCTTTGAAATTGATGTTGCTTCGTCCCATTTCTGTTCTTAGTTTATGTAAAATCAATTCATTATATTTACGACAAATGTCTCTATCTCATTGCATCTGATTTTTATTAACTTTATATGTTATTTTGCTTTATATTTCCAAATATTTTAATTAAAACATAATATCCATGAAGCAGTTCTATTGACGAGATGTTACATTTTTTAAGATATTTTTCCAGTTAATTCTGTTATTTTTAATATTTTTAATTTTAATATAATTTTTATTTACTTCTTTTTTAAAATTAAAAATAGGTTTGACATCAAATCATATCTATAATAGCAATTGAGAGAGTGAGTAAAATTGTCAATACCCTACTGCAATGGTTCAAAACCTTTTTCAAGACGCGACCCGATTAAATAGTAACCAAGTTCTCCCCCCCTCCACTCTATGCGCCACCGCCATATTTGCGTAATAAAAGCATTTTTAATAGAGTATTACTTTTGTCTTTTTCTGTATATTTTTTTAACTTAATGTATTATTTTTAATTAGAATTCATATCCACTTTGATATAGACAGCATGGCCTTGAAATTCGTCTAGACATAATTTTTTTCAAACATTGTATCTAAATTTGGATAGTTGTTAGTCAGAAAGGAAACGGCAAAATGGGGGGTGATGGGGGGAGGAGTGGGGAATAGGCCCCCCCCCATAGCCAACAAAAAGAAAAAACAAAGCAATTCTTCCTATAGATGGCGTTGTTGTTTTCTTGTCTTTGTGGGGAAGGTGCGTGTGCCTGTAAAAGAGGGACAGAAAGAAAATCATTTTTTAGTCCGATAGATGGCGCTTCTATATTCTTGGCTTTGGGAAACTTGTGGGAAATGTGTGCTGTGTTCCTCGACGCACGAATTTTATTTCATTGCTTGCTTTAGTGTCGTGAAGTTCGCTTGTGCTGGTTAAAAGCAGGGTTTTGGAGCTTTTCTTTTTGTTATGAAAGCACAAGATGGAATGCCCCCATTTAAACGAGTGCATTAAAAACTTCGACATTGTAAATAATTTTGGAGAATTCACGTGTTTCAGTAAGTAAAATCAGCCATTCATTCGTATAATATTGTGCGTCAATTGACCTGTAAAATATTCAAACAGTGACTCCTGATTTCTTATATGTTCTATAATGTTCTTATATCAATACATGAACCACTTACTCCGATCGATCAAGGGTAAAAATTTCATGACACGTGTTCTGGCAGTTCTTTTAACTTGACCGATTTCAAACGTACATAAATTAACGATTAAGAACACTACTTAGTTGCAATTTCTGTAGAAAATGTCTCTTAGAATCGGACTTCTTTATATAAACCACGTTACCCTTAAAAAACAAAATTCCAAATTCCCCTGGACCTGGCCTTCCCACCATAGCGATCGTGTCCTTTTAAAAGGGGAAGCCGTATACCCCCCCCCCCTTTTTATGTTTTATTATTAGTAGTAAGCAATTTTTGTGTTATCTAGAAGAAAGATTTTTTTAATTATAGAAAAAGTGTCGATTGTGTGCTTGAAGATGCACAACCAAACTCGTTCTATGAAATAGCTCAAAGGGCCTTTGTGCCTTTTTGGGAACAAAAAATAATATAAATTTGCATTATAGTTCCCCCCACCCTCCCAAATCTCAACGAAATAAGATAGAGTTCATATTTTTCGTTTACATTATCGATCTTTTATCCCCATTTTTAAATTTAAAAAAATTTGATTGAAAACAAAATAATAAAATTTCATTTATACTCTGGCGTACGCAGAAAGTTCGTATGGGAGGAGGGGGGGGGGTATAGCGTACAAGAACATATATATCTATTTGTATATACACAAAGATACATCGCAATGGGGGGTTACAACCCCCCATCAACACCCCTCTGCATACTCCAATGCATTTATATTTGAAAACATAATTTTAAGTGACAGTTTTCGGAAGGGATCATTTTACTCGTGACGGTTGTGGATCGAACGTTATTACCGTTGAATTTTTAATAAAATACAATTTTAGTGTTTAATTACAGCTCTATCTGAGAAAAAAGGAAAATTAGAATTAGCAGTTGTTGCATTTGGTTTCTAATGAATTTAAAGATTGCTTCGTAATTTGCAATTCTGTTCTATTGTTTTTAACAAATACTTAGCAGTAAATGTAATCCATTGAATTATGTTTACATTTATAAAATAATAAATATATTATTTTAATAAAAAGACCTGTAAACAAAACATTGACTATTATTATATAGTGTTGGTAGTGTTTGTAATAAAACTGAAGTACGGATAATATGGCTATTAGAAATAAATAAATTTACTTATAAATAACATACTTCGTTGAAAAATGCTGTTATTATAAATGTCAGGTATATTTACTAGCACAATGGAGAACCTGTCAAAACCGGTTTTAAGCTTCAGCTGTATGTTTAGGCTTGGGAGAGAGCTATTGAATGCTTCCTTCCCCTCCAGACACATTGATTCACTTTGCAGTTATAATATTTTGATAAATGCACATTAAAAGTAGGTATAGACTTTCACATTTTTATTTTCAAAACAATATCTTATATTGAGAATTAGTGGGGGAGGCACATTCTCATACAAAACATTTTTATTCTGTTAGGATATTGTAGAAATGATGTTTTCTTTAAAATACTATTTTCTGTAAAGAATAAGTATTGTTTGTTGATAAATATCAGTAGTAAATGTATCATTCACAAACACATGAAAACAATAATGTGTAACATGTATTATCAAAATCAAAGACAATGTGTACATTTTATTAAACATTTATGTGTGGCTGAAACTAATCATACTTCGTAAAGAGGGCTGACTCATTGTGAACATACATTGTCATCAGTGGTGCAGGAAAGGGGGGGGGGCTGAAGGCCCTTCCATTGGATAACACAGTATTGTTTTTCTTAAGGCTGATTGCTTGATTTTTTAAAAAGTTGCTTGAGTCCGCCCCTAACAGTGGAGGCTTTAGACAAAGAAATTTGGGGGTCACATAGGCGGGATAATAAATGTTTGTTGTAATATAACAAGAATAATAAACGTGTGTAATATAATTAGAATAATAAATGTGCCTGTGGGCAGGATAATAAAATCTGGTTATATTTGGGAGGCATGGCCCCCCCCCCTGGCCCTAGCCTAAAACCACCACTGCTCCCTCCCATAGGGCCCTGCGGTGGTACAGTGTGGTAACGCATTCACCTAATGTGCCGTTAACCCGGGTTCGACTCCCAACAGTGCAAAGAACGCTTACTCAGAGATCTCATAAAGATCACACTGCTCAATATAGTTTGTGGTTTGGTTCCCTAGGCCTTAAGAGGTTCGGATTCCTCGGAAAACAGTAGGTCCCGGCGCAGCATGACCACTGTAGCCCTTGTGTCATAAAACCACACACACACAAAAAGAAAAAAGCTCCCCCACCCCAGAATTTTTGAATTATGCACTTGGAATAAATCATATTTATTTTTTTTTAATTTATTCTATAAATGAAATACAACAGTGATCTATACTTACATTAAAAAAAAAATTGCCATGGATAAATATCTAGCAGTAAAAATGAAAATTTTTGCAATTAATAGAGAAATTGGAAGAATTGTGTTCGTAAAAAAAGCTTTAAATTTTCGGGTTTGATTATTAATTTTTTTAAATATTCTCTATTTTGCATCATAATTTCTACTTATGCACTGATTTCGTAGGCATAATCTGGCAGGGGCAAGAGGGCACATGCCTCTCAGTTTGTTAGAACAGTGGTAAAATTGTATTTATTCTCCCAATTTTGGGCTTTTTGTTTTTTTGCCCTTCCCCCAATTTATTATATATTTAACCATCAATTTACACTTATGGTTGCATGTCAGTATCCGGGAGGGGATCTTAAGGACAGGTCCCCCCAAAAAATAAAGTTTGTAATAGGACATCAAAAATACATGTGTGTTTACTTGTCAACCTTATAAAAAGGGGAAGTGAAATTCTTGAATTGTCAAAATTCGAACCACAAGGTTTTGTCTTGCAGACCATTAATATAAGAATACTTTAACGGAAGAAAAAATAGGAACCATTTCTTTTAAAAGGGGGCATTCTGAAAACTTAAATTTTAATGGCAAAACTATAAGTAAAAATTTACGATGCTCTCTGTAGGCGGTATTTTCTCGTTTATTTTTATATGGTCTATTTCAGTAGCGTAGCAATTCGAAACTCGTAAGTGGGCGGAAGGGGCTCAAGTGTCTTCAAAGAAGATTATGTGATGTGATCTTAAAGAAAATGTATTTTGATATCCAGTGGGCGGGATTTAACTCTGCTCTTCCCTTTCTTCCACCAAGGACCTATTTATATTTGTTCTTTACCGTAAAGATGACGCATCTTTATTCCTTATTTTGTAAAAAATTTTGATTCCCCAAAATTAAATCCTGATTACAGCCTTGTATGGTTGATTTTATCCACTTTTTAGTAAAATCATGTTCACTTTTAGGAGCAATTGATATATGTACAATATTTTCAGTTTGTTTTTTAAACATGTATTCTTGCTTTTTAATATGATTTTTGTCTTTGTTTTGTCAGCTAATTAGTGTTATTTTTAGTTGTTCTTTCAATATTTCTGTCATTGCTATGGTTTTTTCTTTTGAGGTCATATATATCTATATATTTTTTTAAAATCGTATTTTTACTTAGGGAAGGTTTTTTTTATCACGATTTTAATTTGTTGGTGATTAACCATCAATTTACACTTATGGTTGCATGTCAGTATCCGGGAGGGGATCTTAAGGACAGGTCCCCCCAAAAAATAAAGTTTGTAATAGGACATCAAAAATACATGTGTGTTTACTTGTCAACCTTATAAAAAGGGGAAGTGAAATTCTTGAATTGTCAAAATTCGAACCACAAGGTTTTGTCTTGCAGACCATTAATATAAGAATACTTTAACGGAAGAAAAAATAGGAACCATTTCTTTTAAAAGGGGGCATTCTGAAAACTTAAATTTTAATGGCAAAACTATAAGTAAAAATTTACGATGCTCTCTGTAGGCGGTATTTTCTCGTTTATTTTTATATGGTCTATTTCAGTAGCGTAGCAATTCGAAACTCGTAAGTGGGCGGAAGGGGCTCAAGTGGCTTCAAAGAAGATTATGTGATGCGGTCTTGAAGAAAATAATGTGTTTTGATATCCAGTGGGCGGGATTTAACTCTGCTCTTCCCTTTCTTCCACCAAGGACCTATTTATATTTGTTCTTTACCGTAAAGATGACGCATCTTTATTCCTTATTTTGTAAAAAATTTTGATTCCCCAAAATTAAATCCTGATTACAGCCTTGTATGGTTGATTTTATCCACTTTTTAGTAAAATCATGTTCACTTTTAGGAGCAATTGATATATGTACAATATTTTCAGTTTGTTTTTTAAACATGTATTCTTGCTTTTTAATATGATTTTTGTCTTTGTTTTGTCAGCTAATTAGTGTTATTTTTAGTTGTTCTTTCAATATTTCTGTCATTGCTATGGTTTTTTCTTTTGAGGTCATATATATCTATATATTTTTTTAAAATCGTATTTTTACTTAGGGAAGGTTTTTTTTATCACGATTTTAATTTGTTGGTGACTTTTTTTTTATCTTGTTTGTTGGTGTATTCTTTCTCAATACTGTTTTTTGTTGCTTTCTTTTACTGATGTTTTTATTTGCTATGTTTTCGCTGAAGTTATATATGTGTTGATGTATTTGATTTTGTGGGCAAAATATTGCTTTTTTCAATAGTCTTTGTTGGTGGGTGCTTTTGATAATGTATATATTTCTTTTGTTGTTGTTTTTGTTGTTAACTTTTATCAGTGTTCTTTTTTATTGATAATATCTTACATCGATATTTTTGAAATGTTCATGGCTTTCTTTTTATGGATATAAGTTTTGTTTACTTTTTTTTGCTAGTGTTTTTTGTTGATAACTTCATTTAATATCCTTGCTTTGTTGATGGCTTTCTTTTGTTAATAAATAAATTATTATTTATCACCGGAGACGTACATGTGTACAATCCAAAAACACATGTACATTAGACAAAAGTCGTGTGTACAAACAAAATCAATCTGTATATGCAGATGTAAACAATGGCTAATTATACACAAGGATTTTATACAACGAATGAATTGATGCCCTTTTTTAATTTTTTTTTTGTGACTTTTTGTTTGTATTCTTTTTTTTGTTGATGTATTTCAGTTAATATTCGTGTATTCTTTTTTGCTTGTTTTACTTTTTCCTTGATAAAATTTATTATAAATATAAAATACTTTTTAAAATAAAAACCTGGTTTTAATTGTCATGATATATAATATCAACTCGTATTCAGCTTTGTGTTCTTATTGTCCTTGGAAAATCTACCTTTTTTTTTATTGAAAGAAATAATATAAAACACTGACAATTTCGTATTTAGATTTTTTTTTTTGTTGGTATTTTGGAATGTTTATTTTTTTTATTTTTAAAATTTATTTTCTAAATTTCATGGTTTGGTCTGTCATTTGTGCATAATATATATATATTATATATATATGTGTGGGGGGATAACGGAACAGTTTCCAAACTTTATTTTTTTAAGTAAATAAACTATTTATTTTTTGTATTTTTAAACTACTACGCAATTTTGCAGATGCATGGACATTAGCTTCACAAAAATATTTGTTAGATGCAGTAATATTTGTTTTTTAAAAGTACCCTTTTTTTTTTATACTCTTGCATTTATCTCATTAGTCCCCGAGCTTGAGGTCTAATAGGACAGCGAGTCTAATGGATCATTCAAAAAGTACTACAGACATGTAACAAATGCAGTATTAAAACAATATTTATTAAGAATAATCAATAAACATGAGTCATTTGAGATCAAATTTTGCAAAACAAAAAGATATTACATTTCTGGTCGATTCATTTTTTTTTTTCAATTATAGCTTGTGGTGGTTTTGTTATAATGTCCTTACTTGTACTACAGTGTTTTTCTTCCTTTTCAGGATATACAAACTTCAGTGAACCATATCTATTTGAAAGAAAATTAATAAATACTTCTTTAATTCCATGATCGATTTTATCAACACCATCAATATAATAATTTAATGCCCCTTTTCCCCCCCAGCTTTTCACTAACACAATATTATTTTCACTAAGTTAATCCAAAAGGCAGTGACAATTTTAGGTTAGGGTTTGGAGAAATCATGGCCTCCCCCAAATATAACATGATTTTATTATTCTATGTGCACAGGTGCCACTGGTGGCACCTGTGCATATAGGTAGGAATTTGTGCCTCCAATTTTTTTTTGCCTAGAATTGCCACTGCCAAAGGGACACTATCTTCTTGATCAATAGTGGAACTTGGCAAGACATCTTCATCGGAAGAAATATTGTCCAAACTGTCTGACAATAAAACGTTGCTTTTTACTCTTTTTGGCTTACAATTGGATTTTTTGAAGAATTTATCTTCGTAACCATTTTTATTGCAATAAGCTTTGCTTTTTCAGGAGTTTTGATCAAAATTCTTGCGGATCCCCTTTTCCTTCCTTCCTTGATTTGTTGTTAATTTCTTTGGGGACGCTTTCGGAAATAGTTTTACAATCTCTAATGTTACTTCTTTGTTGTTACAGTCTTTGAAGGGCCTGGGCCTCCTTAACGATCATTGCCCATTCTCCTATACCCAAGGCCTTTCTTTGCCATTCTCGTACTACCGCTCTTCGTAGATCTTCCACTCCATTAAGCCACGATTTCGTAAGACGTCCCACTTTTCTTCTACTGGATAGGTTCTCATGGTCATGTTAAGTCATTCTAAATTCTCCCATCCTTTCTAAATGTCCTAGCTACTGTCTGTTCATGGAAAGTAATCCAATGGTACCATTAGAAATATTGGTCAGTGACGTTACAAACCAGCTAGACGCTTACTAGAATGTAGGACTATAGGTTCCACACTAGTTTTTTGGCGACTGTCAAAGTGAAGAAGTTCTGAGATTGGAGTCCTACTCTGCTGTAAGCGGAAAGCCGGTTTGTGACGTCACCTCCCGTTATTTCTAACTGTACCATCGGACTTCTTTTCGTGAACAGATAGTAAGTACCTTAGTTTTCTGTATTTCTGTCACCAAAGAGTTCAGGGTCCCCATGTAAATGATAGTGTTACCTCTACAACTTTATTAAAGCCGTTACATTCAATAAGCTCATGGCTTCTAGGTTTCTAATTGGCAAATGTTTATTTCATTGCATGAAGTAATACAGCCCATCACATCCCTCTTTTTCATCTGAATCTCACTTTTGAGGGATAATTGACCCTGGAGCTAAGGCAAATTGAAATACTAGTTTTATAATTTCATTAGTTGTGAAGCTATGATGAAGTTTTACTACAGTTACCAAGTGGTCAACTGATTTCATTTGTTTTACAGAAAATACTTTGCTTGTCACTTTCTATATTGTAAGAATCAATGTTCTATCCTCCTGTTTCTTTGCATTATGTATTTGTCTGAAAAATGTTGATTTTGTCATGGTGAACTTTTCAGCAGCCCTTCTAGTAGATAGTCAATGAAGGTTGCATTAATAGCAACCCTTACTTCCTCTGTCATCACTCTTACTCTATCAGTTTTTCTAAATTTATTATACGTCCCCCGTCTCTCTCTCTCTCTCTCTCTCTCTCTATATATATGTATAGTAGAACCTCCATATAACGAAATAGACGGCTCTATGAAAAACATCCATTCTATAGAAAATTCGCTATGTGGAAACGATGTATTCATGAACCAGGGCAGGGCAATATGATACCACAATTAAAATCCCGTTTTTCAGTTAACGACTGTTTCTCATAAATAACATTCAACCATTTAGAAACAAGTGTAAAATATACATGCGCTAAAAAAAATAAGTTGAACAATTCTTACCTTAAAATGAAAACATATTTAATGCTTCTTTCATAAACATTCATGCTTTTGAAAAAAAAAAATTCTAATATCCTGCTGCACAACAAATAGTGATGTCGATTCATCATAAAAGTGTTACACCCCCGAGGGGAAATTTGCAACGTCTGGATTTCTGGTAATGAAACGAGCAAAAAATTGCAGCAAGTACTACTATTCAAATGATAGTGTATTCAAGGACCTGTTCCAAGCCTAGCAGTTTCGCACTGTATGGGGCAATCAGATACAGATATGTGTGCTTAGGAAAACTCTTTATTAGGAAGTTTAAAGTCCCTTAGACATGCCTTATTCTGTTTGTTTGCCAATTACCTTAAAATCGTATTGTATTCCACTGTATTAGGGAATGTATTATGTATTAGGGATGTCAATGACATGACCAGTGCTGTATTTCCCAATAGGTTATACTAGGCTATAGACTAGAGCGACAAAATTTTGTGTATTGAGTCTGATAGAACAAAATCAATACCATACGATGATATAATCAGATGTTTTGCCGAGAAGAAAGCTAGACGTCATGCTTTCCATTTAAATACCAGTGCTCAATAGACATTTATTTTTTGCTAAAATTAAAATTTATTTCAATAAAATTGAATTTGATTTATTATACACCAAAAAGGAATAATGCTTCAATATAAGTTAATATTGTTTAATGTTTATGTTTCAATTTATGAAATTGTTTTTCAACATATTTATCGTCAATACAAAAGTTTTGGGCGTATATTGAATGTATCAATTTTTATGTTCCTACCACTGATTGGGGTGGGAGACACAATGGTAAGAAAGGGCAGCAAAAAATAGCATTGGGGTAACAAAATAAATCTACCAATGGACATGACCACTCAATTTTCTGTTTTGGTCGTTAAAAATTTCGTTATATAGAAATTTATTCCGTTATATAGAAACACTTTCATATGTAATGACCATGGGGATTTGCCAAAACTTCACTATATGGAGAATTTCGCTATACGGAAGTACGTTATATGGAGGTTATATATATATATATACACAGTAGCACCTGGTTAAGTGGCTGCCTTTGTAAATTGACTACTTGAATAAACTAACCACCTTTTATAAGAACCACTGGTAGGGACTTAATCATGCCTATACTAAAGTATGACCGGTATAGTGATCACATGTCTATTGCGACCATTGGAGTCCACTTCCAAAGGTGGTCACTTTAAGTAGGTTCTACTGTATATATATAGGTACCTATAATATATCACTTTGTAAATAAATAAAGCATATATCAGGCTCTGAAAGTTCATATAAAAATGTCGCATTAGGGCCCCATATGTTCAATTTTCATGATTTCCCGATCTACAAAGCACATGTTGCATAGATGAAAATTTAATTAAGTTCATATAAAGTTGAAGATATATTCCATGTTACCTAGTAACATCAACTGTTGTGTCGTCATTCCATGTCAAATCACCCAAAAAAATGGGATTTTCACCCTGACCATTTCAGATTTTTATGAAATTTGGCTTATTTGTTCCACTTGCAGAGAAATGAATCAATGCCCACTAATTAGTCCCTATTGCTATTAGTTTCTAAAATACACAACTTTGAAAATGGACCGATAGATCAAATTTTAGCATTTTTTATATGAAAAATTTTCCCACGACTTCTGTCCTAATTAATGCAGAGTCTTAGTTCTGGTATCTTTAGAAAGTACATAATGTGGGTTTTCTTATGATACTCCATATGAATATATATATTTCAAATTTTTATTTTCAAGGTCAATGCATTTGACTTTTGACCTTGCATATCTCAAAAAAGGGTATTCCATTTTTTTTTTTAAAACATATATTATTCTTCCATTTATTTTCTACCATATCTGTAAATCTCATTCTGGGACCGCCATGGGATACTGAGTAATTAATTTAAACATACTGTGCTTGTATCCGTTTTTATTCAAAAATCGTTTAATGTGCTAGTTTTCTGCCATTAGGTGTAAAAAGGTGGGTTTTAATGAGTCATTAATAGTAAACAATAAGCATGGCTTTACATTTTTTAATACACAATAAGGGGATTATATTTGAACTGCTGTATTACAGTATTGAAGATTCTAATAGGTAAAAATCAGTGTGATGTATTTGAACATATGACTTAGGATAACTTAAAAAAGAGAGGAAAAAACTCAAAACCTATGAAAAGAGAAAAAAAAACCTACATCTTATAGACTTTGCTAAATTATCAAGTCGAAGAAACAGTTCCATTCACTAAAGTTGTCAGTTGTAGCATGATCCTTATGCTATTTTCTTAGCTAGTTTACAGATGCAATACTCATTTCCTCAGGGGGTAGTGTTTAGGTTCTACCAGTTGCAGTTCTTGGGTCAACTTTGGTCAGTACTGAAGCTACAGGAATGTCTAATATGTCAAGGTGTTCAGGAAAACAAAATGATGAAGATGGACCATGGAGATGTTGGTGCAATATAGCCCAGATGCTCTTGCGCCATAAAAAATCCAAACAAACCATGGAGTTGGAGGAAGTTAATTTCAATTTTTTCTGTCTCATGTTTGACAACAAGCATGCACCCTACCCACCGTTCTTCATCATATATACACACATGCTATATACTCATTTATTTCTTCTTTTGTAACTTTTACCTCCTCACCTATTGTAGAATTAGAATATATTTTTCATAAAAACATGTTACCTCTACTGGGTATAAAGGTGTGTAACTTCTGAGTGTCAGGTACAATACAAGAGGACGAAAAACGCTTCCTTAAAAATATTTTTTCTTTCTCGTACTGTTGGTAAGTGACGTAAGTAAACTGTATTCCCAAAATGTTAGAAGATGCCCATCCATACAACTGCCGAGGAGTCATTATTTGGTCTGTGTTCAGATGCTGAAGACTGGTTCGAGCTGTAAGTCTTTTTACAGTTCCATCTATGCTATCTGATATTCTTTTCCCGTGAACTGTGGCAAAGAAGTGCCACTCTGCATGGATTCCAAAATTCTTTATGTGGCCGCACAAGTTTATAAAGTTTTTACATTTTACTGTTCTCGTAATGAGCAGCTGCACCATCAGAAAATCTCATAACTTTTCTTAGGGTTTCATTGAATTTTCTTTTTAAGAACTGAATTAACTGTTTTTGAACTAAATAAACATCAGTAGTATCATGATGATGGGAATTAGAAATTATAACAAATTTAATATTTCTTACGCTGTGGTCACTGTTTTAAATATACCACAAATGGGTGAATGGTTTCTTGAGAGTTATTCCAATGAAAACTTTGAGCGCCATCTTGAAGAATGAATGGACAGTTTTCTGAGAAATCGGAAACAATTACATATTCATTACATTTAAGATTTCTTTTGCTGTCATTAAAGAAAGAAGATTGCTGTTTGATGATAAATGAATGCCACGGAAGCACAAAACGCTTTTTAATAAATGACTCAATGAAGTCGTCATAATTAGCCGATGAAGTTTCGAGAACTGAGTGATCAATATTTAATCACTGTTTATATGTTATTGTTTGTATGCTATTTTCATGAAAAAAGCATTTTGGTGTATTTTCTAAATTCCTTAAGTTTAGGGCAATTTTCATAATCTCTTAAGTAACAAATTATTTCTGCAGGGTTACAGAGTAATAGTGCCGTACACATCTTGCATGACTCAATAGGAACATTTTTTTCTTTACTTGGTTCCTTTAATTTGCATCCCAGCAGCATTAATTTAACATTTTGATTAATATGCCAAACACAGATAGCATGTGTTCCACTAGTATCAGCCAAAATGCAGTTTTTTGGTCTAAGTTCCACAAATTTGGAAAATCCAATTTTAAGTTTTGGGTACTTATCTGCGAAGTGCTTAAATGCTTCATTTACATTACCAGTACCAGTCTTTCCTGTATGTGTGTCTTCTCTCCATCAACCTTCATTGAGACAAAGTCTTTTTTTCCTGGCATTATCCTACTTACCTGATCAC
>QLNU02014176.1:66826739-66879384 GCA_006491805.2 Dysdera silvatica
GTCCCAGAATGAGGTTCTCAGATGTAGTAGAAAATAAATGAAAGAATAATGTATGTTTGTTTTAAAAAAATCAAAATACCCTTTTTTGAGAGGTCAAAGGTCAAATGCATTGACCTTGAAAATAAAAATTTGAAATATATATTCATGTGGCATATCATAAGAAAGCCCATGTATGTGCTTCCTAAAGATACCAAAATTAAGACTCCACATCAATTAGAATGGAAGTTATGAGAAAATTTTTCGTACAAGAAAGGCTAAAATTTGAACTATAAACCCATTTTCAAAGTTGTGTATTTCAGAAACTAATAGCAGTAGGGACTAATTATTGGGCATTTATTAATTTCTCTGCAAGTTGAACAAATGAGCCAAATTTTATAAAAATCTGAAATGGTCTGGTTGTGAGCTTGGGTGATTTGGCGTGGAATGACCCTGTTTTGGAATATAAGTAATGAGGAATGCTATTTGAATAAAAAAAAAGTTTAACTTACTTTTCAGTGCTCAAAATAAACTTTTTCCTAGTTTTCTGATAATAAATTGTAAGTTGCAGACTTCTTGTGTTTAAAAAGAGCAGCTAATATGTTTGGCATGCATATGTGTGAAGTTAAATTTGAAAAAAAAAACAAACCCACTTTTCATTGAAATTTCGCCTTTGTCCCATTAGTCCCCACCTTCCCCTATATATTTTTCTATTATGTCATTTCTGGTGTCAAACCTCTTTCCCTTTAGTAACATTTTTAATTTGGGGGAAAAGAAAAAAAAAGTCACATGGAGCCACATCAGTAGAATTAGGTGCGTGTGGAAGGATTAGAGTTTGATTTTTGTCTAATAAAGCTAATATATGGAGTGAATACAATGAGCCCTTATGATGAGCATTATCATGGTGTGGGATCCAGTCATTCCTTTTCTACTTCTCAGAGGTCTTTTCTGGTGAAATGCCTTCCTTAATTTATGTAGAATGGTCAGATACACTTCTTGTGTACCGTAGTACCTTCTGGTAGATATTCGTGATGAACCAGTTCCTAGTTGTCAATAAATCTTATGAGCAAAACCCGTTTTTTTGACGTGGACAGTCAAGGTTTTTTTGGATCTTGGCTCATTTGATACTTTCCATTCCGGTGATTGGCGTTTGTTTCTTGGTTGTACCCATAAACACGTCTTATCACCTGTAATGACTTCCTGTATCCACATTGAATGATTTTCGATCATCTTTAACATGTTAAGGTGTCTTTCGAGACGTTTCACCTTCTGATCCACGCAAAGCAATATGTGGACAAATTTGGCTGTTGTTTTTCTCAGTTCCAAATCATCCCTCATAATCGTTGTGCATAATGGTTTGGATATGCTAATATCTTCCTCAATTTCTCTTTGTTATTGTACTGTTTTCTTTAATCAAATTGAAAATTTGCATAACCTTACCTTCGGTTCTCTTTTGAATTGGTCATCCCAGTCGTTATCATTTTCCACTGATGTTTGTCCAGTTTTGAAGTAAGAAAACCACTCAAATAAGGCTGTTCGTTTAATGCTTGATTTACCGAATGCTAGTTGTAACATTTCAAATACTGCGGTAACTGTTTTACCTAGTTTAAAACAAAATTTTAAATTCTCTGTTTGCAAAATTCATCCATCATAAAATCGAAACACACCTCACGAGTAATGTTTTTAATGTAACTTTTAGTAAATAACATGCAAATTTTTATCACCTTGTTGCCAAACCTTTGTTCTATATAATGCTGTCAAAAAATTATTTTATAGAAATTTGAAATTTTATTTCTGGCTCCAATTCCATGAACTTTTTGGACACACTTTGTATCTTATAATATTATGTGAAATAAAGGAGGAACCAATTTTGGATAATCTTTGAGTTCAATTTTCTGTATAAAGGTACAAAGAAACTGTAACATTTATCTAAAAGCATGTTCAATTACAAAGCAACTGTACTGATGGTGAAAAACTTCACAATGTATATGTATTTGTTCATTGACATTTTAATTGCTTTGAAAATAACCTGTTATTTTTATCTTATCCAATATATATATGAATGAGACACATATCCTTTTATATGTTCGATATTCATTTTTTGTATTGTTTTCTCCTTTTTTTTTCTGGTGGAGGTATACTGGAAAATAAATACGAGCACTTTTTTTTTTTAATTATTGAAACAATTTTTACTATAAATAAATAATAAAAATCTATTTCAATTAAACAAAGTTTGTATAATCAGGGTTCTACCATATGCATATTAATGAAAATGTATTATTGGAGGTATAGGCATACACAGAAAATTCGTAAGGCGGTTATGTATGGGGGTTATGGAACTATGACTCATATATTTCTATGTTAAATTATACAAAATTTTATGGCAATGGAGGGTTTACAGCCCCTATCAACACCCCCCCTCATACGCCAATGATGGGGGGGGCCCAAGCTTTCCTATAATTTGAAAACTCTATGCTTATGCTAAATTTTCTCTTGTATAAACATAAGATCATAACTCTTTTAATGCCTTAAAATCTGAAGATGGGGGGGTGGGAGGGGGCACGACATCTTTTTTTATTTGCTTACCATTGATTTTCGTTTTATAACTACATGGTGTCTAGCAGCTAAGTTGCTATGAGGTTCTATGAGGAACTGTCAATCATTCAATAAAAACTACGGCTAAGTCGCTGACAGTCCAAAATTAACGGTACATACTATTTCCATGTAATTACTTTCTTTAGTGTGACATTGTTTGCTGCTGTTTAAAATGGTCATCAGATGAGAACGGGTGCCATTTTAGCATAGCATGGAGCAGCCATTGAATGAAAGGAAAAACTGACTACCAAATTCTTTATAAAAAGCAACTCTACAAAACCTGCAAAAGATATTACAGTAAAAGTCTTCATTTAAGAGTACTCGTCGGGCCGTAAAATGTGTCTGTAAAAGTAGGGGGGGAGGGGCATTATTTGAAGGTGTTTCCGCCTGTGAATTTTTATCTGACCATAAAAATGGGGGTGTTCGTTAAAAGGGGTTTTATTGTGCTTATGTAAGGATAAAATGATATATGTATGTATAAATATACAAGATGATTTAAAGTTATTGATTTTATGCTTATTATATATATGTCAGGGTTTTTGTGGCCTATATGTTTCAAATCTCGACAATAAGTTAGAATCACTCTGTATTATATATAGTCTACTATTGGAATCATTGTGGTAGCTAGTAAATATATGAAAAAGTAATCGTTGCATTCTTTCTTCATAATCTGTAACACCCAGGTCGTAGTTAATCTGGTTGCCTTGCTGCTATTAGCAACTAGATTTTTGCATCTGAATAGTAGGAAACCTTTTCCTACTAGGTACCTAAGTTTTCTTATTAATTTATTATTTCCACTGTATATTTCCTATATTTATTTCTCCTGGTAACAACTGTATACTTGTTCATTATTGTGTGAATGTCGGTGAGAAATATTTAATTAATTGGTGATATTTTGTAAAATTCATGTGCTGTTTTGCATTATTTTTCCTTTTAGCTTGTCGAACTGCGGATAATCCATGGCTTTGTGTAAATTGTGGGGTCATCAATTGTGGCAGGTAATCCTTTTCTTTCTTTTTCAATATACTAAATTTTTATTCAACCAGTTTTATAAATAATTAATGTATTTGTTTGTATTATAAGTAATAGCAAGGAAAGTAAGAACAGGACCCATGTAAGGGTTTTCAGTCTGTGACGCAAAGACTTCAAAAATCATGTTGTGCAAACATGGTATGCAGGGGCAGGATCTATGGGCTCCTAGGGAATTTAGCAGGCTCCCCAAACAATTATGTCCAATAACAAATTATGTTTGTTATATTATTAAACATTTGCACCAGGCTTCATAGGATTTTGGGCCCATGGGCATTTGTCCCTTTGCCGGTCCCCGGCCCTGATGATACGATCATCATGTAAAAATAAAAATGTTTATTAATTAACAGTGATTACACATTGATTCATAATTGTAGGAATGATTTCACTGTATGTTGTACAATCAGACCCGTGTATAATGAACTCTTTGATGTCGAAGTTTCACATACATCGAAATTTATCCTTGTCCCTTTAACTTCTTAATATTCATCATTTGGTATGGACATACCAAAGATCATGTATATCGAATCTTTTCATGGCTCCCTTCAGCATCATTATAAACAGGTTCATCTATATTAACTCGTGATATATCTCGTGATGATGATTTGATGTAATAAGCATTACTTCCCTACCTTAAAGACTCGGGTTCCATTCTTGGGGGTACAAGGCTTGGAGAGGTCACATTAAGTTATAAGTCATTTGAGTTGAATGATTCGTTTAGTGCAGAATGGTCCTTACTGTCCTTTCGCCATAAAAATACAACCAACTAATCTGAAAAATCTTTGTACATAAAAGTTAACCAGTCCTTTAAAGTTGTTTGTATTGCCATTGTTTCTTTTGACAGTTTTATTATTTGAATTTATATTCACATAAAAAGGCTTTGTGAGATAATACAATAATAAAGATACATATTTGTGGAATATAATAATGTATATGTAATATGTTTGGAATATAAGTATATATTTGATGTTTTCTTCCTTTAAAACTCTTGCATGCTTGAAACTCAATACCTTTTTGAGTAGCTATTCAAATCATGTTCATGTACTTCATATATACAGGGTAAATCAAAAGTCTTTATAAACTTTAAAAATTCATAAAGAAAAGGAAAAATCATCCCATTGAAGCATGCTTTGCGTGATGAATATTAGCTGTGGTTTTTTTTTTTTTTTTTTTTTTATTTTATTTTTTTATAAAAAAATTTAGTTCAAAGGTCACCGATAGGCAGCGCTATTGATATTTGCAAATAACGAAATGTCCACTGCACAAAGTTGACTATTGTTCGATTTATGTACTTCACTAGTAGAAATTTTCCACCGCCTTGCCATTTCATAAGCACTATTAGTTTCACTAGCTGTTTCATTTGTCAGTTCGTCAATTTCAGATGCTGTAACACTAGCATGGGACTCCATTACCCATGGTTTGTTACTTCGCTTACGATCCTCCTACCGACCAGTTTCTTAAAATCGTTTGCAAGCTTAAGTAGCCCATGTGATGGGGTCTTATCCAATTTTTAAATTTTTCCGTTAACTAAATTTTTGCAAAGCATCTGATGCCAACCCTCCTCCATTCACATAAACCAATTTCACTAACTAAGCTTGCTTTGGCAAAGTTAACACTTTTGCAGAAACTTGTTTTCCATACTGAGTTTGTTAATGAATCAAAAGGAGAACCCACCAAGCACTTAGCTCTTTTATAACAGTTAACCAGCAACGTACATTAACTTTTAACCAAAATAATTTTAGCCTTCATGACATTTTATGTGACTCTTTTAATTACGAAATCGTTTTTAACTTTTTATCTAATATTCACTATTCCCATCTCATATGATTTTTTATATCGTTTCATTTGGTAACTTTGTTAATTTGTTTTTACTGTTTTAGCTTTATTTTTATATTAAACCTGTGTACACATTCTCACCTTGTCTAGTGTAGAATAACCCTTGTTGTCCTTGCACCATAAAAACACAACCAACCAATTTTTATAACAGCTTTATTTGCATTCTTCTAGAATATGTTAATGTCAGTGCCACCTATTGGTGACTTTCAAACTAAAATTTTTTTTTATTGTGCTGGAGAAAATACAACCACATCCAGATAATATTTATCGCATAAATCACACTTCAGTGTGACGGTTTTTCCTTTTTCGATGAATTTTTAAAAATTTGTAGGTACTTTTGGTTGACTGTGTGTTGGCGTGCGTGTGTGTGTATATATATATATATAATTTTTAATTATGTGGGGGGAAATGGTTGGTTGAGTAGAACAGTATGAGGAACAGAGATGAATTTTCTATTTTTTAATTAATTTTCTATACATTTTATATATATTTTGTATTTTTTATATTTTACTTGTATATTAAATGATATTTAATTATATTTATTATAATGATATTATAATATTTATAATATACATTTAATAATAGTATCATTATAATCTTTGCATGTTATAGATATATCAATGGCCATGCTAAAGCTCATTTTGAAGAAAACTTCACACACATGGTTTGTCTTGATTGTACTAGTTACGTAGCATTCTGGTAAGTGTGTTTACTAACAGGAAAATATGCATACTAGACTATGTTCATTTTTTCTATGAAATAATAATTTTATTCTTGTTTTAGCTATATCTGTGATGATTATGTAGTTAACGATTCTAAAGAATTGACAGATTTGCGAGAGAAACTTAAATTTTTAAACAGGTAAGGCAATATAACAATTTTGAATGTATCATTTTATTTGTGTAATTTATTTAATTTTAATTATGTAATTTTGAATCCAAATAATAAAACTTGGGAAATTCGAACCTTTCCCACCGTCCTATGAACCTTCTATTAAAAAAAAAAAAAAAAAAAAAACCACTCAAGTAATTCAACAATTTCCTTTTTTGAAAGATGAGAAAGAAAATTATTCTTTCACAGGTTTTCCTATAGCTGGATTGTCCTGGTGGAAATTTTCAGGTTGAGTGGGATCACTATGGAAAGTTGCAGGACACAACACAGATATTCTTTATAATATTTTGTTTAAATATTGATAATTTGCTGGGACATAAAATACAAGAAATGACTCAATGGCTGTCATATACATTAAAAAAAAAATTACTAACGAATGCATAATATTATATTGTATTTCATGTTAGGTGTTACATATTTGTTTTAAACATTTTCTGGAATAAATAGATTTTATTTATTTTTGAATAATGTTTCAGTTTGTTGCAGAAATTTTCTTCTATACACCTTTTTTTCGAATAGAGATCTTCATTTTAGCATTGTTCAGTCTTTATTCGATTATACAGGGATGATTGTGAAGATTATTCATTAAAGCTGCGAAATGTAACATTGATTCTATGGGAATTACTTTGGGTCTGATAGGTTTTATTTTTATAAACTTCCATATTCAATTACCCATAACCTGATTGGAGTGGGGGCTGACTGTATATAAATGTATTACTTTAGCTTTATTATATATTTTGTATGATGTGTTTCATGAAGAATGGTGTTTACTGTTCTAACTTTCATTATAAATCTTTCATGATAGCTTATTTTTAAACTTTTTCTTGTTTTTACACCTGTTGTTTTTTTTTCAATAATCTTTCCTACTTTTTTCGATGATTTTTCCTATTTTTTATTGTTTTGGAGGTAATTACTCATGTTTTTACCTCTATTGTTTTAATTAGGTTCTGTCCCTGATTATCTCCTTATTGATTCTTATTATGCCTGCTATTTTGTTGCTCAAGCGATGGTTATTCTTGATTGTTTGGTCACTACTTTTTTTGGGGGGGGGGTCAGCCTAAATGCACATGATCTTCCACTTTTTCTTGACCCTTTTCCAAACCCTTTATGACGCATAAAAACTTGTATATGTGTTATGCAATCATCCTTATGTATCTCCTTTAATACATTGTAATATGTCTGTTATCAATGTTTTGAAATTTACATGCTTCTCAATTTCTGAATTTGGCATACAACACAATGAACACACCTATATTTTGAACAAGGTTCAGGCATGAACTGCCTGGCACGGAAGTCAAACAATAGCATTAATTGAAGTGTTGTAGTTCAAGGTTAGCACCTCCCCCAACCCCGCTTCTAGTTTATTTGCTATTTGTGTATTCTGTTCATTTGCCACACCTTGTATAATACAATATTTTCAAAATGCTTTCACAGTGGAGGAAGCTTGATAAAACCTACCCATAGGCGTAACTTTGGGGGTTAAATATAGCATAAACCAGGGGAGGGGGACAAAAGAACAAAAAAAAATTGTATCGGAAAAAGTATGATTTTGCTTCTTTTTTAAAAAAAATTGAGTGCAAATGTCCCCCACTAGATTACACCTATACCTTTACTTGCAGTGTATTACTGCTTAGAGGTTATACTAAATCGACGTAATTCAATGCTAAATGTTGTATTGTTCAATGGTGGAATATAAAACCGTAAAGTCAAATCTTTTAAGAAGTCTGTTGCTTAGGGGGGAAAAAAAAATGGCCATACCATTGAATATATATTTCGTGTCCTGTAATACATTTTAATGGCTTTTATATCTTGCTTTACAGTTCCGATGTCATTTGCAGAGAAGATCCTATTTGTAGGCCAGAACCCAAGCAGTCAAAGCGTCGAGTTAGTTTACCCGAAGAAGGCAGTGAAAACAAACAAAGCAAGAGACACAAGAAGGTTGCTTTTGCCTTACTCTTATTGTAACATATAAAATATAATTAAGCTTATATTTCTCCGTACAACCACATGTTTTTGAGTGTGGTTTACATGACAATATATTTGGCATCTCCACTGGGCTGTGCAGATCTTCAGTAGGCTGAAAGCCAGGAAGCAAATAAAAAAAAAAAATCTTGCTCTTTGCTTTTTCAGCATCGCTTATAAAGGTTTGCATAAAATAAGTTGAAATGTCAGACAAATAGAAACGTTGATACATCAAACCTACCTGAAAAGTCGACTTTTATAAATTTTACTGTAAAACCATTTATTTGACCTTGCTTGTTTGTACTAAATAGCGATTATAAAATTAATGTTTTTTTGATTGTTCTGCAGCTCCAAAAGAACAGTAAAATTTTTTCTGTATAGGCAGAGCTCTATAAAAGTGGATTCTCTTGCTGTTTTCCTACACATAATGATGGCATTGTTTGTCCTGTTTCTTCCCTTTTTTAGTATTGTAATATGGCAGACAAAAATTCTCCATATCCCCGTCATCTTCATGGAATAATAATTTTTGGCACCCACTTTCTTAGCTCAAACTAGAGCTTTTATGCAGGATGTGCCAAAAGTTCGTAAAAACTTTACAAATCGTAAAGAAGAAACAAATAATGATAAACAAAAAAAGCGCGGTTTGCAAGGAAATTTTTCTATGAAAATTAGATTTTTTTTAGTAGCAAAAAATGTTTAGTTCAAAAAATCACCTACAAATGGTGCTGAAAACTCCAAAAGACAATGGACAGGACAACTGTGCATTCCATCGATTTATTATTGCAACAGTTGTTCAATATGACCTCCAAAACTTTGTATAACAGAACTAAGGCGAACAAGACATGTGGACATTTCTCGTCTTCAGTTGTTTCACTGTACGAAATTTTCGCAACGCAGTGGCTTCTAATTCAACATTCAGGTAGAAGAACTTCATAAGCAACGCTTGATCTGGCAACGATGACATTCGCAAATTATGCAGTACTGTTGGATTCGAATGAACAGTCAACGTTCATCCAGGTCTTTTAATTGCAAGCCTGCATTGCATGCTTCTGCTGAATACCTTGCACCATCTGCAGGTGACTTTTAAACTAAATATTTTTTGTGACTAAAAAAATCAGATTTTTCTGGAAATCCTTTCATGTAAACCGCACTTCTTTATAATTATTTTTTCATCTTTTTATGATTTTTTTGAAGTTTTCACCAACTTTTGACGTACCCTGAATATAGAAATGAGAAAAAAGAGTCATCGTTGTAGCCCAGAAGCAAAATGGGGACCCTGCATTAAAACTGGAGTGCCTTAACCTCTCATTTCATCATTTAAGTTAGGTTTAAATTTAAAATTATTATATTTAATTAATCCATCATCATTTTAATTTAAGTTTTTGTAAGTCTGTTTTCGTTTCCTTTCCAACTCATGAGGAAAATATATATATATACAGTCTTCGGATGAGAAATTCAATACGAACTTACGTTTATGAATATTTTAGAATTGATAGTAACCCTATATTTACTTTTATTTTACTATACTTAGCATCCACATATCACTATTCTGTATGGTGCTATTTTGTTCTAATACAGTATATAAATTAAATTTTTAAAAGGTGATAAAAGTATGTATTCTAAATAGTACTTTAAAATTCTCAGGAACACCCACCATTACAGCAACCATTTTACCATCTAATGCAAATTTTCTTCATATACACTCTGTTAATGCTGAAATGACCCGTAGATTGCCTCCACATTGGTGAACTAGGTCTAAGTGTATTTCAAAACTTGATTGGGTAATGGTGGTTAGTCGATTTAATGTTTTAATTGTTGAACTTGTATATTTTTATCATGTTAAATATCTCATTTATATGTATTTCAACATATGTATTATTGAATTTGCATTTTTTTTAAAGTGGTGTGTTTTAACCCATTTTTCTTCTACTTAGGGTGCTAACCAAAAAGTATATTGCAAAGTTCGAATTGCAGGGCTTCGAAATTTAGGAAATACTTGCTTCATGAATGCTGTATTACAGTCTCTAAGGTAAGTATTATAATTTGCTTAGTTGACAGTTACTTTGCTATATTTTACTTATTTGACTTTGCTCAGCTATATTTTACTTGTCTGATAGCTTACTTAGCTATACTATAGCTGTTTGATAGCTTTACTTAACTATGATTTCACTCACTGTTTAGCTTTACTTAACTATGATTTATTTGATGATTTTTCAAATCATCAAATAAATGATTTTTCAAATTTCTAAATGGTTGCTCAGAATTTCTTACATTTTGATTTAATTTCTAGCAACATAGAACAATTTTCATGTTACTTCAAGCAACTTCCTTCGTTAGAGCATAAACCAAGATGTCACAAAAATGGCAAAAAGAATCACATCAGCTCGCCTAACAACGAGGATACGTAAGAGTTTCTGTTGTATATTACCACTTTCACAGCTTATAATTCTTTTAAGTTTTAAAATTTTCTCAGAAATTTGTAAATAAACAAGATTAAAATAATATGTAGGCTTGAATAACACTAGGCTTCTGGCAGAATCCCAGGCATGGGCCTGGTGAATGAAGCTATTTCATTTAAATGTTGTTATGCATTGATTTGTTCCCTCTGTTTAGATTACTGGCTGAGGAGCTTCGAAAGACCCTCATTTCATTATGGCAAGGTTCCAAAAGTGCCATTTCTCCAGAATCTCTTTTTGCTGTGATTTGGAAAGTTGTTCCCCGTTTCAGGTACGCATCGTTTGTATAAAAAGCATCCTCATTAACCTCTTCGTTCCAGAGGTATACGTATGTGTACCTTGAGTTGCAATTCTTTTTCTACTAAACTAACATAAACTGCAAATTCAGACCGAAGGGTATCATTTGTGCACCTTTTGAGCTTTTTTTTTTTAGTGTCACTATATATCACTGAAAAGATTAGAAAATCGCGGGACGAGAATTTGCTTTTGCGGATTTGCATCACGTCGACCAACGCTCGGGTCTTAAGAGGTTTACGCTTAGTTGAAAGTGTACTCCTAAATTCACACTGTTCTATGATGCAGATGGAGACAACATAACTCTTTATTATACCAAAATCTTGGTGTTATTCCCAAGTATGCCATTGAATGGTTACCATTTCTACTACCTTGCTGTTGTTTAATACCCTAGGGGTCCTGCTGTGATATGGTATGGCATGTGCGTCTATCATGGAAAAAAAAAAATCCACATTTAGTTCCTAATGGTAGCCTGTATTTTCTGTCTCTTTTCATACCAATCCAGAATGTCTTACCCTGGATTATAGAGGTTTGAATCATGCAAAAAACTGAATTTTTGCACAGCATGAGCATAACTAACTTTGTGCCATGAAACTTGAACAAACCAGTATCCTATGTGATGGAGGTTCAAGTTTTGGACAACTGCTAGTACCTGGTACACTACGATCATGGCTATTCTTGATCCAGAAAGTGCAAACAAGTAACTCCTTGTACTTGGGAACTGATTGAATTCTGTGTTGTCTCCCGGATTTCATTTTGTAATTTGATGTAACTTTTAAAGGTTTTGTTTAACACCTGTATTTACTCCTGTTTATTATTAAGGACGTTGTTCTACATTATTTTTTAAGTGACAAGGTTAGAGAGCGAATTGAATCCTCTGATATAAATAGGAATGAGTTTAATGATACAACTTAACATGAAGTTGTGGACGATAATGCCCAAACACAGTTTGTGAAATTTATTTAAGAAACAAGCCCTTTGGCTGTTATAATGCATTGTAAAATACTTGTTGTGATTTTTGAAAGTCATTTTCCATTTTATAGGGGTTACCAACAACAAGATGCTCACGAATTCCTGCGCTATATGCTTGATCGACTGCATATGGAACTTTTAAACATCTTACCATATCCAAAAAATAACAATACGATTGTAATTGGAGCCAAGGGTAAAGCGACCATTGTAACTACGATATTTGGTGGCATACTTCAAAACGAAGTAACGTGTCTGGTGTGTGGAACAGAGTCGAAAAAGCATGATCCATTCCTGGGTAAGTATTTGTTATAAATACAATTTTTATTGCCAAATCTGGATCTTCTATATTAAATCTAAAAATCTTGCAATAACATATTAAAGCAATGAGATTTGCTTCTGCAGCTTAACTCCAATTGGTGATCTGCGGAAGTTCACAAGACTCACATGGGGGTCCGTTGCACCCAAGCAGGGACGCAGGGGGGCTAACAGGGGTCATGACCCCCAAAAATATATTTTTTCACTGTAAAAAATTCCAACTTTCATGATAAATGAAGGGTGTTATTCCAAGACCATGGCAAATTCTGTCCTTGACTCCCCCCCCCCTCCAAATGAAAGTCTGTGTTTCCTCCCCAGGTTGCACAATTCACATAGCGAAAACTAGCTAGATTAATAACAGAATAAACAAAAAGCTCCACATTTTCCATTTGAAGCCAAGGTTTGTGTGGTTTACATTGCAAAATTCTGGCTAATAAGAATCTGTGAAGCCCATTAATTTTTGACATAATCTGGGGACAAAACATACATGCTGTAAAAGTAAAATCATAGCTTTTTTTTTTCAAAATCAAACTTGCAGAGTTAAAGATGGGTAAAAAATCATAGAAAAAGCTTCCTGTGTAAATGCGTGGGAAAATCCAATCTTAGCTGCTTGTAACAACACAAAAATCATTGTCAAAGGTTGAAAAGACTCACATTATGGATGAGGAAGTGATTCTCCTTGCTTCTGTAACAAGATGTAAAAGACTACTTGGTGAGTCAGCAGCTAGGGAAATTCACACAGTACCTTTTTCAAACAACACCACGAAATGAATATGTGATATAAAATAGATGTCTGATGATGTAAATATACTCATTTTATGTGTTCAGACGTGTAACTGCTTTTCATTTCACACTGATGAAACCACTAATATTACAGACAAAGCTATGTTATCCACTGTAATCTACTTAGGGTGAAAATCACCAAAGCAGTTGCTTTAAAACATCACAAAAAAAAAAATTATTTTCCTTTTTTCTTTCATCCGATAACTCTTTCTCCTTTTTTTTTTTACTGCATTCTTTATTCTTACTTCCACGTTCCATCTCATTGTTTTCTTCTTCTTTTCGGCACTAACAGCTATCATGCTTGTTTTTCTATACCATGTATGGGGGAAAAAGTATTATGGAGGATTTTTATTTTCGTATGAACTTGTGCTAAAATAGAAATAGAAAAAAAAAATACACAAAAACCTCGCCCCAGAGTCTTTTCTGCGTTGATCACTACATGGCAATTGTGTTATCCCTGTGAAGGGCAATAATATCTTACATCCATGTATATATATAGAGAGAGAGAGAAAGGGAGCATTGTTCCTGTCCTCGCTCGTCTAGTGGTCAAAACACTCCAGGCTCAAAGGCGGGATCCTGGTTCTTATCCAGGATGGGGACGGCACCTCTTTTTCCCCTAAAAATAAAATGCTCTAGTTTGAGCTATATATACGTGGGTGGCAAAAATTAGTGTGTAATAATGTACTATCTATATAATGGTCTATTATGTGTCATTTATTGTTATGTTCTAGCTTTTGAATTATTTGAATTATGTTTACTTCGTACCACCTTGTATTATTTTATGGTATATTTGAATTATATATAATTAGATGTAAATGCTGATTGTGATTTTTGTCCATAGACCTGTCGCTTGATTTTCCACAAGACATTCCAAAGCCATCCAGTAAATCCAAAGATGAAGAGGCCCCAGCTATCCATTTATTAGGTATGTATGTCCTATTAATTTCAATAACTATATTTAATATTTCATTGAGTCGGAAATTCAAAATTTGAGTTTTTATTAAATGTCCCAATCTAAATTACGAGTTTTTATTAACCCTGCAGCGGGTATATGCATAGAATTGTCATAACCATCCCTCACACTCGCATGCATGCTACAATGTTAAATGAAAAATCTAAATTGTAAGTTTTTATTAAATTACAGATTTAAACATTAACAGTTTTGTAAAATCGAAAATTTAAATTGTGTTTTATGGAATTGCAAATTGTCATTATAAGTTTTTTAAGTTGAATATTTTAAATTTTGATTAATTTTTGTATTTTAGATTGCTTAAGCAGCTTTACTGAATTGGAGGAATTAGCAGAGAGTGAACTATATCTTTGCCACAGCTGCAAAAGCAAGCAGCGTTCTACTAAAAGGTTTTGGATACGCCGTCTCCCTAATGTAAGAAAACTCTTATCATTTTAATAGGGAGGGAGGGAATTTAAGTAATACTTTAACACTGAAAGGAAATAAAATAAGTTAAAAGGTACAGGGTGGCTATAAAATAACGTACCCTGTTGTAGATTCTTTAGAGCAGTGGTCCGTGAGACGGGTTATTATTTTGAAAAAATTGTTGAAAAAAGATACTTATAAAAATTATTATTATTAAATATTAAAATTAAATATAAAAATGAAACTGATGGTATATTTGTAGTATTTTGCTCTCCTCCCCTTCCCCTCTTGAAGAAAAGCTGCTACGCTGTTGCATGTAGGGACTTTCTGGTGAAAAGTAGGGACTTACCATTGCTGCCACTAGGGATTTCACTTTGACAGCACTGCTTTGTTTGGCTTCACTGTTGGCAACACCTCTTGGTTTAGTTCGATACATCTTGCCCCCTCTCCCAAAAATAAGACCCAGCTCCCTTTTTCATTAAGGTCTTGCAGTCAACTCGTGTAGGGACGGATTTAGAGGTCATTCAAGGGGGGCGATTAATGACTTGATTTTTGAAAATGATACCTCATTGGACCTTTACCTTGTATCTTTTCAATGTCAAGTTTCAATCAAGGGGGATAGCTCCCCGCTCCCTAAGTCATTCCCTGATCTCATGAGAATTTTTCGAAGTGGTCCACGGGTAAAAAAATTTGAAGTCGGAAAGTGGTCTACAACTTAAATTTAGTTGGGAACCACTGCTCTAGAGCAACGAGGAAAAAAGATATCGCTAAGGGATTTGAAGGCTTAGCTTAATTAGACTATGGGAAAGCAATTTAATTTAGTCCAAATTTCACCACCAAGGGAAAAGTTTCGTTTCTGAGGACATAACTGCTGTTTACAGTTAGTGTGAATATTCTAAATTTTGCAGAAAGGTTTTGTTTTGCATAAGGAACGTGGTTTTATGCCAATAAACGAGATTTGCCCACCTAAAGCGCCATTTTCTCCCTTGTGGTGAAATTTGGAACTAAATCAGAATCTCTTTCCCGTGGTTTAATTAAGCTAACCTCCAAATCCCTTGTTTATATCTCTTTTCATCATCTCTCTAGAGCATCTAGAATAGGTTAAGTTATTTTATGGCCACTCTGTACAACTTAAAAGTATAAACTTTGGAACATTTTTGAAAGATTGAATCTATTTTCATAGCAAAATAACGTTGAAACAGAAAGTTTGTCAAAAACATCAATCAGTTTTAAATTGCACTGTATGGGAGTATTTTGAAATAAATATTTATAATTTATTCATTATGGCCTTGTTCTTTGCTTCCATTTCATTTGTTTTATGTATGTATGCATGCATATCTTTTAGGCTTTGATTACGACACCATTTGGTCAGCACCACACATGGGTTTGGGTATTAATTTTTATATCTTACAACAAAGCATTAAAATGAGAATAGCTGCTTATCTACGTGTAGACTCACACACATTCTGTCTTCTCGGTAATCTCTCGCCAGAAAAAGAATGTCTGTTGCATTTCTTTCTCCTTGTCTTCGTATGCAAGGTTTTGTAAGATATCATGACCCTTTTCAGGGATAATGCAAGTGCCAAGTTTAGTCAACACATAAAGCCACTGGAGCATGCTTTTATTAGTATGTGTATTGAAGTTGTGGCAAAGGTGGTGGCTTTGTTGGAGCCACAGATGGATGGGTAGGATTATCTTAAAAATGTTTAAGTATGAAAGGTTGTCTAATCATCAGCCATACCTAGTATCGTAGGAAGTGGGGACTCAAGCTGGTCCCATTGGATATCAAAACACATTATTTTCTCTAAGGCCGCATCACGTAATATCTTCTTTAAAGCCATTTGAGTGCCCCCATAACCATGAGGGCCCTCCGCCTTCTGGAGTTTTGAATTGCTACACTACTAGCGATACCTCGGATTAGTGGAAGACTGCTGTGCCTGGTAGAATCTAACCATGGTAATTACGTTCAGAGCTGCTGATTTGTGCATACGAATATGTTGGAATAAATAAATGAATAATGATTGTCATGAAAGCAGAGTTCTCCGTAGTATGTACAAGTGCCTGTGTATTCAGAGCCTTGTTGTTTTCAAGTTCGAACACTTAATAGTATGAAATGAGTGAGTTCCACACCTTGACATAAAGCTTTATGGGTCATGTTCAATTCCCATGTTGCGTGTACACATGGTTTGGAAATTACATTAAGTCATTGGTTCGCACTGCTCACTGTATTTCTGGGTTTGGTTCCCTAGGCCTTAAGAGGTTTGGATTCCTCGGAAAACAGTAGGTCCCTTTTGCAGCATGACCATTGTAATCCTTAAGCTGTAAAACCACAGATAAACGTAAGTCTTGGGACCGAAAAGCACAAAATGGATGAATAGATACTCAAATCTGTGTCTATGAGATCCTGTTGTGGCAGTGCAGTAATAATTACCAAAATTGTGGTTATTGCGAGCTTGACTCTCAATTGTGCCAAAAAAAATAAAAGAATACTTACCGCCTAACTGCTCACTATAGTCATAAAGTTGTTTCCCTAAGCCTTAGGAGGCTTGGATTCCTCAGAAAACTGTAGATCATAGTTAAGTATGACCATTGCTGTCCTTGTGCCACAAATCTCAAACAAACTGTATCTAAATATTTATTTGGGTTATGTCTAGAAACTTCCTGACGGTTTGATATGCATTTAGAACCGCATTATTTGTAGGTTAATGTATGTTTGAGCCTGTGTTATGTTATCAAATTTTTGGGATGGTGTGTTTAGCGTTTTTATTGTATGTGTTCTCACCTCGTACTCAGCAGTATAGGTCTTGTGAGGGCAAACGTTCAAGCTTTAAGCCACCTTTCTGTATGCATCCTGCCACCCCCCCCCCCTCCAAGTGCTGTTTTTGAAAACTTTCTGATAATCTATTGAATGTTATTATATATTACCCTGTTGTGGTTGGATGTTAACATCTTTGGGTATTATGGGAATGATCCAAGTTTAATTCTAGCAAATATGCATTTTTTTTCCTTCAAATTCACAGTATGAGATTTGATTCCGTAGGTGAAAGGTTTAGGTTCCTCCGAAAATTTCAGCTCCTGGTGCAGCATGACCTTAGTTGTTCTTGTTCCATAAAATGTAAAGGAGTTGTCATTATTACTTAATACAATAGAACCTAGTAAAGTGAGCACCTTGGTAAATTGACCCCCTTGAATCAGGTGATCATTTTTTATAAGAGAGAACTGGTAGGGACTTAGTCATGCCTATACCAAAGTCTGTCATGTATAGTGACCACCTGTCTATGGTGAACATTGTAGTCCAATCCCAAAGGTGATCATTTTAGACAGGTTGTACTGTATTATGTAGTTCATTTTGGACCTTGTGGTGGTTCAGTGGTGAGGCGTTTGCCTGGCTTGCAGTTATCGGGGATTATACTCCCAACTCTGCCAAAAGAAAAAAGAATGCTTACTAACTATCTGCTGACCATAGTCCATAGGTTGGTTCCCTAGGCCTTAAAAGGTTCAAATGCCTCAAAAAACTGTAGGTCCTGGTGCAGCATAATCCTTTCACTGTAGAACTGAATTAAATGAAATTCATTTTGCAAAGTATTTTTTGTTTCGTAAAAAATATACAGGGTGTTCCGAAATACTTGACCGCCCCTCTATTTCCTTAAATATTGATCCTAGACATATGTGTTAAATTGCAAAGTGGCATAAGAAAAGGGGCTGAATTTTATGAAATCGATTAAAATCGCAGAGAATTATTTTTTGAAAAAATACAAAATTTAAGTTTTTATACGGTCCCTGTACACAAAAATTTCCAATAAGTGAAATGTGCCCCATACTCCAATAGGTCAATATACAAAATTTCAGCATTCTAGTGGATAAAAGAACCAGAGATATCAAAGTCCAAAATAACTGACTAGCAACTCTTTTTTGAAGGGAGCAATAGGTGTTTATGCCGGGAACAGGGGAATTCATTCTGCTAAGTCACGTTATTTTGGGTCTTGATATTTCTGATTCTTTTTCCACTAGAATACTGAAATTTTGTATATTGACCTTTTGGGGTATGGGGGAACATTTTATTCAGCAGACATTTTTGTGTACAGGGACTGTATAAAAATTTAAATTTCGTATTTCTTCAAAAAATAATCCTCTGCAACTTTAATAAATTTCATAAAATTCTGCACCTTTTTTTTACGCCGCTTTCCAATTTAATACATATGTCTAAGATCACTAGGACTCTAGGTCAAGGACACCTTTCGGGACACCCTGTATATAGTGAAATATGCCTGTAAGTGTACTCAAGGGACCAGCAAAAAATATCGTTGTAGACGAGGTTAAACCTGTTGTGCTCTATTTCTGTTGGGACCATGAGAAAATTTTGTTGTAGGCAGTATCGTTATGAATAGATTTTACTGTGTATATTTACATAAAACTAAAAATTTATTGAAACGTTAATGCATACAGCACAATTTTTGATGTAAAAATAAAATCTCTTCTATAGGTGTTATGTTTGCATCTCAAGAGATTCAGATGGAACAATTATTTTAGGACCAAATTGGATAATTATGTTAATTTTCCCGTCCAAGGGTTGGACATGAACAAATTTATACTCGTTAATAAAGTGAGTATTCCAAAATCTTTTTTAAAAGTTGTTTTCATTCACTTTAAATTCATTCCAATTAATTAAAGAATTGCTTAATTGATATTTTAACTTTTCTCCCATTCGTATCTTGAAGCATGAAACTCGCGGAACTTCATGTGGTAGTACACTTTATGATCTTGCTGCTGTGATAGTACACCATGGTTCTGGGTAAGCCCCATTTTATAACTCTTAGCTAAAATTGTTATTTTAACACAGTTAATACTGTTATTGTTACTATTTTGCTGCTGTTATTAATTGCTGTTGCTATTAATTGTTGTTAAAAAAAAAGTCGCAAGTGGAAGTAGACATACAAAATGGTGAGTGATTCCCAATTGGTTATGTGTCACTTTGAGGCAAGTGCATAATAATTTCTTTTGACTATTTATTTAGCAGTTAGTAATAAAATTCAAGGACGTGAGATGAAAAGATAGGGATGGAAATGGAAAGTGTTATGTAAAAAGAGCGAGGAGATAGTAAATAACCTGGTGGTTTCTGGATTCACATCTGTGGAATAAGATTATAATTTTAAAGTCCCAGGTGTGTTATATCCTTGCTGATATAACTTGGAACCGTTCATTTAAGAGTCTAATATGATATACTTTAAATATATATTTGTCTGTATTATTATTTATAGTTGTGTGACATATTGTTATTATGACTTTACAAATGAAGAATAAATAAAGCAGTGTTCTGATCTGATCAACTCGGAAAAGTTTTAATGTAAAGTTAAGACTTTAGCTAGCATTTTAAGACTTGGGTAAAGTCGTAACGTATTTATTTTATCGTGGTGTGGTGATTGTCTCATCATATTCCCATACTTCACATTTTCAGTGTTTGATTGGATATTCACGATTACGTCAGCTTTTCCTTAGCATCATTTAGGTAGACCACTTCATATCATCGGCACCAGGCTAAAGTAACGAATCTGTGTAATTTTAGTTCCGAGGAAACATTTATATATTCATCGCTAGTATACATTAACACAGAGAGCTGAAAAGCATGTATGCTTTATTAACATTTTGGTTAAGCGTATGTTTTTGCTTCTTAGTCAGATCACTGCTGACCGGCGAACAACCTCAACAATGTCCTTTGATAAAAATGATCAAATTTGTAAATTTGTTAGCTTAGCATCAGCTTAACATAACCTTCATTGTTTCACTGTAGGAATATAGAAAACAACGCCAATTGTATGTACTTTTTTTTGTAGTATCTGGAGTTACATTACTTAGCTTAACGGGAATTTTAAAAATAACCCGTCCTATCTTGGATGGTTCAAGATTGGATCTAAACACAGTTGGATGTTTTTTTCCTTAGTTTTGAAGCCACTCTGTTGCAAGTCGTTCCTCCTCACGTCACCCACTAAACCAGTAATTCTCAAACTTTTTCAAGCCATTGTTTTCTCTACTCCATGAACTTGCTCCCAGTTCTACATCCTAGTATTTACAAATGCTGCCTTGAGGCTAAGAGGATTGTGTTCGACCCTAAACAGGCATGGTTTGGATATTACGGTAAACCATTGGTCCTATCCCAGATCATCTATAGCAGCAGTTGTTCAATTGTAGTCCATGGACTCCTGAGGGTCTGCGAGACCCTCCCTGTATTCCACATAGGTTCAGAAAATTACTAAAACAAGAGCATTTGTTCTTTAATGCTAAGAATAAATTATGAGGGGACGAAAAATTCTTTCCTTAAATAGTGAAAATTAGTGATGAAACACTAGAAATAAATACATATGATGCAAATTCCGGGCTTTAAACTTTGAGTTAATTCTTGGGGGTCTGCGAGGGTGAGTGATTGCTGAAGAGTGTCGCGGTCCAGGAAAGTTAAAAGAACCGCTGATCTATAACACAGTCTTCGAAATCCCAATGCCCTCTCCCATCAGACTACTTTCACAATTCTTGAAAAATCCATTCCTACTGTCTGCTATCTCTTTTACTCTTGTGTTAACCAACTACACTCTCCTGAATAAGGTTTATTGTTCATTCGTGAGAGCCATCGCATTTAACCATCTTGAGTTATTGATTTGAAATTAATCATGAAGTTTAATTTTTTTTAAGGGGCATCTATTCACCCTGTGATTGAATATCTGACCCAAAGATTTAGGCATTTGCTTAAATTCAGTAATGCACAATTCACTTATATTGTTGTATTGTTACCAAAAGCATTCATTCATTTTTATGTTAAGATATTATTACCCTCCGCAGGGATAACACAATTGCCAAATATGGTCAACACAAGAAAGCCTCCGGGGCGAGAATTTTGTGAGTTTTCGTGGGGGAATTTATTATACAATAATTTTTGCCACCCACGTTTTAATTACAGCTCAAACTAGAGCTTATGTAATTTTGGAGAAAAAGAGACGCTTTCCCCATCCTGGATTCGAACCAGGTTCCCCGCATTGAGCACGCGGTGTCTTGACCTACTAGACGAACGAGGACAAGAACAAACGCATTTTTCTCCGTATATGAGGATGTAAGATATTATTACCCTTCACAGGGATAACACAATTGCCAAATAATGGTCAACACAGAAAAGCCTCCGGGGCGAGATTTTTGTGAGTTTTTCGTGGAGAATTTATTATGCAATAACTTTTGCCACCCATGTATATATATAGCTCAAACTAGAGGTTTTTTTTTTTTTGGAGAAAAAGAGACGCCATCCTCATCCTGGATTTTTCTCCAAAATAAAAAACCTTTAGTTTGATATATATATAGCTTGATAATATGTGGGTGGCAAAAATTATTGTATAATAAATTCCCCCACGACAAAACTCACAAAAATCTCGCCCCGGAGGCTTTTCTGTGTTGACCATTATTTGGCAATTGTGTTATCCCTGTGAAGGGTAATAATATCTTACATCCTAATATATGGAAAAAAAAAGGCGTTTGTTCTTGTCCTTGTGTGTCTAGCAGTCCAAGACACTCCAGGCTCAACGGAGGGACCCTGGTTCGAATCCAGGATGGGGAAAGCGTCTCTTTTTCTCCAAAACAAATAAGCTCTAGTTTGAGCTAATTAATACGTGGGTGGCAAAAATTATTGTATAATTATTCATTTTTATATTGCCACAAGTTAAAACCGTGTTTTTCATTATAAACGTAACTTGAAGTGACATAACTTCAAGTTACGTTGACTTGAGTTACTCAAGTTACGTCTTAGCTTGAAATGACTTAGAGTAGGAAGTGTAACTTCCGTATCACGAATAGAGGGTGTATGTCAGTCAACAATTAAATATTAAAATATAATGGTTACTAAACAGAACTTGATAATACTGCTGAAATACTGTACTATACTGAATAATACTAATGTTAAGATGATTATCTAAGAGCTGAATCTATGTTTTAAACTTGTTGATGTACATTTAAAATGAATAAACAGTTATTATTAAGATTTTTTTCCTTTCAGTGCGGGCTCAGGACATTACACAGCTTATGCAACACATGAAGGTGGGTGAAGTGGAATTTTAAATTTTTTGTCAATAATTAAAAAAAAAGCATACATTTCAATACCAGTAAAACCATGGTATTCAAAATGTTACGGAAGAACGACATCATGGTTAATGTTTTCTACACTATCAAAATATTAAACTGCAATGTTTTTCGTAAGTCATTTTAAGAAAAGGGCCTAATACTACTTTTAACTGAAATGGTATGAAAATTTTCCTGCAGTATAAAAAAAATATACATTGAAAAATGTGCGTCGTTAAGGAAGGACAGAAAAAACATGAAATTATGACCTTCCGTAACGGAGTTTTCAATGTTTTTTCAAATTCGATACTGTTAAATAATGTAACTCATTATTTTGCAGAAATATGTAAGATTATGATATAGTTCATTAGCTTTAATATGATACATAAAGCATCATGGTTTTTAAAATTACTACTATTGTTATTCACGTCCCAAATGCCGAGTAACTGCGATCAACATGTGTCTGGATAGTCTAAAGTCGGAATAATTTAGTGTAATAAATTTACGTAAAGCATGTTGGCTCTCGCAAACCATGACAAGATCAAGTGATCCTCCAGATGAGTGTGTAAGATTTCAGATAACTGGAATGCTGCTACACTCCCAAAGTTTTTACTTTGTGTGATTTCTGCATTTTGATGACCAGTGTTGATATATAGCTAGTCTAGGTTTTAATGTAGAAATTATTTAGCACATTCTTAAGAAGTCAGTGTATCCTTCAAAATAAAATTAAATGAAAATATTTTAAAAGACTTTAAACATAATTTGCCCTTTAATAGAAAATGACCCGGTGTTATGCTTCCTTAAATATTGCATAAAGTGTGATTATTACTTAATTTTGAAGTTAGCATATTTTTCAAATAAAAGAAATTATTTACTGCTTATAAGTAAGCACTGAAAATTCAGACTATTTCCTTAAGGTAGCATAATGACACAAAACTTTGGTTTTTTTTAAAGGACTTCAATAGTCAGCTGTATGATGGCATGGTAGTAATTTGTTTATTTAGTGTGCCGTTAACCTCGTAATTACAAATACAATTTACAACATATTTAGTGTGTATAACACTAATAAAACACTTTATAGCGTTACAACTTGTCAAGCGCTGGTCCTCATCGAAAGATAACAACATTGTAAACACGAGGCGTGTTGCCATTCTTCGGAACTGTTAGTTTACTAGTTGCTTCGGTCACTCTTCTGGGTGCAGCCTCCGGTAGCAGGGCAGTCCATGCATGGCTGAAAAATGGCGTGATTTTATGATCGTTAACCATAGTGGAAGAATTGATTTTGATATGGTGTTTCCAAAAAATCGAGTTCGAGAGAGACCTTGGTTGACTTAGTAAAATAAGTTCATTAAAGGTAAATTTGTGGTTATTTTCCTAACAGTGGACAGCAATGGAAGACTTTGGAATTTGGCCTTTTAATGTAGTTCTGGTGTTCTTTTAACCTACGTTTCAAGGCACATTCAGCCTGGCCGATATATGAAAGGGCCACACTGACAAAATATTTTATAACCTACCCAATTTTGGGTGAGGGGAAGCAATCTTTGATTTTTGAGGTAGAAATTTTGTTACATAGGGAAAATATGAAGAAAGGTGTATTTTCAAGTCATATTATCCCTGTATAACAAAATTTCTATCTCCAAGATTGCTTCACCCTCACCCAACATTGAGAAGTTTATTAAATACTTTGCCAGTGTGGCTTTTCATACATCGGCTAGACTAACAATGCTTTGAAACATAGGCTAAAAGAAGCCAAAATTATATTAAAAAGACCGAATTCTAAAAGTCTTCCATCCTGTCCATTGTTAAAAAAATAAACACAAGTTTATCTTTAACGAAACTACTTTGAGTCAACAAAGGTCTCCACCAAACTCGATTTTTTGGAAGCTTATCATATCAAAGTCAACTCTTCCACTACAGTTAATGACCATAAAGCCACGCCATTTTTCAGCCAATTTTCGGTGGACTACCCTACTACCAGACTGCACCAAGAACAGAGCCCCAGAACAGTGATCGCAACAACTCGTAAAATAACAGTTTCGAAGAATACCAACACGCCTCGAGGTTACAATGTTGTTTATCTCCTGATGAAGACCAGTGCCTGACTGGTGGTAATGCCATTGTTTTATTAGTGTTATACGCAATAAATATGTTGTATTTTTATTTGTAGTTTCGATTTTGCGAAGTATGTCAACAATTGTATTTCTGTTAACCTGGGTTGGTTTCCAGTGGTATTGTAGAACATGTGTTGTATTTCTACTCATCGTTGTCCTGGGTTTGGGTTCTTGGACAACAGAGGTTCAAATTCCCCTTGGAAAACTGTAGATTCTGGCGTAACATGACCGGAGTTCCTGTAAAAACTGGAACACTTGAAACTGTATTATTGGGGAAAATATTCATCTCTAGAAGTCAGAGGAAAAACGAGAATTTTTGCTCAAACCTGGAAAAATTAGGGAAAGCCCTCTTAACTTCTGCTTTGAGTAACTAAATCTCCTGAGAATTTGAAGCTTTTTTCCTGCAATGGAAGTTTAGTTGGATCCGTAGACGAATTTATTTTCAACTAGTTAGTGAATTTTGCCAGGAAAGTTGGGAATTTTTCCCCCAATGTAAATAGGAATCCCGACGGCATTTGCCGTCCTTCCATCATAAAACAGAAACAAAAAGTGTAAATATTTATTTTTTCACAAATATTAATGTTCAATTTCATATGAATACTAAGTAACCTTGCAAGATTCCCACGTAACTTGGAGGACCTGGAATTTTCAGGAAATTTGGAATCGTCTATAAAAGTCAAGAAACAATAGAATTTTCTGGTCCAACCTGGAAAAGTCAAAGGAAAATCTTCCCAACCTGTTTTGAATTGCTAAATTTTACATGAGCATGAGGCTATTTTCCTCAAAACTGAAGTTCAGTTCAGAGTTTTGTTTGCGATCAGTCAGAGAAATTTGTCCGAAAAGTAAGGGAAAAACCTGGAAATGTCAGGATATTTATTTATTAGTAGAAGTCAACGGTATAAGCATTGCGATTATAATGTTGGCCTCTACTTATAAATAGCCCTGCGGTGCTGCAGTGTGGTAATGCATTTGCTTAGTGCACCGTTAACCCAGGTCTGACTCCTAATGGTGCAAAAAAATGCTTACTCAGAGATCTCATAAAGATTGCACTGCTTACTGTAGTCTAGGGTTTGGTTCCCTAGGCCTTAAGAGGTTCGGATTCCTCGGAAAACTGTAAGTCACGACACGCAGCATGACCACTTTAGTCCTTAGGCCATAAAACGACAAACAAGCAAATCTACTTAGAAATCTAATCTGCATAGTGCTATGTCAAATTATTTTGCGTAACAAGTAATTTCGTTTTGTTTTAGGGTGTTGGCATCACTTCAATGACAGTTCTGTGACCGTGACCGATGAAAGGACCGTCGCTGGTTGCAAAGCTTATATCTTGTTCTACATCCGTCAGGAGCTCAATTTAACACCTTTTAGTGTTTAAATGGCACTGCTAAAGAATGCTTTTCAGCTACGACTTTCTGAAACTTTGTAAGACAGTCCAGTATTTATAATGCATGGGCACTGAGAGAGAAGTGTGTTAATGTAAGACTTTTCTGTTGAGTAGCTGTGCTTTTCCTAACACCTAGCCTTCCATACATGGTGACAAATTTGTGGAACAAAGTCTTCATGTGCCAGACACTTGTTTGTCAGATGTTTTTGCTGTTTAGTCGTCATCTTTTTACTGGAAAAGCAGTATTTTATAATGTCGTATGTTGTGTTTTGTTGAAAGTATTTGTCCATTTTGTTTAATATACTTATCCTCTAACGTTATTTAGATAATGTACATAGTTCCTTATTAGCAGTTGAACCATACTCCACTAATGATGACATTTTTAATTGGGACCTTTATGGTACTCTTTTTCTTTTCTGATAAATTATTTTTTAAAACCAAAAATTTTTATGTGTGGTTATACCATGTTGTCAACCATAAGTGCTTCTCATATTTTTTTATTTTTTTTTAATGTATTTTTTTTGTGTGTGTGTGTGTGTGTGGATCTTTCACATCATTGCAAACAAATTCCCGTGACTGGACTTCTGTGCTGTAAAACCCACAAAAAAGTTAAAAGGGAAGAGTTGAGGAAAGGTTCCAAATTTGACCCTGTGGTTGCAAAAAGTGAAATTTTCAGATTACAATATTTTTAAAGTTAGGTCCAGTTTCTCTCTTTTAGATGAATCTAACCTTTTTTTAAGCTAAATTTGCCATTTTTAGCCAAACCCACTGGCGAGCATTCATATTTGGCAGCATCTGGCTATAAAATAGCTAGACATAAAAAAAAGTTCGCAATAATTTTTCCCCAGATTCATTAATTGCAAACTTTTCCATTTTGGTATTAAAAACTACGAATTCAGAAAGCTAAAGTTTATAAATTTAGTTTTGAAAAGTAATGAGCTTACATGCTGTGACATTCTGCTTAATTTGTAAGCAGACACCACACAATACTTTTGAAATTTTTTATAATGTAATTATTTTAGCTTTCAAGGCATACTCCAGATGTAGATGTACAATTTTTAATATTGTTTTAGGTTGGCTGTGTATGTGTGGTTGGCGATTCTTTTATTCTTAAAATAATTTATATATTGACCCTGACCAAATGCTCAATCATTCCTTGTGTGAGTGTTGTTGCAAGTTTAATTTGTATTTGTTTTTTCATCATTCCTGTACTAAACTGACGAAATATCAGTATGATCACAATTATTCAGTTACTGCCATATCCTTTACAACCATATTGCTTGCAAACTTGTCAGAATTTTGTGCATGAACCCAAAACTTCTGTGAATTGTAAGCAACACAAAGCTTAGTCATCAATTTGTGTGCAAAAGTGAAAAAAACAAAAAGAAAACACAAAGTTCCCTTGAAAAAGCATTTGAAGTTATGCGTTGCTTTGTTATTGGTATTTTTTTAAGCTGGTGACTCGCCCACTAGAAACTGGTGTAAAAGTTTCCAAGCTGGCAACTTGCCATTAAGAAGCTGGTTTAAAATTCTACATGTATATCTGATGCTTCTTGTTTGCTAAAGCGATGGAAAACCTATGTATAGAGTCTGGCGAACATGATTTTTCTGGACAATGGAAATTCTATGCATACAGTCTGATAAGCGTAGTTTTGCTGGAACAACAGAAAATCCGTACACTCAAGCTGAAAAACATAGTTTTCCGGAAACAAGTGAAATTCTAAGCAGTCTCTCAAGTCAAGTCATGCTGGAGCATTCAGTACAACTTCAGTCGTCATTTCAGCTCCAGCCGTGTACGTAGGTGGCAACTAGAGCTTTATCTGGTTCAGGAGCGTCTACATTTTGCTTACTTAACAAAATATGTGGAACCTTTTACCACTACCTAGACACCTCAGTGGAAATGTACCTTATGTGTTTTCATTAGTGAGAAAAAGACTCTGCCTGGAAGTGGAGCATTGGACTTTTTACCTCATTTTTTATATCTCTTGTGTTTCGGAAATTTGAAGGAACAATTGTATGTCTATCAGTGCATCTTGAATGTGCTTGTCCCCGTATGCATCATCGAACTTGATGAACATGTACGTAATATGGTTGTTGCGATATTTTTCTTAGTTGCGGTACTTTTTTTAATGTGTGATACGAAACCATTTCCGTATTCATGTACACGTCACCTACATTATATGCCCAAAAGTACCCAGACACTTTGGATTTTTTAATTTTTTTCGAATTTCTAAAAACTACTCTGCCAATTATTCTTTGACTTTGAAGATATATAGAACATGCTCGATTACATACTTTACAATAAAGGTTCGGTGGCTTGTGTATTTAGGAAACCATCCACATATTGACAAAATGAAAAAATATATTTGATCACCCTGTGTCATAAAAAGATAGAAATTATTTGTAACTTTCAGAAAATATTTAACTAGCTATGCTTGATGCCCGTGTGCATTTTCGTAAAACAAACATGTATATTCATGAAGATAGAAACGTTTCTTTAAAAAAACACAAATTTTGTCACATGCTTTTTGCTTATAATATCCACAATTTTCAGTCAAATTTCAGGAAACTTACAGAACATTTGTCAACGTACAAGAAAAGTATACTTAAATTAGAAATTAATATATTGAATACACGATGAGATATGAGCATTTGAAGAAAATAATTTTTTACTGCGCATGCGCGAAAGATATGAATAACTTTCTTTCATAATTTTGTAGTCAATAGTATAGGGCAACTTAAAAAAAATACCAGTGGGATATCTTGAAAATTCAGAAAGTTATCGATGATATAGTGAGCCGTATTTCTCTAATTCTCTGAAAGTAGCTAGATGATAAGGGTTTTTTCCACAAATTGTCATATTCCAAATTACCAAACACCCCTGTTCTGAAAATGAAATATTCCAGATTTATGCAAATAAGGATCAAAAGTATCTGGACACCTGCATGTTTTGCTTCTCCTTTACAGAAGTCAAAACCTTACCTGGTGCAGAGTGACCATTGTTGTCTGTCCATCGTTCCACTGTTGATGATGTTATCATCAACAACGGGGGCTACAATGGTGCATCCACAACCTTGTCGACCACTCCGTTTAGTAGACATCGACTGCAGAGTGCTGAAGAGAGTTATGAAAGTGAACCGTGTGAAATCGGTAGAAAAAGTTTGTGAAGAAATTATTATTAAGCATTGTGTATTGAACAAGATGCCTCTGGATGCAACGTCAGCACAAAACAGTTCGTCGGGAGCTGCAAAGTCTTGGTTTTTATGGCCAAATAGCTGCATATAAACCAAGCATTACCGCAACCAATGCCAGGCATCACTTGCAAGGGTGCAAAGTGTGCAAAACATGGAGCCTGCAGCAGTGGTGTCAAGTGTTATGGAGCAATGAATCACGGTACACTATTTGACAATCAGATGGTAGAGACTGGATGTGGAGAATGCTGGGTAAACGCTTTTTACTTGACTGTATTGTGCCGCAAGTTAAGTTTGGTGGTGGAAGCATAATGGTTTGGGGATGTTTCTCATCGTTCTGGCTTGCCCCCCCCCCCGATTCCGGTGACGGGAACTCTGAAGACGGAAGGTTATCTCGACATTTTAGGCAGTTCCATGTTGTCTACATTGTGACAACAGTTTGGAGTAGGTTCATTCTTGTTTCAACAAGATCATGCTCCTATCCACACAGCACAGGCTGTATAGAGCTGGTTTGCTGACATGGATGTTGAGGAATTGGACTGGCATGCTCAGAGCCCAGACCTAAATCCCATAGAACACCTATGGGATGAATTAGAACGTCGACTACGAGCTAGGCCAAAATGGCCCACATCAGTGAAAGAGCTGACTACTATTCTTTTGCAAGAATGGCATGCAATTCCCACTGAAAAATTCCAGAAACTAGTAGATAGCCTCCCAGATAGAGTGGTAGCCGTCATTGCAGCAAAATATGGCCCCACTTCATACTAATTTTTGACTTCTTGTTGGTTTGTTGTATTTTTATGGCGCAAGGACAACAATGGTCATTCTGCACCAAGCAAGGTTTATGACTTCTCTAAAGGGGAAGAAAAATATCCTGGTGTACGGATACTTTTTATCCTTATTTGCATAAATCTGGAGTATTTCATTTTCTGAACAAGGGAATTTGGTAATTTGGAATATGACAATTTGTGAAAAAAAAACCGTATCATATAGCTACTTTTAGAGAATTTGAGAAATACGGCTCACTATATCGTCGATAACTTTCTGAATTCTTAAGACATCCCACTGTTTTTTTTGTTTTTTTTTTTTAAGTTGCCCTATACTTGATTACAAAATGTATAAAAGAAAGTTGTTCATATCTTGTTTACTGTGCGCATGCACAGTAAAAAATTATTTTCTTCAAATGCTCATATCTCATCGTGTATTCAATATATTAATTTCTAATTTAAGTATAATATTTTTCTTGTACGTTGACAAATGTTCTGTAAGTTTCGTGAAATTTGACTGAAAATTGTGGATATTATAAGCAAAAAATATGTGACAAAATTTGGGTTTTCTTAAAGAAACGTTTCTATCTTCATGAATATACATGTTTGGTTTACGAAAATGCACACAGGCATTAAGCATAGCTGGTTAAATATTTTCTGAAAGTTACAAATAATTTCCAGCTTTTTATGATACAGGGTGATCAAATATATTTTTTCACTTTGTCAATATGTGGGTGGTCCCCTAAATGCACAAGTCACCGAAACTTTATTGGAAAGTGTGCGTTCAAGTATGTTCTATATATCTCCAAAGTTAGAGGATAATTGGCCGAGTAGTTTTTTAGAAATTCGAAAAAAAAAACAAAAAATCCAAAGTGTCCGGATACTTTTGGGCATATAGTGTATTTTCACTAGTACTGTTACTTTTAATTTAGTAAGCACCTTTTTAAAGGTATTGTTTAATGTTATTTATTACAATAAATAGTGTTTGCTGTGTTCTCCATAATGAAATTTAACAGTAACTTGATTTTTTTTTTTATCTCGGGACTGATAATAGAACGTGCATTTTCAAATTTAAATTAAACCTGAAATCAATCTTAAGCTAAATGAATATTCATTCGTTACAATTGGCTTCTAATCTTGGCAAGATGCAGTGAGTAGGTGCCCGATTATGTCAAATCCCAACGTGGTATAATGCAATGAATAGGTACCTGGACATTTTAAATGGCTACATGCTTCATTCACAAACGTAAGAGCAACATTCCTTAATATGAAAATTGAAATAGGTTTCGTAAAATTCATTCTTGCAATTTGTGTTCCATTATTTCGTTGTTGTATATGTTTTTAAAAAATTGTCTGTTACACAGTATGGTATGGAATGATAGTAAAAATAATTTTAAAAATACTATCATATAACACAGGGGCTTGGATATATATATACCTTATATATATTTTTTCAACATAATTAATGTTATTTATTAATAAAGAAGCCGCACTGTGCAGCGATATATTTAAATCCAAATTAACAAAAATGCAGGAAGGTCATCTTCACATTAACCTTTAGCTTACTGGACTGGAAAAAAGAAATTTGTCATTCCATACGGGGAAATATCGCTTCTTCTCTCATCCTTCATGCAAATCAACCAAAGTTGCACCTGAAAGTGTCGCCACATGTGGTCAGGAGGGAGATGTAGCTTCGCTTAAGCGCAAATAAACGCCGCAAAGTAACTTTAGTGGGCATGTATTGTACATTACTGAAAGATAAGAAGCCTACGCATAATCTAATAACAGATTGTTAACTTTCGTACAAAGCAGTGGATAAGAAGAGAGGGGAAAGGGTCCTGTTTGTACAATAGACCTTTATTTCGTGCCCCTTTTCATTTTCACCTACGATCAAACCATTTGTACCATGAACTGACCATTGACTTGGAAAGAACATGAAAGTGGGGGGAGGGGGGGAATCGCTGGGATAGGGCTTGTCCCAGCCTCGTTCTTTTGGGAGATAAATCTACTGGGTTATATGTTGTCCCACCCGTAAGCTAAAGATTAATTAAGAAGCCTGGTATTTTCAAATTGAAAGACAAGTTTCCAGACTTTGATAACTGTGGTGTTTATAATTTATAAAATTCAATGTGAGTCTAATTGATCCTATATTGGTCAAACACAAAGAGCACTTTTATTTTTTAGGCTAAAAAAATTAGGGGCTTGCCATCTCTAATACCCATGACACATTTCATTATTAAGTTATCAAGGCCAGCCATGCATGGTCTTGTCCTGCGGTAGTGCAGTGTGGTAACACGTTCGCCTAGTGCGCTGTTAATCCGGGTTCGACTCCCAACAGTGCAAAGAATGCTTACTCAGAGATCTCATAAAGATCACACTGCTCACTGTAGTCCAGGGTTTGGTTCCCTAGACCATAAGAGGTTCAGATTCTTTGGAAATTGTAGGTCCCTGCACAGCATGATTATTGTAGTCCATGAGCTGTAAAACCACAAACGAACAACAACAACAAAAAAAAAATACATGGTCTTATTTCTGTGTTGGGGCGGGGTCTTTCAATTATTCTTTGAATGTTACGTTAGGCCAGGGGTCTTCAAACTTTTTTCAGTCCGAGGACCAATTTTGCTTATTCTTGTAGGCCCATGGGCCGCACTACTGTATCAGCAATATTAGGACTAAACAAAGGCGGTTTGAAGGGTGCACCCCCACCCCGATTGGTCTTTATTGATATTTTTTCCTTAAGTCTATATTAGTTTTGTGTGCCCATCCAAAAATATTTTCTGGATTCGCCTCTGAGACTAAACATGCAGTAGAGCATCGATTATCCGAATACCGATCAACCAAAACATTGGTTAACTGAAAGCATTCCAGTCGTCAAATTCAGATTTTCGCGCCATGTAGTTCCACTAACGGTGGGAACATGAAAAAGCTATTCAGCAAGTGCACACCGAAATTAACTTGAAGGATGTTGTGTACATGGCAGCAGGAGCTTTGGCTACTGTTGAGGACACTACATTAGCAAAAGCTTGGAGTAATTTCCTTCCATTAGATGAGTCTATCACTGCACTTGAAGAACCACCAAACAGCTAATTTGTATCAGAACTTGCTAGGCTGATTAAAAAAATCTTCAGGATTTGAATGCGACCAAGAAAACATTCAAGACTGGCTTGAATGTGATGTCGATGACCCTGGCTATCAAGTATTGATGGATGATGAAAGCATTGTTAGTGTCATCGATGACCAGGGTCCTTGCGACGATGAGCGTGCTGAAAAAGAACTATCCAATGACTTAGCTTTTCACTGCCTTGAGACGGCTATGAAGTGGTTAGAACAACAAGAAAAACGTTATGCTGTCCAATTGCTGTCTTTAAAATGTGTGTGAGATTTACAGGCGCAAAAACTAGTCTTAGCTCTGCAGCAAAAGAAAATTTTAGGCTTCTTTTTCTAAACTGTAAGCCTACTTTAATGCACTACTTTATGTAAGGTATGTATTTGTAAAACATGTGATGTAAAATATATAAAAGTTTTGTGTTTTATATCACTGTCTCTTTATTTCATATTGCTCCTATGGCAGTGGGACAATTTTTTTTTTCCATAAATGTTCGGTTATCCGAAAAATCAGTTATCCGAACACCCCCAGTCCCCAATTGTTTCGGATAACCGATGCTCTACTGTATATATATTACAATGTAAAATACGTATGGAAGCAAAATACATTTACAATTCTTTTAGTTATGAATATGTAAAGCGAAATCAAACCTTTTAGTGATATTTTTGGCACTGCTTATTTTTAACAATCCTGTCAATATCCGGTCTTATTTTTGATATTGCAATCCTAAGAATGCTTACAAGGTGGACGTCAGTTATTCTGGTCTTAACTTTTCATTTTATCAACTTCATTTTTGGAAACAGTTGTTTACAGATACATTGGTGTATGCTGGTGAGGGGGAGTTGATGGAGGTTCTGATTCCCACTGCAACAAAATTTTGTGTATACACATAGAGTTGTAGCTCTGTAAACCTGTAACTTCCCTTATCAATTTTCTACATCAGCCTATGCACAGATATAAGTGCTCGACAACAGTAACATTTTCAGATCAAGTAGTCAAATGGTTGGGAAGATTTCAGATCATGTAGTCAAATGGTTGGGAAGACGTTCTTATCGACATATTTAGAATAGACTTTGACTAGTCCTAATTTGAATTTTTTTTTAAAACCACTGTTGCACTGCAAATCAACAAAACTACACCTAATGCCTATATATGCTAGAAAACTAAAGTAAAAGACGATTGAGGGGGGAAAAACCATGTGTTACTTTGGTTCTAGAGTATTTTAAGATATTTATTACGAAATATGAAAATGCCAACAGAATAAAATACATATATTTCAGACTCAGAGAGAGCAGAGACGTCATTTTTGTGTGAAACAATTTGTATTTTTTCATGAGCTGGCAGGCCACGTAAAACATGTAGGCCTGCCGCAGGTTGAAGACCCCTGTGTTAAGCTATATATTTCCCCATACCATGCAAAGTAGCAAACAATTTTAAAACATAAATTGGCATCCTTTTGTTCTCAGATCACATTGAGGGGCTTATGTCCATTTCAGTTTTATTATTGCCATCAAAAGGCTAAAAAAAGGCCCAAGTACATGTTATGTACATTTATACATTGCCCTGTGTTGTCACAGTGTGGTATAGTCCGTTGGCAGAAAATTGATCAGTGGTATTGTTAGAATTCATGGGAATTGACGTTACAAACAGATTGGTTCATTGCTTGAGAGGGAAGGACATCTTTCATAACTGTTTTTTTGCACATCTTTGACTGCGTAAAAAAACAGTTATGAAAGATGCTCTTCCCTCTCCTGCAATGAACCAACCTGTTTGTGACGTCAGCTCCCGTGAATTCTAATGGTACCGCTGGTCAATTTTCCGTGAACGGACTATGACATTTTCGCCTAGTGTGCCAGGTTTGATTTCCTATGATGCAAAGAAAGCTTACTCAGAGATCTCATAAAAGATCGCACTGCTCACTGTAGTCCAGGGTTTGGTTCCCTAGGCCATAAGAGGTTCGGATTCCTCGGAAAACAGTAGGTCCCGGCGCAGCATGACCATTGTAGTCTTTGAGCCGTAAAACCGCAAACAACAACAAAAAAAATTATTTATACATTACAGTATATTTAAAATAGCAATTTATTTCAAATTACTGGGGGGCTTGAGCCACACATAACTCTATGCCTAAACTTGTAGATCTTTTGCATCATTCCAATATGCTGTATTGCGCAACTAGTACAATGGTGGTTTTTTTTAAGTACTGATTGGCACATCCAAAATTGTTTAAAGTTAATTTTGTTTTTTATTTGGTTTTAAGTAGGGTAAATGTGTGTGGTTGGTATTGTGTTGTTTATTGGTCATTCTGTCTGATTTCTATGACCTTAGTGTGTTTTTATGTATTATGGGCTAATTGGGGGGAGGGGGGCGAAATGAAAAATAAAGCTATTTTCAACATAAGGTGTTGTAGCGTTTATTTCGTTTACTGCAATTAATTTTATACTAGTGCTTTAATATTTGATCTAATGATTACTACAACACACAAACAATTATCATTAGGTCAGTTAATAAAGCGTTAGTTATATGCACTAGTGCTTTAATAATTGATTTAATGATTATTAGTTGTGTGTTGTACACCCAAAGGTTAAAAACAACCGTTAAGTTTACAGAACCCCAATAAGCTTTATGGTTCGTAAAGCTGATCTTCCACCACTGATGCAGGAAAGTGGGGAGGCCAGGCCCCTCCCACCATTAGACATAAAGACACATTCTTCTCTTACATGCCACATCACATGATGTTCAAAGATACTTGATGCTTTTCATAATTTTTGAATTGCTGCGCTACTGTCCCTCACCACTTGCGAGTATGTGTGAATACAAACGAGTGATATGGGACTGATTTTTTTTTTATACTTGCATTGTATAAGTGTGAAAAGGCTAGTCAGTCCCACATCACTTGCCTTTGCAAATACTTATTTATGAGTGGAAAGATGGCATTTTAACAAGTTGTTGGGGAGTGTGTGTGTGTATCATTCAAGACTCTGCTTATTTTGTCCATAAGCTCTGTGGCTTTATGGGAACCCGACCTGGGGTGGGCCTGGATATTTTCAGGAAAGGCGGTACAGAGCTCTACTTTAGGAGTCATTTATCAGTTTGTATTTTACGATGTAAACACCTGCTGACTAACGACAAGCAGAAAGGGGCAGTGTCTAGGGACCTTTTCTCTAAAATATATTGAAAAGCATACTGCCAGAAACTAAAGTCGATTAATTAGTGAAATTTTTAATAATTTCAGCTACAAACTAAATAATTTTGTTCAATACAACATTCTTAAAATATTAAAAAGCATACGGTATCAGGTTTTTGCATCCATTGTAGATTTCTTACATTATTTGGACACCCATAAAATGAAAGTTTTATTATTTGTATGGAATTTTTATTCGTTGTATATAGGCATATTTACTTACCGTAATATTCAAAATACACGTTTTAATTTTTATTCATTTTTTTTTCTCCTTTTCTTATCTTTTGAAAAATACCAATCTAGCGTATTGAGATTCAACTCTGTGTCGTCGTAACGAGTGGGCCAACCTGGCCCAGTGCTCTGAAATAGGAGTTCCAAAATTGACAGAGTTTGTTTATTACATGCTACATGAAAAACGATAAGTCCAACCCTGTCCCCACCTCCGGAATGTGTTAAGATTGTCCTTATCGACCTCTGTGATTTCAAAGGTCTTAATCATATCCATTGGATTTATCTTCATCTAAACTAACCCGGTTTATATGATGGCGAGAATAGGGGCTAAGGACTAGCGGACGCCTCCTAGAAAAATAAAAACTACGAATAAATGCCATGTGCTGGGCGTTGAAGTGAGGCCTATAGCCCCTCCTCAAGTTAATTACGCCAATTGGATTATAGCAGATAAAAAAAAAATATGACAGCAACAGGTGTTACGACTAGCTTGACTTTCGCCCCATCTCTAACTCCAAGAAGTCCCTGAATCCACCACCGGGGCAGTACAACGATACTTCGTGTTATACGTACAGACTTACACGTTATACGTAGAGACAAGTAGGCTCGGGTCTAGTGTCCCAAAGGGATCTTTTATTAAGTTTAGCTGTTATTCTAATCTTCTAAAAATGTTCAAGAAATTTTCATTATTAATAAACGAATGTTTTGGATGAACTCCAAAGAAATCTCGCGATTTATTGACCGAATATCAAGACGGTCCCATTCTTCAGAGGTCCAGTGTATCTTTCGTGTCTGGGGGCCCATAAAAACCTGAATCCGGCACTGATAGCATTACATCACTCTAGACCCAGAAACATGTAATAAAACCTTGAAGAGAAAAAAAAAAAAGAACGATTTGTGTGAGAGAATATTACAACTGGAAAATCGTTACTTCCTTTAACTTATATCCTGCGATTCTCAGAACGCAGTAGCGTTTCCTGCTTCCATATCTCTTCATCCGTACCTCCTTTGCTCAACTTAATAGCGTACAGATTTGTTGGAATTATGGTCGCAGATAAAGCGGCTCAGTTTCCTTGGTGTAGAATCTCCTATTCCAGAATCAGAAATAAATAGTTCCAGTTACGTGTGTTGCCAGCGCCCTGTGCAAGTTAAGTATTGCACCCGTTAGCACCTTTTTCACACTGAAATTTTGCGCCCCCTCACGATACGCCACTGGACAGTTCCATTCTTTTTGAAATGGTATTAATCATTCTCACGGTTCCTTTTTACCAGGAAAACCTAGAGCTGTCAGGGAATTTTAAATCGTCTCTAAAAACCGGGGGGGGAAGTGCTGAGCGAGATTTTTGTTCAAACCTAGAAAAGTCAAGAAAAACCTATCTTAAATAGCTAAACTTAGTACGAACGTGAAACTATTTACTCTGAAACCGAAGTTCAATTCGAAGTTTTACTTACATTTACTCTGGAAAGAACATGGAAATGTTGGGGAAATTTGTCTCCAATGGGAGTGGAAACCCCGATTCTCTTTATGCATGTTGGGGAGCATAGCCTACGCTAGTGTTTTTCAACCTTTATGGATGCAGATTGAAAATTTCATTTGTAAGATTTTTTTTTTTTTTTAACTGGAAAATAAACATTTTTAATATAAATATATTATTCGGAAGGGGGCACACACCTCCTGCCTGGATCCGCCCTTCGGGGGGCGGGGTTGTTTCATGCAATTTGTCGGAATTTCAGATTTAGGGGAAAAGGGTGTAGCTCGGGGAGAGCTGATCGACAGAATTCTATGATAAATACATTGCAAAATAAAAAATAAAAGGGTCGCCTTTTGTGCCCTTGGCAAGTACCCAAGGTGAACGATAATATGTCATAGAATCTAAAGTCGCAAACCACCCACAGCGCCAGTTCTAAAACCGTCCAGCATGCACAAATATTTACAACCAGTGCATGAGAAGTGCAACAACATGCTTTATCCTAATAAGCTATGCAGTTGATTTGAGTAGTATCTGGCAACAGACGCTAGCGGCTGCTTCATGCTGTGCGAAGGATCAACCCTTCGCCTTCTGCATATGTGTGTGGACTCGTAAAGTATGCAAGCACGTCGCCTCTTAGGTACTAGTAATGCTGAAACACGCTATAAAATAGCTAGGCCTACTAGTATATAGCCATTAGATAGCAAGAGCGCTTGCGCGTGGACTTCCAGTCAAGCAAAAACTTAGTAATGGCGGAAAATTGTAGCAGGGAACTTGTGAATGAAGATACTTATTCAGGCAGCGCACATCGAATGTGATCGAAACAGCATGAGTCGCGCTGACGAGGGGGGGCGGTCCCCCACAGTTCAATTTATAGGAGGTTACTACCGCCTATAATCGTGAAGAATTAAATGCGAAATTGAGAAACATCAACATAATTTAATTAACATTAAGTACAGCGCGAGAGCATTTTTTACATGTGCTTTCGAAATGAGGTTGAGAGCGAATGTTCATAACCAGTTCTTTTTCGATCTCCTTTTAGAGTCCGTTGCCAGTTACGTTCACTAAAGTTTTTCTGTCGATCTGTGGATGCGTCTCCCACAATACTCCCCCACAAGTACGGTATGAAGTTCAGAGGTATCGAGGGTTAAATCGTACCCGCCGTCCTGAGCGTGTGGTGGTGGTTGCAGGCTCGTTGCTTTGACTGGAGGTGGTTGTTGGACTATTAGAAGTGTTTGGGGTTTGTCAGAGTCATCGGCGCTGAGTGCCGGTTTTAGGCGGTCAATTCCCATGACTTAGTTCTTTGCTTTTGCGTTTGTGTGATGATTTTGAATGGTCCGTCAGAGGGTGGTTGTAGCGATTTCCTAACCCTGTCATGTCGTACGACGACGTGAGAACCAGAGTCCAGTGAGGAGGGAATGAAAGGTGTGTGGTTAATGTAAGCAGATGTTGGTTTGGGTGGCAATGTTTGCATTGTGTTACGTAGGCGTTGGAGGAGTGCTGATGGCTCCATCGTTCTTTTTTCTAATGGGGACAGGAAATCCGCTGGGAGTCTGATGGTTGAGCCGTAGACCAATTCGGCACTTTAGTGGTGCACTTGAAGTTCTCTTTCAATGCTGCGTGTAGGCCCAGGAGTACCAGTGGCAGATTTTCCTTTCCCCATCGCCTTAAAGGAATGTCACGGCGCTATGTTACGCACTGATGATACGCGGCAATGTTCTCCCTGTAACATCATCGCGTAACACGGGATGTTACGCGACGATGTTCTGTTGCGTGTCTGTACGCACCCTTAGATTATCGGAGGGCGCGAGTCCTCCTTGCTCATTAGGAGGCGCGTCCTATCGCCCATGAGGGCGCACCGGCGGCCTAGGCCGCCCCTGCTGTAAGCTCTGATCTTATCCGTCCTTTTGTGGCAAAACAAAGACCACCATGTTTTATTTTCCCCTTCCAATCAATTGATACTGTATGGTAGTATAAAAACTGAATTACAAAATTACAGTTAACCCTCCGATTTAGCAGACTAATAGGGGCTAAAGGATATCCGTCAAATCACAAATGTTTAAAATTATAATATTTTAATATAATACTTTTTAATACTGTAATATTTAAAGTATTCTTAATATTAAAATAATACGACGTCTTACGACCGTTTATTTATTGAAGGGCCCTGTGGTGGTAGCGTGGTCGTCTAGCGCACCTGGTTCAACAACCAATAGAACAAAAAAAAAAGAACCCTCGCTGATCAACTGCTCATTGTAGTCCGGGGTTTGGTACCCTAGGCCTTAAGAGACTTGGGTTTCTCGGAAAATCGTAGATCCCGGCGCAGCATGTTTTCTGCTATCCTCGCGCCGTAAGGCAATCTTCAGGGAATATGTCTGCTAAATCTTAAACCAAGGGTTTATTCTGCTTATTTCCATGACGCAAGGACAGCAAAAGCTACGTTAAGTCGGGACCTACACGTTTCTCTGAGATCTGAACCTCTGCTGACAAATCCCGCACTGCGGTGGGCAGAAAAATGGCACGCATTCTATAAAGGTAAGTACACACTGGGTTTTCTGTAGACCGTTCCGGGAGGTCTCTAGACAAAGATGCCTCGAGACAGTCCATAGACTTTGACTCGCGTCCACAACTGTATACATGTCTCTAGTAAGTATTGGAGCAATCTTCGTTGATTATTCCTATAATTCAGTCCCTAGGAGGAGAAATAGCAAATTACTGTATGCAAACAAATGAGATACGTAAGCAGAGCCACCGCTTTTTTTGTTCTTCTTTTATGCTCCCGACTGAAAGACAATTTTAAATTGTGAATTTTTTTTCAAGATCAGCCACCGATCAGCCATCGTGTTTTTTAGCTAGATCTTCCACTGCTACTCTTCTCTTCGAACGATTTGTGTAATGTGGACTAGTAATGTCCCATAAACAAGGTAACACAAGATAATCTTCTATTAACTGCAAAACTTTAGCGTTGGGCCACATTGTCAGGCAAAAAAATAAATACTACGCGAGAACGCATCTGCTAAGTGTTTACCAATGAGTTCGGAGGCAGACTGCTCTAGATCTACGATATCACAAGCGTCCACATTATGCAATGTTGCGCAACATTGTATTTCGATTATCTCAGGACTCCCCTTTCGGATTGGAGACCAATATTCTGTGATTTTGGTTTCAGAATGGCCTCCAGATCACCTAATGGTCTACTGGATGTCTATAAACAATTGCTAAACCCTGTTTCTGAGACCAAACTCGCGAGACTCCATCTTTTCAGTGCAGACTAGCCTTAAAATCATTGAGAATCGAACCCGAGTTAATGGTACGGCATACGAATGCGTTATCATTGTGTCACTGTAAAACAGTGGATCTTCATTCTTCCCAGGAATCCGAACCTCTTAATGCCTAAGGGACCAAGGTTCGGGTTAAGTGATGTACAATGACTCTTGTTGTCCTTGAGCCATACAAATACAACCAACCAACTAATTCGTAAACGGCGTATCCCCCTACTCCACTGCTGTGAATCTAACATTTTCCTCATTATTTTTATAACTACATTAGAACCTGCCTGAAGTGACCACCTTTGGGACTGGGCTCTAATGGTCACCATAGACAGGTATAGAGGCATCGCCAAGTCTCTGCCAGTTCTCTCTCACAAACAGTGGTCAATTTACTAAGGCGGCCATTTTACCAGGTTCCACTGTATGTATTTTGTTGATACAGCGATAGATAGAAGTATTTTCAAGCTTCTTAGAAGTATTTTCAAGTATTTTGGCGCTTTATGCGTATATATATGCTTAGGTTTTGGAAAAAAAAAACCCAAATCTTAGTTTGTTAGGTCAGAAACTGAAATCCCTAAGAGAGTGTGTGCGATCTCTCAACAGGCTCTGTCATTTTTAAGCCGCGAGCAGGCGCGCCGATTAGAGAGAGAGAGAGAGGAACGCGCGTGGGGCGCATTGCACCGCGTTTGATTATATAGCATTATTTCATTAAAAACGTCCAATTTTACAGGGAACAATAAGTGGAATTTTCGCTTTGTCACCCTACTCCGAAAGATTGTGACTTTTAAGGCAACAGGAAAGAGTTTGGCCAGTTTCAGAAGCAAGGGTGGACTGTTCTTTTAACAAATTGTAAGTTGTGGGGTGTGAAACATCCCGCGCGCCCTCGCTCGCGGGTTAAATGTGTGGCAGTGGTAAAGCGGTTCGACTCCCAACTATGCCAGAAAAAGAATCGACTAACTGCTCACTGTAGTCCGAGGGTTGGTTGGTTCCCTAAGCCTTGAGAGGTTCATATTACTGGAAAAACTGTAGGTACCGGCGCAGCATGACCCCTGTTATCCTTTCGTCATAAAAATTATACAAACAAGCACTCGAAAAACGGTTTATTTTTCAAGATCAATGAATTCGAAAGGTGGTATCAGAAACGTTTCATTTATTTTTCGCAACTTCCTGCCAGCATCCTCCTTCCTTGCATTCGGTACTAAAGTAAAAAAGGACAAATAGTGAAAATAAGGCGGAAATAAGCATTTCCTACAAACCAAGTCAGTTTGCCGATTTCTGATAACGAAGGTATAAACTTCCTGAGTTTTAATTTTGAAGGCGTGCAATTTAAAATATTTGGTGGGTACATGGGTGATAGTCGAACATGAAATTAGTCTTTATTTTAGCAAATTATTTGCCTTTTATCTTATGTCCAGAGACAACGCCAAATGATGAAGAATTGATAGGCGTTTCGACAACGAGTCTAAACCCATCAACTAATCTAAATCCAACAAGCACACTTTCCTACGATGAATCACGTAAGTGCACGTTAAATCTTTATTTTCTTTTAAAAAAGGGAAAAATTAATTTTTCGAAGAATCAGTTTTTGCAGTACTTGAAAAACCAATCGAAGGCATAAACTTTTCGATTCGTAAGATTAAACGAGATAAAATATTCTAAAAATTATGAAAAAGAAATGCTTGTATTGCTAAATTTATCAGTTAATTTATAAATGGGTTAAATTAAATTCGTCAGTGGATATTAAGTAATATAAATAGAGTATAATGTCGATTATTAAAACTAATTAGGACTGATTCCAATTTCGATCGAACACTTAAATATCTGTATTATGAAATATAGAAGGAAAAAAATTATGATAGAAATATTGTACTCATTCACTTTGAAATCAGATATACTTAAAGAAATCGAGTGGTTTTTAAAATACGTATTGGTTTTATTTTCGTGATAATGATTGCTTTCTTGCTTTCAAGAACGGTTTCCATAAATATTGTTCTATTCTGTAGCAGACTACAGATCTGACTGAGATACAATTTTTTAAAATGTCATCATCTTAGGCTCCTATGTTGATCACGTTATTGGCTACCAAAAGATCAGCTATTAAATGCCTTGATACATAATTTGTGTGTTCTTCAGGTGTTTTCCAGTTAATGTAAGTTCGTTCTATCTTTCGCTCTCTCTCTCCTTCTTCTTCTTCCTTTTTTTTTATATAAAGAGGAATGGCTCGGGCGATGTTTACAAGTTTGGTAACCAGGCTTCTAGGCAAGCCGGGGCCAGTAGGGGCGTGGCGCCAGTTGGCCCATGCTTGTGCCCCAGTTGCCTCACATATATATATATTAACATTTTCATCATAGGAAATTAGGAATTTTCCAATGGGCCACATGGCTTGAGAATAAGAGCGCCGTATGTAAAATTCTTCCTCTCCCACCCAATTCTCCCTCCATAAGATTTAAAATATAAACTTTGATATATGTTAATATTACAGTATTTGTAATTGTGATCTAAGCAAAAAAGAATACCAGGGAAGCGTCAAATTTATTTGGGTTTATTGTGACATAATGCCTAAATTCTCTACCGTTCCTAGCAATTATTTTGTACTCGTGAGTCCCCGGGTGCCCTGTGCCCCACATGCCCTTTGCATTGCCCTGTGCCCCATACGCCTTTTGAATTGCTCTGTGCCCCATACACCCTTTGTATTGTCCTAGTTGCAGGGCTTAAATTGGGCGGGAGCCCACCGGAGCCCGGCTCCGGTACTTCTTCATTTTTGGCGATTATTTAAATATTAGCCGGAGCCCCTAAATAGTCGCTGTTGTTGAGCTCCGGAAATCTCCAAAGCCCATAAATAGACGTTTAACGCATGTGTTCAAAAAACGTAATTTTTCCATTGAAGCAATACAGCGAATGCATTATGCAAAAGATTTCATTTTATAAGTAAGAGCAGTCGTTAGAGACTTCAGAATTTTCAAGGAATCATCTGGCAAAGAAATTAAGTCTGAACTGAAGAAACTGATTTCAACAGTTAATTGCATCCCTTTCTCAAGCGCAGAATGTGAAAGAGGGTTTTCAACAATGAATTTGATTTGTACACCACAGCGTACTTCCCTTCATATTCAGTTATTATCAAATTTAATGTTTGTTAAACTTGTTGGCCCGTCTATTAACGAATTTAAACCAGAGTCTTACGTACATTTGTGGCTAGTGATCATCACAATCATAAGCGTACGCAGAAATTTCATAAGGGAGGGGTTATAGACTCAATGGCGGGGGTTACAGAGCTAAAATTCACATATTCCTATGTTAAATATACAAAATTTCATTGCAATGGGGAGTTACAACCCCCATCAACACTCCCCTGCGTACGCTAATGATCACAGTGCAATTGATAACCAAAAAAGATAAAAATTCTAACACGTTAATTCTTTGGAATATTTTTCATTAACTAATGTAAGTAAGCAAGTTCAACGTGTCTACTGGCTCATGAATTGTCAAAAAGGTCCTGAATTCATGAAAAAGTAATGAATTTGGGAAAAAATAATTAAATATTCAAAAAGTAATGAATGGGGACATAGGATTTTTAAAATTCCAAAAATGGAGAAATTTATAATGGTTTTTTAACTTTAGTTTTCTCAGTAAATATAAATCTAATTAAAAAATTTTTTGATCAACAATAATAAACACTAGACGCTAGCGGGAGGAAGTAACTGCGGAAAGGGGCAATTTTGCCCCTCCTTCTGCGTATGTGCGTGGACTTTGTAAATGCAAGCACGTTGCCGCGTAGGTACAAGTAATGCCGGAATGCGTTATAAATTAGCTATATCTACTAGCCGCTAGATAGCTGGATTTTCTAAAATAGTCCACTACTACGGTAATTCACAGTCCATAAATACCTCCAGACATTTTCTTTTCTCTAAAATAGTATACTTTACTCCTCTAAAATACCTCCTCTAAAATACCTCCCCTAAAAGACCTCTTCTAAAATACCACCTCTAAAACATTTTTTCTAAAATACCTCTTCCAAAATACCTCTTCCAAAATACCTCCTCTAAAATACCTTCCCTAAAATACCTCTTCTAAAACACCTCTTCCAAAATACCTCCTCTAAAATATCTCATTTAAAATACCTCCTCTAAAACACATCCTCTAAAATACATCCTCTAAGCTTCTAAGCTCTTCTCATCACATGTTATTTTTCTAGCCAATAACTGTAATTGGATGGTAACACTGATGGGAACCTTTCCGAAGTCCACGCACATGGGCAGAAGGAGGGGCAAAATTGCTCCTTTCCGCAGTTTCTTCCTCCCGCTAGCGGGTAGTTAATAAACCCTCTGCTATGTATATATAACATGGCCAAAAATAATTTTAAATGTCAAATATTTTTCTTAATTTTACAAAATATTAAATATGATTTACAAATTGAATATTACATGGCAACAGACTACGCGCAGAATTTTAACTTAAATTTTGCTGCTAGAATGTTGCTCATGGGCTCAAATTTTTCACAGATATTGGGTACTCTAACTTGTTTTCTAACTAAGGATCCTATTTTTAAGAAGTTAGATGATGTTTCTAACTTGTTTTGACTGACGTGATTGAATATTATTTGTAACACATGGGGTAGTGTTATTATTCACAGGAAAGGGGTGTTCAAGAATTACGTAAGCATATTTTAGCCATTTTATACCCACTTCTCCGCTTCGATAAGCAAAATTAACATTGACTAACATAGGAAAATAAGCATGACAGCACCCCCCCACCACTACAAAGGTGATTATGTGATACTTGAACTCTTCTAAAGAGAGTGCATGGAATTAGTAAAACCCTGGAGCATGCGCACTAAACTCGCACGACGTCAGAGCAGAAGTGGGCGTGGCTTTGCCAAAAGCGGGTGCAAAATAATATATGCTAGGGCTCCTGTTTTTTTTTTTTAGAAATTAAGTCCTGCTTAGTTGTCTCTTCATTCTGGCTACGGGCCTGCTGGTATCGATCTCGGAACCCTATATGATGTCGATGAAGACTATTTTCTTCCTTACTGTCCATTAAACTGTCTGCTATTAAACGTTTTCGTTTCTTCTTTCACTTTGTCGATCGTTTGGTAGGGCCAAATTCATTTTTTAAAAGTGGGGAAAGACGATGTTTTCAAGTCCGGCATTAAGCTCAGCATTCAAGTAAATGTTGAAAGGCCACTTCATCGTTAATGACCAGTAAACGTCCAGACCTGTTATTTTAGTGTTCCTCAGTTAATACACATTCTGCATTCTTATGACGAATGGTTCCATTTGCCGCGCATAACTAATATTTTAATGGGAAGGGGGAGAAGGATAACGTTCACAAATTTGATATCAAACTTAGAAATCTATATAACACCACTTTCTTCGTCAATAGTTGCAAAACCGCCAATTACAGAACATCTTATGAGGATCGGATTCTCGGCAGGTTATAGTTGTCGTGGACTTTGAAGTGGATAGGCGAGAATGATACATGCTCACTAAAAATTGCTTTTTATTGAGAAGCTTGACAAAAATGATATTCAACATGACAATGATTCGTAAACTTTAAACCTAACTTGTGGTCTGTAACTGTAAACCTAACTTGCCTAACTTGGCATCGCACGAACGCAGGCTATACTGAGCATGACTGTTCGCAAGGGAAGATGACAGTAGCATTACTCTATCGCAGGTGAGAGGGCTGATGGGGTCATGACCCCCACTGCGATGACATTTTGTATACGATGTCTGTCTCTCAAGTATTATTTTAAAATTCTATCACCCAATAAGACCATCCTGCATCGCCATCACCGCCATTTCACTTCACTTTTCAATGCTCGTCCCTCATATATTCCAATCTTTGGCATGAGGTTGGAAAGTTTTGCTAGTGAATTGGAAATTTCAAAAACCATGATAAACCACGCAGAATCGATGCCAAATATCATTCCCCCCTGCTTTGATATTGACAGTGACATTTGTTTGGACTTAACCATCTATCCGAAAAGCAATACCCCAAACATTGCCTACAAGCAGGCATTCGCTGATTTATCTTATGGGTCCGAAGGCTACTCTTTCATTTTTACAAATGGATCAAAAACGGATTAATATGTCTATGCGGCATTTGTCTGTGGAAATGTTATACAGAGTCAACAATTGCTACAATTCTGCTCATTTTCACGGTAGAAATTCATGCCATAGGATTAGCACTGGACATTTTATATAATTCATTCAATTCAATTATCACATGCACTGATTCACTCAGTGCCCTGCAGAGCCTGGCTTTATTCAAAACCAATCACCACACTGGAATCCATAGATTTCAGAAACAAATCGTACGTATAAATACCGCACAGTATATTGTGAAATTCTGTTGGGTTCCAAGCATAGGCGTACGCAGAAAGTTCATAAAGAAGGGTTATAGGTTCAGTAGAGGGGTTACAAAGTTACAACTCATATATTCTTACGTTAAATATACAAAATTTTATTGCAATGGGGAGTTACAACCCCCATCAACACCCCCCCCTGCGTACACCAGTGTTTCCAGGCTATGTTGGTATTTTTTGTAATGCAAAAACAGCAACTGCAGAATTTCATAATATGACCATATTTCATAATATTCCAGGATTTTAAAAGTCATGTCCCATCCCATCTGTACAAAAAAGGGCAGTTGGAATGATATTTCATATTATTTTTGGGCTCCGGCGAGCGCGTAATCTCATAATCTGATACTACTGAAACCAAAAACTGACTTTTATATATTGCCGGCTCGGGCTTTGAAAATTGAGTCCGAACTAATCTCCAATACACATACATAAAATAATCGAGAACATTAGTGTTGAGGTAAAAAAGTTGAAATAGTAATGGGATGGGTATATTGAAAAATAAATCGAACAACTAAGAACACCTGAATTGTGAATGATCATGAAAGGCCAAGGAAACGTCCTCAGAAAGGATGAATAGATAAAATTAGAAAAGGCTGGGGTTAACATGGAAAAGCGGATTGCTGAATGTAGACACACATAGAAAAGAAACCGTAATACAACAGTAAATGGACAATGCTTGGATAATGATGAAATGAATTTTCTTACAGCGAATATGATGATGATCATATATATATATACTGTTTTGATGAATATAATGATTTATATTCGGTTTCGAACAGTGAATACGGATGATGATCATATATATTTTGCTTCAGTGAATATGGTGTTGAAAATATTTATCGTTGCATATAATGAATAAATATAATGATGAGAGAAATATGAGCGATACACTGCGCAAAAATAATATTTAAAAACAAATTACACACAAACGTGCGCAATTTATTTTTAAATATAATGATGATGATCAAACGTATTTTGATTCAGTGAATATGATGATAATGATGATCTATATTTTGGATTAAATGCGATGATATATTGTCTCGGGGTGAATATGATGATTACATACGGTATTCTGTTTCAGCGGAATATGATAAAATTATATACAGTATTCTGTTTCGGTGTAAATATGACTATGATAGTCATTTATATTTTGTTTATATGAATATGATGATGATGATGATTATACATATATATATATATAAGCGGGGATTTTGTACCCTAATAATTAATTAAATTTTGAAGCCATAATATGAAATAATAATAAAACTTGTTATGGTGAAAATTCTTTTGTATATTATTATAATAAATTGGTATTTTTGAAAGATTCTTTAAATATTTTTAATAGCATTGCGTTGTGTATTTAATAATCAAATAATGATGAGAACAGAATATTTAAAACCCATAACCCAAAATTGTATAATACTAAAAAGGAGAATCTAACTCCAGGTTCTATACAAGCAGACAGGAAAATTAAGGTACAAATAAGTTGCAATTTTATTAGTCTAAATAACATATTCTAGTAAATTTTTCATACTGGGGGTTGGCCGTATCAATTAATCACAACCTTAGGGAGTTAATATCCCATCAATTTTGGTTCTTACATGATTATTTCTTTTCACTACATCTAAATATAGATGGTAAACATCACAACAACGTAACTTAGATAACAATCAATTTCTTGATTACTTCACACTGGGTATGGAATACTCAGGAAAATATTATTTGCTTATTGCATTACAATAATTTAAGAGGGGGAAGAGGAGGCACTTATATATACTGTATACTATTAAGGAAAGGAAAGAAAGGAAAGTTAACTCACATTTTTTGTTACTCCATCATAGTAGGCGAGGGTACCCAACATGAGCTGACGGAACCTTGGCGGTTATAGAAACTTCATATTATGGCGTAGTGCCCAGAGTTCTTTTTTTTTCCTTACATCTCTATTGAAGCAACTTCTTTCCCTCTCTCTCTGTTAGGTCATCATGAGACCCACTCTCTCACTCTAACTCTCCTAAAAATGGCCGGGCTTGACTCTATATCGAGGAGAAACGTGGAGTGTGATTGGCTAATTGAAGTATGAAGTAAAAGTAATCTCTTTTTCAATTGGCTGATTTAACCCCTCGATTTACCCCTCTGTGGGGACGAGGGTCTGCTTTTCGTTAACTAAAAACTTGTCTCTTTTAGACAGTCTTTTCCCATAAACGGGAATTTGTGATACTTTGTTGATGGCCTTCCAAGAACTGGATGTCGTTGCGGAGGTCTTTATGCAGATGTGCTTTTTGCGTGAGTCCGAGATCTCTGTGGGTGGTTTGACTGTTTTTCGCCGAAGGAGTCATACAACTTCTCCCTCGACCAGGGATTTCGTGGAAGTTGTTAGGACTTTCTGTTCACAGGTCTTCGAGAAACGTTCAAGTTATAGCCTGAAGGGTCGAAGTTGAAGAAAGGGGGCTAGAATTTATATGGTATGTTTAGTTGTTGAGGGAGAGATGGTGGGATTTGGTATGGACTGCGGCAGATACAAGGGAAATGTTTAGGTTATATTGTAACGGCCTTATGGCCCAGCTGCGTCTTGCAAGTGGTGAGAATGGGGGGATTAACGAGGGTAACCTTACTGAGAAGCAAAAGGAGAAAAGAAGAAGTTTATGCATTTAAGGGTTTAAGAGGGTAAATGGGGAATTTTTAGAATTGCAATCTTACTATTGTACAACATGCATCAGTACTTTCAATTATTATTATTTCAAGTTTTGAACATTTTTAGAATTTGACATTAAGAATGAATTACACAATCAATCAAATTATAAATATTATAAGAAATCAAACTGTTCATTGATGATTGAAGAGACAGTTAGTCCTCTGTAGTTCATAGATAGTTAAATTTCATTTGGCTCCTTCTGATGATTAAAAATTGTTCGGTGGTTACTGTCTGATGCACAGGCTTCAGGATGAAGAGGCTAAGTTGACGCCACGGAGTTGACCATGAACGTAGGGGAACAATAGATGAGGAGCTGAAGAGATTAAATTGATATAATGTGATGTTGGATTGGTGTAATATCATCAAGGAAAAGAGGTGTCGAAGGTCGGGAGTACATATTCTTCTGAAATTTAAAAAACAAGAGCGGCAGAATCTCGAAATACATGATGACTAATACATATAACATACATTTATACACAATATATATACAATGGTGAGAGAGAGAGAGAGAGTGTGTGCCGTTTCTTTTCTTTTTCTTTATATATATTTTCTTATTTATTTATTTTTAATTTAATAGCCTAACTGACGCTCGTCTAATTAGGGGTGTTTTATTTTGATTATGCTTTTTTTATTAAAAAGAGAATTTTGAATTTTCACCTTAACACGATAAAACCAACATGAGTCTGAACTCCACTTTTTTGATCAAACCTGTTTAAATCAAAAAATTTATAACATCGTTGATTTTTCTTCTTTTTTCGCTTACTGAGATAAGTTTACCAATATGCCTTCTAAATAACTTAATTAAGAAATGTCACTCGACAACAGTTTTAAAGCATAAAGTAACCTTCATTTTCTTCTTACTTTTTTTTAACTACGCCATGCCCTCTTTAACCACCATTAAAAACACTGCCGTTCGGTTTTCGCTACAATTTCTGTATGGTACGTAAAATACGGTAAGGTTTCAATTTCCGTATATCAAATATGATTTGTATAATTTATAATTCATATTAGATATTATTTTAATAATCAAAAACAAATTTTATTTGGCCGTTTGAACTTTAACATAATAAAAAACATTGGAGAGGTATGATGAATATTTCCGAAGATATTCATAAATATCCCGTCAATTATTTTAATATTGTGAACTCAATATTTCTAATATTCAAAACTCATAAACTCTTAAACCAAATGAATTGAAATTTAAAATTAGGAGTTTTTTTTACTGCAGTTTTGAAATATTTAGTAAAAACGAGTTTTTGCCATTGGAGTTTTCAAAGTTGCTAAAAGTTTTATTATGAAGATGGTCCCTTATGCATATGGATTGGTATACTGTATTTCATTGTTCGCTTTAATTGGTACTTTTCAATTTTCCGTGGCTCAATTATTACGCAAATGGTAACAGGTTTTCCGATTTTTGTTTCATCAGCTGTACCAAAATTTAATTCTCGCCCTATTAATTTGCCATTTCCGCAGCGAACAATTGTCAATATAGGTGCTGAATTTAGCCGTGTATTTGAAGATTTTAAAGTATTTGGATAAGTTCGCATATTGTACGCGATAATATTAAACCTTCATAGTAAGTTGTAAGGTATTATTACCTCCCACAGGGATAACACAATTGCCAAATATTGGTCAACACACAAAGCCACCGGGGCGAGATTTTTGTGAGTTTTTCATAGGGGACTTTTTTTATTACAAATAAATTTGACACCCACGTATTAGTAGCTCAAACTAGAGCTATTCTCAATATCTCAAAGCGGGGACCCTGTTTCGAATCCGTGATGAGGTCGGAGTTTCTTTTTCTCCTAAACAAAAATAGCTCTAGTTTGAGCTACTAATACGTGGGTGTCAAATTTATTTGTAATAAAACAAAATCCCCCACGAAAAGCAAATACTTCTCCCGGTGGCTTTGTGTGTTGACCAATATTTGGCAATTGTGTTATCCCAGTGAAGAGTAATAATACTTGACGTTTGCTCTTGTTCTCATTCGTCTAATACAGAGGTCGGCAAACCGCGGCTCTCTAAGGATATTAGTGCGGCTCTTTGATAATTTTTTTTTCATACATCTTTACCGACAATAATGGTAGTAGTAGTAACGTCGGCGAAATCTAAAGACTAAGCAGGCTACCAGACCTCATTATAATTTTTTTTTTTTTTTTTGAGCAACGTGAAGGCTTGCGACTAATAAGCAGAGTTTATGTTCTCCGCTGAACTACTTATTATTATTATTACTACTTAAAAATCTCGTTCGAGGTGAGTTTTTACCTGGATTTATAATTTGTTTGCTCCGGATTGTCTTTCTGGTAACTTT
>QLNU02014176.1:66879484-66892682 GCA_006491805.2 Dysdera silvatica
GAACTATTACATTCAGAAGGTAAATTTGTTTCTGATTGGTTGTTCGCTGATGTGGAATTAAAAACGAGCGAATACGAAACCTTTGATGGCTGGTATAATAATCCGTGGGACCCTTCTTTAGGCTCAGTTGGTTAGTATTATTCACTATATATTAATATAATAGAAGACACAAAAATATTTTTGATTATTTAAGGTAACCAACCTCGTTCAAATGATAGATTTCGACCAAAAATTGAATTTTTATTTTATGTTGTTCTTTTAATATGCACACTTTTAGCCATCAGAAGTCCTTTATATTTTCTTGATATGTTGATTGGAAGTTGGGGTATGATAATTTTTGCAATAGGTGGCTAACTTGAAATAACCTTAAGTTGAAAATTTTAAATACAACTTCTCAAGAATTTTTTGATTTGCGTTACGTCAAACATAATAACTGAAAAAGTTTGTAATAGAATCGTGTGAATTTTTTCACTTAGCTTTTCTATATTATTATGCATAGTTATGCATAGATTACATATTTAAAAAAATCATAGAACTCAAGTTATACCATCTTTTCTTTGAAAGTAAATTTTTTTTTATAATTTCAATGGGTCAACTAAATTTTTAGCATATCTCACCAATGATTCAAAATTGTCTGATTATCCTAGTTCACGGTATGCATATTAATTGTATATATAAAATGAAGTCGGACTTAGTTCTCTATCATGAGAATTGTTTTAGTTATTATGTTTACCGTATTTGCTAATTTTGGGCAAAAGTTTTCAGTTTCTTTCCATGTATTTTTCAAAATAAGTTAATTTTATACATTTTGTCAATGAATATATCTTACAGTAGAACTCGTCAGAACACGCAATAAATTAAGAAATATAATATTTATTTCAGAAAAAGCCCTCTGAATAAGGTCGGTTGCCCTAATAAAATAAAGAATTTCAAATTGTGCACTTTAAACTATTTTATTGTTGTTTATGCAATTGTTACTTTGAAAGGAAATTGTCAAAGTAAAGTAAATTTAAAGTGAAGCTAAACACTGATGATGAAAATACGATTATATAATTCGTTCGCCTAATGACAGGCTGAGCATGAAATTTGAGGGTTGTATGCGGCAAGCTCATATATTGGATGCACCCCTAATTTTTCATAACACGTGAAATTCAATATATTGAAAGAAATAAGAAAGAAAAACGTTTTTACCAGTTTATTCTTAAACATGTAAACGGAACCTTCCTTAATGTAATAATATACAATACAGTTAAGTTGCAATTAATCTTGGCAATAAGGAGAATGGGGGTTAAATTTCCCTTTAGACCTTGATATCCCACTAAGTAGTGTATTAAGTCCTTTTTTTTTCCAGAAAGGAGTTAAAATTTTCCAGGAAACAGTGCCCCTCCAACCCCAATTTACTTACACCTATTGGTTAAACGTAAAGTTTTAGTTTGAAACAATAAGAGATAAGTAGGCTTTTTCTTTCGCCGTTTACCAAAAACTTGGTTGTAGGAACCATGGGCGAAACCAGGTGCAGGGGAGTAATAATTACGTGGTGGGGATCAAGTAGTTTTATGATAGATTGTGTGGTAAGGCGTTAAATAGAACGTATTTTGTTATCCAATAGGAGTTCAAACCCACTGAACCCCGCTTTCTACGCCACTGATTAGAGAGCCTAGAGATTACTTATCCCCCTTGGAAAAATAAAAAATTCAAATGAAAGCAACGTGCGGAGCATGAGGATATGTTCTTCCTTAGATTTTGAGGCTGACTAAGCTAATGGTTGAAGTTCCGATGAGATGCGAGTTTTGATTCTCACTTGAATATATATTTGGGAAGTTGTAATAGAAAATCATGTCGATTGTCGACAGTTTGGCACAAAATGGTTTTCATTCTGCAACCTACTGCTTTTGCGTTTATATAGAAATTACGGCATAATATTTTAATAGAAATCCTTGACTTTGGAAGTAAAATCATCCACCGATAAAGGTTTCTTTCATATTATATTCTGTGGCTTTTTTTTTTTTTAATAATCTTTCCCCCATACAACGATATCTGATATAACGATAAATCCCTCTACAACGATAATTTTTCTCGGTCCGTATAATAGTGTTGTAGATAGGTTTTACTGTATAATGAACCTACCTTAAACAATAACTCTCTTTACCACGCCGTTACATCGGCGCTGGTATCACTACGCTAAAAAGTTGATAAAAATTGTTGTTTAATTTACATTTCTTACATTGGAGCATCTGCAGGAAGCATCACGTTCTTTTGTAATTATCAACGGTTCTTTTGGCTCACATACAATCCTAATTTCGCCCAACCCACCCCCCCAAAAAAACCCAAAAAATCACCAATTCTTTTCGACGGGAATTATTTCGATCTTGTAGGAGGAATTGTGCAAGGGTTTCATTGGGAAGGGTGGCCGCCGGAGGCGGCGCTGTAATCCCAGACAGGACGCTTGAACAGCGTACTCAGCCGCCGAGGCGGACTTGGAATTCGATCTTGGAGGAGGGGAATTGATTGCCGACCAACAAGGCACTCAAAGATGCACACATTCACGTGAAAGTCATTTAACGCGCAAATCGAAACCGGCCAAGCCCGGAGAGGAAGGTGCTTAGCACAACCACGGAGGCAGCGCGAAGGCGGGGGGATCCGGTGGGATCCAGGAGGTCGGACAGACCTGGTGGCGAGGCGAGGCCTAAACGGCGGCGGGCGAGAAGGAGCTCCTCCCTGAGGTAGCCGTAGGCTGGGCACCATTCAATCTTGGAGGAGGATTGTGCAAGGGTTTCATTGGGAAGGGTGGCCGCCGGAGGTAATTCAACCTTGGAACCCTTCCGCACATCACCTGCTCAGCCAATCAGATCGCTTAAATCGGTCCTAATGCTAAAAGTGTTATGGAAATTCAAATCTAGCGAGCGGGCCTGTAGTAATCTAGTTGGCCGTGCTGGAAGCAACCGGATGTTTCAGATTGAAAGAATGGCTTGAAACGGTGGCGCCGTATTTTTCGCTTCCGACCTTCATGTGTACTACGTATTTAGAAATCCGTCTTTTTCCCCAAGAGGGAATAAAATTCACAGTCACGGGAAATACAAACCACAATGTTGTGGCAACACTGATTGTTTACATTTTTATGTTGATAAGTTTCCACAGAAGTATTTGAATTTAAGATCTTTAGAATTTGTGTTCAACTTACGCAGTATTTTTCCAATTTGTATTCTACTTAACGCAGAATATTTCTAATTTGTATTCTACTTACACAGGATCTTTTCAATTCGTATTCTACTTACACAAGATCTTTTCAATTTGTATTCGACTTACACGGGATCTTTTCGATGGCTGATTTTCAGTGGCCGTGGCAATACAATTTCCCACCATTTTTTACCTTGCAACCAAATCTAGCGACCCGTAAAAAACAGTTCGATGCCTGGAAAAACCTCGTCCTGGAATACCATAAGGCGTTGAAGCATTATTCGTTAGAAATCACTGAGGCTCAAACGAGCCCATTGTTTTTTAACAAAACCATTAATCGCAAAGTTCAGTTAGATGTGATTTATATGATCCTAGAAGAGCTTGCAGCGCAGGGAAATGTGGAGTGGATGGATAAGAGCAAGCAGAGATGCTATGTGTATTGGAGAACGCCAGAAGAGTGGGGTAAGTTGATTTACAAATGGGCATCAGGCAATGGAATGACAAACACTGTTTGTACCTTCTTTGAACTTTCGGACGGAGACGACACCGAAAATGAAGAGTTTCACGGGTTGGAAGCTGGTGTGCTAAAGAAAGCTTTGGCCAGCCTAGAGAAGGAAGGACTGGCCGAATTGATGATAGACAGAGACAGTGAAGGCGTTAAATTTTTCTAAATACGATTATTTATGTGCGTTATTTAAATTCAAAATTGTGCAAAGCGTTGTTGCATTACATTGTTAATGTTCCTATGACTGGTTATTCACTGCAATGTATAATCAAACTATTTAATGATTGCCTTGTATTTTTGCTTGTTTTGCTTCAATGGCACATTCAGACATATAAGTGACATTGAAAGACAAAGGGTATCATTTCAGTAAATTATTTTAGCCGATTTTAATTTGTTTCGCAAATTATTTAAAAATGATAAAATTAAATTTTTGTTCAAAACTTATCAAGCTCGTTTAAAGCAAACGATTTCGTCACTTTTATTTTCCTTCATAAATAACTTTCTCTCCAGTACTCTGATGGTAAAAAATCACCACACATTGTCCTAATGGCTTGGTATGTTGGCAACACTGTGTTATACTTCTTTTCAGATAGACATATATCCATCACAAGTGTAGTTGTCGAGTTTTAAATTACCACTCGCCATATTATAAAATCTTTATTGTGCTGAATTATTCATTTTTAAAAATTACCCATTTTTACGTAATTTTACTTAAGTCTCTATAGCTAGAATTGGTACAGCTATGTTAGCCCTATAGTGGCAGCAGTGCAGTAATGCATTTGTTTATTGTGCTGTTAAGGTGTGTTCGATGCCATAGAATGTGTGCCATTTTCCTGCCTATGGTAGTCCGGGGTGCATTTACCTAGGCAACAGAAGTTCACATTTCTCGGAAAACTAAGGGTAAAACTGCATAGTCCACCCCCTACTGAAATTTTTTGAAGTGTTTCCAAACTGGCTGGCAACTGGTCTGCTGTCATGTTGTTTTTGGTGTTTTTTGGGCCATGTAATTTTCCTGAATAAGTGGAGGCGTAGTGGGAGAAGACCTCCATATCTCCCCTCCAGCTTTGGGCTTCGCTCTCGCTGCCTGATTGGATCACATTAGTGGTGTGCTTCCTGAATCAGTAAAATGTTGAATCCGTAAAAACCTTCAAGATCATAAATAAAAATTTCAGAAGTACTCACCTAGTCATCTTGATCAGCGGTATGTGGCGGGAAAATGGTTTTTATGGCTCATGGAAATGCGGGAAACAAAACTATCACAAAAAAGATGACGTTAACTGTTCAAACATAATTAATTCATTGCAATAAACCAAATACCGCCAAAAGAATGACTTTGGCAGATGCAAATGGTGTGAGAAGCATAAAAAAAAAGGTAGGTGTAAACATGTCAGAGTAGGACATCACAAGCCGATCTACTGAAATTTCTGACTAATTTCAGGAGGACAGAAAGGTAGCGGGGTGGACTGTGTAGTTGTGCCAAACTAAGTTTTGGCACAGCATGACCATAGCTGTCTTTGTGCTGTAAAACAAACAAGCAAATAATACATCCACACCATGTGTAACTCTGCAGCAGGGAATTTGATAACAACGAAAGTGATACCTAATTAAATGCCAGCTCACAACGATAAATTCCAATGTCAACATTTCTTTTCTTGGATGTAATATTATAATGTAATGAACATAACTCAATTAATCCTGCAGTGGTAACATGCTTGCTTAATGTGCCATTAATTCTTGTTCGACCATTGATGGTGTAAAAAAAAAAAACCCCGTTTACTGACTATTTGCTCACTGCAGTCCATTGGTTAGTTCCCTATGCCTTATGAGGTTTAGATTCCAGTAGCATAGCGTAGGGGGTGCCACTAGGGCAAAAGCCCCAGGTACAAAATTTCAATATTGGACTGGTGGGAGGGAGTACTTACTGGGTTTTAGAGGGTGCATTATTTAACTTGCCCCGAGCACTGGCAACTCACGCCATGCTGTGTGGGGTTCCCCTGGAAAATTAGGTCCCAGAACAGCGTGACCTTTGCTTTCCTTGTGTCATAAAAACTTGAGCAATAACTAGAAAGGGAGAAAATAGGAAATAAAGTATGTACCTGCAAATGAATGTTTAAAATAAACAAAAGTTTGCATGCAGATGCACCAAGGCTAGTTTTTATAGGGGTGTTGTGAAGATTTATCACATCGATAGATGTTTTTTGTTTACAAATAGTGATGAAAAATGTGTGACAATATTTAAAGTCACCACCTTAAGCATTTGATGTAATTGAAAATCGTTGATGTACCGACAAGTGCACTTTCACATCATTTGTAATATCTCTAATATCACTTTTGAATGAAGTGGAAATCGAAAGCATTAAATAGCATATACTGCGATCTTTATACTTAAAATTGTTTTTGGTTCATTCATAATGTTCGTAGATGTTTTATTCTGATATTGTGACGAACATTTATGATTTTCTGCTTACTTTTACAGTAAATTTTTAAGCTAATGTGGCATATTTATTCTCATTGTCTGCTAATATTATGTAAATACAGCATTTGGTATGAAATTTGGTAACTTACTTCTGGGAGTCAGAATTGTGGAAAAATTCTTCCCTGCTAAGTTCCAATGTTTCAATTTTGTGGAGGGCGAGTACCGTTTTTGTCGTATGATTCTCTACAATTTGTTGACCCTGTATAATTATGCCTTGGAGGTCACGTTAACTCATCAATCCAGCCCCAAATGGCTCGTAGCAGATATTTTCAAATGTTAAATATGCAAACTTTTTTTTAAAATGAAATGAGTGATTGGCAGATAATTTTGGTTTGTGTGCCTGATTAATGTTCCTCAGAAATATTCATTGTCAATTCATATTTATTGAATTGTAAATGTGAAAAAAAAAAGTATATTTTATTGTCGAAAATACTCATCAATATGTCGTAAAATTATCTTTAAAATTTCTTGTCTATTGGCATATGCTCTATATGTTAAGGGTATTTGTGAAAAACCATGCAAAAATCGAGATTTGTATCACAGTATAAAAATCCACATAATGTTCATGCAGGTTACATCATATGAAAAGATGTTTAGTTTTTCTATCTAATTATAGATGTTAATGATCAAGGTTATGCACCAGGGTGTGGGCTGTGGAGGTTACACCCTCCATTTGAAGAATATTATTAGCTGCGAGGGGAAAATTTTGTTGTTACCCTTCTTCCTGTTATTTTTGTCACCTCTATTTTGAAATCTTGTTCACAGGCTTCCCAGTGTTCATATAAATTTACATTTATTTAACATATACTTTTTTCGTAATTTCGATTTTTAAGAATCTTTGATTCATTTGATACTACCTCAGTGATCTTGAATGGCATTACTTTTTGTCATTTGGATTTATTTCGTGGTTTGTCTAAGATTTGAAGCACAAATATTAAGTACTGATACAGGGAGTGTAGTCAGACCTTGAAATATTTATATGTTTTAATTAAATTTGTTCAGTTTTGACACTCAATTTTAGCCTTGCTTAAATACTTGTCCTTTGTTCTCAGTCCGCAATTTTTATTTTAATTATTTTTTTACCTGTGAATATATAATACATTATGTGTGCAATGTAATTTTGTTTATATTTTTTAAGCAGCTGCTTATGAAAATTTTCATATATACTCAAAAGAATTTTTTCAGGGGAATGTATTCATATTTTGTTCCGGTTTTTGTTGTTCATTTTAACAATAACTTGCTCCTCCAAAAGGATTCAACGTTTTCACCACATATTTATATAAAGTTTCAAAGATTCCTCACACTTTTTTATGTTTATTTTCTCTTCATATGCATACTGAAGAAAATATTTTGTTGGGATCGAAATTGAATAATTTTTCTATTTTTCCAAATCAAATGATATTCGTGCCTTTGGTGATTTAAAACTTTCTATGTACATGAACTTTTGTTATTTTTTTTAATAAATTGCTTTATTTACTGATAGTACTGGTCTTTATTTTAATATTTATGCAGTTTGAAGTACAAGGACAGTATGATTTTAGAATTGTTGTGAATGTTGCATAATAATGATCAATCATTGTGATTATTTAATCATCAATCACATAATCTTTCAACACATTTTAATCACAAAAATAATCACTTTTTAATCACATAATCACTTTCAACAGAGTACAAACAAAATTAGAATATATTTGGAATGCTGTTTAAGTAGGCGCTGGATATATCATATTGTCTCCTATGATATGTGCAAAATTTGTGTTTTAGAATCAAACTTAAGTATGATGGTGGGCAGAATTGATCCACGAATCATTCAGTGAATCGCCGAGTGTATTGTTTAGCACAGTAGTGTGCAAACCGTGGGTCACGAAAAGAAAATTTTTGGGGGTTGCTAAATTCAAAGAAATGTACATATATATGTACGTGACATATTTTTAAAGTATAGGACAGTTTGTCCAGAAGGGGGGATCGCGACATCCAGGGGTTTCATCATTTAGGGGTCGTGACAAAATTTTACACAGTGGGGGTCGGCAATGAAAATAGTTACACGCCACTGATTTAGCATACAATTTTGCCCGTCTTTAAATGATAGACTACGGTATTTTTCAAATTATACATTTAACATAAATAACATATAAAGCAAATTTCTTTCTATGATCCATATTGGAAATGTGTTATTTGTTATTTTGATAACTCCTAAACATCAAAATCATCAGACTGTGTTCAGCTGTTTTGCTTTGGCGATTTTAGGCAGGAAGTTGTATTTTTAAGAATTGTAAGCTATTACCACACAGAATAAGAAATATATTTATTTCAGATTCAATTTATGTGAGATATCTTTATTAAAATAAAGAATTTCTGGGGTTTTTTCTAATCAAATTTCTCACTTGTTCCATTTCAGTCATAAAGATTACTGTTATAATTTCTTAAATTACTAAGAATATAGTATAATGGCATGCATTTTAATTTCTTAAATTTTTAATTAAGCAATATGAAAGCATAGTAGTTGATCTTGGAATTTTTTCTGATTCTAGATATAGTTATGGATTCAAACGGCTCTTCTAGAATGGGGACATATTTAATAGTTGGTTTTACCTTTTGACCAGTTTAAATCAGCCAGTACAGCTTGGAAACCTTGGAAAAAAAAATGCTATTCTACTCTCTCCCTCTTATATCCTTACGATAGCACAGCATGGGTGCCCATATGAGTACTTCTGGGGTGGGGGGGGGGCTGAGAAACATTAAGAGTACTTCTATGGGGCTGAGCATTGTCATATGCAGGGGGTATTGATTGAGGTTGTAACCCCCCATTGCAATGAAATTTTGTATATTTAACATAGGAATATGTGAGTTGTAGCTCTGTATTGTAACCCCTCCCATTAAGCCTATAACCCCCTTATGAACTTTCTACATATGCCTATGTACATAAGCGGGTCTTCTCAGAAGAAATAACATAGTCACAATAGACTTTAAAACAGCAGTAAACAAGGTCAAGGGAGTCAAATTGAAAAAAGTATTGGGGAGCAGGGTCAAGTAAGCTCAAATCCTATCTTTACTATATTTCAGGTTTGGTTTTAAGTCTCAAATTGACCTATTTTATTATTGACCTATCCCAGTACAGTTTATGTGTTTTATTTTCTAAACTACTTTCTGGCATATACTTGTCGTAGGGTAGTTTAGTTTTTATTATACCAGTTTTGATGACTAACTTTTGGTGAATTATTTTTGTCACCTGGTCATGTCTATGCTTGTAGCCAATTTGTTAATATGTTACAGAGTGATGTAATGTGTTGAATTGTTTCTGTGGTTAAATGGCACTGGTGGAATTTATCGCTGATGAAGTTTTTCTTAAGAATGTATTTTGTGTAGTTCTTTGTCTGGATAACTTCCTCCTATATGGTCATTGGCGTATGCAGGGGTTGTAACCCCCCCATTGCAATGAAACTTTGTATATTTAACATAGGAATATGCGAATTGTAGCTCTGTAATCCCCATTGAGCCCCCCCTTCCGAACTTTCTGCATATGCTAATGGGGCTTTCACCTCCTTCTCAAAGCTGTCAAGAATTTTAGTGAATGTACAAGATACCAAAACGCTACAAAAATAATTGATACTGCTTGACAATTAGTAATGAGCTAAAAAGTACTTTATTTTAAAATGCGACTGTAAATTTTTTTTAAAGTAAATGCATAGTAGAACTAGGCAAATCGACTTTTTGAATGGCTGGGGGAGGGGCTTGAGCCCTTCCCTTCCCCCCTATATGGGCACCCATGTTACACGCTACTAATGGAGTCATTTATTATGCTGTCAATCCATGTTCAATTCCAATGGTGCTTTAGAAATGCTATTTTTCTACCCACTGTATTCCAGGATTCGGCCCTCTCGGCAAGAGGTCACATTACAACACGACCGTAGCTGCTCTTGTGCTATAAAGTACACATACTCTTGTAAAGTTTGATTTGTTTGGTGCAGAATGACCCTCGCTGTCCTTGCGCCATAAAACTACAACCAACCAACCAATGTAAAGTTTGATTTATAACATATACACTATTGTAGTTAATGATTTCTGTTTAATTACTAGTTGGTTGTGCTTTGCTATTCGCCCTGTGGTGATGAAATGGTAATACATTCACCTAATGTGCCATTCACCAGGGTTTGACCTCCAACAGTGTCAAAATAGAACGTTTACCAAGAAATTCTTCACTGTAGTTCAGGGGTTGGTTCCCTAGGCCTTAAGAGCTTCAATTTTTCTTGGAAAATTAGATTCTGTTACAGCCCGACCTTTATTGTCCTATCATTGTAAAACAATAAAAGTGCACTTGGCTGTTAAACATTACAGTAAGCCATCTTCTGATTGTATATGTACGGATGTATGTGTGTGTGTGCATACATAGGTGCATGCATGTATGTATGGTATGTGTGTGTGTATACGTATGCACATAAGCATGCATGCTGAAACTAAATTTAAATCTGAATAATCAGGAACTGTATCGAGATGTAGAGATAACTAATGTGTTTGATTTGTTGAAAACCCCGAGTTTTAGTCCTGCTTATACTGTCTGCCAATTTTTTTTTACTGGTCTGTATTTTGAGGTGTGATTCTCTAAATGAGAAAGGTCCTGGTCTCTCAGAAAATTGTAGATCCTGATTCAGTAAGATTTTAGCAAGCTTTGTACCATAAAATACAAATAATGAATGACTACGGATACTGGTAAATAGATTTCTGATTAGAGTTTGCAATAAGATGAAAATTTGTTTAAACGTGTTCTTTAGACACTGTGATCGGTATGATATTAGTTGTCATCAAGGGTGGACCCAGAAAATATTTTTTGGGGCATGTGCTCCATGTATCTCCCCGATCCGCCTTTGGCTCTCGTCATCACAGATGACTGATTAAACACCTCTGGAGGTGGTGGGGCCAGGACATGGAGAACATTATTTTTGTTAATTTGCAGTTATTATGATTGAAACGTTTATGGCATTAGAGCACATGAATATTTGGAACTTGCAAAATTTAGTCACTGGTCTAACATATAAGAAAAAGATTCAGTAATGCTTCAAGAACTACTGTTACCTTTATCAAGCAAAGTTTGTTTGATAAAGGGAGAAGTAGTTCTCGAAACATTGCAGAATCTTTTCTCATGCGTCGGATCGGTGATAATTTTACTAATCATGGTAAGCCCCGATTCTTATTGTATTCTTTCGTTTCGTATATTTATGTAGAATGTGGGGCAAGAATTACAATGCATAGAGTAGTGACATACATTGTTTTTCATTTCTGGTAAAATGCATAGAGTTTGTATTCTTATATATTCTTATAAATGGTCAGAATCTGATGAGTGAGTGACTATAGAGAAGTTATTGGCACACAGTAAGTTGTGAGCTGCAGCCAGTTTGCATAGAACATGAGTCAGTTGTCTTGTTTTTGGAAATAATAGAAGGTTGTTATTTTTTTCCTATCTACATGCTGCGTAGAATAATTGGGATCACAGTACACCATATGTAAATCTTTTGGCAACTTAATGAATTTGTTAAAATTTTGGCTATGTGATGCTGTACACAAATGATTAGAGATAGTATTATTTGTATGTATCTCTCTCACTCTTAAATTCTGAAATTGCATGGAAACACTGGGTAGCACCATTTTATTTTAAATTATTGTTTTTTACGAAAAGAATATTAGACGTTTATACATGCAATGTTGTTTCAACTTTTGGAATAATGCCACAACTTTTATTGTTTTTCTTTCTCTTCTACGTAAACCATTTCAGAAATATTTAGTTTAATTTTAGATAGTGAATTGATTCGTCTGCTGCCATCAGCTTATGAAGATGGTGTCCAAAAGCCTGTCGAAATAAAGAAAGCAAATCCTTTTTTAATAAGTGATGAAATAATGAAAATACCCTCAGAGTGTGGAAACTGCAGTACACAGTGCTCAAGAACCGGAAAAAATGTCCTTATGGTATTTTTTGGTATGTTCTCATTGTAGCAATGTATGTCTATTTTTCTTGTAGTACATTATGTCATGACATAAAGTAAAAAGCCTATTTCTGATTGAATCAAAATTGTCATAATTTTCCCTTCTTGGCCCTTTTTTTTAAAGGAAACTATGAAATACAATTTTTAAAGCAATTTTCGTAATTTTGTGGCCATGCTTCCCTCTAACGTATGCTAAAAATTAAATTCTTGTTACATTTTTATTGTTAGACAGTAAAGGTGTATTGGTTACACTTTTAAATTTGTCCGTTTGCATTTGAGAAATGATTCAGTCACCACTGAACTCTGTGTTATGCAATATGATCGTTGACGTATGCAGAAGGTTTATAAAGGGGGGTTTACAGACCTACAACTCTGTACATTTGTTTATATACATAGAAAATAGTATTGTAATGGGGGTTATGATCCCATCAACCTCCCCCCTCTACATACGCCAGTGATTATGGTTGTAGTCATTCACACAAAATACAGACAGTTATAGTCACTGCGTAGTTTAGTTGCAAAAATTAAATTCATTTAAATATTATATGTTATAGAGTGTAAAAAGGCATGGAATATTGATTTAAGTGAGTTGTATTCAAAACTGTGTATGTAATTTACTTTTATTATTGATTTAAAATCTTTCGTTAACTCACTAGTTCCTCCTAACAACGAAGTCTTCTCTGACAATAAGTTAATGGCTCAGAATAGCAATTTTGATTGGAAATACTGTTTTACTTGGAATATATAAAAAATGAATTGCATTCATAGAACATTATATTTAGAAAAAAAAATGTTTTACTTTGCAGGTCAGTTCGTTGTCGAAGAAATTCTTAATTCTCGAAAGCCTTCATGTCCTCAGGAATATTTAAACATAGAAATACCGCAAAGTCATGAATTTTCATCACTTAATTGGACTGATATGCCTTTTGTTCGATCTCAGTTTGATAAAAGAAGTGGTCTATCACCCAACAACCCAAGACAACAGGTTACTTCATTTATTTTGAATAGGTTTTCAACTTGATTTACATGTCTTCTTTTCACTCTTCTTTTCACCTGTAGATTAAC
>QLNU02014176.1:66909528-66927614 GCA_006491805.2 Dysdera silvatica
TTTTTTCAGTTACCTTTTATTGTGAATTTTCAATTACCTTTTATTGTGAATTTTCTGTTGCCTTTAATTGTGATTTTTTCAGTTACCTTTTATTGTGTGTGAATTTTCAGTTACCTTTTATTGTGTGTGAATTTTCAGTTACCTTTTATTGTGGATTTTCCAATTTTTCATCGTGCACTTTCTAATAACTTAGTACTATTTTTACCATATACTTTCTGACTTTTTTTTTTTATATCTAGCTTCTATTAATTGTGCACTCCTATCAGTGTTCAATATTGTTATAAAATTTTCATGATCTTGTATTTTAGCTGATCCTAAACGATTATAATATTATTTGATTTGCAAGTTTTAGTTTATGATCATTTGTTTGTATTTTTTAATTAAAAACTTTTTAATTTTATTTTGACTGCTTTTTAACTTTATTGATGCCAATGTAAAAGCAAGAGAACATTATATTTGCTTTTATCTTAAACATTTCCACCCTGTAGTCTCACCATGAAGCAAGATTATTTTTCTGTTTCTAGATTATAAAAGACATTTTACCTAAATTTTATAAATCCCCCTACGAAGTTGATCTTTGGATTGGCGGGCTACTTGAATCTCAACTTGGACCTGGCCCTGTCTTTGAAGCTATCATTAAAGAACAGTTTGAAAGAATTCGGAATGGTGATCGCTTTTGGTTCGAAAATCGTCAAAATGGGTATAAACATGTATCTATTCTTAATTTTCCTGATTTTTTTATTGTACTCTGTAGTTTACTTATTAAATAATAACTGTACTTATTCTCAGAATTAAAAAAGTATACAGCATTCATGCTGCATTTCACTGCTTTCTTTTTACACAGAACAATAATTCATACACATGTACTAAGTATTTTTACATTTAGGTACTGTTTTAATACATAATTTTTTTTATAGCATGCACGTGTACCTTTATAATACTTGCTGTAGTGCATACTTTTTTATGTATTTCCGAGTATGACACATTGTACTACATATCATGCACCTGTGCTCTCAATTTTTTTTTTGTATGTCCACCACTTGATCCTTTGACTATTCGATATCCGACTGTCAAACCATTGGATAATAGCAATTATTCGTTTGTAAGATTGGGGGTGGGGGGGTATCACATTATGCAACCGACATCATCTTATTCTACAACATGGACCCAATAGAGTAATCACCTACAGAAAACTACCTGTGTGTGTTCTGTGTTGCATAACTTTAGTGATCATATGTGAACCGTTGCTTTCAACGATGGACGACCGTGAGACGGTGTTAAAAAATGAAAGGGTGATCTACAAAAAGTAATATAATTCACATTGCTGTTAAGCAAATGTAATATTGTGAATTAAAGTGGTTTATTATCATATAATTTCATAAATTCTATGTAAAATGCAGCCACTATTTTGAGATTGTTACATTTTATTTTATATAAATCGAACACTACGCAGATTAAATCAAACAACAATGTCAATCAATCAACGTTTATTGGCGTAGTGATACCAACGCCGATGGTATGGCGTGATTAGATGGTGAAACGTTCGAAAGAAAATAAATATTTCTGCCTTCGGTGGGACCTGAACCCACGACCTTCCACTTGCCGGGCGGAGGCTCTACCCACTGAGCTACGAACGACAATATCTAATCTCTTTACGAACGTATATATACTGTTGCCAGTTATTTCGCAGAATGGTGTAGTACATGGACTACTATTTAAACCAAATTGCAAAGAGACTGGTATTAAATTGATCGAAATGCCCGTTGCAGCATATGTATTTATATAAATCGAACACTACGTAGAAGATCGTGGGTTCATATCCCACCGAACGCAGAAATATTTATTTTCTTTCGAACGTTTCACCATCTAATCACGCCATAACATCGGCGCTGGTATCACTACGCCAATAAACGTTGATTGACATTGTTGTTTAATTTAATCTGCGTAGTGTTCGATTTATATAAATACATATGCTGCAACGTGCATTTCGATCAATTTAATACCAGTCTCTTTGCAATTTGGTTTAAATAGTAGTCTATGTACTACACCATTCTGCGAAATAACTGGCAACAATATATATACGTTCGTAAAGAGATTATATATTGTCCTTCGTAGCTCAGTGGGTAGAGCCTCCGCCCGGCAAGTGGAAGGTCGTGGGTTCAGGTCCCACCGAAGGCAGAAATATTTATTTTCTTTCGAACGTTTCACCATCTAATCACGCCATAACATCGGCGCTGGTATCACTATGCCAATAAACGTTGATTTATATTGTTGTTTAATTTTATATTATGCCAGGGTTCATGATGTGTGTTCTATATATATGAGACTGCTAATCAGCTCATAATGAAGTAAATCCACTTTTTAACAAGCAAATTAAATTACACTTCTTTTTATATACTGTTTATTATGTATCGCTCTCTAGGTTATAACAACTGTTATTTAGAAAGCATTTTAGAAATCAACTACTCTTTCTATTATATAAATTTAGAATGAGGAGATAGCGAAACTCAAGCACTTCCGTTTCCTCTCCCCTGATTCTGATTTAACTCGATAAAAGAAGCATTTGGTTCCCAAAAACAATATGTTCCAAAACCTCATCACCAGTGTGTGAATAATAGCCATAGGCATAGAATTATATGGGCTTGTGGAGCTCAGGCCCCCACCCCCAATAATTTAAAATAAATTGCAATTTTGCATATATTATAATGTATAAAAATATATAATATGTGCTTGCCCCCCTTGCCTAATAATTCCGAAAATTCTACATTGATAACAACAGTTTCATGGATACTACTGGTGAAACTTTATTTTGTCTTGTTTGTAGATCATCCTTTAATTGTAAGAATCAGTGTACAAAGACATAAGTTGATTACATTTAAGATCATATGATTACGCTTAAAATCATTTGACTGCATTTAAGATCATTTAATTACATTTTATATCGTCCTTTAATTGTATCAAAATTTACTTAATAAACTTTAATTGTATCATTCAGTATGCATAAAGGTTACTTGATTGCATTTAAGTTCATTTGATTACCTTTAAGGTTATTTGACGTCATTTAAAATCATTTGTGGTTACATTTTAGACAATCCTTTAATTGTAAGTATCAGTGCACATAAAGAGATCACTTGATTACATTCAAGTTCATTTGATTACATTTAAGATCATGTGATTACATTTAAGATCATTTGATTGCACTCATTACAATATCTAATGGGGTAATAGAATGCTTGTTTATCTACTACCTCGTAGTCTGTGGTTGGATTTTCTAGCAAACACGATAGATTCAGGTCCAGGCTTGTAGCCAAGCCAGGGCCAGCAGGGGCATGGCCCCGTTTGCCCCATGCTTGTGCCCCAGTTGTCTCATCGAGCTATTTATGTATATATAGAACAATACCCGAGTGCCCCATATGCCCTTTGCCTTGTCCCAGTTGCCCCTTCATCCTGGCTACAGGTCTGTTCAGGTCCCTCAGAGGACTGCAGATCCTGGTTCAGAACGAACTTCGCTGTCTTGCTGCAAAACATACCAGACAAAGCAAACATTTGCTTTTTTTTGTTTAGCATTGTTTAAGTGATGATAGAAATATAAAATTAATTTGTATTTCTGTTTTTATTATGATATTTATTTGCTTTTGAGCTTAGAAGTTTTTAATTCCATTTTGTTTATAGTCTTTTCACAGGAAAGCAAATTCGTCAAATTAAACAGACTTCAATGTATGATATAATCAGGGCAGTTGTTAATGTAGTGAAGAAAAATGGATTTCAAAAGGAAATATTTCATGTACCTGTGGAAGGACCAGGTTTTGTGTTGATTTTAATTATTCTTATAACTCTTAATTTGCAGTATTCCAATATACAGCAGAATCTGTATAAGTTGGACACCCACGGTTTTTTGCCCTTTAAACGTACCCAATTTAGAGAAGCGTCCAGTGTAGACAATATAATGAAATTTTGTACTTTTTTTTTAGTAAATCATATCAAACGATCCTTTTCAAAGTATATACAAAATAATAATACACAAATAGTTTTAGTTAGAAAAGGATTATAAAAATTATATTGCCGTTTTCCTGTGATAACAATAACTGGAGGGGGGGAAGAGATGTAGGCACACAACATAATAATAATTGAACTCAGAAAAAAAAGTATAATTCGCCTTTCTGACAGCCAGCAACCCCCCTGAAAAAAATTCTGGCTGCACTTCTGGTTAGATGATGAGGCTCGAAGGTTGTAAGATACAGTGGCTTAGGAAAGAGGGGCTTACATGATCACTGACCCCCATTGACTGTCAAAACACATTTTCTCTAAGGCCGCGTCACATGGCCATCTTTAAAGCTACTTAAAATCTCTATAATTTTTTAATTGCTACGTTATCAGCAAGATATGCCCAAAATGTCTAATAATTGTCTCCACACACATGCTTAATTGTCTGTGTGCACAATAAGTGTTATTGAGTTAACGAGGAAAAGTTTACTTTTCCCTTTTTTGTATGAGAAGCAGGTGACTTCCTTCATGTTTAATGCATGAAAATCTGTTTCAAGGAATGTGTCCAGCTTGGCACATAAAACACATCCAACTTTTAAGATAGATGTGTGTCCAAGTCAGAGAGTATTACATATATGTTAAAAGGTGGAGGCTTGTTCGGTTCCACCAAGCTGCATCTCCAACTTATAGAAGTGTCCAAGGTACAAAAGTGCCCAATTTGACAGGTTTTGCTGCAACTGTTATTGGTATCTGAGCTTGAGAAAAGCTGTTTCTTATTTTAAGATTTACATATCATTCTATGTCCTTCCTTTTGTTTTTAGAAAAGAACGCATTGAACTGTAGAGATCAGATGATCCCTTATTCTTGCACTCGCCTCAACGAAACGACCACGTGTTTTGCATTAAAACCATTACGAGAAGCGTGTATCGAAGAAGATTGCATAAATTCCCAATTGACAACATATGACTACTTCACAGGCAGTGGAGCCTCCTTCATTTTATCTTTTCTTATTTTATTCATGTTTATTGTTGGTATGTTAATCCTTGAGCATTTATATTTATGATTAAATTTTCTGTGTGGTTTTGTGCACACACATAAGCAGCATTTTCCATTCCAATGGGACTTTGCAATGTGTGTTAATATTCGACATTCGAAAAAATATTGTCAAGAAATGTCAGGCCCTACACTGGTAAAACATTGTCCTATCATGCTGTTGGTCCTGGTTTGATTCTCAACAGAAAAAAAAACACCGATTCAATTGACTGCTGACCATAGTCCTGTGGTTTGGTTTTGTATACTTGAAGAGGCTTAGATTTCTCGGGAAAATGTAGGTCCACTTACGGATGCTGCATGCGGGTGTGCAAATTGTGCCCCGTACGTAGGCACATGATCAGGAGGGGTGACATTTTCAAAACAACGAATAGTAATTTTTTATACAATGCATTAAGATAAATTATTGAATGCATAAATATTTAACCCAAATTGAAAAAAAAATAGATGACATAAGTGTACGTGTATGCATATATGCTGTATTTGTACATTAAATAAATAAAAACGTCTTAAAACTGATTTCATTTCAATTTGCAAGTTCAATTTTATATCGGTGCTAACATCCAACTTAGCAAAAAGGCGCCTTTTATCATGGGGCGGCTATGGGTCCACTGTCTTACAGTGGCAGTGCATTCATATTTTTTCCATTACCCATGTTTAATTCCCAACGTTACAGTGGAATGTGTGCCATCTTACCATAGTCTAATGCTTGGTTCTGAGACCATCTACAGGCTTTTGATTGCTTGCAGGTTCGCGATTGATAAGTAGATGCAAAGATATCTAATTAATTGTCAAAGCATTCCCTTTTCACTGATTTTAAATAAACTCTCCCTTCATTTTTCTATAAGCATGACTACATAAAAAAAACAATGCGTGGGTAAGAAACCATCATTGGATTATGCAGTGGGGTGTTGATGGGGTTGTAACCCCCCCTTTTTGCAATGAAATTTTGTATATTTAACATAGGAATATATGAGTTGTAGCTCTGTAACCCTCCCTCCCATTAAGTCTATAACCCCCTTATGAACTTCCTGCATACAGGGGCGACCGCTTGGGTCCCCATTTGGATGAGGGCACCAAACTAAAGTTCAAGTTCAATTTTTTATAATTGATCCAACAGTAGAAAATCTCTCTAAAAAAAGACAAGTTTAGAGAAATTTTTAGAGACATCTTTAGAGAAATTCTTTCAGAGACTTTTGGCCACTTTTATAGGCTATATGGCTCACTGTGCATCTGTGAAAATCTCCTGTTTTCGCTGGAGAAGAGGGGTGTTATTTTCAACGCCCCCCCCCCATCTCCGGTGCAATCCGTGCCAGGCCGTCCAGGTTCAAAATCAACCTTGCGCCGCCTCTGCCTGCATATGCCTATGGAAACCATTGTACTCAAAATTGTGAGAATCTGATACCTATATTGTATGCACCACAATGGTGCTCTTTTCATCATTACTCGGATTCAAAGTTGTCTCTAATGACTGTAAAGAAAATGTAAACGATGAACTTGAAGAGGACGGTGATGTATTATTGACAAATTTAGCTACTGAATTACGTGCATGTGGCTATAATGTGCCTGTGGAAAATTTATGTACCCCGGTAAATAATAATTTTGAAATTTTGGGTTCCGTAACAGTAAAAGATATTGTTTCCAATGTGCTTAACGAGGCAGTAGCGATGAAGTAGGAGAAAGAGGTAAGCCAAATATAACGAAAAACAAAGCGTTCCTTGCCATAAACATTTTGAGGCGTTATTTGGTATCCGTTAAGGACACAAATGATGATGATTACAAAAAAACTAATCAAACTAGGAAAAAACTGTTTTGTCGTCACAACTGCCACATACGCAAACCCATTTTCAGAATTATTTTGATGCTATGTAAAAATAGGCTTTGGTGTGCATAAATAAAATGTTATAGGAGGTATGTATTTTTTTTTTATTTCATTTACTTACGTTAATGTTCGGGACTTTATTAAGAATAATTTATGCACTTGATATGAAATGCATAGTATATATATATTCTTATGTGCTTAAATAAAGCAATTTTTGGGAATTTGTAGGCGATCTTCCTAATATCCGTTGTTCTGTCACCCATTTAATTCGTTGTTTCTTCCCGGACTCATAGGGTGATGAAATAGCGAGGTTTTACTGTATTTATAATATTTAATTTTTTTTTTGTTAGGATGCGTTTTCGTCTTATTCGGAATGGTTCGAAAAAAACGACAGAGATTATCATCGAAGATGCTCTCGGTGAAGTATCAGAAGTCACGCTGTTCAGACACAAACTCTTACGTTGGTATGTTTAACTTAATACACTGAAGTGCCAGAAAAACTGGTACAGGCGTGCGTATGCAAATAACGGAGCTTTGCAACCAATCAGCGTAACGCGATGCGGTCGGCAGCGCCTATATAAGACAAGAGATGTCTGGCAAAGCTGTTAGATCGGTTCTTGCCGCTACAATGGCAGGTTATCAAGATTTAAGTGATTTTGAACGTGGCGTTATAGTCGGCACAAGAGAGATGGGACATAGCATCTCCGAGATAGCGACAAAATTTGGATTTTCGCGTACGACCATTTCACGGGTATACCGTGAATATCAGGAATCCGGTAAAACATCAAATCTCCGACAGCGGTGTGGCCGGAAAAAGACCTTGAAAGAACAGGACCTTCGACGACTGACGAGAATCGTTAAACGAGATAGACGTGCAACACTTCCTCAAATTGCCGCGGATTTCAATGCTGGGGCATCAACAAGTGTCAGCGTGCGAACTGTTCAACGAACCATCATTGATATGGGCTTTCGGAGCCGAAGGCCCACTCGTGTACCATTGTTGACTGCACGGCACAAAGCTTTACGCCTCGTCTGGGTCCGCCAACACCGCCATTGGACTGTTGATGACTGGAAACACGTTGCCTGGTCTGACGAGTCTCGTTTCCAATTGCATCAGGCGGATGGACGTGTACGGGTATGGAGACAACCTCATGAATCCATGGACCCTACATGTCAACAGGGGACTGTTCAAGCTGGTGGAGCTTCTGTGATGGTATGGGGCGTGTGCAGTTGGCGTGATATGGGACCCCTGATACGTCTAGAGACAACTCTGACAGGTGACAGGTACGTAAGCATCATGTCCGATCACCTACACCCATTCATGTCCATTGTGCATTCCGACGGACTTGGACAATTTCAGCATGATAATGCGACACCCCACACATCGAGAGTTGCTACCGAGTGGCTCCAGGAACACTCTTCTGACTTTAGACACTTCCATTGGCCACCTAAATCGCCAGACATGAACATTATCGAGCATATCTGGGATGCCTTGCAACGTGCTGTTCAGAAGAGATCTCCACCACCTTGCACTCCTATGGTTTTATGGACTGCCCTTCAGGATTCCTGGTTGTGAATTGTCTCCAGGATACCTTCAGACATGAGTCACGTCCATGTCACGTCGTGTTGTGGCACTTCTGTGTGCATGCGTGGGGTTGGGGGCTACACAATATTACGTAGGTGTACCAGTTTTTCTGGCACTTCAGTGTACCTGCTAATGTATCATTAAAATATAGAATTTTATTCTGTATGATGATATATTGCTAAAAAGCACTGCAAATTCTCATCTTTTGATATATTTTCAGTTACCGAATGGGTTGGTAAAAGGGAAGGCAAACGTCAAGTAGTATTGAATTTCGAAGCAGCTCGAAAACACTTGATCATTCGTCAGCTGAATCGGCAAGCTCTCCGTTCCATCGATTTACGTAATATTCTCAATGTAGAACTCCATGTCAGCACTGGGGAAAATGATCACTATATTCTCGTGCGTATGCCGGTAGAGTATGATATGGTTAGTATCAAGCTTACGATTTATTATGTGATTTACTTTGTGTGGACTGTCTTTGTGTTTGGAAGAAAGAAGTCATTACAAGGTGATTTGCTTTTTATACAGGTTTTGAAATTTGATTCAGAATTAGAAAAAGTGTCCCTTATTGACACATTGGAGAACTTCCTGGGGTCGATTGGTGTTGGACGGCAGCGTTATGAAAAGACCGTTCCTCAGATCCTCAAGGAAGCGTTTACTAAAGCTGATCGCCAAGCTCAGCTTGAGAAATTCTTTAGAGTCGTCTTTGCTCAGGTAATTTTTGCCACAATTTTCATAGTGAATTTTATGGTAGAATTTGAATTATCACGATTTTGATTTCTGGGGTCATTTGATCAACCAGATCTCGAGCCTTTAGCTAGAACAGGGGGTTTCCAACATTGCCCTTGAAACTTTTCAAGGTGTCCATCCTAATAATACCTCAAACGAAAATAACATTTGTGAGAAAAAAAAAAATGAAGTAAAGAAAAGCTGCAATCAATCAATCATGTTGTTTATTTGTCATTGTTACAAATAGCAAACAGCCATGAATTATAAAATAATTAATATGCCATATAAAAAATAAATTACAAGTACATAACTGAAGATGCCCATGCAAACAAATGACGGGTCCCCAGTAAAAAATAAATTTGAACCTGCTGGAAACCTAAACAATAACATGCATATAATAAAAGCACTTAAATTTTCAAAATAGTAACTTTTTAGGAGGTGAAATTACTAAAACTTCTCTTAGTAACAAATGATATCCCAATAAAGTATATTTGCATGCTTGAGCATAGAAATACTTGATTTCTCATATAGAAGATGACTTAATCTAGTTGTTAGCTTTATTTCACCCTTTCCAACGTTATTACACTGAATTATTCAGATCTTCGTTAGTTCCAATTTGTTTGGATAATAGGAATCATACTAAATATATATTTTTTATAAACCACTGACAGGGGCATAGCAATTAGAAAATTACGGTGGCCCAAGTAGCTTTAAAAAAGACCAAGTGCTTTGGCTTTAAGGGGTGCAGTGTAATTTGTTATCCAATGAGGTGGGGGGCAGTTTGAGTCCCCTTTTCTACACCACTGTCTGCTGATATATATATGTGAAATATAATAATAATTTATATTAATTATACATAAGGCTTGAAGAGGATTACTAGTACTTAACTAGAAGGGGGATATATGTACTAAGTGTTAGCGATGTCTGTTATGTAGCATGGACTGAAGTAGTAAACCAGTATTCCAATCTTCCTCCTAATTTGCACTAGCTGGAAACTTCCGCTTAAGATATATATTTTTTTGTTTCGTTTTATTTGTGGAAAGAAGCATGGAAGATAATCAGCTCACTAGTCTGCTACTATGGTGATGGGATTGGCATACATCTCTATGTTTGTTTGTTTGGCTTTTTTATGGCGCAAGAGCATCTGGGCTATACTGCGCCAAACATGGTAAAATCAAAGACTGTACATCTCTATGAAGCTTTCATAATAAAAAGTGTTTGGAAACATCTGAGTTATCGTAGTGATTCAAAAGTCATTGCCATTTTTTTTTTTTTTTTGTACAAGCTGTTGTCACTTTACAGATTCGCATGACCATTGTGGTCTTTGAGCCGTAAAACCACAAACAATCAAATTTTACAGATTCTCAACTTTACCAATTTTTCCTAGTGGTATATCAAGAAATGTAACCAGACTATATAAATTGAAATAATTATCGCAACTGAATCTTCTGTTTGTTTTTCCTGCTAAAAGGGTTTGACGAAGCATTTCTGCACACCAAAGAGGAAATTGAAATTCTCAATTCAATCAAAGCTGTTAAACAGATTTTTAATTTGCTTTTGATAACTAATTTAATGTTTGTTTTTAAATATCAACTCAATCCAATATTATTTTGCAGCATCAAATATGATTCATTTGGTGTTGACTTTATGCTTTCATATAATGTCGAACCAATATGAAAGTTTTCTGTATTAAAAATGTGGGATGAGTTTGATTGAGTGATTTGTTTGAACGAGATTATGACTTGAAAATTTGAGTAAAAACTTGAGCTTTTGTTTCATTTATTTAGTTTTATGTATTTTTTAAAGGCTTTTTCAATTGAGCATGATCAACACGAGCATGGGAATGTGGAAAATTATCAAGCAAGAGACATCATTAACACAGAATTAACACCCTACGAATTTGCAGAAGCTTTGTCTCTGCGACCAGATGCCTTATTTGTGAAACAAATGTTTGAATTGATTGACGCTGACAGTAATGGTTACATCTCCTTTCGAGAATTTTTAAATGTCATTGTAATTTTTGCAAAAGGTCTGTAGTTTTAAGATTTATGGAATTTATTAATTGTAATTTAAATATTATTTTAATTATGTATATATATATATTTAATATATGTTTGAATAAAAACAGATTTTAAATTTGGAATTGTTGGAGTTGCTGACAGCAAGTGTGCTAGGGGACGCTGAGCTCCTAAATGCGACCCTGATGATACTAGATATAGACTATTAGATACAATAATACTAAATGTAGATTATAAGACACAAAATAGTACTAGATACACAAACTAGTCACCAAATAGATAAGAATTACTTGAATACTTTGGAATTTCCTGAAAATGGAAAACAAGCAACAAATAACAAAATACGTACTATTTGTTGCCTTGTTTCTATTTTTAGGAAATTCCAAAGTATTCAAGTAATTCTTATTTATTTGGTGTCTAGTTTGTGTATTTAGTACTATTTTGTGTCTTATAATCTATATTTAGTATTATTGTATCTAATAGTCTGTATCTAGTATTATCAGGGCCGCATTTAAGAGCTCAGCGCCCCTAGGCACATTTGCTGTCGGCGCTCGCCAACAATTCCATCCCTTCCTGTTCCCTCCTTCTCCACCCCTCTGTCCATAAATTAAAAATAAAACTTAACTAAATGAAGCTTAATTAATGAATCAACGATTTATTACAGTTGAATATTATTTACTGGATGCTTTAAATACGATACAAAAAATTATAAATGGGAAAGATGTTTTACATTAATTATTTTTAGATTTCGTACGCTAGCGTTAAACATATTAAAATAGTAAAAAAAATATTTAGTTCATGAAATAATATGTGCTGTGCATATAGCCTTTATTTCACTCTTGGCTTTTTAAGTTCTCAACTAAAAAAAATTTTTTTTTTATTTAGACATATTGCGCCTTTAAAAATTTTGCGCTCTAGGCACGGTCCTAGTCGGCCTAATGGGAAATGCGGACCTGAGTATCTAATAGTCGAAATATTGTATCTAATAGTCCATGTCTAATATTATTATTTCTCATAGTCTATATCTAGTACTATTGTGTTTTGTATATATCTAGTATTAGTTAAGTTTTATTTAGTATACTATGTTTAGTATGTTGTCTAGTACTGTAATATGTTCTATCTAGTTTTATCTTGTGTACTTTCTAGTGCTATCTTATGCACCATCTAGTGCTATATTGTGCATCTAGTTACTGTTTTGTGTACTATTTAATAGTATCTAGCTAGCAGCAGTCTATTCATTTGTATTATCTATCTCATACCTATTTGGTGTCTATCTAGTTATATTATTTATTTGGTGTTTATGTTAAGCAATCTACCGACCAGCATTTCTCAGCAGGGTCCCACGAGATATCGCTAGGGGTTCCATAAAAAGTATTACTCAATAGCAGTTGCCATCACTAGTTCACAAGCACTGTGAAACTGCAGTCCCCTAGTCAACTAGCTAAACTCTGACAGTCAGGGCCATTTCTCATAAGGGTGCAACCTGGGCAGGTAGCACCTGGCTGGCCAAACCCAGGGATGGTCGCAGACTGTTTATTGTATAATAATATCTTTCATTAACGACTTTCAAGAGACAGAGAAAAATTGTTAATTCCACAGAATACGTTAATCGGAATGCATGTGATTCTGTGAAACATTTGTCGGGACCACAAAATATTGTTCTTAAGTGGAAATTTCATTAATTAGAACACCTTTATTGAGAGAGGGGGAGAGATTGCAGATAGTGTGTATGTCTATATATAGGCCCTGTGTTATTATATTATCTTTGATTTTTGGATCAAAGAGAGACAGAGTAACAAGTATCTTTACTTAATTTTATGAAAAGAAGGATTAAAAAATATTTCTTTTGCAGAACAGTTGTTTAAAACTACATATAAAGAAAGATTTAAAAATCAACACTGCATGTCGAATTCTTAATTGAATAATATTAAACTAATGCGGTGGCGGCAATACTATTTTTGCACCTGGGAAACTAGGAATTATCCTGCCGACAGTAGTACTGCAGTTTTAGTATTTTGGCATTGTCTGTAAAGTTATGAAGGATAATATATAATCTCTTTATGAACGTATATATTGTTGCTGCTATTTCGCAGAATGGTGTAGCACGTAGCATTCGATTTAATACCAGTCTCTTTGCAATTTGGTTTAAATAGTAGTCCATGTACTACACCATTCTGCGAAATAACTGGCAACAATATATATACGTTCGTAAAGAGATTATATATTGTCCTTCGTAGCTCAGTGGGTAGAGCCTCCGCCCGGCAAGTGGAAGGTCGTGGGTTCAGGTCCCACCGAAGGCAGAAATATTTATTTTCTTTCGAACGTTTCACCATCTAATCACGCCATACCATCGGCGTTGGTATCACTACGCCAATAAACGTTGATTGATTGACATTGTTGTTTGATTCAATAATATAAGTTTTTTTTTTTTTGTAAAACCAACTACCAGAAAAAATATGTGCTTCCCTTATGTCTAACTATAAATTTATAAATAACAAAGGAAGATATATATATACAGTAGAATCTGCCTAAAGTGACCACCTTTGGGGCTGGATGGTCACCATAGACAGGTGGTCACTAGACACGACTAAGTCCCTGCCAGTTTTCTCATATAAAAAGTGACCAGTTGTCTCATATAAAAAATGGTCATTTTATTCGGATAGTCAATTTACCAAAGTGGCCACTGTACCAAGTTCCACTGTATATATAATAGCTTTTACATCATATAATAGGGTTTCCTGGAATGTGAATATTATTTTAACCTGTTAACTGGGTATGATGACATTTTTCGTCATGCCCGGAAGACTACCAAAATGCAAATGACGACATTTTTCGTCATTAAAATTAACCGTATTATGTTGAACGCATTACGTTTTATGTAGTTCTTATATATTTAATCCTAGCGTGATGGTGTGATGACATTACTTATCACTGTGAAAAAAAGTCCCCAGTGTGAAACGAGTTTCATAAAATTTTATTCCCCGGTTAACAGGTTAAGAGTTCCGTAAGGGTAAAAAGATTGTGGAAGCTTGTTATTGACACAATGTGTCTATTTTTTACTTATCTGCTTTTCTTGCTTTCAGGAAGTCCCGAAGAAAAAACTAAATTGTTATTTGATATGTATGATGTGGATCATTCCGGAAAACTTACCAGACAAGAATTTTCTGTAATGATACGGTAAGGCTTAGCACATCGAATATCATTATTCGATATCATTATATCGATTTCGATTATATCGAATATCATTATATCATTTACACCGCATTTGTGTGTGGTAAAAATTCTACTTTTGTGTAAACCTATGAATATTACAAAGCGGGGCCTTTTAATAAGATATTGTTAGTTAGAGTACTATTACATTTAGTTTGTTTCATTTGGACTTGCTTTTTAATGGCGAAAATATTTTTACCGAGTTTGAAACCATAAAAATCGTTACAGTTTTTGCAAGATTTTTCTGTAGCGTTTTTATGAAAAAATTTTTCATTGAACTTTGCCAATTCTTTTTCTCAAAGTGATGCCAAATTTCACAAACATGAAATACTGTAATGCCATAAGTAAGGTATTTTATGTAGCTGGTGATTCTGTTCCCACCCCCCAGGCCACCTTGGGGGGTTATTTTCGTTATATCTATAGTCTAGCAGAATCTTTATGCAAAATACCTTATTCATTTACCAGTAGTGTTTAATTAAATTGTTAATAAATTAACATCCTCAACATTATTTTTTTTATTTTTAATTAGACATTTTGCATTTATTTCTTAGCTTTTCTTATTTTCATCTTTTTTCCTTATTTATTTTAATTTTACCCCTTTTTTTTTTTTTTTTGGATCATCAAGAGTATACATAGCAGAGGGTTTTACTCCACCAAATGGATCATATTTATCAGCTGTAAAATAAAATTCCTCATGAGAGAGGGAATTTTGCTTTCTTCAAAATCCCCTTTTCATCTAAAACGTCATCCTCTTTCTCGAAATCCTGTGTACACGCCTGAATTTTAGCAAATGATTATGCTATAAAAACATGTAGAATTATATGCAATCTATGTCCATGATGAGAAAATTGAGAAGGTTTCTTTTACAATTGCCAATGCAGTATGACTTTTGTTGTCACCAATGTCATGATGATTTAAAACACCAACAAATACAAGTATCTTTTACAATTAAGCTGGTCATTGGAATATTCCCTATGTCTATTTTTTCTATCTGTATTAATTCTCTGACTGCTCAATTTTTTTTTTTTTTTATCAAAATCGCTTCAAAAATTGCATATTTTTTTATTACATATTTCAAATCTACATGTATTTGAGAGTTAAAATATGTAGCACATTTTTGTAACCAAAGATGATGAAGAGATGAAAGATGGAAAAAGTGCATACCCGAGAAAATCGCGGGATGAGAAAACTTTGTTACTTTCGTGTGGCCTGTGGAAATTGTGGGGTAAGCAGTCATAGGGTTAAACCATGTAGCCAAAATAATGACTTCATCCCTAATGATCGTAGTATGCAGTTATGATTGGATCACTGTATCTTTTATTTTTTAAGGGTTATTTGGATATGCAAAGTTATTCATTTATTTTTCAGGTCTTTAGTCGAACTTGCGAATCAATCCTTATCTTCGGAGCAGATGGATCATCTAGTAACATCGATGTTCAAATCAGCGGGCCTGGAAAGCAAACCTGAAATCACATTTGAGGACTTCTCGCACCTTTTGGCTGAACACCGAGAAGAGCTGGGAGGCATTCAGTTGAGCTTCGATGGTATGAGAAAAAAAAAATACTTAATTTAATTGAATAATTATAAAGTGCCAGAGGAGCAATTTACATATAAAAGGTTTGCAGTGGATAAGAGGAGCTACTAGCTTGAAGAATTAAAGAGCTGCGAAATAAACCCATGAAGTTCGTTCATCTTAAAATGTAATATTTATTAAACAATCGAAAAAGTTAATTGATACAATTATGAACATGTGAAGTTAAACAATTTAATATGCCACTTTATGACAGAGCCTCTGATAGCATGTGCACATTGGTTGATAGAAAGCCAGTGACTGACCCGTTTTAAGAATTTAAAATATATTTATAAAGTGTTGTTGCCAAATATTAAAACGTAAAAATCAAATTTATATTGTTGATTATTAAAAATGTAACTGTAGAAGTTATATTGCTGTGGTGATCCAGTGGTAAGGGTTTAAAGCTTGTAAAGCAAAGAATCCACTATAGATTAAATGCTGGTAAAAAAGCAAAAGAAGTACCTAAGTTTTTGGACGCATTAACAGCAGACCTTCATTGCTTCTGATGAAGAATTGCTGCTGACGCTATCCGAAAATCGGGTAATTCTTTTACCGGTGTTTACCTTTCATTTGCATATTTAACTGAAATTACGATTCTTCTCAAGTTCTACATAACTCCTATATTTTTATCCTTTTGTTTAGTTATGTTTTATGATTGTAATTTTAATTACTCAAGTTTAATTGAAGGCATGTTTGTGTTCATTAGTTGGAGAGGGGTATAAAGCTGGACCAACGACGAAGTCTAAAAATCGCCAAAGTGTTGCTATGCGTGCAGAAGAAACAGTCCGAGCTTATAGGTATAATTTTAAATGGTGAAAATATATTTTGTCCCACGTTTTCTGTTTTTATATACAGTATAAGGCCATCAAAGGCCAATGAAACGCCCTAAGATTGGTAAATGAAATTAAAAAGCTGATTGGAGTATCAGAGAAGGGATAAACTAGAATAGGCATGTATGGGAAAGTACTCGCCGAGACATTTCATTCAGTAGAGTGGATAAATAATGCTTGAATCTAATGATGGGAGTAGATTTTCATACCAACTGTTATTCGACACTAGCGTAAGGTTTAAAAACGTTATTGCCTTCACTTGATACATGGCACAGTAGACCTCCAAAATGTCATGTTTTTCAACCTTATGCCTGAGTCTAAATAACAGTTATTGCAGGATCTTCTGGTAAAACTTTATATTGTTAGATTTTCGGCATCCACATGCTATGGCCAGATAAGATAACAGTTGCACCATAGGTAGAACTGTTTAAATTGTGGCCCATAGTCATGGACATGTGTTCCCCTGTGAGCTATTTCAGATGATTTCATGCCCCCCACCCATCACTTGTACCTCTGTCATGGATCTTCCTTGCAACCCCTAGCTACGGCACTGGCTGTATCCCATATTCAGGGCTGGCATTATGCCCATTTGTAACCTAAGCGTTTGAATTGGGGCTCATACTTTGCAGAAGGGCAATATTTTTTTCCCAATCCCAAATTAAGACTTTTTTTTTTACCAGTAAACATAGACAAACCAAATTTTTGACTCAGGGTTAGTCCCTAGAACTACCTACTTTGCAATGAAGTGAATCGACAAGTAAATGAACTTTGAGCACCACAAAGTAAAATCTTACCCCCCCCCTCTTCGCTTTGTGGTCAGTCACATGAAGTAGTTTTTAAAAAGCACAGTTTAGAAAAGCCATTGGCCCTGCTGTGGCACAATATGGTAACGTGTTCACCTAGTGCGCCGTTAACTAGGGTTCGACTCCCAACGGTGCAAAGAACGCTTACTCAGAGATCTCATAAAGATCGCACTGCTCACTGTAGTCCGGAGTTTGGTTCCCTAGGCCTTAGGGTTTTCATTCTGAGAAAATTTTAAGTCAGAAGTTCAGATTCACTCAAAAACAGTATATCCCGACTGATTGCCAGAATTCTACGGTAAATAAATTGCAAGAAAAAAAAATCCGCCTTTGCAACCCATGAACTTTGGTAACTCAGGCAGCCCAACGTGCCCATTTATAAATCCCGCACCATGCTGGCATGGTGAAGTGCCCTTACAAGGTGAAAATTATATTACATTTCGCGATCAGCATAGGCTTCATTGCAGAACGGAAACTTCAAACGA
>QLNU02014176.1:66927714-66937938 GCA_006491805.2 Dysdera silvatica
GTTGAATATGTTGGTGATATATATATATATTATGGAAGCAGTCTCCCGTGATGAAGTCCCCTCCATAATATTATTTAAAATTTCATAAAAATTTGTGTTCTAAAACTTTGGTGACCTTTCATGATTAGCTTTTCATCTTCATTGATTAATAGTATTATTCATTGCACCTATATTATAGTCATTTAGATAATGGCCTTAATAATAATTAAAATAAAATTAGAAATAATTAAAAAATTATAAAGTAAAATAATAAAAATAGTAATTGTCTCTTAAAAAATCGTTAATTTTCATTAATTATTTTATAACTTATTGGAATAGTGATGCGTTGCACCTTTTCTATTTGTTATTTTTATTAAAATCTAATCTAATATGGTAGTAATCGTAAAAACTCTAAAATCTAATTGTAATAAATATTTAATAAAATTTTAAAAATTTCCTTTCATTTTAAGTATTTTATATCTTATTGGGATAGTGGTGCTGCATTTTATCATTTAGTTTTATTAAAAATCTGCAATCTAATAATCGTGATAAATGTTTAATAAAATTTAAAAAATTACCTTTTATTTAAATTATATATATAAAAAGAGAAATTGAGAGGGAGAGAAAGAATGGGGGCTTGTATGCTTGAGTAACATTTATTTTTCAGTCAGAGCAAAAAAGGTAGAATAAAATAAAGTAAAACAGTATTAAAAAAAATAAAGAACAGAGAATAAAAAATCTCAGTAACATTCTTTCATTGCTTTCATGTTTTAACATTAATATATACATTGTCTTCATGTTTGAACATTAATGTATAGATTGTTTTCATGTTTTAACATTAATGTATGCATTGTTTGATGTTTCGACATTAATGTATACATCGTTTCTTAGACGCCAATTGCCCCTCATGTAAAAAAAGATACTTCCTATAATCGTATTATTCATTTTTCAGCATTTATGGCGATAGCTCAAACACAAGAAAACAAAGAGGAAAAAGCTTCATTAGAGTCGAAACGAAAGCTCCATCACCGGAAAATACCATCACAAAACGCCGCGTTAATAAAGTTATACGTTTTGTCGAAAATTATTCTCTCGATATATTTTGGGCGGTCCTGTACACCATTGTAATATTTGGAATCTTCATTGAAAAAGCTTACTGTGAGTACATTTCATTTAATTCATTAAAAAATTCAAAAAATTTAGGCAGTATTATTTTCTTCAGCAGGTCTCAGCAGGACAATGATCTTGGACATACAGCCCACGAAGTAAGGTTTTGGATGCTTTACATTGTGAAAAATTAAATGAAAACACACCCACAATCTCCAGACCTCAACCTTATTGAAAACTTGTGATATTTGTTAAATTTGTAAACAAAGAAAAGGGAAAATAATTCCAACAAAATAGCACTTAACGAACGTTCAGCGAATAATGGCCGAAAAATCAGTGCAAAAATAATTAGAAAATTAGTCAATACCTAGGCTACTACAAACTATAATTGAAACGAAAGGCAGACATGCTAAGTATTAGTAGCATTTTTTAATTTTGAATTTTTTTTTGCTTTTGCTGTTAAAAGGCATGCAAATACTTCTTTGGCATAGAAAAAAATGGTTATTATTTTTTTTATAGATTTATGTTTTGAAAGGATATATACACATGTATGGATGTTTATTGTAAAAGTAATTCAATGATTAAAATTATTTCGTCACGTGTTTTCCACTCCTATTTATGCAATATGATGTAGGTGTGCACATATTTTTTTTATCTACTATACAGTATATATAAGCGGTAGTACATCTAGGTTGTAATTTTTTACTAAAATAAGAATTTTACAATGTGAAATGTAAATAGCATTTGAATTTACAGTTTACTCTGTGGAATCTGAGCATACGGGGCTTCGTAGAATTGCTGGCTATGGACTGACCATAACTCGAGGAGCTGCAAGCGTGATGATGTTTACATACTCTACAATCTTACTTACAATGTGTCGAAATACAATTACTTTCCTGAGAGAAACGTTTATTCACAAGTATTTTCCCTTTGATGCTGCCATTCCCTTCCATAAGTATATCGCATTTTGGGGGCTATTTTTTACTGGTAAGTTTCCCAAATTTTTTTTATAAATGGCAACAGTATGGATTTTTTTAATTATTGCTAAACTATATATTATTCGCAGAGTGGGATTAAGATCTAAGGAACTTAAGCATGCGAAGGATTTTAGAGCATATATAAATAGATTTGAAAACTATCAAAAAATTTTACAATATGTACTCAGAACAAATTATACAATAGTAATAACATTGTTTTTGAATAGTTTTATCATTAAATATACAAATATCACACCAACATAATAAATTTATAGTACTAAGCATTTAAATCCCATCTCAATACCATTAACCAAAGCCCAATATGTACCCATTTTAAATGATGCAAATGGAGTTGTTATAAAACACAGCATTTATAACACTCCATTTAATATATAAATGAAGAATCAATAAATTTAGACAGATCATAGTTGGTCTGAATAAGAAAGAAGAATTGGACCTGCAATGTGTAGACATTGATTGGCGTTATGAGCCAATAATCATGGGTTAAAGAGTGTTTTAAGGATCCAACATTCCCCATTCAATGCAGACATTATACAGGAAGACCTGTTTGTTTATAACCATCCATGTGGCAGAGATTTAAACAATTTTTTTGTTTGAAAGAGACAAAAAATAGAAAGAAATAGAAAGTCGTATATACATCTCACATCAAAGTAACAATGTTGTATAACTTACAAGTAGTAATTCAACAAACTCAGTTCAAGTAGCTACATTATGCTATCTCTATAATATTATTCCGAATCGTTATAGCCCGCCAATTTTTATCCATACAAATAAAACTCCACACTAAGCATAGGGGCCCTGCAGTGGCTCAGTGTGGTACTGTGTTTGCTTAGTGTTCCGTTAATCCGGGTTTGACTACCAACAATGCGGAGAACGCTTACTCAGAGATCTCATAAAGATCGCACTGCTCACTGTAGTCCAGGGTTTGGTTCCCTGGGCCTTAAGAGGTTTGGATTCCTCAGAAATTTGTAGGTCCAGAGGTTCGGATTCTTCGAAAAACAATAAGTCCCGATGCAGCATGATCATTGTGGTCCTTGAGCCGTAAACTCACAATCAACCAATCACTCAGCATAAATTTAAGCTATGGCCTTTGAATGCTGTTCTTTTTGTGTGTAGTATGTAAAAGCGGGACAGTGTTTTTGAGGAGAATACAAATATGTATACATATGTATACATATTTGTATACTGCTCTATAATATACATATTTGTATACATATATATGTATACATATGTTAATATTGCTACTTCACTTGGCTTCTACTTCGTCACTTGAAATCTCTTTAAAAAATTCCTTCACCAGATGGCCATAAATAAAAATAATTAATATAAATACTGTGCAAATTGCATATTTAATGTACTTTGAATATTATATATACATATATAATTTAAAATAAAAACAAAATTTATCACAAAATAAAATTTGATTTTCCAAAATAAAACAGAACTTACTGCAATGATGGAAAATAATGTCTATTTTTGTATACTTCCATGTTATTTGTACTTGAATGTTTTCTATATCACTTTTTGACTTTTAATTGTATGGAAAATTCCAGTTATACACGTTATTGGACATGCCATGAACTTTTATCATCTTTCAACTCAAACACCCAAGTCAATAGAGTGCCTCTTTCGAGATTTTCACATTGAGTAAGTAGATTAGATATTTTGGTCTAAAACTTATCTAATTTCTGGTTCATTAATTGAACCAGATCAAGCTCACAAAGTTTGGAGCCGTATGACTCTCATTGTCCTTGAACCGTAAAACACCAGATTAGCCATTTACTTTGTTTGGTGCAGAATGACCTTTGTTGTCCTTGTGCCATAAAAATATAACCAACCAATTAGACAATTATAGAGCTAGGATTTTTAAAAATTGAGCTCATGAATCCTGATTTCTTAATTCACTTTCCTGTGAAAGGAACTGTCCTGCAGTCACTGGCGTATGCAGGGGGGTTGTTTATGGGGTTGTAACCCCCATTGCAATGAAATTTTGTTTATTTAACACAGGAACATATGAGTTGTAGCTCTGTAAGTCCCCCCCCCACTGAGCCTATATTCCCCTCCCTTATGAACGTTCTGCTTACGCCTATGCCTGCAGTGTCAGAGGTAACGTGCCTCTTTATTGTGCTGTGATACCCTAGGTTTGACTTCAATGATGATGGTGTCGTAGGAAGCGTGTTGCTTTTTTCTGTTCTCTGTAGTCCGAAACAGGGTTCAATTACGGTTTCGTGGGACTTTAGACAATTATTTTTCCAGGACCCTCTGTAATATAAATTAAGCCTGTATGATTATAATAGGACTCGTGTATAATGAAAATGTTTGCTAAATCCGTTCTGGAATTTAAAGTTTAAACTTTAAAAATAAAACTGGTACAGAAATCATATTTGCATGCAATCTCATTTGATTGAGGTTTCTCAAACACACACACACACACACTTTTAAAGTCGCTATTAAAAGTATCAAAACATTTTTAATAACATTATTAAAAAACATGTCGAATGAAATTTATCTGTAAATGGTTAAGCATTTTTAAATGGTTATTTTTCTTTAAGCATATAAATTTCATGTCTAAACTACATCAAAAAGTAATAAAGCATAACAGAGTATAATTAAATAAAATAATATAATAAAAAAAGTTACAGTAATGTATAATGAAGAATACATAATAAAATATATGTAATAATATATAATAAATTACATAATAATAAATGAATATATCTTCAACAGTTACTGAATTATAGTAGAATATCTTATACATATTAAATAGTTTAAAACTGTTATATAAACATTACTTATTTTATACAAACATTACTTATTTTATACAAACATAACTTATTTTATATAAACATTACTTACTTTGTGTAAACATTTCCTATTTCATATATAAGCAAATAGGATACTGTTTAGAATAACAAATGAGAGAGGGAGTTTGTTTTAAAAGTTTTTGTTTTACTATTGTTTAATAAACATTTATTTGTTATATACACAACTTTATAACATTATATAACAGAATATTTGTTGTGTAAGATTTATTTGTATACGGGATATTTTCATTTTTTTTCAGCTTGGAAAATCCACCAAAATTCCACTACTGGTTATATCAAACTGTAACAGGTAACTTTGGAGTTTAAAAACGTTCTTAAGCACTGTTATGACTTGGGGGGGCTTATTCCACCCTAGAAAAATATCTCCTAGAAACACGAAAATTACAAGTGAAAAAAAAAATGCTATGTTTGGAGCCTTGAGGTGGTGTTACAGTTCCTTTTAAATCTCGAGGCTACCTAAGCAAACATCATTGAGCTACACGCTATTCAAAAGTTGTACACATGCACACACTATAAGTTTTTAAACTATATATTATAGGTATTACACTCAAAACCATATGGAGTAGAGAAATGCAACTCTCCTCATTGGTGACCATTAATTTGCTTGCTATTAAACGTTTTTCCTCTCCTTTTCAGTCTCTGTTTGCTGGGTTCTAAATGTATTAAAAGAGAGAGAGAGAGAACGAAGTTCTCCGAAGTTCGATATCAAACACAGGATCTCTATTCAATAATGAAAAGCTACTTTCATTTTTTATGACCAGAAAACTTCTAAATATTGAACTTTCAATGTCCCCCATCGCTTTTTTTTTGGTGTGTCGTTTAATTCTATAGAGTCGAACGATGTTTTTTAAGGGTAAAAAATAGACGTTTCTAAGTCCGGTGCCAAACTCAGGGTTCTATGAGGCAATGGAAAGACAATCGCTAATGACTATTAAACTACCCTCAATGAAATGTCTCATTTCTTTAGTATAGTGTTCTTCAGTTAATACATGTTTTGTTTTTATGAATGGTTTCATTTGCTATAGCAAACTACTTTTTATGAGGGTAATTAAAAAAAAAAAAGGTTGATGTTCCCAAGTCGGTGTCGAACTCAGGATGCTATTCATTGACTAAAACCCACTTTCCTTATCAATGACCATCAAAATGCTATTAAACGCCTTGTTCTCCCCTCTTTTTAGCTTTCCTTAGTTAACATTTGTCTTCCCCCCATTTGTGACATGTAGGGGGTCAATGGGGTCCTAACCCCCCCATTGCGATGCAGTTTTGTGTATATATACATATGGAGTGATACCTCTGTAACCTCCCATTATGAGTCTGTAACACCTCTTATGAATTTTCTGCATACACCTATAGGTGAATAATTTTGTTACAGCAAAATTATTTTTAATAAAGGGAAAAAAGACAACGTTCTCCAGTCTGATATCAGACATAGGATCCTATACAATGACACAAAGCTATTTCTGTCGTTAAAGAATTGAGCTGCAGAAATTGAGGAAATAGCTATATCATATATAGTTTTCTAATGGTATAGTATACTGTGGTATACATCTTTTTTTTAACTGTGGGGTAAATGTTTTATGCATTGCAATTTTCAGAATTTCTGCGCCAGTGTGGTGTGGATATTTGTTTCTCCTGCGAAGGTTAGTACTTCTGACCTATGGTCTTTCGGCTGCACTTGATCTGTGATAAGCTTCGTCGCATGTAAATGTATTGTGGGTCAGCTATCACGCTGAATCGTTTGTCTTGTCCAAGATGAGCCGCAACACTGTCTTGGAATACAAAATATACAAACATAGAGGACAAAATTGATTTAGTTCAGGTCTCATTTAGCCACTGATTTCACTTCAATTAACTTTATAGAACCTTGGGACGCATAACAGTCTAAAATGTTCAATCTAAAAATGCTACTAGTTTGTTAACCACAATTTGAAACATTTCGCAAATATTTTGATGATTTGAATGGTCTTGGTAGTGGCGTTTGTTTTACAAATTGCTGGAAGTTTTAAGATGTGCAGCGATTAGCATGAATTAATGAGAATTAATAATAGGGTAGTAATTTTATAACGATTATTTAATCGGCTAAGTAAAGAAATAGATTGATTTATTGATTGGCTGACACTGATCAATTGACTCATTGCAGGAATAACTGGAGTGTTTTTGGTTCTCGTCCTCTGCTTGATGTATATCTTTGCCATCCAGTTTTCTCGTCGTCATGTTTTTAATGCGTTTTGGACAACCCACAATCTGTATCCATTACTTTATATCTTGATGATTCTGCATGGCTTGGGACGTGTGATACAAGACACCATTTTCTACTTCTATTTTGTCGGTCCTTGTGTGCTGTTTACCATCGATAAACTTATCAGTATCAGCAGAAAAAAAGTGGAAATAGCAGTAATTAAGGCCGAATTATTGCCCTCTGGTGAGTGTATTAATTAACATAGCTTCAAATTAATGCGTCATGATGGTAAGGCGTTTTGTTATCATGTAAACGACTACATAATACGGCCTGCTGGAAGTTCGATTCCAGCAGGTGTTCAATGCTTGCCTTTTTTTTTTCTCTGAAGATAACTGCAGTCTAGTAAATTAATCCCGTAGACGAAAGAGCTTCAGATAAGTAGTGTGACAAATCTTTAATGATGAATCACTGACCAAGTCTTCTTGTTTATGATAATTGGGCGAAGTCGTTCATTCATTCATTCGTTCAGTGAACGATGTGTACACCTGTAGTTCAGATCTCTTGGAAATTTTAGATCCTGACGTAGCATAATCTTGTTGCGTTTTTTTTTTATTTGCAATTTTTAGTCAGCGTATTTTTATCAATGAAGTCAATGTTTGGAGTGGGGGCTTCAGTGATGTACTTCCGTCTGTATTGTAAGAGTGCGTTGTATTTTTTCGCTTATGAGAGACATGTCTGTGATCTAAAACGACAATTATCAACTACCAGGTACACAGCACGGAGCCCAACGTTTTCTAATTGAAAAAGGCACTTGCATGATATTTTTGAAGCTGTCCATTAGGATCAACGATGATTCTAGTGGAAATAACTGGGTCAATGCCCATGGTTTCGAATAGTATGTAAATTCATTAATTTAAAGGATCTGCGTTTTCACTATTGCCAATTAAAGGGTATAGTTAACTGTTTATATTTGTAAGGTAGACTGCGAAGGGGCCTGCAGTTGCTTGCGGTACTCATGAACACGTCTTGCTTTTCATTCCCCTATCTTTGTACAGTGGAAACGTCAAATGCTTTCACCTTAAAGAAAGAATAGAATTCTATAGTAGTAATGCATTCATCTATGATGATTCGGTTGTTCTTGGTTCGACTCCCATCTGTGCCAAAAGAAAAACTCTTACCAACTAACTGCTCACCGTAGTCTGGGGGTTGGTTTCCTAGGCGCAGATTCCTCGGAAAACTGTAGGTCCAGGTACAGCATGACCCTTGCTGTCCTTGCGTCATAGAACTCACACAAACGGAACTATAAGTCAGAACCTTTTCTACTTTGTGACACTAATTGCCATGTTATTCTTATGGGAATGATACAAATACTGTAGGATATCTAAGTTCAGGGGGTCTTCAATCTTTTTTAGTCCACGGGCCAATTTAGCTTATTCTTGTTGGCCCGCAAGCATCAGTGTAGAGTTTTCAAAATTGTTGGGCGGGCCCAAGCACATTTTATGTACGTTTATACATTACAGTATATGTAAAATCGCAATTTATTTCAGATTATTGGGAGGGGGTGGGGTGGGCTCTGTCCCCACAGGTCCATATAACTCTACGCTTATGCCCGTGGGGCCACACTGATCTTATTTTCCTATGTAGGCCAATGTTAATTCTTGATATCGGGCATATCTGACCCGTTACCGTGGGCCGGATTGGTAGTGCTGGCAGGACGTAGTTTAGAGACCCTTGTCTAAGTCGAAGACTCCATAAGGAAATTTTGATATATAGAAGCTTCGATATTTAAAAGGCTTTTTATGTTATAAATGAGGATTTCAAATCATAGGGTCCACCAAAACTTCAATATATATGTATATAATCATAAACCATTTTTAATCCACAGCAGGATGGAGGTCTCTCTGTTTTCACACATACACGTAGTACGGTGAAAGAAATACAAAGGAAATGGCCTTAAGCGCAGAATGTTGGCCAAACGGGTTGGCAAACTGGACCTACAGTTTAACGAAGATTCCGAACTTCGGTCACCACAGCCGAAGTCATGTGCTAAGGCAGGATTCATTGTGCCACCCTCCTATGGAGTGACCGCTACCGGGACTGCTTCAAAGCTGCTCTCTGAAGTGTGCCAGTATTCTTGGCAGTGGGCGGCTGTGGGGTGTATGTGTGTGTGTGTGTGTGTAACACACATACGTACACACACACACACATATATATATATATAAAATTTAAATGAAAGGACATTTTTAAATTTATGTGCAACAAACTTGATACATAATTTTTATCAAGTGCCCTGATAAAGAGCCAACAAAAAAGTGACCAAGCTTGCCAAGAAGAAGTTGGTGTTTTAAAATCTGATAATTTAATAAGAGGAAATGAATTTTATTTTAGGTGTCACTCACTTGGAATTCCGACGTCCAGCGAACTTCGAGTATCGAAGTGGACAGTGGGTGCGAATAGCATGTATGGTTTTGAATAACAACGAATACCATCCATTTACTTTGTCGTCTGCACCACACGAGGAAAACTTGAGTTTGCACATTCGTGCAGTTGGTCCGTGGACTTCAAATTTGCGGAAAATATATGACCCGAATAACCTTCAGCAACATGCTTATCCAAAGGTATATTTACTGGCAATCTAAATCTTATTTTGATAAAATTACTTTATTCTAATCGTAAAATATTAATGGAAGATTATGACATAATTAAAATTATGTTCATCTTTTTAGAATTATATGTTAATGATCTAACGTTATTTTTATCCTTTATCAATTAATTGGAGATGTATAGTTCGTTCACGGGGAATTGTCCGATGGTATCGTTAGAAAATAAGGGGAGCTGACGTCACAAAGGGCATAGCCGATTCCAGCAGAGGGAAGGGTGTCATTTCAGAACTGTTTTTTAGTGAACGTTTGTCTGCGCCAAAAACCAGTTCAGGAGGGGAGGAGTTGGCATCATACCCTCTGCTGTAATTGGATAGGCCATTTATGAGGTCAGCTCTTGTTATTTTCTAACGGTACCATCGGACTTCTTTTGGTGAATGGACTATAACTGAACTTCGACATTTAAAGAAGCAGTCTTAAAGGGTGATGGAGGCAGGGATGGGAGTGAGTCTCCTTTTTAGCTAAAAGTCTCTTTT
>QLNU02014176.1:66938038-66948756 GCA_006491805.2 Dysdera silvatica
TTTTTTAGGAATTTGGTCTCTTAAATGTCATTTTTTAAAGAAATTGCTCACTAAATCTCTTTTAATGTTTTTTTATATAAATTTTTTTAGTGTTTTTTTTTTTATATGATTTTTTTTTCCTTCCTCCAATTCAACATCGTTGAATTATTTAACAATATAGACTTTGCCAATATTGTAAACCACAAATATGCTCTTGCACTTTTCTTTGCTATGTTATTCCATGTAAGTTGAACTACTGTAATTGCAGAATTTAATATTTTGATAGCTAACATTTTTTTGTCACATTTTCTCATTTTCATGTTTGTTTTAGATAATATAATGGTTATTGGCAGCTCGTGAGGTGAAGTAGCTTTCTGCCAGCATCTCGATATAAATATGCTCTCTACGGAACTTGTCTGTATATCATAGACGTGCACGGATGAGCTCCATAGAGAACAGAGTTATATTGAGACGTCGCCAGAAAGCTGCTTCATGTCGCAATTGATGATCTCCCCAATAAAGCTTAACTGAGGGGCATTTTGGTTTAATGTATGCTTCTCTTTTTGAGTGGAGAGTTATTAAGCACTTTTAAATCAGTTTTAATAATTTGTGTGTATCTAATCAAATGTCCATTTTGATTTAAAAAAGACATTTAACATTATAATGAAATGTAATTTAGTAAATGTATTCCAACATGTTTCATCAGGTTTAACTAGTCTTTATCAAGAAATTAAAGTAGATGTTTTATTAATTTGCTTACTGTTTGTATAATGATATTATTTACATGCAATTTAAGAATTGTTGCCAAATATACTGGAGAAAAGATGAGGAATTTAGATAGTGTATTGTGTTATGAGAATATTTAAAGTAATATAATATGCATATATTATATGTACTTTTTCTTCCGAATACACTGGCAACAGTTTTTCAATCACATACCAATATCGTAATACAAACAAAAAAATTAATAAAACATTCTATCCAATTCTCTAATGAAGTCTGGTCAAATTAGATTAAACTTATCATACTAAACTGCCTAATTATAATGTTATGATTGCTTTTCTTTTTTTTAAATCTTACTGTGTAGAGTTATCACTTTAATTTATATACATATATATATGAGATGTCAAGTTCCAAATTTTACCTTATCTATTTTGTACATTTCGAAAAAACGTGAAAAACTGTTGTTTATTAATATGTATATCTATGCACACTGCCTATTTTAAATGAAAAAAAAAGGGGGTGGTACACTATGTGATTGATTGTTTTAATTGTAGAATGCATTGCGATGAGGAAGTAAATTGGAGGAATCAAACATTTCGAGTATAAACATATTGGTATTAAATAGATAAGATTAAATATGAAACTTGATGCCTTATATATATATACACATACAGTAAAACCTCCATATAACAAACTTCCTTATAGCGAAATTCTCTATATAGCAAAGTTTTGGTAAATTCCCATGATCATTACATGTGAAAGTGTTTATAACGAAATAAATTTCTGTATTTTTAACCACCAATACAAAAAATCAAGTGGTCATGTCAGTAATATTGGGTTCCCCAATACCATGGGAATACAATACACTCACTTAAAAAAACATCTATTTTTAGATGGTGAAATGTTATTGATGAGGAACAGTCGTTTACTGGAAAACAGGATTTTAATTGTTGTATCATACTGCACTGCCCTGGTTCCACTTAGAAAATTTTCCATATAACGAATTTCTTTCACGGAACAGTCTATTTCATTATATGAAGGTTCTACTGTATTTATGTACAGTAGAACCTCTATATAACGAACTTCTGCATATTGAAATTCTCTATATAGTGAAGTTTTGGTAAACCCCCCCATGGTCATTACATATGAAAGATGAGATTTAATATAGAGATATGAGATTTTTAATGACCAAAACGGAAAATCGAGTGGTCACTATCACAGATTCCCTAATACTGTGGGAATACAACACGCACACTTAAAAACATCTATTTTTAAATGGTTGAATGTCATTTATGAGAAACAGTCGTTTACTGAAAAATGGGATTTTAATTGTGGTATCATATTGTAATACCCTGGTTCATGAATACATCGTTTCCACATAGCGAATTTTCTATATAACAATTTTTTTTTATGGAACCGTCCATTTCATTATATGGAGATTCTACTTTATGTTCATATTGTTTCAGGGAAAGAAAAAGAAGCATTTTAGTACAAAATCTAAAAATACATTATGAGTAAATACAAGTTTCAGAACTTGTGGTTAAAACGTATTACTGGTCATGAACTTTCATCGTGGTGTGGTAAACAAAGTGAATGTGAGACGTTTTGCAAACTATGTACTTCTGTGGTAAATATTGAAAATAAGGGTGTTCATCATTACTACAACATGCTAGTGACGTCAAACGTAAGAAAATCTTGTGAGAGACTGTGAATCTAAAACAGATGACTTTGTGCAGGCCTGTTTCAACACTTCAAGATGAACAATAATTTGGTAGCTTCTTTACTAACATTGCTACAGTTAATTTGCCTAATCCAAATAACCAGTTAGTGATTATGAGCTCAAAGATAAAGGAACTACTGCAGAGTTAGTTCTTACACTAAAGCATATATATTTATTTTTGGGGGGGCTATCCTTGTTGAGTCCTCAAACCAGTTGAGGACCTAGGTTTTGTATATATATGTATTTATAATTTTATTGTTTTCTGTAAATCTTATTTTGTATTGAAATAAAGAAAATGTTGGCCATGCCCCATCTATGTTCAAAACGAAATAACGGTTTTTATTGTATCTGGAAGAATTTTGAAATTAACTTTGCTAGATCTAATAAATTAACATTTCGTTCTGAACTTAACCGGCCCTTTGGTAAGGGATTTTAACTTGGGGGAAAAAACGAAAAACAAATTGTTTTCAGGCAAATCCATGTCAAAACAGTCTTTTTTTTTTAAGTTCTAGCCTCTTTTTGTCTCCTTTTTAATAATTTTAATCACCAAAATAGCTATTTTTTACTTCTAAACTCACTCCCATCCCCGTGGAGAGGACGATTAATAAGTACTTTAGGTCTGCAGTGGTAACGTGTTCATTTAGTGTGATGTTATCCCGGGTTTGATTCCTGGTGCCTCCCCCCCGAAAAAAATATCCTTACCGACTAACTGTAACCCAGGGTTTGGTTCCCTAGGCCTTCAGAGGATCGGATTCCTCGGAAAACTGTATATTGTGGCGCAGCATGTCCCGTGCTGTCCTTGCGCCACGACTCGCAAGAGTAAACCTCTATAACCAGGACATTTTCTTTTAACATATAACACCATTTTAGTATCATGGTCTGAGGGCAATAAGAGCGGTTACTTCTTGCTGCTTTGTATTTATGCTGTCAACGGCTGGGACGGGCTGGAAGCATTGGTTCACGTTCGATCATTGACGTTAAGCAGCTTCGAGCACGGTCAGTACTTGGGAGGGTGATCACCAACGTAAACTGCATGCTGTTAGCATTCTTTTTGCCATATAGGAAATCAAAGATAGTGCCTTGGTCTGCTGTGCGGAAAACTTGAGTTTAGATTCCACTGATACAGAGTGCTTACTATTTTATCTAACGAGGGAAGGCTCCAAAGTGTCAGTCGCACCACAAATCGAAACATATATGGTATGAAAGATCCATATGAGTAATGAACAAAACCGAAAGAAGGTTTGTGTAAAACTCAATTTTTGAATATTTACGAATTTTTTAAATTTTCATAATTACACTAAAACGCAGCTTTGCGCTTAACTGCAAAGCCGTAAGCTGAAGTCTTCAGTTAGGGGTAATTTTCATTTGGATTGTTTGGCGAAAAATAACAATAAGTTCTCTGTAGAGCAAGCTCTAACTAAAGTATCTCCCTATGCGTATTTTAATACCCATTTTCATCCCTGCCATGTAACATTCTTCTTAATCAGTTCTTATTATTTTTCACAGAAAATAATCCACAAGAATATTTTTTGCTTCACTTCTCCGCTGTCAAAAAAAGCAAAAAATTAGAATTTTTCTGCCCTGTTCAATGGCACATTTGCATATGCCTTATGTCGATCCTGGGTGAATTCTAGCGTAAAAGAAATTCATAACATAAATTTAAAGTACTAAATCTTCTGATTACTCATGAAAATGTATAAAACATAAATTTGTATGGCAATGCGTACATTATAAGAAAGGAAATTCTTTGCATTTATTGAAACCATATCCTTCGTAATCGACGTGAAATGATAGAGATAAAATTTTATCAAATGACTATGATTATTTTATCAAATGAGTTAAATAAAGAAAGAAAAGAAAAGTTAATGGGAATTTCCCGATTCGGCTTCTCGAAAGCACGTCTAAAGTATAATTAAGAGATAAAGAGATAATAAAGAGATAAAGAGAGGATAAGAAAGAGATAAAAAAAAAGTACACTTTGTTGGATTTTTTTTTTTTTAACAAATACAGAATGCTTCATTTATCAAAATGAGTGTAAAATGTTTCGAAGTGTCATTCTAGCTGCCTGTGTGCATCGATGCATAACGATGACACGGATAGGATGGCTACGGACCTGTAGCCATCCCACGCACGTATGCACTTCTCATGCACACAATTTCAAGGAAAGTTTTAAAGAAGCTTAAATTTTCAAGAAGTTCGAATTTTCGGGCTTTTACTGTAATTAGTTTATTTTTTAAGATTCAAGTGTAGGAAAAGTAAAGGTCATCAAAATTTTACGTTTGAAACTGTGCTTTTAGTTCTTATAGACCAGTGATTCCCAACCTTTTGTAAGCTGCGACCCACTTTTACAGTAGCCAAGTAATTCGCGACCTCCTTTCATTGCAAGCAAAAGATCCGTGACCCCCTCTGTCCGCCGCCGCCACATTTGCATAATAAAAGCATTTTTAACAGAGTAAAGAAAACACATTAAATACAAAAATTATATTATATTAATTATATATATATTATTAAGCCCAATATATATTATAATGAGTATGCATATTATAATATTATAATAATTATATTTATATTATAATGTATATTAATTATACATATTATAATATTATGAGTATAACACATTAATTATATTATATTATAGCTATAAATTAATAACCATTAGTAGAATAACAATAATGGAAAAATAACAACGTTTTTTGGCGTAGTTATAAGTTTAAACTTACAACTACGCCAAAAAACGTTGTTATTTTTCCATTATTGTTATATTTGCGTAGTGTTCGTCACTTTTCCAGTCTTCATTAGTAGAATATTGCAATGTGTGTAGCCATGTTGAAATATAAAAGCGTTGGAAACATTTGGTATGAAATTCCTTATAAAAATAATTGCAACTAAAAATAGTTGTGGCAACCGCCAGGTTGGGAACCACTGTTATAGACATTGCTGTGTAGAAATAGAGGCCGAGAAAATGATTCTCTTTGATCTTTCGTTAATTATAATTGCGAATTGTGTGAATGCGTTAACGATAATTTCGTTAACGCATTCACGTACACTATGTAAATAAATTATAAACTCACCTGTAAAACACAAATAACTTATGATTGCAATAAGCGTTTGATATAAATTTATGCAAATAATGTACCTACATACTACCAATTACAACTTTTGAAAATGGTGAATAATTTTGTTCGTCGGAAAAAATAATCGTTTACAACCTGTAAAGAAACATAAATTCAATGTGGAAAATTCCAGGAAATCAGAAATTAATAGCAAGTCGGTTCTCCTTGCTTTTCAGTAATATGTATCATTCTGTGAGGCATTGTTTAAAGTAGTTTTTTTTAAAAAAAACTAAGTCTATATTGTCCCTGGCATCCAAAATTTCAATTTGAAGATCATTCATATGATGATATTTCTTGTTGCGCCAATATGCAGCCTTTGCCATAAAACCCCACACATTTTCAACTGGATTCAGGTCTGGAGAACGCGAGGGCCATGGAATGACATCAACCTTTTCTCGTCCAAACCACTCCTTGGTGGACATTGATGCATGTACACTGGCATTATCCTGTTGGTACTTCCAATTCGGACTGCATAAAAGAGGCCCAAATGGGGTTAAGTGATCATACATTAATTCCTCATATTTTATGCCAAACTCTGCAATAAATCATTCAGTTATTCTGAAATTTTAATCGTTTCTTTTTCTATGTATGTTCTTCAAATCCACCAATTTTTATCGCAATCGGACAACTCCTTCTTGGTGCGTCGATTTTTTTTGTTATAGAGTGTATTTAGCGGGTATATGAACTTTGAGTTTTAGGGGGGGTGTCAAGAAATTTGGGGGGGTGTAGCGGATTCCTTCTCCCTTTGGTTATCAAAACACATTTTTTCTAAGGCCGTATCACACGATCGTCTTTAGAGGTACTTGTGGACCCCCAATAATTTTAGATACTGTCATTGGCGCTATGCTAATCTAATGAATGTGCAAAAATTTAGCTCCGAGAAAACCTTTACTGGCAGTACGCTTTAACATGGATAAATGAAAGATTAGCCAACATTAAGTTGGTTGTTGGAATTTTATAGCGCAAGGACAGTAAAGCAGGCACGGATATTTAGGGGGAGCGATCGCTCCCCTTGAATGAAAATTTAACATTGAAAAGATACAAGGTAAAGGTCCAATGAGGTATCATTTCCAAAAATCAAGTCATTCGCCCCCTTGAACTACCTTTAACACTAGAACTACCGATGTTAAATATATACCTAGTTTTACCGCACCCGTCAAATTGACGGATTTTTGATCATGGCTTTCATTGTAACTTTTGACTTAGTTAATGTAAATAAAAGAATATAATTTAACAAAAACAACATTTAATATAATAATTCATTAATTATTAATAAAAAAACAAACAAAAACAGTTTCTATTTGCATTTATAGTATAGCACATTTGATATGTATGAAATAACTATGAGGCACATATTTTACAAGTACATGTTATCTTAGATGAACACTTGCCACAAACATATTTGTTGCATACATTGCAGGTATAAATCGCTCTGTTTTTGTTGCACAATCGAATTTGGCAAGATTTGCGTTCATAAGGACTTTTTTTTTAGTTTTCTGGAGTACAATCCATTGCTTTCCATTCTTGTTTTTGGGAGGAGGCTTCTTTTCTGCAGCACCTATATTCACTGGAGAGTTCTTCGGATAATTGAAATAAAAATTGTTTTCTAGTTATATTTTCATCACAAGTCTCTTTATATAAAATCCACGCATTGATTGCTGCCAAGTCCAAAATATTATAAAATACCTGCAAAGAGTCATCTTCACTCCCTGAATCTTCACTTTCTTCAATATCTCGTACTTCAATTTCATCTTCAGCTTCTTCAGAGTCTGAAAAATCAGTTTTATTTTCCACGCAAGATATGTCCAAATTATTATTACTTGAATTAGTGTCCGAACAGTCTTCATTTATACTAGTGAGTTCTTTGAATTCTTCGAATAATTTTTTGCTTCCTGGAAATCGTTTCATTGTTGCCTAGAATTTACAAAAAATAAATTTTAATTTTTTATAAAAATATGTTCATACTATTTTCCGAGATTGGACTTTTCACAGATTACACTTTGCACAGATTGCACTTTTCACCAAGAACTTTATCACGTTAGAAGTACAACTGATAATGATTGCGTCCTGATTACATTTACCAGTTAGACCGTTCATTTCTAAACTGAATCGTAATCGGAGCAAAATAGATCCCGTTATAACGGCTGCCGAACACTTTGGATCATTCAACTTTGAAATTGCCAAAGTCGTCATTTTGACGGGTCTTGGTATAAATAGGTATAGGTCATACTGATTATGGAAATTAAAGTGGGTGAGTGGAAATTGAATAGGAATATTTAACTATTCTTATATTTCATTAAAAGTCGTGTCATAAAATTCTAGAACAATACATAAATTATATCAAATTTTTAAGCATGAAATTTGAAAACCGTCAAAATGACGGTCTTGGTAGTTCTAGTGTTAAATTGCCCCTGCAGAAAGGTCATTCTGTGGGATCAGTAAGGTTAACAGTTCACCTTTGCGTTTTAGTTTGGGATTAATTGACCAGTAAACTACTCCAAACATGTAGAATGTCAGGTAGAAATTGTCAAATTTGCTGCAGATTCGTTAGCTGAGCATACATAGTACGGACAATATATTTCGGAATCAAAATGTGCAGTTTTTTTTTATTTTTATTTTTTGCACACCTAATAAATGTTTCGTGGGTTGGAAACATTTACATTATAATGACGAATTCAACTCGCATTCACGTTTTCTTATAAACAGGGCCGGATTGGGCCGTCGGCCAGCTGGATCCCGGACCAGTGCGCCGTCATGGATGATGGGACTCGCGCCTTCGATGATCCAAGGTACCCCCCCTTTGAGGGCCTAGTCCGCCCCTGTTTATAAGACCAGTACGCTAAACTGAATCAGTATGGTAACGAAAGATTAGTAACCTGGTTAGAAATGAAATATTGAGCAAGTAATAAAAGATAACTAACTTGGTTAGAAATGAATATTAACTATAAAAGAATACTAATCTGGTTAGAAATGAAATATTGAGCTTAATTTTTTTAATTCGGCCAATTCTGTATTGAAAAACGGTGGTAGTGAGCCAAGCCAGGATTTATAAATGGACTGCTCAAGGCGCCTGAATTTTAAAAGTTGTTTTTTTATTTTTTAAATTACAATCAATCGTAGAATTCCGTCGATTACCCAACCCTCGTCTGGAAAGTATCTCCGCACTTTTTGGCTTAATTTGGAATCTTTAAAAGTTTCGTGAAACAGTTCTCCCCCATCCCGCCCCAAACATCGGAAAAATATTCCATTGTCAAATAGAATAAATTTCTTAATAAAAATAGAGTTAATGTATCATATAATAATACGTATGATGTGACCCCTAATAAATGTCCCCCTCACACCGCACACACTTCGCAACTCTCCGTCGCATTTGAAAGGGGCGGATATGTGAAATTAGTGCCGAGGGCGCCAAAAAATCTCCGTATCCAGGGAGTTTCTCACCCTAAATCCGGGCCACTGTTGTCATCTATTGGACAAAATATGATTTGAAAGAGTTACTGCGTGCAAGAGAGACTTTGTCATTGACCAAGCGGGGGAAAATCGGGTTATTCAAAGCAGTTAGAAAATTAATGCCCGCTGAAATCACGGGACGAGCAAATTTCGCTACATCTGCGTGGCACGTGGAAATCGTGGGATAAGCAGTCAGACGTTTAAAGAGGAAATTTTAATGTTTCCCTTTATCAGTGGCATAGCAAAGGGGCTTGGCGCTCTAGCCCCACCCCCTTTGGAGATCAAAGCACATTATTTTCTTTAATCGGGGCGATTATGTTCCGGAATTTCCATAAATTCCGGGAATTTCAACTTGCCTCTTCAGGGATTTCTTTTTAAAAATTACAAAAATTTCGTTTTGTTTCCTATAATTTTCTATATTCCTTCGGAAATCAGTGTCTTTACCAAAAATATTACGCAACTTTTCAGGGAATTTTCTGGTATGTTCAGGGAATCTGGTTTGGACTTTCAATCACCCATTGGCGTATGCAGGGGGGGTGTTGATGGGGGTTGTAACTCCCACTGGAATGAAATTTTGTATATTTAACATAGGAATATGTGAGTTGCTGCTCCTTAACCTCCCACTTATGAACTTTCTGCATACCCTTAAGCAATCATCCCTGCTTAATGCCCATCATACGATCTTTGTTAAGACTACTTCAGCCCCTCCCCTCGTAATTTTTTTAATTGCTGCGCCATTATTTTTAATTGATGTTAATTAGAATAAAAGTTGTTGAATTTAATTGGCTGATGTATGTATGTAAAGAAAATGCATCTTTTGCTTCTTCCTTATAGATATATTTAGATGGGCCGTATGGAGAAGGACATCAAGACTGGTTTAGATACGATGTTTCCGTACTTGTTGGCGGAGGCATAGGAATTACTCCTTTTGCATCCATATTAAAAGATGTCGTTTTCAAATCGAATGTAAAAGTTAAAATCAGTTGTAAAAAGGTGAATAGTTATTTTTTATTACAATGCATTTTGATATAAGCACCGGTAGTAAATAGGGCATTCATCGTCTAGACAGGCAATATTATATTGTGTGTATGATTAAACAATGCTTACTTCTCAATTGCTTTACTTGACTGTAATGTCATGTCTTAAGCCAAGATTGGATCTAATGCTTATGTTTAAGTTATGATTGAATTCAATGCCTATATTGTGGTTAAATTTTTAATCGGTGGCGGCTTGTCGGGTGACGCGAGTGAAGCGGCACTTCACCTAAAAAAAATCGGCCGCTCGAACGAATGATTTTTTTTTAATTTAAATTCTAAATTCTGTTTATTTTTTTGCCAGATACAAAATTTTTATTGTAAAAGGAAAATTCGAAATCTTATTTTGATCTTTACTATTTTTTTTTTTAATTTAATTCTTTTAATGTAATTGGTATTACATTCAGGAACACAAGGCTATGTTTCTAAGTCAACATTTTTGTTAAACGCGCCACGGAAATTCTTGTCCGCCAAGAAAATGTGCCAAGTGACGCGACGATGGGAAATTCAAAGTTGAGCTTCAAAATCTTCATTGAAGGAAATGCTTTGCTTGCATGGTTCCCATGGCGACGGATTGTTTACAGCGAAAGCAATAGGGTCCATCAGCGTCAATAGAAGCGACATTTGTGACGTTTCATCGTGGCAACACTTGCTACATAGCTCATCCATGAGTAGGATTGTACGAATGCGAAAAGGAAG
>QLNU02014176.1:66952424-66986774 GCA_006491805.2 Dysdera silvatica
TTTTGCAAGAAAAAGGACTTCTCCATGCCGAGAGACTGACATAACCACCAAATGAAATTCCGTTTTTCGAGGCCCCGTCGTGGCCCTGCCATAAGATTTTTTTTTGAAAATATATAATAAACAAAAAATTTCTAAAGAAGATTGCAACAAAATTTTTCTAACGATAATCTAGAAAACACAGCTCACTAACTTAAACTAACGACCTAATCGCCGACAAAATTATCATAAAAATGCGACTGCGAAAAAAATCGTAAGTGGCGTCGTGCTAACGGAAAAATGCCGTAGAATTTACAGAAATTCCATTGGTAATATGAAATTCGCAGATTTCCGCCATTTCACGGAAAAATCATATGCCAGCGGTTTTATTTCTATAAGACTTCCTTCACTGAAATACAGATTTTTTTAGAAAGAAAATTTAATTTCAAAATCGCGACTTTGGGGAAACGCTGGGTGTAGTGTGGGGATTTTTAATATTGAAAACTGAAAGAGCAGTCAAAGATTTTCTTGAAAAAAGAAAAAAAATCTTGATATAAAACAGTGCCAGGAAAGCGTTGGAGATAAGGCCATTAATGTGTATTTCTAGTATTGCCTCATTAAATTTCTGATGTATTTTTAAATCTTGGTCGTATTTCTTCAGGTCATGTTAGTGTAATCATGTTGAAAGGGATCTGAGGATTTACATTACGGCCTATGCATGGTTTTAAAACGGTAAAATGATCAACAAAAGAAATATCTGATGGGATTTTTAATAGTTTCACGTACACTTTCACAGCCCATTATAATAATCAACAACAAATTTTCAGATAGTCAGCTGTATAGCAAAACGGTTATTTATTGCTAAAACTTTACGTTTAAAACGTAAAGTTTTAGCAATCAATAATTGTTTTGTTACAGTTAATTACCTGAAAATTAGTTGTTGGGATTTTTAACGTTTTCTTTTGCGTTTGTCTCTGTACGTATTGCTGTTATTACTTTTTATAAAAAATGCAGACCTAATTAAGTTGTCCGTAATTTTAAACTTCTCGTTTTGTAGAATATTGAATACAATAGAAAAGTAGCTAGTGCTCCAAAAATGTTATTGAGTTGTTTGCGACTGCCTTATAAAGGGCTAAGTCTAAAGCAGAGGCACATCCAGGATGGTTCAACCCAACATTTCCCGAAATTAAATCGTGGCTACGCTGCTGGTGTAAAGTGCTCTTTTCACGAACCAAATGCCTCTTTGGAGCATCAGGTGCCCCTTTTCATCAATTCTTCTCACCCCCACGGGGGCCCTTTTTTTCCTACAGTCACCACTAAAAAAAATACAGTTTTCTGCTATGAAAATAAATTTTTCATGCTCCGAATCCTGTTGGGCAAGTGTGATAATGAAACAATTTCATTCTCAAAAGAAATTAATTTTCTTGTTATAACATTTCAATCTAATTTAAAACGGGACACCCATATTCACACCATATGTACGAAAATTAGTAGAAATTTGGAAATATCGCGTATTATTTACCCACTCCAATTCTTATCTTTACTTTTCTCTAACATATATTGTTGCTTATTGATTTGGGGCTGTACCACAAAATACAATCTCTCGCGAATTACTGCTCTTCAGAAGCATTTTATTTCACTTTTGTCTTACAATAGTCATGTGTCTCACTCCTTTTATTCATCTTCCAATAATACTCAAATATTACTAATTGAAAAATTACTAATTTACGAGATCTATATTTTTATGTTTAATGCCATATGAATCGTTTTATATCTTAATCTTATGTCCTTAATCCCACCTGGACATAATCACTTCACAAGAAATCTAAATAATCTAATACCAGAATTCTCCAAAACAAATCTTGGATTGGCCCGCATGGGCTCTAGGATGCAGAACTCTCTTCCTGACAGACTTAAAATGTTGAGTTCACTTTCACTGTTCAAAACAGAGCTATGTAAATATCTTTTGATAAACTGAATTTTCTGTATAATTTTATTGGTTTATTCTTGTTTCTATAATTATTGTAATTTATATATTTTGCCTCGGGCAGCTGGGACTCTGTCAGACCTTATAATCTCTACCCATAGCTGCCCGAGCAGATCGATTATTTGTATGTTGTTTTATAATGTTATCTATATTTGTATCTGCCCAAAATGAATTGATCTATGTAATCTGACATGAGTCGTAAGTTTCATGGGACAGATAGTTTTATGTGACCTCTGACCAGGCTTGCTTATGGGCTGGCTTAACTAAGTACTAAAGGAAATTGTATAAATGTGAAAGCAATTTTCAAAAGATTTCCATACGCTTTATTTGAAATATTGGGCTTAATTAAAAATTGGTTTAATATCAATCATTTTTAAAATAAAATGCGGCAATTCATAATTCACGAATGAGGATTTGAGTATCGACAAATCTTAGTGAATATTACATTTGATGTTCCATTGACAATTTCACTGGCATACATCTGTGAAGTACAATCGTTTTCAAAAATCGTATTCTTAACAATGAACAAAAGTAAAATGGTTTAAAAATTGCAATTAAAACCGTTTAAATATAACTTAAATTAACAGTAGCACTGAATTTATACATAACAGATTCAGAATCTCTATTTCTAGATTAAATATATATATAAAATAGTTTGAAACTCTCACAAAACTACACTGACAAAACACAATCGCCAGGAATCATTGCTACAAACACTTTGTTTCTAACAAATATTTAAATATAATTATACAAAAAAGTAATGAAAATAAAATACATCCTAACAATGTTCCCTCATCATTAAGTTATGTCAGCATACATGTTATGGTAACAGCATGCTGACCCATTGAACCAATTACTATTCACACAAACATAGAATTTTGGAACTTGAACCAACGAAGGAAAATAGTTCTCTTTGACAATAATATCGACGCAAAAAAAACACAGACATTTTAATTGATGATCTTCGAAATGTGATATAATCATTACACCCAAATCAGGGCATAAGCAGTGATATTTTTTTAAGTAAAAAATGGTGACATATATCAAAATTTAATAAAGTTTTTGGTTCGTAGAAACTGGGCAAAATTAGTTGAATCGCCTAAGGAAGAATGCTAATGTGTCAGTTGACCAGCTCCATGGACACAAACTGCTTCAATCGCTCCAGATATTGTCCATAGAGTTCGATATCGTTATGCCCAGCGCCTTCCACCCATAGTGGTTCCACAGCACGAGGACAATTCTCGTGGATCGCCATTCCGTGGGAAAAATCTATCACTTCGTCCTCTGTCCCATGAATGACGAGCACAGGAGAAGTTACCTTTGGTACCTTGTCGATGCTGAAAGAAGAAAAGAGGAAATGATTTTGAGACATACTAGAACACTGATGTTACACATTCCAAACATTACAAAAGGATTTGTCTTTGTACTATAGTGTAAGGACCAGTGGCGAGTTTTAGGGTGTGCGCATGAAGGCTAATTCACCAAAACACATCAATTTATGGCCTCTATTCGTCAAGAAACTGGTTTTTACCTCATTCAGTAAATAAAGAAGAAATTTATGGTAACTTTGGGTTTTGGTGAATTGGCTTCATGCACATACCCTAAAATCTCGCCACGAGCCGCAATTGGCAAGGACAGCTAAGATTATACTCAAACCAGGGACCTACAGAATTCAGACATTTGTTGTCTACGTAATAATCAAATACAGGATTACAAATCTGGAGGAAAACGGCAAACATTCACTATCACTTGGATTTAAACTCGGACTTTCTTCATGGTGGAAAAAACTATTGCTTCATTTATATGGATTGTTTCAAAACCAGGGTTGGCAAATTTTTGACGCGTGACAGTTTTAACCAGTTCTGTTCATGGTTTAAACCGTCATGTCAAAAACCCAAAATTTAATGATTATAATAAAACACCTTGCATTAGTTAAATGTGTATAAATTAAAGACACCCATAAGAAATTACCTAAAAAAAAATTGATTTTCACTTCACCATTTGAAATATCTACACAAAAACTACTCTAAATCAATGCTGCATCAAAAACTGCTGACAACACTCGATGACTGTATTAAAAACTCATTATATTTTGTTAAATTTAGAAACCATTACTACAGGGTGTCTACTAAAAATAAGAAACCCAGTTCCTTGACTTTTCCTTGACTATTTTTGTACATTCCTTGACCTTGAAAAAAGTTTCTCTCCCTGTTTTTTACAACTGATAAAATAGCCATATAAAAAATAGCTAAAAATCCATAAACATTGCCGAAATATCACGGAAAATAGCTGAGAATAAATAAAAATTGCCAAGCTATGACAAAAATACGTAAAAATAACTAAACCAGTAAAAACTCATTAAAATATCGTACAAAAATTACAATTCAATGATTGCATAAAATTTAAAAAATGGGCATAATCATGACCTACAACATCAATTTAGTGCTCTTTTCTTGACTTCCGTGACCTTTTCCTTATGTCTTGACTTCCGTGACTTGGTAGGCACACTGTACTACATATATACAACCAGGAGCAGACAAATCCAAGGCGCCTGAATTTTTAAATTCAGTTCTAAAAATATTTTTTTAATATTTCAAGTTCCCTTACAGAAATTTCAGCACTATTGTCAAAACGCCAGAATCACAAAATTATAGATTGATTTGTAACATTTACAAGAAATTCTTAAACCAAAAGCCTTACATGAAACGAGTTGATCACTGACAATGAAAGCATGATTTCCAATTTTAGGAAAGCTCCACAGTATTGTAGCAACAATTTCTGTGTCAACCTTATTATGTGAACGAGGCTTCAGTAGGATGTATGTCATAAAACACAAAATGCAAACCAATCTTATTGTGAAGAACTTCAGTGACCTGATGACGACATCTTTGAATGGGCCTCCAATAAATGACTTTGATCCAACCAAATCCATCGATCGTTGGTATTTTAGTGGAAAGTCAAATAGACACATATAATGTAATTTCACAAAGCTGGGTGGTAGCTGACTAATGGCTATTTGGGTTAGTTCCTGTTAAAAAATTAATTACTTTTAATCCAATCTTGTATCATATACAGGGTCTTTATAATTAAAGTTCCACTTTGAAATGGCCATAAAATGAAAACTACTGGACCAAATGTTATCAAACTTGGTAATAGCTTACAGGAGGTCATGGGATTTCATTTAAAAAAAATTATATATATATATAAATAAATAAAGTAAAAATAAAAAAAAGTTCGAAAATTGCCACCAGCGGGAATGGCGCTGTGTGTAATATTGTTAAACGAAATAAAAAAAATGAAGACATCGGTTTAAAACGTTTTTAATCGTTTCTAAAACGAAATTGTTTATATTGATAACATAAACAATTTGGCGGAATTGAAAGATGCGATACACCGACATGTCCGCAACATTCCTCCTGATATGCTAAGAGCTGCTGTTGAGAACGCAGTAATGCGATTTAACTTGCTTTCAGAAAATGGTGGACGCCACATTCAACATGCTTTGTAACACGTTTTAAAACGATGTCTTCATGTCTTATTTCGTTTAACAATATTGCATACAGTGCCATTTCCGCTGGTGGTGATTTTTGAACTTTTATTTTTACAGAAAATAAAATCTCATGAACTTTTGTAAGCCATTACCAAGTTGATAACATTTGGCCCAGTATTTTTCATTTTATGGCCGTTTAAAAGTGGAAGATAAATAATAAAGACCCTATATATATATATACATAGTGGTGTAGTTCTGATAAAAGAAATGCTCTGGCGCTCCCTTTTATGAGATCAACTTATCCTTAGGTAATATTTGTATGTTGTATGTATAAGGACTGAAAAATAAATGCCTTGGCACCGGCAGGCCGCCTATACTAAAACACTGTATGTATATACATTGCGTGCTGTTGGCTCCTGAATTTTGTTTAGTTTTGTCTACCCCTGCATATAACGTAAAAAAAAATAAAAAAAATACATGCAAACTCTGTTGCATGGTGGAAAAGTATTTCAAAATGTTGAAGTTTCAGAAGAACAATGCATCATCTGAATTTTCAGAAGTAGAAATCATGCTTTTGTCTCAACTAGCCTGTTCGGCTTCTACTGAAATTTTTTTTTCAATTTCGGAATGATTTATTCTAAACTGAGAAGCAATAAAGCATTAAGAAGAATTTCAAACTTGTAACATGCATAGGTGCCAACTTCTAGAAGTGAAAAATCTGTAGTCAATTGTGCGCGCGTGGGCAGGCCACCATTTTTTAATTAAACAAAATCATACATAATTTATGAAAAACAGGCACAATGAGGAAATTAAGTATTTATTAAATTAATAATAATAGAGGATTAAACTGTATTAAATGCAATATTAATTCTTAGAATTTACAAATGCTGTAGTGCAAGATTTTGCATTTTCGAGAAACATTTCACACGTTGTCTGCATTTAACTATTAGTAAATTTTCTAATGTGTCATCAGACATGGTTGACCTGAAGTCAGTTCTAATTTTCTTCACTTGACTGAAGACTCTCTCGCATGCTGCATTACTGTGAGGGATCGTAAGTATTGACAGCATAACCTGAGAAAGTCGTTTAAATTTTAATTCACAAGTATCATTTTTTATTTTACCTATGGCTGCCCATTGTGCATCAATGCTACCTTCATTACTCACAGTTTGTGGAACTTCGAAAGCCTGGAACTCACTGAATTCTGTTTGTAAAGCATCAACAGCTTCATCTTCTGTATTATTGAACAAAAGAACAGGAAATTTTTCTGTAAAATATTTTAAGCTGGAAAATGATGCATTTTCAAAATTCGATATTTGTGTAACCTCTGCATGATGTAACACTTCTAACTCAAAAGGAAATTTATTGTGCATGTAGTCACATGCTGCTATGAAATAGCTTCTGACGTTTTCATAAAATTCATTTTTATCATGGATGTTAAAATCTTGGATTACTTTCAGTGTTCCATTTCCAATTAAGATATCAACATCATCTTTTTGATTACTCCTCTCATGATAGTGGACTTTCAAAATATCACTACATAATTTTGTGACGCTTGGTTTTACAAATTTCACTAGCATTCCCCTCTAAAATTTTAAGAGAACAGATTTTAGCATATGAATATACGGTTCCGCAGACTGAAGTTGAGCATTTGCTTTTTAAAATATAGGCACAGTATAAGATAAAAATAAACAGAAAGCCTTATTGATATCTTCCGACAGAAAATAAAACAACCTTTCTTCACGAGACATGGAGTTTTCAGTTTTTTGTTTCTTAGAAATATCCACATAATTTTGAGCTTTCCTTTTTAATTTCTGCGATGCTTTTTTGCTGTTACGTTCTTTCACTTTATCTGCATTTTCAACCGAAACTTTGATAGAGGGAATAGTAAAGAAAGAAAGTGGGGTGATTTGATTCCTTTTCATGGCCTCTTCCTTAAAAAAACTGATCAAAGGTTGCCACTGCTGGATTATACGCTCTAAGCACTTTCCAACAGACAACCAACGAGTGCTAACGTGTTTTAGTACCTTTTTTATATCAGTCTCATGAAATTCTTGAAGAATTTTCAACCTATCTTTTCTTTTCGAACTCTTTTGTAAGTAATAGTAAATGTCTACCAAAATTTCATCGATTTTAAATGGCAAACATGCAGCACTCTTTTCAGCTGCTAAGTTAATAAGGTGGCAGGAACAGCCCATAATTTCAATATTTTGGTGATGATTCTTTAACACCGCTGCTACACCTGCTTTTTTTCCTATCATAACAGGTGCATTATCACAGCTAAAGGCAACACAATTAGAAATCGCAAGGTTTTTAGATTGTAAAGCACTTACCAGAAGATTTCCAATATTTAACCCAGTAGCATCTTCTTTCAAAGATGGCATAGATAAAAGACAATTCACAATTTTTTCACATAAAGGATCGAAGAAAGTTACCACTATTGGATACAGCTTTGAATCAACATCGTTGCTTCCATCAGTTGCAATTGAAAATGGATAGCACCTTAAATTTTCAACAAGTGATGAGGATTCCTTTGCGGACATTTCTTTCATAATTGCAGAAGTTTTGGTCCTTGCAGATCCATATTGTTTTGCAATACTGCTGTCAGGAAACGTTTTCCGAAAGAGCATCCACGCATGATCGCTGCAATTCATTGGCAAATTATGTTCGATCAAAAACGATGTAAATAAACATTCAGCGTTAATCATGGAGGTATCGTTAAATGCAAAAAATGAAGGCTTGATACTATGATTAGACTCTACAGCCTTGAACGTCTCCTTATGTTTAACAGTCTCAGAATGCAAAGTAATATCGCGTTTACCACCGTGAGTAATGCTTATGTCTTTACCGCAACACGTGCAGAAAGCATATTTTGGCCCCAGTCTTGATTTTTGAATAAAATTAAACATCTTCATATATTCGGCTTTAAACGTTTGGTAGTACCTTTTATTAACGGTCGACATCGTTAACGTTGTTTTCAAAAACACCTAAAAACAAAACTTTCTTTCCAGAGCAAAGAAATACCAGATATGTCTAACACGTGGCTTCCCTACACAAAGTCACGTGCTTGACCAAAACCTTAACGGTGTAGCGCATTCTTTCTTGCCTTCCCCAACAACTACAAATACAGATGCATGATTTCGTTGTGCAGGGGCATCACTCTACGTCATAGCTGGAGCTAAAATTCCACGTCACGCCACGCATGTGCCATCAACGGCAGACGAATTTTTCTGGTGTTCTTACCGATATTTGCGTTTTATTTATGCATATTTATTATTAAATATGCACATATGCGCAAAAATTTAAATAAACATGCATCAAGAAAAATAGGTATTTAATTTTTTTAAAAAAAATCAGTATTTTAAAAAACACTGGGGATTTTAGACGAAATCTCCGAATGTCGAATTTTCGACTGGAAGATCGATAAAAAATCGGAAGCCTTCAAGGTAAATCGGAAGGGCTGACACCTATGAACAAGCTACCAAAATCAAAACAAATTATACAATCTTAATGAATAAAAGATTCAGGAAACCTAGTTTTCATTTACCTTGCTTTTTTTTTTTCAATAAATTCAGAATAATTTTTGTATCCTGATTAATTTAGAACCGTAACTAGAATTTTTCTCAATTTTTACGATATTTTTAGAGAACATAAATATTTTCGAAAAATATATTTGTATTGTAATTATAACATTTGCTTTAACATATGCTACTAATAATATGTGAATACTGGATATTGATAATACAACATATAAGGTTCACTAATCTCAAATCAAATCCTTTTATTATGTAAAATAAAACAAACATGGTCCATGTTAAAAAATTCACATGCTCTAGCATCTGGACCAGGTTAGTGAAACTAGGGTTCTGAAGGAGGAAGCCTTAAGTGCTTTCGAAATAGCTATAAACCCCTTTATTAATTTAAACTGTGATTATGTGTTTTATTTTATATAATGTTTATGTGCAGTGAATTGAACATCTTTATTTTTTCAAATCCTTTTATCCCGAACTTTCGCGTTTTTGACGGTTTTAGCCATGACGTCAAAAACTACTTTTTGACGTTGAATTGCCAACCCTGTTCAAAACGATTGAAATAAACTTTTGGGGATGATAAAACACACTAAAGCCAACACTTTTCATCAGATAATGTGCAAGTGAAGAGATGACACGGCAGAGGGCACTTTCCATTTCTCCACACACACAGTCTTATGGAATGCAAAAACAGAATGGGCACGAAATATTAAAATAAAGTTTTATTTAAGACAAAATGCCAACTGCTTGACATGATGAAAGGAAATCAAAATACGGACATTAAATAAATATACAAATTAAATCATGCGTACAAACATTAATCACCTGACGTAGAACCTCTCCTAACGTGGCCGGCATTCTAACACTTCTATGATCTGTATTGTGCATGATAATACTGAAGGATTCCACATTCGGATTGTGCAAGTGAGAAAACCATCGATCAGGAACACGCGTGTTGGGAAGCAACTCTCGGTAAAGCCTTGGTGCTTCCCTGCTATGACTTTTAGCGAGAACGTAGATAAAATGCATGTCCGCTTTTTAAACATTGGTAAATTGATCCATTCTAAGTTGCTAACGACCTTACATGTAAAAATAAACGTTTTTATACACGAGTTTGAAAGAAACCTCAAGCATGAAACCTCTTCACTTGTGACCACGCATTTTACGATGAAAAGTATTTGTTTCGGTGTATTCTATCATCTCTGAAAGGTTGTTTCATTAATTTTTGAATCACCTTGTATATAAATGAATTATATATATAAACAAACTCGGTTAATACGAGACGGTAAGAATACGTAAAATTCCTCGTATTAGCCGTTATTCGTAAAATGTGTGAAAGGAGTAAACATTTCAAAATACGTACAACTTTTAACCTGTTAACTGGGTATGACGACATTTTTCGTCATGCCCGGAAGACTACCAAAATGCGAATGACGACATTTTTCGTCATTGAAATTAACCGCATTACGTTTTATGTAGTTTTTGTATATTTAATCCTAGCGTAATGGTTTAATGACATTACTTATCACTGTGAAAAAAAGTCCCCAGTGTGAAACGAGTTTCACAAAATTTTATTCCCCGGTTAACAGGTTTAAACTAGCACAACAAAGCTTTGTCAATGTCTTCTTTTTCGCACTATTTCAGTCTTTTAGTGCTCACAAGATCTTTTTCAAACGCAGATAGATTTTTTTTTCTTTTCTATTTTTCCGAAGTGTTGATACTGTAAATGAAAATAGTCCATATTTTTGTACAGTAAGAAACTAAATGTACACTAAAATCAATAATAATATTGATTGAATAGTTTCATAAGTCGTTCTTGGTCTAGAAATGATCTGATGCAGATGGAACCAGTATACTCTCTTCATTAAAATAGAAAGACACCAATCTAAATAACATGGCCAAAATTGAGAAAACAATTCAGTATTCAGTTAAAATTTTGAAATCCGATTTTCTTACAAAAGTTGAATACTTAACCAAGAAGAGATGTGGAAAACTTAACTATCAAGGACTTCTCCAGCTGGGAGCTCACACGCCGAATCTAACGAATTTAATCCATCTTAATGTACCCATCATAAAAACCTTAATGTGTAAAAATTAGCAGCTATCTCCCCCTAGAAATCGAGAAATTAAATGTTAAAAAGTAGTTAAAATAGCGCCAATTGCAACCCTTTTGGCAACACGTGGCGAGATTGCTTTTCACCTTTTTTGACCAACTAGCTAAGGCGAGGACGTATTTTAAAAGTTTAAATTATGTCCTATAATATGGGGATTGCATTAACTTGTTAGATTTAAATATATTAGATTTTGAAGTAGGTGCAAGTCCCCCCACCCCCGTTAAATTGAAGTTCTATATTCTTTTTATTTTATTTCTGAAAGTCGCAGCAGAAAACAATTTACTTTAATTTTTAGACTCTGCGGTGGCGCAGTGTGGTAACGCGTTCGCCTAGTACGCCGTTAATCCGGGTTCGACTCCCAACAGTGTACAAAGAACGCTTACTCAGAGATCTCATAAAAAGATCGCACTGCTCACTGTAGTCCGGGGTTTGGTTCCCTAGGCCATAAGAGGTTCGGATTCCTCGGAAAACAGTAGGTCCCGGCGCAGCATGACCATTGTAGTCTTTGAGCCGTAAAACCACAAAACAAACAAATAAACTTTTATTTTTAAAACCACATTGCAAGTTGCAATTCAGTTTGTGCATAAGAGAAGCATCTATTTTTATTTAGAAAATTCTGTCACAAAGTATCGCTTACATCCACTTTATCCGTGTAAGGATAAAGAGGAATTAACATGGAACAGACTATAAATATATTTGATGATGTTTCAATACTTTTTGAGGAATTTATAAAAGAAATTAGAAGATGTTAAATGGCGATAAAGTCTCCTTTCTGTCAATTTAAATTTATTTTTTATTAATTATTTTTAGCATTAATCTGAGGAGATATCTGTTAATTTTCACATACTAGGAGGACTCAAAAAGTTTTTGGATTAAAAAAAAAAGTATAACATTTAAAATGAAAAAAAATATTACATTTTATCGAAGTATTCACCATTATGTTCATCATAACGTTTCATCCTTTGAAACCAATTATCAAAGCGTTTTTTTCCACTCATCTTTGGGTAAACTATTTTCAATATCTGTGTACTGTGCAATGGCACCTTCACTTGAGGAAAAAACCTCACCATGCATTCTGTCCCTTATAGTAGGAAATAAAAAAAAAAAAAGTGGCATGGTGCCAAGTCGGGGAAATACGGTGGATGGGGTAACATATGGACACCTTTTTCATTTAAAATGTTCACAGTTTTTAACGCCGTGTGTGGTTTAGCATTATCGTGGTACTATATTAGGTCTCTCAGTCCTGTCTTTGGGCATCTCCTTTTCCAGTTTTGAAGAATTTTGTACACACACGCATTTACTAATGTACCAGTCAGCAGTAACTGTTCTTTGAGAATAAAGAGCAACTGTTGCAATACGGCCATATTTTGAAACAAACTGACAAACGTTTTCTTCTTGGCAGTCAGAGTGGTTCTCACTTTTTTTGGAAGTGGTTCACCTTTTCTGGTCCACATCATAGACTATTTTTTTTATCCGGATGAAAGTTATATATATCCAAGTTTCATCACTTGTCAACACTTCAAATGTGTTTTTAACTTTTCCTTCTTTGAAGTTTAAAAGCATAAATTTGCACCATTCCACACGTTGTGCCCTTTGCTCCTCAGTTAAAAAAATGAGGAATCCAGCAGGAATATCTTCTCGTTAACTGTAAGTGTATGTGAAGCACTGATTTCACACTCCCCGATGAAATACTCATTGTTTGCTGAATTTCCTCAAACGTGATTTGTCTGTTTTCTGTAACAAGTTTTCGCACAGCTTCAACTGTTTTCTCATTCACTGAAGTTGAAGGCCTGCCTGAGTGGGCGTCGTCTTTCAGGCTGGTTCTTCCTCTTTGAAATTTACTATACCAATTAAAAAGTTATTTGTCTAATAGCAGAGTCAGGAAAACATTCAGAAATGCTTTTTAAAATCGTAGAGAATCATGGCTCTGAAATCTCGTTTTCCAAGCTCCGTTGTTTGCGATGAACTAAGACCTTACAACGCTTCATTCAAGGTCAGTTTTTTAAAAATAGGTTTGAATGAGCTTTTAGTGTCATCCATGGATAAGATTTGAAAGTATGTAGAATTCATAGGAGAAAACAAAAATTCTCTATCCTTAACCATTTTTGAGTATCCAGAAACCTTCTGAGTGCCCTATGTATTAGGTTTCACATGATGTATACTCATTTCAATTAGTTATGACTGAATTCAATTTGTTAGATTCAGGTGTGAGCTCCAGTGGGGGAGGCAGGGTTCTTTGTAAGATGTGACCTCCTGTGAAAACAGAGCTGCCTTTGGCAATTCATCATCCCCAACCATGATCAAAAGAACAATATAAACAAAAAAATAACAAGAGAAGATTATAATACCTGATATACAAGGTGTGATCAAAAAGTATCGGGACTGGGGTTAAACAAAAAACTACAGTACTTGCAGATTTGGCAGTTAATCTCCTCCAAAGTAGTCCCCTACTGAAGTCATACACTTCATCCAGCAATTTTTCCATTGTTGGAAGCAAGTAAGACTGGAACTCATTTTCTGGGATAGCGAGCAGCTCCCTTGTCGCATTTTGTTGGATTTCCTCAACATCCTGAAATCATCTTTCTTTTAAGTGGGACTTAATTTTGGAAAGAGGAACAAGTCGCAGGGGGCCATATCTCAAGAATATGGTGGATGTTGGACCTGTGGAATTTGGTACTTTGTCAAAAATTCTTGCACAAGCTGAGCTGAATGAGCAGGTCATTGTCATGGTGGAGTTGTTACTTACCGGACGCATGCATTTTTGGCCTTTTTTGATGAATCTAATTTTTTGAAGTCTTAAATTTTCATGGTAGTAGTCTTTATTTACTGTCTGGCCATGCAGAACATACTCTTGATGAGCAGTGCCCTTGTAATCGAAGAAAACGATCAGCAGTGTCTTCACATTGCTTCGGTCTCCGAGAGCCATATTGGAAATGCTTGAACCATTCATAAACTCTTGTGCGGCTCATACTCTTTTCCCATAAACTTTCTTCAAATTTGCATTGGTCTCAGCATAGGCATCGTCAAGCTTTTGGCAAAATTTGATGCAGATTATCTGCTTAACTTTCTCTGACATAATGAATGTAATAACACAGTACGACATTTGTTCAAAACGCTGCTGTAAAGAAGTGGTGGGAGCTATGACTTTGTGACTTTCGGTGCATGTGTGGGAGGGTTCAAGGTCAATATCTACCGAGCTTCTTCACTGGGCATGTATTTTCCTTAAGCGTAGGGCACCAGTCCCGATACTTTTTGATGACACCACATACTTAACTCGGAAGAGAAAACACAAGGAAACACACTAGATAAAATATTCAAAATTCTTTATGAAACTGCCATTTCACATGTCATTTTCTTACCAAGAAGTAATTTGTGTTTCTAGCCAATTTGTAAGCATGTTATGTGACTAGAAACAAACAAGTTTCGTGATCTCTTTGTTGTAGATTAGCTCCTCCCCTAAATGCATTTTCATAGGAACAGAAGACGTGACGTACGTAGAAAATTTATAAGAGGCTTACAACTCATTATACAGTAAAATCTGTCGATAATGATAATCTGCCTATAGAAATATTCCCCCCCCCCCAAGTCCTGACAGATATACAATGCATCATATTCAACCTTGTCTATAATAGTATTTTTTTCTGGTCCTTGAAATATTATTAGATAGGTAATAATTATTAGATAGGTATAATTATTAGATAGGTATAATATGTGCACAGTGAATGTGCACATATTATATGTACTATATTGTAGATGTCAGAAATCAAAATTTAATCTGCAAGGGTTATGACCCTCATCGCAGAGTTCGAAATCAGCGATTGTTGTTAGTCGTATATTGTGCACCTATTACTTTTGTTTTAATGACCAAGATTTTACACCCAGTTGCCATTTTTGACATCTAGCTTTTTCAATTTCTATTTCTTGTACGATATAAATTTCGACCACTTAATCTCTTACTTTCCAGTTTGCCAATCTTACCAATGCACATCACAAGATTACAATTCTTTGTTGCTCTCATTAGTGGGAAAACTTGTGGTTTGCATTCTTGTGTGTTGTGGTCAACTATAAGAAATATTCTCCATTCCCCTCTACTAGCATCTCAACATAGCCTTTTCTATAAAGCTTAAAACTCAGATATTTGGTTAGTGGCCACTGGCCAGAAGGGCCCTTTTTATTAGGGGTCACTTCATTTAAGCTAGTAGCCACTTTCGTGTAGCCATAAATTCTGCATAATTTGTCTATATATTAAACGAACATGACTTTATGAAAAAAACAAACAAAAAACTTTTGACTGACTGGTCTTGCATCTTTTATATCCCTAAATGTTTTGTTCTAATTATCTTTATTCTCTTAATATAATGAAAGATAAATCATGGGGATATATACAGTGCCAGTCATCATCCACCAGCGTTCCAAAGTTATTTCACCGCCCTCCCCCCATGGGCTGATTTACCATTTTGCCACCCTATTGCTACTTTTTTGCCGCCTCTTCCTACACATCTGTCCCTCCAATGAGTGGTATAGGAATATAAAAATTATTACATTAAATATATGTCAAAAACTTTTGTATTGACAATAAATATGTTGAAAAACAAACTCATAAATTGAAACATAAATGGTCAATTTCATGAAAAGGTCAACCCACACATAATTTTTGAAATGCGAATACTGCTTATGTTTTTCTATTTCTGTTAAATAATAGATATTCAAATTTCATAAAAATAAAAAAATTTAAAGTTTTTCTCAAACAGTTATTTTTCTGCAGATGTTTACTTCTGGTCATTTTACCTGTTACTAAAAAATTTGTTTTAACACATAAATGACATGTCACTATAAATTGTTTGGTTTATCATAATTTTTCTTTTTTGCAAATAAATCTATAAAGCTTGTATTCATGAAAAAATATATCTTTTAAATTTAAGTAGATTTGTTTTTTTAATATAGAAGTTTTATTTAGCCTTAATCTGCTTGTTATATATCACAAAAAAGATGGATTTTTTCATTTTAAATAAAAAAATAATAACACAAGGTATACAATACTTTATATTTTCTTTCTGCAGTTTAAAATATGTTATTTAACCCCAAATTGGTAAAAAAAAAATATTGATTAGAAATTGAAAAAATTGAGATTAAAAAGTGTGCCACATTTTTTAAATGTTGTCATGTCTGTCATGCTTTGTCCTATCCATCAGAAGTTTCTCATTGTGGAAATATAAAGTATTTAATACAAATTTCATCAAAATACTGTTATTGGCAACACAAATTAATTTTCCGAAGAAGTAAACTACTTTCAGCAAGTTTTCATTGTCTTCAAAACATGTGATTTCATGTATGCCGTGTTGCATAATTTTGCTGGGAGTTGCACAGATTCTTAGTCATAAACCTTAAAATTTAAAAGTTTCTTGCTTAATTTTACATATGGCTGAAACAACCACTGAAAGACAGAAGGAGAGGCAGGGAAGGCTTAGTGCTGCTGATAAATATGAAGTGCATAAATGAAAAGCTACTGAACAGAAAAAACTGCAGCGGAAAAAACAACATAATAGTGAAACTGAGATGCAACGAGTAATACAATAAGAAAAAGTTAACCATAGACTACATAGATTAAAGAAGAAAACAAAATTGCACAGGCAATGCTTAGTACTGTAAAATCATTTGTTAGCAAACAAGAATTAGGAAAAGCTATTTCAAGAGTAAAGCGTTGTCTTCCCAATAGCCCTCAAAAGTGTGTAGCAGTAATTCAAAAGCTAGTCAATATGATGATGAATATAGAGGTGAACAATATTCAAATCTTCACCTATATCATTATAGGTGAAGATTCAGAAACTGAAAAGCAACAATAATATCGCATGAAATGCTTAGGACCAACAAAAATTAAAAATACTTTTAAATTCGAGCAAGGTGCTCATACTGTGTGATATATGAGAACTAACATTTTAAAAATCATAGTTGCACCAGTCTTAATTAACACTCGTGGATGCTATAAATTCCAAGATTAATTGCAGATTTTAATCAGACTATAACACAGTTGCAGCCAAATAACAATTTTACAGTTTTTTTATTAATCCTATAAAAAATTAGGTATATTTAGGTGGACTTACAAGTTTGTGTTTAAAATCGTTACATGTGTAATGTCCATCACAAACTCCCTGTCTGTCAAGCTATTTCATGTTAAATAAAAATAAGTTGAATCTATATTACACTTTAAAACTTTTGCAGAATGATGTTATTTTCCTATAAAAATTTACCGTTAATGTTTATATTGAAATAAATCAGATATTTAGGATTTAACCTGAAAAGAGTTGTGTGCTTTTTGTCATGTCTGTCACATGGAGTTTTTAATTTATTAATATTTAAAATATGCAGTTATTATAAAATATTGTTTCCAAGAATGATAAAAAGGCTATAAGCAAATATACGAACACCCATTTCTTTTTAATATACAAATACAATATGAAAAATATATTAAAAAAAGTTGTCTGATGTCATGTCTGTCACGAATGAAATTGACCATTTAGAAGCCAGGGAGATGGGGGGGGGAGGACTCAAGATTTGATTGTGCCTGGGGCTTCAAGTGCTAAAACCACCACTACTTATGTATTATAATTCCTGATTATAAACTGCAATCAAAATTGTAGAAACCACGAGAAAAAAAGTTTAAGCAACAATATGCTAAGTTTTGTTTAAAAAAATCTGACGTGTTATGTCTGTCACACTGTAAAATATTTTTTTTTAAATTCTTTCAAAAATTCAATTTTTTTATTTACTTAACTGTTAACTCAACTGTTATCTTCATCTTAGGAAAAAAAATTTACTTGTAACGTGAATAAATTTTGATTTTTTAGTGTTCATTTAAACACACCGTAAAACGGCGTCCATTTCTTATCATGTCTGTCGCAACTAGTTTTTGCCCCTAAATTCATAATAATAAAAATATTTTATCCCAATTTTTGTACTGCATTTATAACTAAGGCTTATATGCATCAGCAGATAAAATTTTGGAACAATACAAAAATATTTAATACTAAATAATGGACTAAAAGACTGACATCATGTCCGTCGCAAATGAAATTGACCAAACATTAAACAATATTAACTTATATTGAAGTATTATCTCTTCTTGGTATATAATAAATCAAATTCAATTTTATTGAAATAAATTTTAATTTTTAGCGAAAAATAAAAGCATATTGAACACTGGTACTTAAATGGAGAGTATGGCGTCTAGTTTTCTCCACCACAAAACATTTAATTATATCACTGTATGTCAGTGGTCTTCAATCCACAGCCTGCTGACATACTTATGTGGCCCTCAGGCTCATTAAAATACAAATTGTTTTACACAAAAATTAGGACCCTTTCTCCCTCTGAGTCTTAGATTTATGTATTTTATTATTCTGCTCGCATTTTCACATTTCATAATAAATACCTTAAAACAAACAAAAACAACATGCGGTCTTCCTGCGGTTTTCCCATCGCTACAAATAAATTTGACACCCACGTATTAGTAGCTCAAACTAGAGCTATTTTTGTTTAGGAGAAAAAGAAACTCGGACCTCATCCTGGATTCGACCCAGGGTCCCTGCGTTGAGCCTGCGGTGTCTTGACCTACTAGACGAATGAGGACAAGAACAAACGCATTTTTCTCCGTATATGAGGATGTAAGATATTATTACCCTTCACAGGGATAACACAATTGCCAAATATTGGTCAACACAGAAAAGCCTCCTGGGCGAGATTTTTGTGAGTTTTTCGTGGAGGATTTTTTATTACAAATAAATTTGACACCCACGTATTAGTAGCTCAAACTAGAGCTATTTTTGTTTAGGAGAAAAAGAGACGCCGTCCTCATCCTGTATTCGAACCAGGGTCCCCGCTTTGAGCTCGCGGTGTCTTGACCTACTAGACGAAAATCGTGTTTTACTTTAGTTTTCTAGTGCATAGGGGCAGTAGAGATAGTTTCATTGATTTGAAGTGTGATGGTGATTAAAAAAACAACTCAACTTACAAAGGAATCATTTTCGTGGAAGCTCGCACTTTGAGACAAGACTTATCACAAATGATAGTCCCTAAGCTCCTTATTAAGAATATGAAATCAGTTTTTTGTGAATAGCATATAAAATTTTTTTTCATTAATATTTAAAGTCCAAAAATCACACTTTTTAGGTGAAGTTTGATATTTTTTTATTCGCACTGTATATGAAGATAATAATTTTTGAACTCGATTCGAATAAAGAAGGTGGTTGCATTTAAGGGATAAAATTATAAAATTACACGAAAGGTCATTCAGAGTATTTTAAAAAATTGTATAAAAACTAAGCTTTTTAATACCAATATTTGGCGCGTTTGGCTATGGTTTTGAAGAATTGGCGATATTGACATGAAGTATAAATGTTTCATCAAAAAAAAATTTCAAACAAAATTGTTCTGAATAAAATCAAAATTGATGTAACACACCAAAACGAAATTATAAAAATTCATTCTTTAGTCTATAACCAAGTAAATGCAGAACAATATTGCCCTATGTTGTTATATTCTTGGTGCAACTGTAATCATAGTAAAACTATTCAATTCAAAAGTATTGAAGAAATATCTTAATTTCGCTTAATTGACATGATTTGCAATGAGAATGAATGTAATTTACATCCTTTTTAAAGTGCAGCCATTGTGAAGAACAATTACGTTTTGAACGTTTTTATGAAAAGTATCATCATCACAATTTATAAAAATAGTTCCGGAATCCGATATTTTGAGACATTTTTATAATTTTCTCATATTGAAAGTCTGGTTGATTTACAATATTCAAACTTTCTACGTCAAATTTTTACGAGAGCCATGTTAACTCCGTAAAAAATAATAAGACGTTCAGTATGATATAACGCTCGTCTACTTTTTAAAACAAATTATTTACGTATTTTTTGAAATGCCAGCTTCATTAAAACATTTTTCTTTATTAAAAAATTACGTAAAATATTTTGATGTTACGGCCATAAAATTTAGAATTTTTTCCTTTTTATTATGCCATTATATTTCCTAAAAATAATGCCAATTATTTGCAATATAGGTAATTGAATAGTAAATGCTTCATGTGAATGTGCTATTAAAAAAAGTTTAGTTCAAGGTTTGAAATTAGCAGGTGCACCTGAAATTTTATCTGTGCACGTAAATTTTTAATTTGGGTGCACGCAGTGCACCTAACTATTCAAAACTATGGCTACTTACGTTTACTTTTCACGAACAGGGACACTTACATTTTACCTGTTTTTAATGTTGAGGTTTACTTTCTATTCTGTTACTTAAACACATAACTAGTATTTTATGCACGTAAGTCGTAAGACTTGGGTGCATTTGTGCACCTGATTTAAAAAGTTAATTTCAACCATTGGCTTAGATTTTATATAATTTTTTAAAATGCTCTGAATTACCTTTTGTGCAATTTTATCCGTTAAATACAATTACCCTCTTTATTCGAATTGAATTAAAAAGTTCTTATCTTCATATACAATACGAATAAAAAATATCAAACTTCATCTAAAAAGTGCGATTTTTGGAATTTGAATATTAATAAAAAACATTTATACGCCATTCACAAAATGCTGACTTCATATTCTTAATAAGGTACTTATGGACTATCATTTGTGATATGTCTTGTGTCAAAGTACGAGCTTCCACAAAAGTGGTTCCCTTGTTAGAAATTATTGAATTCTATTCTAAACATGCCATTAAGAAAGAATATCTTCCCAACCATCTGAGTGCATGCTCTGAAAACGATGTCACTGTTCAGAAGCACTTAGGTCTGCGCACAACCCTCTTCGAGAATAAAATTGGTAAAATCAAAAACAAGACGTGATATTGGCAGGCTTGTTAAAAAGAAGCAGTGCCAAAAATCTCACTAAAAGGTTTGATTTCGCTTTATACTGGATACGGCTTTGTTAAGTCCTTATACGAGTATTATTAGTGCAGTATGCGGGCCAACAAGAATAAGAAAAATTGGCCCTTGGTCTGAGAAAGGTTGAAGGCCCTTGGACTGAGAAAGGTTGAAGGCCCCTGTCGTATGGCATTGATTTTGTTATATCAGACTCAATACACAAAATTTTGCTACACTTATAGCTTATTGGGAAATACAGCACTGATTTTACTGGGGCTGTATTCAAGTGCAATCCGCTATTTACAGTATTATAACAGAAAGTGGCTGTTTGTATGTTTTTTTTTAAAGATATTTTTGGAAATCGTAAAAAATAAGTTTTTTACGATAGAAGAAGTACATAATCAAATGAGGCCGACCTAGAAATTAGCCACCTGCATGCACTCACTGCACATGCGGTAGAACCGGCCCTGGATATGTATAGCCTACTTACCTAAAAATAATAGCTAGTTTAAATTTTCATTACATGTACCTAAAAATTACACAAATTTCAAGAAATTCAGATAACACGCATACAAGTGTCTTAAGATTAAGAGGACAAAGACACATATTATTTATTTTTCACACTTTTAATTAGTGATTAAAATTTGGTTGTCTGCTTTTCATAGAATCTAACCACCGCAAATTAATTGCACAGTATGGGATCGAAGTGTTCAATTGGAAATTTTGCATGTTCACTACCAGATTATATTCTGCAGGATTGCAATGGAAAACTATGAAGTGGTGAGTGAGATGGTGACTGCAGGCATATTCTTAAGCGCCATTCCTTGATATTTAGTCGCTTTGCAGCAGGTGGCGACTGTGAATTTAAACCTTTACTTTTCTGCCTGTAAAGAATTTAGCAATATTCTTTGGCTTCACTTCATTTCCGATTTTTAAGTTTATTAACCATTTTTGATCATGAGTATTATACAAAGTGAAAACGGTAGTAAAGTTTCTTTTGTATGATATTTTAAATTGTGATAACGTGCAATCAAACACAAAGGTATAAATAGGCATGTTGGATAAATGACTAAGGTGCTAAATTTTTGGGAGGGTAAAATTTGAAAAGCCAACATATATTTTAATAAAAATCTATTGTAGAATTACATTGATTCACACTCATCAGAAAAGCGTTCATCCCCCTCCGCCCTGCCCCCCCAAATATCAAGGGAAATTTTTGTCACAATATAAATTCAATTATAAACATATCGTTATATTATAATAATGCCCATATAGTAATCAGACCCCTTTCCTATTCTGCCATTTTCAATCGCATTTGAGTGGACAGCTCGACAGAGTTCTTATTTCTCCTAGCAAAAAAATCCTAATAAGCATCGTCCCCAGCATTTTCCATAATTTCTTGTCGCATTTAGGAGGAGAAAGACTACATTTATATATGGATAAGTACCCAGGGTGCAAAGTTTTAAAAGGCTGTGGATTATTTTTAAATTGTAATCTAAATCCGTAGGATTCTGTTAACCTAAGCTGTAGCCAGAATTTAATTTCAGAGGGTTTCAAAAATTTTACAGCGTGTATTGATCCATTCACACGATTCAAGGCTGTAACCAAGTCCCATCAAAAATTTAGTTTGGGGAGGAGACCAGTCCCTAAGATCCCCCCCCTCCCGATACGGGAATATGATCCACCCTCTCTTCGAAAGAGTATCGCCTATTTTTGTCTTAACTTGAAATTTTGCAAAATACACATACAGCTTCTCAGAGCCGGATTATCGTATAGGCAAGCAAGACAAATGTCTAGGGCCTATTTGTTTTGAAGGGGCAGGTGTGATGAAGATTCAACACTACTCCAAAAACGTTGACAATCGAACCTTGTCATAAGGGCAGTATTTTTATCACGGAGCAAATTCTCATGACGTTTTATACGAATTTTTTGTATGTATGTTGTATGCAACTATGTTACCTGTACTGACTTCATTTTTAAAGTTTAAAATTCAAATGCCAGAATGGATTTAGCGATTGATCCGATATAACAAGCATTTTTGTTGGTCCCAAGCCTCTTGTTATATATGTGTCCTACTGTAATTATGCAGGCTTAATTTATACTAAAAGGAGCTCAGAAAATTTTTCATAAAATAACAAATTCATAAAAACGGTTATTTTATCATAATGGACATAAGGTCATCATACCCCCCTCCCCCTTAAATACACAAATTTTCTGCCGCATTAAAGGAGCCAGAGCGACGAAACTTTTTTCAGCATTAAAATTTTCATAAGTGCCTCTTACGTTTTCCATGAATTTAGTTTTTTTTTTTTTTGGGGATGTGGGGGGTGATTGTTCTGCCCTGCTATGCAATGATGGAATATGAAGTGTCATGTCTCATAATCTTCATAAAGACGTCTAATTAGAGTTTATCTCTGCAAAATTTTGTTTTTAAATTACAACAAAGAAAAACATTTTGGCAACTAAAAAAAATTGTTAGTAGTCATTGAGGTTTAACTTTCTGCTCTTAATGTCTAACTCTGTCTGACTGACATTCTCCTTGCATATTCCACTATACAGAAGTAAACCTCTAAAAACTGAGGTTTTTAAAAGGTACCTACAGAAAATATATAATACAAATTACAATTTTTCTTTTTATTTAGTAGCAACTGTTCACTCTACATGGACAGATTTTATCAAGGATGGTCAGGGGAGGTCAGAGAAGTCATGAACCTCAAAACGTATTTATTCACTGTAAAAAATTCCTACTTGCATGATAAATGATAGGTGTTATTCCAAGACCACGGCAAATTGTCTTTGACCCCTTTCCAAATGAAAGTCTGTGTCCATCCCTGTATTTGATTATGGGTATGTGAAGTTAGTAAATTTTATAAAAATAATTTTTTAATATTGCCAAAACCAGTTTTCGAAGTGAGGAGCTGCTCCTTTTCATTCGAAATCTGACCCAGTCTTTATAAATTTAAAAGTTCTTGTGTATGATTACAAGCTTCCAGTTTGGTGAGCAATCGGTCTTCAGTGGGGAAAAGAACTGTTATGGAATAGAAGACCAAATAGAAGATCCAAGGTTGGGGAGTGATGAGGCCCTCTCCCCCTTTCAACTGAAATTATATCATGGAAATGAAAAGTACAAGACACTTGCCTAAAAATAGGAATCTGAAACAACCCCCATTACCGAAAGATTTCTGGATCCACCATTGATAGAAGCCAAACACTTACATGTATTTATAAATGAAACATATTCCAAAATATGAACAAGATACAAATTTTACTGACAACGGATTTTTTTTGTGGCTATGTAGAATTTTATACCAATTTCTCGTACAGAGAAGACAAGCGGAGCTTTTGCACAACAAAATTACTTAACAAATTACAATAAAAGCGTTTACCAATGAAAATAATAAACGGCAATAGTTCATTTTTTGATTTACGAAACATAAATGATCAAATGAAATTACCTGGGGAAGGCATCAAAAAACCAAGTCCTTTTTGTACTCGGAAATGCTACTCGCATCCCTGACATTAGGGGAGAATGAAGGATCACAGCGCCAACTTCATAGCGAGACGCCAAGTCCACTGTGGGCACAGTACCTATACTCTGTCCATACAAAATAATGTTTTCGGGACTGATACCATATCGAGTGCGTAGGGCATGCCAAGATGCATCTATGTCTGCATACAAATTCTTCTCCGATGGTTTTCCTGTGCTGATACCATATCCTGAATAATCGTAACTGAATATATTACAATTTATTCGAGATCCTAAACCCAAGTAAAAGCTACTCATGTGTCCAAGATCCACGGCGTTGCCGTGGCTGAATAATATTGTAAACCTAGCGTTGGGCGAGCACCGTACGAACATGCATGCTATACGATTACCTCGGGAAGTCCTAGTATAAAACACTTCGACACCTTCCAGTTCCCGTTGAGAATATTGCCATTCGGCTCGTTCGGACAGCTGTAAAGTAAATTTTGTACCTGCCTCATCGGCCACAAAGGAGTAAGTAGGTTCTGGCGGCAAAAATGCTAATTTGGCGGCAATCCGAGAAGGGAACGGCGGACAGCAGAACAGGCAACACAATTCACTGAACGATAAACTGTTCATTTTCTCAGATTTTGATATTACAAACAGCGGCTAAAAAAGCGTTACACTATGCGCAACGGCCTCCGCATTTCAGGTTAGCGACCTACCGAACGAAAAACGTCGTATGGAACACAAAAGGTTTTCCTCAAAGGTGAAAAATAAACAAAAAAAATCCGGACACTAACAGTGGACCATGCCTCGCTTCTTAGCAGCTCCTACTGTTCGCATGACGTCACTGCAACAGCTGATAGGAAACGGAGCAAGGCGGCAGCGACCTAGATCCAACTCACAAAATGATAAACACTAGTGTTCATTAATAAACACAAGTGTTCATTAATTATACAAATAAACATATCGGACGAGACGTCCGCTTATCGGTGTACGAGGCCGATGCCAAACGAGAATCAAGTAAAGTTTTTTAAAAGGTTCGATGACGCCCTATGATTCATGACATGACATCATCTTCCCCCCTTTTTTTATTATTATTTTTTATTACAGTTGAACCTCGTAAATGTGACCACGTTTTACTGAATTACTTTTAACGTGAACTGTTTGTTGAATCCTTGTCAAATTGTACAGTAATACGACCCTATCCTTTCCCGATAGTGTGAACAACTTTTATCAAGAACAATTTTTTTGTTGACGTGAGTTTTCATCAACGAGATTTAACTAGATAAGCTTCGATGTAAGAAAATAAAGACATGGAGGCTCTTGTGTTTATTTTAATGTCTTGAAATAAACCGAAAGATTTTCTTCATTGTAGATTATTAATAAATATATGGTTTGGAAATTATATGGTCGCCATTTTTAAATTAACTAGAAAAGCGAGTTTGGTTTTTGACCCAAGAGATTTTGAAATAAAATAAATCATCGAGTAGACGTTATCTTTGCCCATGTTTTTAACAATATCAGTATTAAGCCCTTTTATATGAGGGGAATTTTTGCAAAAAAAATGAGGGGCTTAATATCTCTAACTTAGTTTAAACGTCCTTAAAATCATGAAATACAAGAAATCCGGTTTAATACTTTGCAGATTGCATTGCAACAAGGCAAGTTCTAACGGAATTTTCACTTACAAAAAATATTATTATTTTATAAAAATAAGTTCAATAGAAGAAAATGTGATTTTTTTTATATTTAATAGTGAAGCAAATTTTATTAAATGAAGACTTTTTTAAACAAATTTTTTAAACTCTTTGTAAAGTATTTTTGAGTTCAAGGAAAAGACTAAATTCTGCTGTAACGTTTTATTTTCATTTACATAATAAGTTTAAACGGGAGGGAAGGGGTGGGGCGAGAAACAATGACTCTAGCAAACTACTACTTACATTTTATTTTTCCTTTTATTTAAGGAAACTACATTTAGATAATCGCCAAATAAATTAATTGATTACTAATGATAAACAATTGATCAAAATCTTGTAAAATTTTCCGCGTGGATGAGCATTTCCTTGTTTGTTAATAGATGGCGACACATGCATTGTGTAGTTAAATTCTAAAACCCCCAATTCCCAATACCAATTTTAATAACTTACCATAACGACTTCACGTCGTAGGCTTCATGAATCTTTGCATGCTGGATTATGTAAGGGAGCAATATATACATACACCTTCACTAATTATTAATTTATTGTTTTTTTATTATAATTTTAATTGTTATAATTGGTACTAGAACATTAGTGCATTTATTTCGAATTTCAAATAAATAAATAAATAAATAAATGAATAAAAATCATTTTAAAATAAGGTATTTTTTAGCTTACTACTAATTGTCAAGAAGTCGATTATTTTTTTTTTAGCGTTTTGGTATCTTGTATATTCACTAAAATCCTCGACAGCTTTGAGAAGGAGGTAATAATTTTTCTCGGGGCCCCCTCTACAAATACTCTTAATATTTTTCAGTCCCACCCTCCCCTAGAAATACACATATGGGCACCCATGGATCGGGCCTGTCCCAATTACGTTTAATGACAAATTATGTTTGTTATATGATTAAAGTTTCATGGCGGGTCCCTGGGCATTTACTGTCCCCGCCCCCTTGTCCCCGACCCTGACATGGAGTGCAGACTTTTTCCTTCTTCTTTTTTTTCTTCTGTAGAAATCGTCTTCCATCTTAAAACACAATGTCATAACAGTTGACAGACGAACCGTTTGTATTCACGAATGTTAAGCTCGTTTTTATGGCCAATAGAGTAAACGTTCTAATTAACGGCTATTTCGGTTCAGCGACGGTATTTGTCGGTCTCAACCAGAGCCGACGAGAGGGGCTGCAGCTTTTTTTTTTTTTTTTCGACGACGTTTTTTTCGTTTGACGTCGTTTGACGACGTTTTTTTCTCTGTCCCTTGAAGACATTAATGGGGGAATTTACTGTGAACCGACAAAATTGTCGAAGAAGGGAGACAGCAAACTTGTAGCGATTAACTAAAAGTTAGGGGGAAGGAAAGGGAAACTTATATCACAGCTGGGAACAAATTATCTAGAACCGTGCTGAGAAAATAAATTATGTTTCCGACCAGTTAGGACGCCCAGTTAACTCATCCATTCAAGCATGTAATGACGTTACCGTGGATAGGTTTTGGCGGGACAGGGAAAAAAACAAAAACCCCACTATTTCTTCTAGTAACGTAGAGTTTTCAGAATTATTGAAAGTCCTGTCACATATTATGCACATTTATACATCACAATACATTTTATGAGCATCATATTATAGTATGATGGTGATATATGTATGAATTGACGTTTTTCACTCGAAGGAAGTGTGTGTGTGTGTGTGTGGGGTGGAGTTGTTGAACATTTGGAGATGGTCTACTTTTTGAAGTTACGTTACACTATTGATACATATTTAAATCTGTATATAATGATAAAGTGCTTATAACGATATATTTTCCTCGTCCCTCGAATATCGTTATATACATATATAAAATTGCTATTTGTTTCAAATTCTTTAGGAGTCGTCGGGGCTTAGGTCCCACGACTCCATATAACTCTACATCCAGTAGCGTAGCTGGGGGGGGGGGGGCAAGGGGAGGTGGCCCGGGGGCTCCACAATTCTGAGGGCTGCAATGAGCCTTAAAAAAACAATGACAGGCACAACAATTAAGGCGTCACTATTCCTGGACGGCAAAATATCTAACTACGCCACTGTCTACATCAAGGGTAGCCAACTTCAAGCAGGCTGTGATCTATTATTCAGTATCAAAACTAGCAGTGATCTACCACACTACCGGGGGATTCCCTACTTCTTGCGGTTTTAGACTTTCTTTGTTTTAGTATTGAGTAAATATATTATTATATAATGTTATTGTTTGCATTTGGCTTCTTAACTTGTGGCCAAAATAATAACAAATCGTATCAGCTTCTACAAAATTTGAAAAAATTATTTGTAAATCGTTCGACCTGGGTCATTAGTGGGATCCTGGGTCTGCATTTCGTTCACTATCTGTTGGATGTCAGGCGAGTACTGAGTGAGGACCATCTGCAGGGAATCTTGAAGGCGTTCATCTGTCATGGTGAAACGTTGATTACTTTTCGTTATTTTTAGGCAAGTTTTATAGACACGTTATTTTTAGAAAATACAGATTTACACAAATAAGTTGAACCGAAACATGAGTATAGAATTTCACAGCATCTTCTCCAATTGATAAATTTTTCTCTAGGCACGAACTTCCGGAATGATTCTTCACCCGAACGGGCTTTTAGAAAAATATCATTTTTTAGTGTTAATATCACATTTTGAAGATATTTTTGCTCAATAAGAAATTTTCACTAATACTGACTTAATTTTTTTTTTATGTCGAAATCAGGGCTTAATTTCTAACAAAAAAAAAGTGCAGGAGCCCTAATATTATGATAAATCGATTAAAAAATTGAATGGCTGCAAAAGAATCGATAAATCATATCAATTGTTTATGTTCATTTTTCTGGACAACAAAATGCTTGACCTTAATCTCAAATTTATTACTTTTTCATGACAGCGTCCGTTTTGTGGCTCCGGTTAATATTTAAATAATCGCCAAAAATGAAGAAGTTCCGGAGCCGGGCTCCAGTGGGCTCCTGTCCAATTTAAGCGCTGGTCCAAATCGACTGAGTATGGATATGACGTGTACTTTACAATTGATTTGATTTTTTCCAATTCACAGAATTTTATTTAGAACTGCTGAACAACAGAATTAATTTCCTGACTATACTTCTATGTTTGAAAAAGTCAGGGCTTTTTTCAAATAATCCTGCATATTTGGAAAGTTATCAAAGGTATTGATTGCGAAGTCAATCATCATCATCATCTGAAATTTGGTTTTGTAGGAAAAAACAGTGCTTATCAAATGTCTAACGCATTTTCCTTTACCTTGTAGAGCTATGTTAATAGCATTAAGTTTGTCTGTGAAATCAGAAAGGAAAGCAAGATCAAACAACTACTCTTCACCCTCTTACTGAGCGTACTAATCTCTCCCTCTCCTTAAAATAGAATATTATTTCTCTCAACAAACTGCGAAACCTTTGCAAAAGTTTGTGCCTACTCAGTTACCTCACATCTGGGTAAAATTATGTCCGGTTGCCCTTTGTCAAGAGTGAGGTTAAAAAGCCGCCTTTGAAGAGATTTTCCACGAATAGAGTTCACAATTTTAAAAGAAATGTTCATGACATTGCTTATATTCAGTCTCTTGTTTGCTAAAACTTGCTGATGAGTGATGCAGTGGTATACAAGAAAGTCAGGAAAATCATCTTGCTGTCTACAGAGAGCAATAAATCCATTAATGCGACTTAGCATGGCTTTTACTCCATCGGTAGTAATGGCTCTATATTTCTTATTATTTTCGACATCCTATCACCTAAAAAATTTCTTGGCGTCAATAGATGAAAAAATGCTTTACGTCAGCAAGTTAAAGAAATAAAAAAATAAAAGAAGTAAATGAGATGTGATCTACCAAAATCCATCCCGCGATCGACCTGTTGGCCACCCCTGGTCTACAGCTACAATGCTGCGTGGTGTTTTTCTGACTTGTTTTGCATTTCTAAGGGAGCAAGAAGTGGCTTATGGTTCGAACACTACGTTAAGCTGTAGGTTCCGATCTCTGTTAAGTCATTTTATGTTTCATAAATTAGGAACATTAAGTACGCTCGTTTCAAGCGGCAACGATATAAATATATAATGTGCTTATGATGCTTATGTTCTTTATCCAAGTGGGCCACTTTTCTGCCTTTCTTTTTTACCATTCAAATATATAGTCACCATAATGTACCTAACCGCCATTAAAAAAAAAGGTCGCATTTGTCGTGATAAAGTTCCATGAAATTTAATAGGTTTTCGTGTTATCTTTTCCGAATTGTTCTTTGTTAAACGGGGTTGCAGGTACGTCTCTTGTGGCGACCCTGTCCAAGTTAAGTCAAGTTCTTTGTTAGAATACATAAAAGACAGCCTTAAATTTAGATTGTAACGTAGTCTTTAAAATTTACAATCTCTTTTTTTTTTCGTGTACCACTTTCACTATATCTCAGGATGCTATCCCAGGGGCGGATCCAGAAATTATTTTCGGGGTCGGGTGCAAAACGTGAAACCGAATATAGGGACTTATAAAAAGCCTAAATTTGTTTTTCTCGTAAGGGAGGAGGTTCCATGCGCCTTCCTTCTCAATCCGCCTTTGTGTCATTTCCATTTTCTTTGATTTTTAGAGACTAACATGAATTTGCCACAGTTCGAATCTTCAACTTTGGGTCAGCAATCCTCCCCCACCCCATAACTGTGAAATCCTCCCCCTGGTTCAGAACCCCTGGCGTCTAGGCATTAGATTATCAGAACATGATTTAGATGATAAGAATATTGCAAGTGTTCATTGCATAGTTATAATTGTTATAAAATGATGAGTGTGGTTAAGGCTGCAGATAAGTTATTGATAACGAAGAGCATGCAGTGATAAGACTGGTGGCCAGAGCCTCAACACTTATTATCTGTGACTTCACTTAATCGAAAGCGTAAAATCGACGTAGCACAATGTAAAATATATTAAATAATTGTATTAACGCGTTTCAGGTAGGCATCGATGCCTTTCATTACAATGATCTATAAGGGACCAAGTATTCTCTCAAACTTAACTTCGTCGAACCCAGTTACAACAATCTCAGTTGCACAGCGAAAACCCGGCTACTAACAAGAAAACTATCACAAGTGTGTCCCTTCGATTTTAATGAAGTTTAGTGTATTTATAGAGGAGGCCAAATTATTGAATACGTATTTTTTTAATCGGCTAAAAATATTTTTAGGGGGCGAACATGCCCCTCGAAAATCGGCTATGTTTTTGTTTTTCGGCTATAACTTTTGAACAAATCATGATAGAGTAATTTCGTAACGGTACAAAATTTCGCAACCTATCAATCAGTGTAAAAAAAAAGTATAAAAAATATAATGTGTTATAAAATAAAATTTTCGTTTTTTGTTGTTTTTTTCCGCAAGGGAAGTAGCTCTTGCAAGAAAAGCAACCCCTCCGATTTTAATGAAATTTGGTGGACTTGTAGAAGGGGCCAAAACATTAGATACGTATTTTTTTATCGGCTAAAAAATATTTTTAGGGGGTGGACCCGCCCCTCGAAAATCGACCATATTTTTGTTTTTCAGCTATAACTTCCGAACAAATCATGATAGCGTAATTTCGTAAATGCATAAAATTTCACAGCCTGTCGCCTGGTGTAAAAAAAATTGTTTAAAAAAATAAGATGAATTATAAAATTCAATTTTCGAATTTTTCCGCCGGGGAAGTAGTGCGTAGGGGCGACGTTTTACTTGTATGCACAGGTGCTATGCAGGGGAAGTAGAACGTAAGGGGCGAGCGACACTTCTGTATGCATGGCTGTACGCAGGGGAAGGAGCGTCCATTTAAATACCAGTGTTCGATAGGCTTTTATTTTTTGCAAAAATTAAAATTTATTTCCATAAAATTGAATTGAATTTATTGCATACAAAGAAGAGGAAATACTTCAATATAAGTTAATACTGTTTATTGTTTATGTTTCAAATCGTGAGTTTGTTTCTCAACATTTATTTATCAATACAAGAGTTTTTGTGGTATATTGAATGTAGCAATTTTTATGATCCTATCACAGATTGGGGGGTGGACGGGTAGAAAGAGGCGGCAAAAAGGAGACTTGAGGCGGTAAAAATAGCCTAGGAGCGGCAAAACTGGAAGCCATTCCATTAACCCTTGAAATTCTCTGAATAGAATAGGAACTGAGAAAATGGTAATACACCAATCATCAACGTGGAGTTTTCAAAATTGTTGGGGGCGGGAGGGGAAGTACATATTATGTACATTTATACATTGCAATATATGTAAAATTTTAATTTATTTCAAATTATTGGGGGCGGCTCGGACCCGCTCTAGGCCTATGACACCAACTTCAAAGGCCGTTTTTCTTGGAATTACCCACATCTCACGAAAATATCTGTGGTACCTCAGGCCCTTGGGAAAGGCCCGATATTAAAGAATATGTACAGTCGTTAAATTCAAGATGGACTGTGAAAATGCGTCATCATAATAATATAATGTATAACAATAAAATATGTAAATATGTAAGCTAATAGAGGGACAAAAATTCTAGTAGACATGGAAAGAAAAATTAAAGAAATTCAATTCAATTCAACCTAGGGTCTTTGGAAGCTACGCCAAATGCGTATTTTTTCCTCATTTATGAGTATAGATTTAATTTTTTATATACTTTTTTCTTCATATTATTTATGCAAAATTGTACGAAAGTTATATATATTTTTTAATATCATTATTTTTTTCTTTTTATAGTTTCTTCATGGCAGTTTTAATGAACCATTGGTTAATATATCCATTCATATACATTTTCCTAAGATGTCATGCTTAGAAATGGTTCAGAATTTGCCTGCATTTTTAAATCTTTACAAAGCTTTTTTAATCTTCAAAGCTTTTTCAAAAACCAATCGTTATGCCTTCCAACTTCATGGTCGTAATAGCTTCTAATAATATGAAGTTTTCGGAGAATCCATTAGTCGTACTAATCGCGACTTCACTGCGTGATTTGACTCACTTAAAGCAGTCATAAAAAACATGCTTTTTCCCTCCATTTCTCCATTATTATTACACTTCCATGCGCAAAAGCCGCTTCTGTGGCGTAATGAGTATTGAATGTGCTATTTGCATGCGTGGCCTGTTTGTGAATTACAAGGGTTATCAAAAAATTTAGGATTTTTTAAACAGTATTAAAAACTGGTTTCTTTAAGTGATACTAAGTTTGGGTTGTTTAAAAAGGAATATATTTTTATATTAATCATACATATATTAAGCAGTGCCGGATTTATAAATGGGCACTTGCTCGGGGCTCAAGAAGCTGTGGACTTTTTTTTTAGTTGCAAATTATTTTCCGTAGAATTCTGTCGATCAGCTCTCCCCGAGAAGGCGCCCTCCACCCTTTTTTTTTTATAAATCTGTAATTCTGAAAAACTGCGTGAAACAACCCCTGCTCCCAAGGCCAGATCCAGGCAGGGGGCGTGCGCCCCCACGATAATAATGTTTACATTAAAAATGATTATTTTCAAGTAAAAAGATACTTAAAATCAAACTTACAAGTGAAATTTTCAAGCTTTGCGCCCTCCCTGAAATTTTGTTCTGCATTCGCCTTTTACTCCTCCTCAATATCCCCCCAAAAATACAAAAACTCGTCGTCAAATAAACTAAATTTGTTTATAAAAATATCATTATTATATCTTATAATGATGCACATAAGGTAGGCTAATCATAAATGTCGCCTCTTCCCGATCCTCCGCGATTTTCCGCTGCATTTAAGGGGGCGAAACGACAGAATTTTATTTCTTTCTATTAGTACTGGAAGGGGGTATGGGCGCAACTAGCTTTAAAGTCAAGGGGATAACTTTTTTCTAGGTGGGGAGCTAAACCATATACCTCAATGTTTAGAATAAATTTTCTAGGGGTTAGCTCCCCCTAGTTAGGCAATGGAGGGGGGGGGGCGCCAAAAATCGTTGTGCCCAGGGCGCTTCGTACCCTAAATCCGGCCCTGTTATAGACAACTGGTTCAGTCATAATTCTACGTGGTCTTCCAAAGAACTCCGAAATAAAAATTCCATTAGGCCTTAAATAAGAATCCATTATCTGATCAGCAAACTCCTCAGAAACCGATAATTACATGTTTCACTCCTCATGTGATTATATGGAATTCCAATATAAATAGCGTAGATGTTGGAGTATGGCTGAGCAGCACCCCATACACACAATATTACGCCTAAAAAAAGAAAAAATTTTAGGCGTAATACATGATGAGCTTAAGCAA
>QLNU02014176.1:66998599-67018085 GCA_006491805.2 Dysdera silvatica
TATATATTACTCATATTTTTATCAGATATTTCTTCGAAAATCTCCAAACTGCCAATTCCAGGTTAGTTGTTCATGTCCATCACCTTATTGACTATAGGGTACCCCATTTTTACCATTGGAATAATACTTTTCTCATAGGAAAACCTATTTTTAGCATTGGGATAAGACTTTTCTCATAGGATACCCTATTTTGGCGTGATCTTAAAACAGTGGTGAGCAGCGTAGCAACTCAAAACTAATGTGTGTGTGTGTGTGCGGGGGGTCAAAGAAGATTATGTGATGCGGCCTTAGAGAAAATAATGTGTTTTGATATCCAACGGATATCCCTGAGCCACCTGAGACCCTCTTTTTTTTACGCCCTTGACAATTGACAGTGGTTGTTAACAGGTGAGGTAATTTTACGCCTGCTGTATTTGTATTTGTCAATTTCATATGCATAAGTTGGCGTAACCAGTCACCGACCAGTTTAGAAATAAGATGCGTTTATCCGAAATAGTGTAGCACAGGACAAGGTCAGCTATTGAAGTGCATGAGGATGTTAAGTAATCCTTGCGCAAACGAGTTTTACTTCCTGACGAACCATCAATTTTTTAAAATGTTCTTTATTAACATATATTTTTATCACTGATTTTTTTTTTTCAATTATTTTGCAAAATTTATGTTTCTGCTTTGATGCTTGTGCGCGCGCGTGTATGTGTGTGTGTGTGTGGGAGGGGGGGCGCTAGTGACTTCGTAAATTGTTGAAACGAATATTTGTATAGCATAATAAGAGCGGGCAGCTCTATTATTTCAATTTCCTTCAATAGTACTGGTGGTCGCTGAGGAAATGTGCTTGTTTGGATTTTTATGGTGCAAGAGCATCTGGGCTATACTGCTCCAAGCCGTTGAGGAGATCACCAGAAGTTGTAAGACTTGTTCAACTTGGAATAGTTGACTAACCAAAATAGGGCAAGGGTAGGATCCGGGGACCTTTGTAAAGCAAGCTTTGTAGAAGCATAGCAACCGTGTTTCGTTTTCGTGTTACCCATCGCAGGGCCTTTCCAACTCCCCCGTAAAGTAATCGATCTGCTTCGATTGACAGTTTTGCTGGGGGATCTTCTCTTCAGCGGCCAACAGTAGTCGTTGAACTTAAAATTTCAAAGGGTGCTGCGGTGGTGTTGTGGTAATGCTTTCGCCTAGTGTGCTGTAAACCTAGGTTCGGACCCTAACGGTGTCCAAAAAAAAGGACACTTGTCAACTAACTGTTCATTGTTGTCCGGAGATTGGGTCACAAGGAGCTTGGATTCTAAGGGAAGATCTAGAAATCTTTCAAGGGTGGGAGCGATTTGTTACTGATTCTTACTTTTAGCCAATGTCAGGTACTTTCTATTTCATTTTCTGTGATAAAAAAAACTTGCCCAATGGAGGGGCGATCGCCCCATGGTCCACTGTCTTCGACCCCCACTTGACTGGACTGCATTTATTAGGCGAAAAATCAAAATTTAAAAATAAAGGGAAAAAAAATATGTCTTATATCAGAAATCATGTTTGCTGCCCTGTGTTGAAAGTAACAGACGGTTTTCTTCAGCCCTGTTTCTTAAAATGCCTGCTCGAACGTTTTCTCCCTTTTTACATGTATATTGCTTCATTTTACAGAAACAGGCTGCATTTATTGGCGGAAAACAGAAAAAAAAAAATGCGTTCCCATGTCGGAAACCGTACTGGCTACTCTGATTTGAAACCAAAAGTCTGTTTTGCCGTCATTATTTCTCAAAATACTTGATCTTGAACTTTTTTTTTTCCATTTCTATACATGTGTCTCTTCATTTCAGAGAACTAGGCATTAATTGTTAGGCGAAAAACAAAAAAGAAGAAGAAGAGAAAATAATCTGTTCCCATAAGGGGAATTGTACTTGCTATCATATGCTGAAAGCAAAAGATAGTTTTATCGATGCTGTTTTTCAAAATGCCTGTTCAAAATTCCCCCTCTCACTTCTATATGCATGTACCTTCATTTCACAATACTTGATTGTGTTTATTAGGTGGAAAATTAAAATTAAAAAAATATGGGAAAATGCATCCCCATGTCCGGAATCACACTTGCTACCCTGTATTAAAAGCAAAGGACCTAGTTTTATCAACGCTGCTTCTGAAAATGACTGTTCTTGAATGTTTTTCCACTTTCCATATATGTATCGCTCCATTTTACAGAACTAGACTGCATCTATTGATAGAAAATTAAAATTGAAATTTATATTAAAAAAAAACTGCATTCCCATGTCAGGAATTGCACCTGCTATACTGTGTTGAAAAAAAAACAACAAAAAACAACCCTTGTTTGATCGATTCTTTTTTTTTTTTGAAATGTCGGCTTTTTAACGTTTTTTCCTTTCCATACGCGTGTACCTGCGTTTCACCGAACCAGACTACATTTATTTGACGAAAAATTTAACTTTGAAAAACAAAAAACAGAAAAACCTTCCAATGCCGGGAATTGTATTTGCTACCCTATGTTCAAAACGAAGGACTGTTTTATCAAGGCTGTTCTTTAAAATGCTTACTTAAACGTTATTCTCCTTTTTATTTGTGTATCGCTCATTTTACAGAAGCAGACTGCGATTATTGACGGAAAAAAAATTAGGAAAAAAAAAAAAAAAAATGTACTCCTACGTCGCGAGTTGTACTTGCTACGTTGCCTTGGATGCAAAAGATTGTTTACTCAATGCTGGTTCTTGAAATGCCAGCATTTAAATATTGTTTCTTTTAGACTACACTTAAAATTTGGAAAAAAACCAAACAAACCCCAAAACACTGCCATGTCGGGAATTGTACTTGCTACCCTGTGTTGACAGCAGGAGATTATTTCTTAAAATGCCCGCTCTTGAACGGGTTTCCCCTTTCTATATGTGTGTACCGTCATTTTTACCGTCATTTTATAGCAACGGATGCAAGGGCGGATCCACAAACCTTTCAAAGGCATGGGGGGGGGGGGGGGGACGATTTGTTTCCGATTCATATTCCTGTCTATGTTCATAAGCCTATCATAAGCCTATTCATAAGTCATAAGCCTATGGTCTATAAGCCTATCATAAGCCTATTCATGCTTCCGATTCATATTCTAAGCCAATTGTCCGGTACTTCTTATTTGATTTTTCATGATGTAACCCTAGCTCAAGGGGAGGGGGATCGCCTCATCTCCTGCCCCACTTGGATTCGAGCTTGTTGGATTCCTTGAAAAACTGTAGGCCCCGAAGTGACCTATGCTGCCCTTGTGCTGTAAAGCCATAAACATAAAATTTAGATGTCGGAAAGGAAGGGGGGAATTTTTATTGCGGCCCCAAAACTCGTTTTATCCTCGGCAATTTCCTCCTGTTTACGTTTTAGCTTTGGATGGGAGTTATGCGACCTTGGCCGTAAATTGCTTTAGCTATTTTTGCTCTTCATTTCTTCTAGCCCGGGAAGCTATAAATTGTTATAAATATCAGTTTTTATTCGTATCTGCCAAAGCAGGTGTCCGCTTTGCCCTTACCAATCACACGTATTTCCTGTTATCAATACAAAAGGAAACATTGCAAATATTACGTACACGGTAACATACCAGATATGCACTTGTTCCTCTTTGGACGGTTTGATTTGACGGTGTAGTCTTTCTCAGGTTTGTTTGGATTTCTTACGTCTAGAGACTGACGTGAAGCTTTATCTTGGGTGGGACCGACTGTTTACTGTGTATGCTATCGTTGGTATGCTAATCGCCGTATGCTAATAATTGGTTGATTGTATTTTTATGGTGCAAGGATATCAAGGGCCATTTTGCGCCAGACAAGGTGAAGGTATGCTGATATAAAACCAGGTTTACTTAGTAGAAAATAGAACCCAGTTCAGTTGACTAACAATCTATGGTCGCAACTATTGGACAACTATGGGGTGCCAAAAACCCAGGAGCGTAACAATTCGAAAGGGGGAATCAAGTAGCATTAAAAAATTATATTTGCGGTTTGGAGCTAAAACGAAATTGAGCCTTGATATTCAATGGCAGGGTCATGAGTTCCATGATCACCCCCCCTTTTCCCCACACCACTGTTTGGAAGTAAATAGTTCCAATCATACTATTTAACCTAAACTAGAACACACATTGATTATTTATATGTCATAATCAAAGGCTTGGTAATTTAAAATTTACAGGGGGGGGGGGAAAGACTCAAGTAGCCTTATGGGAGATCATATCACATGGCGTTAAACAAAACAATATGTCTTCCTGACCAATGGGGCTGACCCCTTGAGGGGCCCCTTTCTTACGTCGCTGATTATAATATGCAGTGGAATCTCCATAACTCGAAATTCAAGGGAAAGAGGTTTTACTTCGTGTTATCGACGTTTAAGGGAAATGAGAACCATATCGACTTACTGTCTAGTTATCGAGGTTGAAGGGAAATGAGAACCACATCGACTTACTGTCGAGTTATCAAGATTGAAGGGAAATGAGAATCACATCGACTTACTGTCGAGTTATCAAGATTTAACGGGAATATGAATCACATCGACTTACTGTCGAGTTATCGAGGTTGAAGGAGAATGAGAATCACATCGACTTACTGTCGAGGTTGAAGGGGGAATGAGAATCACATCGACTTACTGTCGAGTTATCGAGGTTTAAAGTGAATGAGAATCACATATATGTGGTCACAATATGTGGTATTGCTGCCCACAATTTAGAGTTGCAAGTTTAAAATGTTTTCATTATTGGACGTGTATTTTAAATGTAATATTCTTTAATTTAAACGATGTCACGTAATTACAATAATTGTCAAGTAAAAGCATTGACAACATGAAAAAAAACACATTAATTGATCATTTTTTCTGCTCAATATTTTGTCCACGCGAGATTTTGTCCGGCGATAGTTTGGCCGCGAGTGTTTGACCCCAAACCCTGGTTTATAAATTTTGTTACAAAATGACAATTTGTAACAAACGTTTTTTGTTTGTCTAGCTTCACTTTTAACACAACGAGCTCCAAAAATGTGGAGATTTCTTAAACTTTCCTGTAATTAAAAATTTTAGGGCGACAATTTTTCTCTAAAACATACAATCACTAGTTTTAAATATAAAATTTTTAAAAAAGCAATCTTTAAAACTTTTTATATATATATATATTATAATTGTAAAAATGATTGACTCATTTGGTAATTTCCATGATGGCCTTTGCTATCCTTACGTCATAGAACTCAACCAATTAAACATTTCCAGCCGACTTTACTCGGAGCCTGAAATTTAGGTTTCTGCTTTAAAATTTAGACGTGCGTCTAAGTACATAATATCGGTTATAAAGTGTTTATAACACACACACACACACACACAAGCGAACCGTACTTAATATTATGACTGTACTGAACGTATGTACTGAAAATTATCAGGAAAAGAAAATTTTCTGCTCGTCATCTGCAAAAATTTGGTCGACCGGGAGATCGGATTTGTCGAGCCCTATATATATACAGGGTGTCTCAACACCAGGGTTGCAAACATCAAGGAGTGGTAGGGTACACCTAGACGAACAATATTTGTCATAGAACCTAGGGTCGCAAACCACTCACAGTACTAGTTCTAAAACCGTCCAGCATGCACAAATAGTGACAACCAGTGCATGAGAAGCGCAAAATGCGATGTCCTAATCATCTATGCACTTGAGCAGCTGACCTGAGTTTTATCTGGTACTTTTCACGCACTGGATTGGGAAGGGTGGCCGCCGGAGGCGACACTGTAATCCGAGACTGGACTTTATTATCCTCGCTGTGCTTGCGCCATAAGAACTTAGCCAACCAACCTAAGGGCTTTTGTTTTAATCGACCACCGTTTAACTGGCTCCCTCCGTCCGCTCAGCTGATATTTCAAAGCGACGGAGCTTACGAAACAAACAAAAAGCACCGATTTTTCAAAATAAAGAATAAGCCTTCTATTATGCAGATATCTAACACCTAGCGACGCACTTACGTTCGAAATTTAATCAATGTTTAATTTTTCTTCGTTTCAATAGTTCCAATTGTCTTCATAATTCTAATTTAGAGGTTGTTCGTCATAATACATGAATTTTAGCATTCTTTTTTGTGAACGGTTCGGTTTTCGAATCCGCCGGTCAAAGACCCTGTCCTACCATGGCCGATTAAGAGGTAGTCTAGTGCAGGTGCGCCAAATCGCTCACTAAACGAATTGGTAAACGAATTTGCCAACCTCTGATAAATGAGCAGACTGTTTCAGTGATTCGGTCATAGGACGCTTGGCGCACTGCTAGTTCGTTTTTTTATTGTGCGTCCTGGGACTGAATTATGAGTCACCTGGAACGGGACCGACGGCTTAACGTGACGGCTGAACCAAGGTGCATCTACGCAACACCACGCTTATTTATAATTTGGCACGGCAGTAATGTTCGTAGCTATTGCGTCGCAAACGTGGTGCGTATTCAAATTTCTGGTCACGTTAAGCTGCCGATACCCTGTCTTTTACGAAAAATTCTGTCATGTTAAAACGCCGATATACAGTCTTGGACGAGAAATTCAGGTCAGGTTAAGCCACAACACCACCTAGACGGCTCATTTTGTAGCGTTGGGGCGCTGAACCAATATACATCAACAAATCTTACCGTCTTTTATCGCTGATAATGAATATTTAAATGAACTAACGTTCTGTAAAAAGCAAAAGATTGAAAGGTTTCATGAAGAATTACAGTATAGGATTTTTTTTTAATTATTATTATTTACTGGCATATCGGGGTGCGTGAGTTGGTGTCTGTCCCTAAAGTCACCAACGTAAAGGCTTAATCGAAAAAATGGATGGTTAGGGGAGGACGTGGCATCACAAATCCAAAAGTTGGAAGGGGCGATATTTCTGCGTATTTTTTACTTGAATATTTATTTCATTTGCATTTAGGCAACTATTTTCTCAAGATCATCATTTATGGGATTGGGGCCCCAACGCCATCGTAACTATGCGCGCATATATGGGGGGGCAGAGGGCCATCGAGCCCCCCACCTAGCCGTTTAAAAATTTTATTTGCCCGAACCTGCTATGCATTTACTTTCAAAAGTTTTACAGTCACATTTTAAAATAAGGTACTTTTTAGCTCATTACTAATTGTCAAGCAATATCAATTATTTTTGTAGCGTTTTGGTATCTTGTACATTCACAAAAATTCTCGACAGCTTTGAGAAGGAGGTAATATTTATTTCCGCCACACCCTGCCAAAAAAAAGTACTCGTATGTATGTCCAGGTACCAGTGTAGCTCAGTAATGGTCAATTAAAATTGATGGTTTTGTCATTGATTAAATGGAGAGTTTACAGAGCTACGACTCCATATATTCGTATATATATATATATATAAAAAACTGAATTACAATTGGAGTTGTGACCCCATCACCCCATTGCCTACGCCAGTGGAAATACACTAATTAGAATGGCCCTGCGGTGGCGCAGTGTGGTAACGCGTTCTCCTATTGCGCGGCTAATCCGGGTTCGACTCCCAGCAGTGCAAAAAGAACGCTTACTCAGAGATCTCATAAAGATCGCACTGCTCACTGTAGTCCGGGGTTTGGTTCCCTAGGCCTTAAGAGGTTCGGATTCCTCGGAAAACAGTAGGTCCCGGCGCAGCATGACCACTGTAGTCTTTGAGCCGTAAAACCAAAAAGCAACCAACCAACTAATTAGAATGAGGTTAGTCGTACTAATAAAAATTCTCAGTAGTCCGATGCATGTAATATGGGAAATAGGTTTCATATCCCTTTTTCTTGCCTTCGACTGGACTCTACTTGAGGTGTTGTCCCATCCACTTTGGGCATTGGGGTGCGCAGGGTGTGTTGATGGGGGTTGTAACCCCCCATTGCAATGAAATTTTGTATATTTAACATAGGAATATGTGAGTTGTAGCTCTGTAACCCCCCTTACGAACTTTCTGCGTACACCTATAAATTTGGGGTTTATATGCAGGCCGTGATATCCATTTCTATACATTCTCTTCTTAAGTGGATCCATTCAATCACTAACTCCTTTTTTAATTCTTATAACCTTTTCCTGGAAATACAGAGTCGCCATTTGCCTCCAACCCTCTTATTTCTACCATACACGAACAACAATATAGAAAATACTGTCCGTTCACGAAAAGTAGTCCGATGAAACAGCTAGAAATAACGGTAGGTGACGTCACAAACGGCCTAGCCGATTACAGTAGAGGGGGACCCAATTTCAGAACTGGATTTTAGCGAACGTTTGTCGGCGCCAAAAACAAGGTCTGAAATGAAGTCCTCCTCTTCTGTAATGGGATAGTCCGTTTGTAACGTCACCTCCCGTTATTTCTAACTGTTCCATCGGACTTCTTTTCGCGAACAGGGACAGTAGTTTATTGCTATTTATTAAACGCGGGTGTCGAAAATTATTGAGCAATAATAAATTCCCCCACGAAAACTCACAAAATTCTCGCCCCGGAGGCTTTCTTGTGTTGACCATTATTTGGCAATTGTGTTATCCCTGCGGAGGGTAATAATATCTTACATCCTTATATACGGAGAAAGAGAGCGTTGTTTCCTGTCCTCGTTCGTCTAGCGGTCAAGACACGCTGGGCCCCACAGAGGGAACCCTGTGTCGAATCTAGGATGGGAACGGCGTCTCTTTTCCTTTTAAAACAAAAACAAAAATCTCTAGTTTGAGCTATTTATACGTGGGTGCTGAAAATTATTGTGTAATAGTTTATTGTTGTCGAAATTTTCCAAATGAAATATTTCCAAATAAAGAGGGAAACCGGGTGTGTTTTAAACAAGTCATTATGCAAGGTATAACGCAATATAAAAAGAAACACAAAATTAAAATACTTTTTATTGTTTTGAAGATTATTTCATAAGACAGGTTTACTTCAATTTTTCTTCTTATCTTAGTACACGACCTTGTTACCAAAAGTTCCATTTTCTATTCTTTGGCGCACCTTCGTTGAGGCTCAAGGTTAACATACACGCATCATTTTCTGCGTAAGAAAGTTCACCAATGAAAACATTTCCTTTAATTCTTCTTGAAGAAATTTCTCCATTCAACCGTTTCATCTTTTTGAGCATCATAGATAGACCAGTTCTTGCTCAAGATCATGACCGGTGGCAAATGCGCAAGGGCACAAGGAAACCGGCGCCAAATTTTAATGCGCTTATTTTAAATTGCGCTTATTTTAAATTATAATTATAATATTTGCATTTATGCTTGTTTAAATTGAATTTGCCATCGTCTGTTTGCATTTATATATCTATACTTTTATATCAACGAAACGTCAACGTGTAAAAATAAACATTTTAAAGACTGAATCAAAATCTTGGAGCATTATATATATGTGCAAAAGGAGGATGTTAAAAAAAACAACAAGAGTTTGGCAATACATCAGTTTTTAGCTCTTGGAAAATTGTCAGAGGCGGGAGGGGGGTAAGGATTTTTTTGGGGGGGGGCTGAATCTGCTAAATTGTCGGGTAGACCCGTAAATTCTGTCCTTGGCAACGCTCAATATTAATGAGATTTAATCATTAATGTCTTTACTACAAGACTAGAGAAATTACCCAACACTTTCATTGGCTATTAATGTTGTGAGGGGTGCGGAACTGTTACGAACGTCATGTGACGTATGCTGTTTTGTATAATGTATTGAACTTAGATGGCGCACAGTAACCTGGGTATAAAACTTTGGATTTTCCATTGGGAAACGACTTATTTCTTATTTAACGTCAGGCGCCATACAACTGTATTATGTTGGGCAGTTACGGCCATTCACTTTATATTCTTCGTAAGGTATAGTTCGTTCGCGGAAAGTTGACCGATGGTACCATTAGAATTCACGGGAGCTGACGTCACAAACGGGCTAGTTTATTACCACATGGGGGGGAGGACGTCATTTCAGAACTGGTTGTTGGCGCAGACAAACGTTCGCTAGAAACCAGTTCTGAAATGACGTCCTCCCCTCTGCTGTAATGATGTTCTCCCCCTCTTCTGTAACGACATCCTCCCCTCTGCTGTAATGAACTAGCCCGTTTGTGACGTCAGCTCCCGTGAATTCTAACAGTACCATCGGTCAACTTTCCGCGAATGAACTATAACTAGCAAAGTATAATTTTTAGTTCTTTTAACTTTGTTACGTTTTCGTTAGAAAAAAAGTTTAAGTTTGCGCCTAAAAAGCAGTTCTGCTGGTTCCACCTTTAATTTAAGGTGGTTGTCACCACCTTTAATTTAAGCAAAATGGAGCCAGGTCTTTTTTAAGCAACATACTCAAATATAGTGGCGCTGTTTACACGCAGGGGCGGACCGGACCGTCGGCCAACCGTCTTCTGGGCCGGTGCTCCTTCATGGCTCACTTGCGCCCTCTGGACTCGCAGACCGGTGATCTAAGGTATGCGCACTCCGAGAGGACCCAGTCCGCCCCTGTTTACTCGTAATATTAACTTTGTGGTGATGTAGCTATAATGCATTCGTCCGGAGAATAGAAATAGGGTTTTCAATTGCTTAAGACAACGAACATTTGTCAGTTTCCTATGGACTCCATAAGTCTGATGCTTCATTTCATGGGCATTAGAAATTCTGACGCTTTGGAAAAACTGAAATCATTCTGGTGAAACGTTGTCTTAGATTTTCTTATGTCGTGAAATACAAAACAAAGAATAATTCCATTCTTATTTAAAATTAACATTATCTAATTCGCTTATTCCCAATAAATAACTTTATTTAATTTAAAATTTATTATATGCTATTAAAAATGTGTTTAATTTTTTATGTTCAGAAGTTTTACTGCGCATTATAGATTCTCTAACTGCTTGGTTTTCAGAGCTGAAGGAGAGCCAACAAGATATGTATGTAATGTGTGTGTGTGTGGTGCGCAAGTGTGGGTGGGAAGGGTGGCCGCCGAAGGCGGTAATGTAATCCCAGATATGTATAGTAGCGTTGCGTCAAATCATTCAATATCCGAACAACGGAATGAGTCTGCTCATTTAGAAGTAAAATCGTTTATTCATTTGCTTGACGAACGATTTGATATACCCGAAAAGTGCAGGCGAACTATGGAAAAATAGCTGTCATACAAAAGCCCCCCACCTCTGGACATTCTTCTTACCTACAGAGGCTCCAATATGTGTACTTCTAGGAGGAGAGGGCTGAGAAAAATTATTACTTTCTTCTCAAGGCTGTCAAACATTTTAGTGAATGTACAAGATACTAAAATGCTACAAAAATAATTGATACTGCTTGACAATTAGTAATGAGCTAAAAAGTACCTTATTTTAAAATGTGACTGTAAATTTTTTTTAAAATAAATGCACATCAGAATCAGGGAAATCAAATTTTTGAACGGCTGGGGGGTCGATCCCCCTGCCCCCCCCATATGGGCGCCCGTGTCCATATACCCAGTTCTATGAAATATTCTTATCAATAAAATACATATGAATCCTGGTTTTCAGGTATTTTGATGAATTTGTAAGAATTATGTTTGTTTTTGGATGGCGCAAGAGCATCTGGGCTATACTTGTAAGAATTATGATCCCATTTATGTGTACCACTCGTTTCCAAAAACGTTGTAAAGTTCAAAGCTTCTGAACGACGGATATTGAACAGATATAGAATTGGGACTCTTCAGAAAACTTTGCAAATATTCCTTTCCTTATACATGCAATTACAAAATTCTGCGTTCGGTGGGACCTGAACCCACGACCTTCCACTTGCCGGGCGGATGCTCTACCCACTGAGCTACGAACGACAATATATAATCTCTTTACGAACGTATATATACTGTTGCCAGTTATATGCTGCAACGTGCATTTCGATCAATTTAATACCAGTCTCTTTGCAATTTGGTTTAAATAGTAGTCCATGTACTACACCATTCTGCGAAATAACTGGCAACAATATATATACGTTCGTAAAGAGATTAGATATTGTCGTTCGTAGCTCAGTAGGTAGAGCCTCCGCCCGGCAAGTGGAAGGTCGTGGGTTCAGGTCCCACCGAACGCAGAAATATTTATTTTCTTTCGAACGTTTCACCATCTAATCACGCCATAACATCGGCGCTGGTATCACTACGCCAATAAACGTTGATTGATATTGTTGTTTGATTTAATATACATTTGTCCCTATTTTCAAGGCGCTACAGCACCTTTCCTTCAAATGCCATCAACGTTCTTCACGCCCCTGAAACTGGAGTTTGCAAATAATCAGCCTAATATAAGTATGATCTCGTTTTTGGGCAGTTTGTCCTTTCCTCGTTTTTAGATTTCTGGGATGTTTTCACGCTATTATGATTTGTCATTCTGAAAGAACTGTTAGTTTAAATCCCATGGTAATTGAAATCGTCTTAATGTTGAAGATAAATTATGGTGGTGTCTCTCGGAAAGCGGGCTCTATGACGTAGGGCGCTCTCATTCAAATTCCCGTGCTGTGCGCCCCTCATTGTTAATGCGTAGAAGTATTCACGAATAACCAGAATTGCAAAGCTATCCCAAATGCAATTTCCTTTTTGCATAGTGTCGGACCTTGGAAAACGTAGCAGCCACACAATCTGTCTGGGGGCGGGCGTGAGTCGTCAAGAGACACAAGGTTGTTGGGCAGGGCTATAAAACTCACGGATTTATGCGTACCGTCACGAAATATCCTCATCGTTAATTTGAAAACCAATGTCGTGTGCTTTAAGAAGTAAATCCCTTCCTGTAACAGCTACGTTTTAATCATACTGGTTCGGAGGGATATCGTCTGCGCCGTTGCAATAACAAAACAGTGAGTATAATGAATGCTCTGGGAATTATATAAATGCTCTGGAATTATATAAATGCTCTCATTTTTGTTGCCATTTTATATACAGGACTATGCAGTGACTGGACAAAAAATATATATATATTTGTCTTTCTTAAGAGTATTCTGTTGTTATGGTTTCTAAATTTTAGAGCAAATGTTTTGGCCTATAGATATGTGGTTCGTAGAGTGATATGTAAATTTATTAATATAAAATTCGATTAGTTTTACTTTTATATTCTACGATTCCACAGTTATGAGAGAGAGAGAGCAGGGCGGATTAGGTCTTCTCAAAGGGTGCATACCTTAGATTATCGGAAAGATGGCACAATTCCCCACCTAGAAAAAGAAAAATTCTAAATGAATAATGTGTTAAGCGTTTGGTGGGTACCATAGCATCCATTCTCTCACAGGGAATACAGCGTTACTTTCGGCGATCAACCTTCCTAGCACCTTACCTACATAAAGATGGATAGACATACAGCAGCCTCTAGATCTAGAGGTGAGTTATGCCATGACGCAAGATGTCGTTCATCTTGCATCGTGAGCTATGCTAATCGAATTAACACTGCCGAGATATTTTCCGAAACCTGAAGTTTCCTTAATGTAAGGGTTTATGAAGACTTAAAAATAGAATTTTGTTCTAATCCAATTTTTTTCTAGTTCATCCATAATCACCACATCAGAAAACAAAATCCAGTTGTCTATATTAAACAAATTAACTACGAAGTATAATTTTTTAAATTTTATTCAAAAATTTAAATAAAAGAGCAATGTAAGTAAAATAATCCAGTACTATGCTTTAGAGTAAATTAAAAATAAAATTCTAAGCAACGTAAAGCATGCTGTGAGTATCATCTAATATCGATTTTAATAATTATCATGTAATGTGGAAATTTATTATCATGATGCTAATATTTGTCATTCAATATTGATACTGATAATTGTTATGCACTGTTGATATTAATTGTTATCAATATTGCATGACATAACTTTGACATTAGTGTTTATTACGTAACCATAAAAATTAGTATTCACGTTATTTATGCAAAATAATCGATTATTACACGATATTGCATGGTAATCATTCATAGTATGCAAATAAAGTTAATACTAATGATCCTTATTTAACATTATGGAATGAAATCTGTATACAACGATTTTCTAAGGGCTGGACATGGTTATAGATAACCATGTCCAGCCCCTACATGGTTATAGATAAGACACGGTTATAGATAAGGTTGAACCTGATGTACTGTATGTTTGTCGGGCAGGGGCGCCGAGAGTCAACTCGGCCCCCCCAGGCTCATTTCGAAAGGACCCCATGACTCCTTCCCTGGACAGTGGTATATATTTTTCTCAGGGCCGCTCCCTCCCCCCACAGCATAGGTCCTTACCAGCGCGAGCTCTTAGACTTCATCTAGGCTCCTGAGCTGCAGCCCCTGCAGCCCTCCCCCCACCTCGTCGGCTCTGCTGTCGGGTCCGGGGAAAAATACCATTACATATAGATTTATCATTATAGACAACATCTTCATATACAGATTGCACTGTACTGTGCCGTCCAGTTTCCTTTGGATACCAAAAAGTGAAAATGGAACAATCCAAAGTAAACAGCAGCAGCAAAATTGGTGCTGATGGATTCCAATTCTTGTTGCTAGTGGTAAGAGCTATTATCAACCAAGGTTTTGTCCTATTTAACGAACTCGAACAACGGGAAATGGAAAAAATGTCGTGATGAAACATTAGAACGCAGCCCTTTAACGTGTTTAATAAAACGGTTCACAACAACCCTCTATTATATTAAGTGCTAAAAGTTTACTAAAGCGTTCATTTATGTACATACTTGTTTTTTAATACTCTTACCATGCCGAGAATTCGTGATGTAACTGTGCATCAATCACGCGGAATTTAATTAAAGGATTTATACGAATTAAAATAAAAGGAATATATAAGGAGGTCTGTCGTGAAGTAGGTCATTTGGGGAACGTGGAAGTTTTACAAACTCTGCGGAGAAATCTTGTTTTTAAGAGTCGAGTATGAATATAATATTCAGGTAGTTATGTATTTGATTAATTTGCCGTTTTAATAGAATTCACTCAAAATGAAAAGAATGTTTATTGTTGGCTTACTTTTTTGGCTGCTTTTGTATTTATAAATTTCGCCAATTTTTTTTAATACACAGAGGTAAGGAATACATATGGAGGTTATACAATATTTCTATATACTTTTTAATTTGAAAGCTATACTTTTCCTTGAGCTATTACGCAAATAATTACAAAATAGTCAGTTAAAGACGGCAAACGTATAATTAATTTCAAGGTAATTAATTAAAAATGATATTTATAGAATTAATTGCAAAATAATCAATAAAATGACAATTATAGACATTTAAATGCTTATGTAAATGTTGTTTTTATTTAAACTTCTTTAATAATTTGTTATTGGACATTTCTCGTCCTATTATGGTCCTTCAACATTGTCTCCTCAAAAATAAATGAATAGTATATATTTTAATGTTTTATAATATACATATTTTAATGTCTTATAATATACATATTTTATAATATACATATTTTAATGTCTTATAATATACATATTTTAATGTCTTATAATATACATATTTTAATGTGTTATAATATACATATTTAATGTCTTATAACATACATATTTTAATGTCTTATAAATATACATATTTGTAAGAATTTGATTTAATTAAATTCTTATAAATATTTATTATACGACATTAAGAATAATTATTAATTAAGAATAATTATTAATTAAGAATAATATTATAAGAGATATTAAAATATAATTAAATTAGGAATTTGATTTAATTTAATACACGTCTTATAGCAGCGGTCGCCAACCGGTGGTCCGCGAGAGAATTTTGGTGGTCTGCAGAAAAAGCTGGACATTATTTGCATTTTTAATGTTTTATTAATAACAAAACAAAAATAATATTCTAAGAAATTCTCATATTCTGAATGACAATTTTTGCTTTTGTATTGCACTAAATTCACGAAATGTGCTTGATAGGATTCTAAACGTTTAAGTACTAATTTCTAACTTTCTGTTAAAATAATTAATTGTAAATTTTTATATCTATAGAATGTACTTGAGATAATTATCGGCAATTAGTGAAAAAAAACCTCACTTGTGACAATGTGGTTATCAGGAGAAGCCCTGTGTATTTATCTTTTATAAAAATTCATATTGGTGGTCAGCGGGATTTAAAATTATGAATTTGGTGGTCCGTGAGGTCCGAAAGGTTGGCGACCGCTGTCTTACAATATATATTTTAATGTCTTATAATATACATATTTTAATGTCTTACAATATACAATTTTAATGTTTTGTAATATACACATTTTAATATCTTACAAAATACACATTTTAATTTCTTTTAATATACATATTTTAATGTCTTTTAATATGCATATTTTAATGTCTTTTAATATGCATATTTTAATGTCTTTTAATATGCATATTTTAATGTCTTATAATATACATATTTTAACGTCTTTGTAATTCAAGCAAGCTATCATAATGGAACCATATGCACAGATAATTAGATGCCTTTTTGTATTTTTTATATATGACATATGCAAGACCATGTTCAAGGAGTGGGAGGTGAGGTTAACCCCCCATTTTAATGATATTATTGGCTGTAAAATAAAATTCCCAATTAAAAAATGTTTTGTTCGTATCAACTCCCCCTTTTTTTTTTATCAAAAATACCCTCTTTTTTTTTTTAATTCTGCATATGAGTCTGGACATCTGCGGTGTTTCAAACGAGATCTTTATATAAATATAAACACGTGAATGAATTCTAGACAAAGATTCTATAGATTCTGTTGATAAATATTTATATATATTCAACAAAATTATTTAGTTGCTGGTAGTAGAGACATTGCTGCGACTTTACCAGGAATTTAAGAAGATTGGAAAGTTACAAATTGACGGCAAAGCGAGCTAGAAAAACGATTACGGTGAATAGCAGAATACCTTCTAATTAATAAGAAATGGTGTTTGGTGTACTCACGAAAGATAAATAGTTGGAGCTAATCACGAACGTTAGTATATAAGACATTGTTATGGAAAGCACGTGAAAATTGTTGTATAATATTTGTATCAACTTGCAATAGTTTTTGCCATGTTAAAATTGAACATTGCAATACCTGATGTTAAAACCGTGTCTTACGTTAGTAGTAAGTTTCACAGGGTGTAAAAAATAAATATAACATAAACAAAGATAATAAAAAATAATAATAAATATAATAAAACAATACATAAACAAAAATACTGTAACATACTAAAGCAAAAACATACTAAACTGTAACATACTAAACAAAAACATACTAAACTGTAACATATAAACAAAATACTGTAAATGTTAATACATAAACAAAATAATTCAAAATATAATAAATATAATAAAAATAATAATAAATATAATAAATAATGGCAAATAATAAAATAAATATAACATAAAACAAAATATTGGAATTGACGCTTTCGAGGTTAGGATCAGGCCAAGACGGAAAAACTCATTGCGTATTACTTCATTTTTAGTGCAAGATCCACTTGCGGGAAATGGCGGCTCAATTGCCAGTCTCGTTGAGATTAGATAACGTTGAAATAATGTTTCAGTTAGATGCGGACCAGACGAAAAACTTATGACAAACAAATTCACTTCTTCTTGACAGGGCCGGTTTTAGTAAGTAAGTAGACATGGGCGGCCATATAGGACCGCCAATTAAAGAGGGACACGTGCGTGCATTCGCGCTCAGTTGACGCGTGATACCGTTAGCAGACGGGTTAGTCCATTGCAGTTTAGGGAAGGCCGTCTTGGAGGAACTGGTTTTTCCCGCGCGAAAAACCAGTTTCGGCAAGACGCCCTTCCCTAAACTGCAATGGACTAACCCGTCTGCTAACGGTATCAGGCGTCAGGTCTGCGCGAACGCACAATACATATATTTTTATTTATAACCTCCTTCACTTGCTCTGCAGGGATCTGGGGTTGTCATTAAGCTAAATTACAACTGGAGTGCGGACTCCATATTCAACAGCCCAGCGGCACCTGAAGCCATTTTTTTTGCTGCGGAAGGATACACTTTGTAAGCGAGTTAGGCAAACAATCCGTGAACGAGCATCGAAACCTAATCCCGTTAATAATACCCGCTGTTAAAAATTTAGATTTAATTTAAAGATACAATATTTCACAACTAGTGTGTGCATAGGCGTAACTAAGGGGTTAAATATAGCGTAAACTGGGGGTGGGGAGGAACAAAAACCCAAAATTGCAAAGGTATGATTTTGCCTCCTTTCTAAAAAAATTGGGGGTAAGTAGCCCCTCTTTGCCCCCCGCCACATTACGCCTGTGACTGTGTATGTTTTAGATTAGCCTTTTTTATATACTGTGTGGTATATATATGCTTTTTAAATTCGAAAATTATCAGTTCGACTTTTATATATCATATGTATGATGTAGAATTTATATATCACTTCTAAACTAACTAATCTTTGAAGGTTAATTAACTAAAGCATACACTAATGATCATTAATTTATAAATTTGTAGAAAAACACAAAAATAAGCGTTGAATATCGGTCTGTTAACTGAGTATATAGTTCTCAACTAAAATCCAAATTATTCTTACTTCTTAACACAATTTGAAAATAAAAGACATTTTCACCAAAAGTCCTGCGTTATTTCTTTGCTTTACATTAACTTAAAATGAAATAGTTCCTTTATTTTTTATCCTTAAAAGTATCCGTTAACATTACAAGTCACATTGAAGCTGGTTGTTTGCCTACCGCGTATAAATAAATGTGTGTTGAGGTCCTTCGGAAACGGCACGGTCAGTCTGCTGATTGATTGATTGTTTGGCTTTTTTATGGCGCAAGAGCATCTGGGCTATACTGCGCCAAAAGTCAGTCTGCACTCCGGTTGTCATATAGCTAGCTCAGTGGGGGTTGCCAATAGCCGGGCCTCCAAAAGCAGCCATTTTCGCCAAACCTATAATGGTTTGAATATCAATTTATACGTATTGTAACATCCCTTATATACTATACAATAATTTTTGCCACCCACGTATTAATTACAGCTCAAACTAGAGCTTATGTAATTTTGGAGAAAAAGAGACGCTTTCCCCATCCTGGATTCGAACCAGGGTCCCTCCGTTTAGCCCGGAGTGTCTTGGACCGCTAGACGAATGAGGACAGGAAACAACGCTCTCTTTCTCCGTATGTAAAGATGTTAAGGTATTATTACCCTCCGCAGGGATAACACAATTGCCAAATATGGTCAACACAAGAAAGCCTCCGGGGCGAGATTTTTGTGAGTTTTCGTGGGGGAATTTATTATACTATAATTTTTGCCACCCACGTATTAATTACAGCTCAAACTAGAGCTTGTGTAATTTTGGAAAACACTTTCTTGGCCCATGCATAACTTTGGCAATTGTATTTATCAAATATCTATTTCTCTATATCTATCTGTCTTTACAATTTAAGATTCATAAAGCATTTGGTCTTCTATAAATAAGCATTAGCCAGGATTTTTAGAGTGTTATGATTGGGGAGAGTTTACAGCACTGGCATACGCAGAGATTGTTAGATGAGTTATAACCCCACATTGCTAGTGCTATACATTTAGTTGTATCTTTATTGGCCCAAAGACATTCTACGTTTGTATAGTTTAGTACCAGATTTCGTTTCGTAATATG
>QLNU02014176.1:67018185-67032876 GCA_006491805.2 Dysdera silvatica
GTTAAGCTGGCAGAAATAATTTGCTCGTTATGATAGTAGATTGGTTATATCGGTGTTCGCTATAACCGAGTCCATTGCGTATGCGAAGATTTGTTTGTTTGGATTTTTATGGCGCAAGAGCATCTGGGCTATACTGCGCCAAACATGGTAAAATCAAAGACTGTCCGCGTATGCGAAGATATGCGTCCTAATAGAAAGCAATGTGGAACAGCATTATCAGTGCCCTAGATTTGTGGAACAAGGGACGATCAATATTTAATATAGAATTTGATAACTGGTAAAATTTTGTCACTAATGTCGGAGTGTGAAGGAAAAGTAGTAAAAGAAAAGAGAACAGAAAGAAATAAGTAGAAGAAAGGTAAGAATGGAAATAAGAATAGTAAAGTTAAGGAAAGGAGGTTAAAAGAATAAATTGGAAGAAGTTAAAGAAAGTAACGAAAAAGGAGAAGAATAAATAAGACGAAAAGTAAATTGAAAGTAATGGAAAAAAGAGTAAAAATTGGTTAAACTTAACAATAACAAAAGAATTTAGCAACATTTTGAGAATTATTATTCTCTTCATCAAGCGAAGTATAAGAAAGCAAGATTATGATAAAAGAATACAACTGTTCTTATTTTAGAAAATTCGATTGCAATTTGAGATAATGATATCGAAAATTTCACCTGAAAATCGAATAGTTCAAAATATTTATTTACGCATTTCAGAAACTGCTTACTTCAGTTATTGTGCTATCATTTATCATTTATATTTTTATTTATATTCTCTTCGGTCATTGTGCTATCAGTTCAAAATGCCTTTTCAAGAACTGGAAACAAACATTTCAATGCTATTTCTGTTGTGCAATGTTATTGTGAAAAGTACCATCGCATTTTAAGTAGACATGATATTGATCATTTCCGTGCGACCCAATGAGCAGAGCCATGACAAAAACATTCAAAAAGGAAAAGAGATTGTTTTTCGGAGAATTCGATAACCTAAATGGGAACCTTCGCTTTTGTTGTAAGCAGACCAATGAAAAAAAACAAAAAATCAATCGATCACAACATTCATCTCCAGGCATGTGTTTACAAAAACATTCGAAGGGCAGCAACTGCAAATACTTAATTTATTCTAGTCTAGTAGTCCATATATTTTATAAATAAATAATTGCCGAAAACCTGGAAAAGTTAACCATCGTTGACCACATTATTCTATTAAGGTTACTCAATTTAATTTATGAGAATTAAAAAGCTTGTTTATTTTAGCTTATTATGCATATTAGATCGTTAAAATGTAATGCGCAAGAGATTCTCTTGGCAACGTCTTTTTAATTAACGGCTATCTTTGTTTAACGAAGTCTTTTTTGTAGTCCAGACAAATATTTCGTAGAAGTGTACACATTCCGATTAATGTCTTTTTCTGTTTAACGACGTTTTTAGTAGTCCAGGCAACTACTTCGTAGAATTACATACATTCTGATTACGTTTTTTCCTGTTTAATGGAGGTTTTTCCTGTCCAGGAAAATACTTCGAAAAATTGCACACATTCCGATTAACGTCTTTTTCAGTTTACCGATATTTTTTACAGACCATGCAAATACTTCGTAGAATTACACGTATTCCTGTTAACGTCTTTTTCTGTTTCACGACGGGTTTTTTTCAGCCTAGGCAAATACTTCGTTGAATTACATACATCCCGATTAAAGGTTTTTCAGTTTAACGACGTCTTTATAGTTCGCGCAAATACTTCGTAGAATTACACATATTCCGATTAACGTATTTTTTCTTTAACGACGTTTTGTCAGTCCAAGCAAATACTTCGTAGAATTACATATATTCCGGTTAACGTCTTTTTTCGTTTAAAGACGTTTTTCGCGGGTCCGAAGACGGTGAACATAACCTCTAAGGCACATAAATTGTATTATGAGAAGGATAATTAAAATAATAAAGATAATTAAAATAAGAAGGATAATTAAAAGAAGAAATATAATTAAAAGAAGAAATATAATTAAAAGAAGAAATATAATTAAAACAAGAAAGATATTTAAAATAAGAAGGATAATTAAAATAAGAAAGATAACTAAAATAATAAATTAAAAAATTATTAATTTTTTAAATTCCTTTATACTTACTGTTTTTCGCTGTACACATTATAAAACCGTTATCTTTCACCGGAAAAGGTTTTTCATTAATCCCCATAAATATCTAACCTTAGCCGTAAGGCCGCAGTCTGGATTTAATTTCGGGGAGGGTTCAAAAATTTTTACAGCATGTATCGATACAATCACAGCATGCAAGGCCGTAGCCAAGTCCCATTAAAAATTTAGTTTCAGTGGGCGACCGGTCCTTAAGATCTCCCTCCCTCTGGATACGGGCATGCTTAGCCGTTCGTTTTCCTGTTATTCGCACCTTCCCATTAACTCCATCTGTCTACCTTATCTGATGATGTTTCCACGCTTCTCAAAGGCCTCTTAGTAACCAGTTTCGAAATTTCGTTATCCATTGCTCATCAGTTCTAGAGTTAAGGTGTAGGTGAGTCTTCACGTCCATCAAATTAGCTTCATCCAACACCCAAACAGGCAGGTGCCACATCTTCTTAGTTAACCATACACCTCTTCATGAAAGCCACATGCTTGAACGATAACGACATCTTTAAGAATGATACCACGCCTTGTTATCGTGATAAGGAGGTGAATAATTAGCTGAGAGAGAGAGAGAGAGAAAGAAGGTGGGGAGTGAAGATCTAATAAATCATATTCACTTAGTTGCAGAATTTATCCATGGTGTGTGTGTGTGTGCAGGCTGTGGTGCTAGCGATTAGCTACTCAATGTGCACAAAATGGCTACTACGTCTTCAGTGTGTATGATTGACTGTATCTTAGATATAACAGATTCTTAGTGAATTACGTCTCAAGCGAAGACGGGGATGCTTCATGTGATACATATGTGCATTTTTGATGTTTGTAAGAAGAGGGCTTTACAATCAATTATTTATTTTTTTTAACTTATGTTTTGAACTGTATGGAAACGAAAGTACTAGATATCAATCTTCTCGTATCAGTTTAAACTTTTGCAACGCGTTTTCTCCTTAGTAATTTTTTTTTTTTTATTCTTCAGATACTTCGCTGAAGGCACCTTTAAATTTATCCCATATTTCTTTTTACTAGAAATTCCTTCGCCTTGCCCTTTTATATAAAAGTTTATACATAAACTCAGTATAAAATAATATCATTAATATTAATATGATTTTTATCAATATATCATACCTACCTCTTACATTTCTTCACATAACGATCACTTATTGCAAAATTATAATTATTAACTTCCCATAATAGCAGAAGTTGTTTTTTCATTGGACAATCAAAAACGAATAGAAATAAAATACAGGGTACCAGGGAGGAAATTACATAAAAAGGTTAAACACTGATAAAATAGCAATGAAAAAGATCACCCAAGCTTTCGGACGTATCAGCAGCAGTCCTTCATCAGGAGTAATGATTACTTAAGAAGAACTGCGGTTGAGGCGTTAGAAAGCTTGGGTATCTTCTTCATTTGCTATTTTATCAGTGTTTATTTAACCTTCGTATGTAATAGGCTGGATTTCTCTTTGTTCCAAAAATGTTTTTCCCCTTCCCATTGACCGTGTCATTTTGAGTAAATGAATGAATGAACAAACAGAAACACTGAATATGAGAATAAAATTACTTGAGATGAGAGGCGGACACAGACTTTCATTTTGGGGGGAGTCAAGGACAGAATTTGCCATGGTCTTGGAATAAACACCCTTCATTTATCATGAAAGTTGGAATTTTTTACAGTGAAAAAATATATTTGGGGGTCATGACCCTGTCACCACCCCTATGTCCGCTTTTGCTTGAGATATATACTATATACACACAGTAGGACTCGTAAATAGCAAGGATCTTGTGACCAATTATTATATTTTTTATATATGCCTACTCGCTAAATTCAGTTTTAGAATTTAAAATTCTGAATTTCGAAAGCAAACCCTATGTTCGTTCAATGAAAATAATTTTCTTGTAGTGGTACGATGAATGGCAATGGCAATAAATAATTTGAAAACGAGGAGCTCGAACCTCATATAGAAACTTTTTCGTCTGCACTTAGTGAGCTCTTCGTTTTACGGGCTTCCTGAACTGTTGCCACTCAGAGAGTTTGGCAACAATATTTTTATAATTACAATTTCTGAAACTGGCAACGGTTTAAATTGTTTAATTTATTTGATGTTTTGCAATTCTTATACATAATTATTATTTCACTTTTTATATTTGGCAGCAATATATAATTGCATTCTGAATTCTCAAATTATGATCAGCCTTTGTCTCGTCAACCAGTATACATATATTAGCAAAGGCTACGCCAAAAAGTTGTACTAAACGCTTAATTTATTATTAATTTGTCTTCTCCTTGAGAAAATACTTACTTTCGATTAATTTAGATATGTTGTTTTTCTCGTCGGAGAGAAGGACCTCGCAATGCTATGCCTCTGCATTGCTATTAAATGTTTAATTGATTATTGGGTTGTCGTCCTTCTCTTTCGAGAACGCTTGTTTTCCCATATATAACGCTTACCCGTAACGAATGCTATAGAACATTTTGGCTTCTGAATAACGTCTTTGGTATTACGAACATTATGTGCCCAATGTTGGGCTTCGACCCTAGAATATATAGCCTGTTTAGGTAACACATGTGCATACAATATGCTTACATTAATATTTAGCTTTGAATTTTGTTAAGCATTTAGTGAACAACGTATTATATTATCATTTAAATTACAGAAAAATAAGATGCGCAACCGAGATATTATCTTATATCATGGTATATGGTATATTATTATATATACACCATGTCATATATACAGTGATATAATATATATATATGAAAAGTTATATGTAGTTATAAATACCAAAATAAGTTTTAGTTAGAGATGCTAAAAAGAAGGGTCTGTAGTTTGATTTGCTTTGCAATATTTTTACATTAAAATTTCGTCTTAAAAATATTTAGCACATTAAATACATGTTCATCAGTGTAATCCGGTGCTTAAAACAAGCTTTTATTGTGAACTTCAGTGCTTAAAAAAAGCGTATATTGAGGACTCCAGTGCTTAAAAAAAGCGTTCATTGTGAACTCTTCACTATGTGTTTTGAAAGAGATGAGAGTTCTCAGAGGTTCTCCAGTTTCTATTCACTGCTAAAAATTGCTTTGTTTTCGAAGTTTGATTTCCTTTAGAACTTTTTACATTTCATTTAAAAAATTATCCATTTTTTACTCGTTAAATTACACTCTCCAAAATTTTGTTTGCTAAAACCGATTAAATTGGATATTCCAGTTAACCATGATACGAAACAAAATCCATATTTCCTCGTTAAATCTGGAAATACGCTAAACATGGGTTCGTTATAAGTGGACCCTACTGTGTGCATATATATATATTAATTTCCCCCACCAAAAGATAAAGGCATGTCTTTACACGAAAGAAATTGCTTTTGCCCATTGACTTAGAGTTATATGATATATATGGGAAGTTTTTTAACAGTACTACGATGCCAGTGTATTTTGGACTAACTGAATTATTGAGAAGATGGATTCTTTTGTTTTCTTCAATAAATCGTTTTATTGCGCTTGTATAAATTTACTGAATTAAATAATACAAAAACAAATATCCTATCCTTATTGCCATTTAAATATTGGATAAAGTCATTAAATAACAATAATGAAAGATAAAGATAAGATTAAATCCTTTATGCACCGTAATTTACTAAATAAGCACAGAATTCTTAAGCTCATACTGGTTTGTTTGTGTTTTGAGGCGCAAGGATAGATAAGGCCATACTGCGCCAGGATATATGGTTTTAAGAGGAAGTCATCCTCTTTCGATTAGGGCATTGGTTTTCAAACTTTTAATAATGCGGAACCCTATTCTTACCACATGCTCAGCCACGGATCCCCTCTATAATAGATAATATTTAAGGAGAATCCGGCAGGATATTATTTACCACTGTTTGGATATAAACACAAAAATAAACAATAAGTAAGTATAAAAAGATAGGTAATGCCTTTCTATTGTTTCTGCGTGTTAATTATGTTTAGTTAGCTCTAAAAGTTTGTTTCTCATGGGGAAAAATTGCAGACTTCGCAGATTTTCTTAAAAATTTTGGCGATATTTTACATATTGCTTACGGAGCCCCTGGAGGTTTGTCGCGGTACCCAGGGTTTTCCACCCTGCTCAGTCCACTACTACTACCCAGGATTCCACGGAACGTACTCTGAGGAACCCTGACTTAAGGAATCATACCTTGGATTGCGGACGGAAAAAAAATCGGGCGAATGTAGATATCTGTTGGAATTGAACTCAGAATATTATTATTATGTTCGTTATATATTGTTGTATTACACAGCATCAAGGAGATAAGCACTATCCTCTTGATCTGGTTCTTGGTTCAGTTCAAGTCTCACCCAGAAACCTGAGAATTATTCAGTTATCTTATTAATATGTTGGCCATACCCAGTAAGGCAGTTTTTTGTAGGTCTGTTGTCGTTATGTCATTAATGTCCAGTTTTTCTAGGAAATTCTTTAAATTAGGTGTGATGGCCCCCAGTGCACCTATCACAATCGAGATGACTGTTACTTGTTTTTTCCAGAGTCAGTTTCTTGCCGAGTAATTATTATTATTTTGGTAGCCAAACGAGTTACAACTATACATTGAGGGCTGTAAGATCATTAAGTTGAGTGCAATAAATAAGAAATAACAGTATTAAACAAATTCATAAAGAAATGACACAACTAATGGATTTCCAATACCGATTAAAGTCATTCGATTTACTGCGAATGCTGTCAAGGTAGTACCATCACCTGTCCCCCTCCCTTTACTCACCAACGGTGTATATTGATCGTTGAAAGCCTGGATTGGACATATCTGTTATCGGCAGTGAGAACCATTGAAAAAAAAATAACCTAAGTATTTCGTGAAACAGATATTTCTCTAACACTGTTATTTTCTTTTCACATAGTTCTCTTTTGTAAGTATTACAGCCAGGAAAGCAAAGTCGATTAGTCAAACAAAACACCCTCTTATTGGTTTTGATATCAAAAGGAGATGACTCGTAGAAAATAGGTCATTCCATGACTTATGTCTAATGAAAAATACGTTGTGTGCTGACGACGAGTAAGTGGTGATTGGTTTTGCCCATAGGCAGACGTGGAAAATTCATAAGGAAAGGTAACAGGCTTAAAATGGGGGGGTTATAAAGCTGAAATTGCATGTATTCACATGTATATTGCATATAAAAAATATCGCGATGGGGAGAGTTAAAACCCTCATACACCCTCTGCATACACCAGTCAGTGCCGTATTTCCCAATAGGTTATACTAGGCTATAGACTAGGGCGGCAAAATTTTGTGTATTGAATCTGATATAACAAAAGCAATACCATACAATGATATAAGAAGATGTTTTGCCGAGAAATAAGCTAGATGTCATACTTTCCATTTAAATACCAATGTTCGATAGGCTTTTATTTTTTGCTAAAATTAAAATTTATTTCAATAAAATTGAATTTGATTTATTATATACCAAAAAGGAATAATGCTTCAATATAAGTTAATATTGTTTAATATTTACGTTTCAATTTATGAGTTTGTTTTTCAATACACTTACTGTCAATACAAAAATTTTGACGTATATTGAATGTAGCCATTTTGATGCTCCTACCACTGTTCGATGGGGCTAACGGGTAGGAAGAGGGCGGCAAAAATAGCCTAGGGGCGGAAAAATGGTAAATTCGCCCATGACGCCTGTGGTCTTGTCAGCCATTTGTTGTCGCCTGAGGATTTAAAAATTCGGAAAGTGGAAAATTTGCTATTTAATAAATTAAAATTCACGTTATGATTTGAATATGGTCATACAGAATATGATCAAGTGATTTATGTTTTCCTCATTAGTGTAGCTAGTTTTGATGTCTAGGTGGTGACATACCTCCCCGCTCCCAATGCTTCATACATAACATTCATTTATAATTTTCGCTTTTCTCGGCGGCTATAATTTTTCTAGGGTTGGCTAAGCTCCCCCTCCCCAGCGCCCCTAGTTAAGCCAATGATATTGTCGATAATTCTGTAAAAATTTGGTTAAGCTTATTCCCTTTCGTCTGCTTCTTTCAAGCCATAAAATAATTGGGAAGGCAATAAATTAACGCAGTTAAATAATAAATGTAATCGTTTATAGCTGTTTCAATAGTCCCGGGCTATTTTCGTCAGAACGTCCGACGACTACAGAATAGCTCAGGGCTATTGAAACAGCTGCAAACGATTAAATTTATTATTCAACTGTGTTGCCTTATCAGTTATTTTAATAGTGCACAGTGTCGTTGTCAAATTATATCAAACACGTTCAGACCACGTTTAGCTATTAATATGGCCTTGCATTCGTTGATTCTGTTAGGAAAGTTGTGCTAATAAAGTGTAATTAATAATTTGATAGTGATTTAGTTTATTTTATTTGTTACTACCTTACGCATTTCAAAATTTATTTTCTTAAAAAAAAATGATTTTCTAAAAAAGTTCCAAAATTAATAATGCAATATTAATTTCTTTATGTATGTTAAATGGAGTTTTTTTTAAACTCACTAAACTTCAGTATGAAAGAACATACTCACAATGAACTATTTGTATAAACAAAGACTCGTTGTTAATCGATCTTGCTTTGATCGACCGCCGCTTCAACCAACTTCTTTCGTCCCCTCAGCTGAACCCCCCCCCCAAAAAAAAACCCCGTGATGGTTGTAAAAAAAAATAATAATTTTTTAAGTCATGTGGTTTCCATTATGTTTTCATCTTATACCTCTTAACGTGCCCGCGTTCAAAATCTGATCGATGTCTGTTCCTTCGATTCGTTTTTCATCAGTCTTTAAAACAATACTACAGCATTTCCTTTTGTACATCTTCTCCTGTTTAAGTAAAAATTATACCATTTTAAAATCAATTAATATTTAAGCGTTTATATTATAATACTTGAACGTTGCCACTCTTTTTCTATGAACCGCTAAGTTTTGAATTGGCTTTCCTGGGCCCCGGTCCTGTCATGGCTGGTTAAGAGGGGATCTATCTTTCTCTGTACATTCAATCAGTGATTTTTTAATTTTTTTTAAACATATCGGTGCGTCATTCTGCCTCTGCACAAGTTCATCTGTCGTGAAAGACGAATACTTCTAGTAACAAGTTCACGGGATTGGCGCAGTATAGCCCAAATGCTCTTGCGCCATAAAAGCCAAACAAACAAGTTCACGGTTGCTCACTACGGAGAAATATTTCAGTGTGGATATCACATTTTTTCCTATAAAATTTTGCACGACAGGCCTTGACACGGTTGATATACGGTCGCGTGCATTGTGATATATCCCTGGATTCTTCTGCATATGAGATAGCTTGGGTGCGGGATGGGTTAAGAAATCGTTTTTCGCAATCAATTTCCATTCAAGGACCTCATTTACTTTACGAGTTGAAATGCTTCGGGCCCATCTACTCGAGACATTAATAATATATTCTAATTCATACGAAAAAAAAAAATAGTTTTGACATCTTTACTATCCCTTTGTATGAAAAAAAACCTCCACAATTTTCTGCGGTTTTGAAGTTTATACCGTAATTTGTTTTAGGATTACTGAATATTATCCTCATCAGGTATTCAATCTTATCTATATGAACCGAAAATTATAATTCCCAATTACTGGCACACTGTGTAAAGAGAATTAGTGTTTGATATTGTCGCTTAAATGTTAATTTATCCGCTTATTTTTTAGCATTATTCCTTTATAAGTCTTACTTATAATTTGGCCTTACATTTAAACGCTCGTATTTTAATAATATATTGTACGAAAATTGCCGCTTACGTTTTGTATATTACTAAAGCCCAATAGTGTTGAACAGAATGGAAAAATATCTTTCATTATGGTGCATACAAAGTGAATTACGTAAAATGAGAGAAGAAGGTGATTTATATCATAAAAAATTGTGTTCTATTGTAATTAATACGTTCAGAAATCAATGTTCTTATTTTCATTGTAAAATAGATATCGTTTCGTGCTCTTTTTTAAACTCAGACACATTTCGGAGATTCGAAGCAGGAGCTTTCTTTCACACCTGACACTTTAAAAAGCTTCGAGTTAAAAACTGTTTAATTTTGCTGATAGTGTTTGAAGCATTTTCGTAAACTTATTTATTGCTTTTACCTTAAAAAATGTGAACACTTAAAGTCAATATTGACAATTTAGTCGCCAAATGGTTGTGTAATCTCGTCTGTGTGTATGAATCCACACTTTACTTGCTTAAAAGTACACGCTTCATAAAAAAAGACAATAGTTTTCGAAATATTTTATATATTTACGTAGATGGTAAAATGTCCGCTTTCCTCTTTCTTACATACTCTTCTTTACTTTCCTCACAAATACGCCTTGCTTACTTTTATTCATTTTTCCTAAATTTGCCTGATTTTAATTTTATTTTACCGTTCTCGCTAATTCTTTTGTCCTTGGCTTTATTATACCTGGTTTTTCTTTTACCGTCCTTGTCTTTTTTAATTCCAACCAGTAATAAAACTTTTGATAGTTATAGCGATGACGCGTTATTTACTGTCTAAGAAGATTTCAGCTATGACTGAAGGAAATTGAAATCCCAACATTATATCCCGATTTTCTTTGTTGTCTGAAATCGTTGTAGACAAAAAATTATTTCAGTAACCTTTATTCTTTTATCTCATTTACTCAATTACTTGAAGATTACCTTAGTGTGTAAATAGAAAAACACAGTAAGAGGGTAGGAAAGCATGAGCGTCCATATAGGGGAGGAGGGCTGGAGGCCCTCCTAGCCGTTGTTTCAAAATTTGACTTACACAATTCTGCTATGCATTTACTTTCAAAGGTTTTACAAGTACATTTTAAAATAAAGTACTTTTTATCTCATTACTAATTGTTAAGCAGTATCAATCATTTTTGTAGCATTTAAGTATCTTGTACATTTACTAAAATGCTTGACAGTCTTAATGGAAATAAAGATTTTTCTCAGCCCTCCCTCCTAGAATTACTTGCACGGGCGCCACTGTAAGAAAGGGAGCTGTAGTAGATCTAGTGGAAGAGCTCTGTTTTCAGCAAAGAGATTATAAAAATGCAGTAGCGTATTATATGCAATCGAAGAATGCAAAGTACAATCCTCGAACGTTCGTTTTTTTTACGGCGCAGCAATAGTCCACTGCTGCGCTCATGCTGCGTCAGGACCGTAACATTGCTCATGTTGCGCCAAGGCCTGCCTTTTCATAAGGAATCGGAACCTCGGCTGTGTATAGAATCAAGCCCTGACTACAGTGGGCAGAAGAAAAACACAGCACGCGTTGTGTTTTTCGGTACCACTGGGGTTAAACTCGGATTCACGACTCGATAGAGTAGATTTTCTCGAATTTTTTTGTCGGAGGACCCCTTTGCATTCTTAAAAATTATAGGACCTTAAAGGTCCATTCCTTTTACTTACGTGTGATTTTATGGGCTATGTGAAAAAAATATCAAACGTGGGTAATATGTATCAAAGGTTTCGGGGTTCCCCAGAAGTTCGTGGACTACAATTTGCGAATGCGTGCAATGGAGGAATGCGTTATTTTTCCGCTACCACAGCCAGACGTGAATCCAGAGAGGGATTTTTCAGATGTTTGTTTGTTTGTTTTTTGGTTTTACGGCTCAAAGACTACAGTGGTCATGCTGCGCCGGGACCTACTGTTTTCCGAGGAATCCGAACCTCTTAAGGCCTAGGGAACCAAACCCCGGACTACAGTGAGCAGTGCGATCTTTATGAGATCTCTGAGTAAGCGTTCTTTTTGCACTGCTGGGAGTCGAACCCGGATGGGAGAATGTAAAATGCAGTAGTACCCATTTGTAACAAGCCCACGTTTAACAAATTTTAGGATATTGGGAGGAAAATATGGATTTTATTTGGTATAATGATTAAGCGCAATACAATTTAACCGCCTTTATTGAACGTTTCTTTTCTTTTTTGACTTCGGATTGAATGAGTAATTTAAAAATAATAAAATAGGAAATCAAATTTTTCGTAAAAATTCTATCGTTATATGCGGTGCGGTCGTTATAACCGATTTCCATGGCATTCGTATGGATTAGGAAGATTTCCCTAATTCCTCCCCCGTGGATCCGCCACTGCCGTAGGGTAGTTCTCAAACGTCAAATGAGAGGACGTGTATAGTAATTTACACTTTAAACGCAACCTTTATGTCTTTTCACACGATTTTGAATCAACACAGGCAGCAGAGACACAGCAATCGAGACGAATCACAAGACTCAACGATTGCTGAGAATAATATTAAACTGGTTCGTTATGGTAAAAAAATAAAAATCCGTCTTGTCAGATAGAGTTAAAATATCTTAAGATTCCCAAAAGTTAAAATACAAGTAAATTTTGGATAAATATATCATTTTCAAATCCTTCGGTATGTATTATTATTAATATTACAGAATAAACTATTATTAATATTTTAGCAACGTGTATAAGTACCTATTACGGATATCTGTCTTTAATACTCATGTGAGTGCCAATATGATTTGAAGCTATCGAAAGAAAGACGGAACATGATAAGGCGAATTTAATACAATCTAACAATTTCTTCTCTATCGAAATAATTGAGTCTGAAAAGAGATAAACACTTTTTTTTTCATATTTATATTTCATGACCTTATCTTTTCTCCAAGTAGGACCACACATTATTAGATCAAAGTGCAAGTTAAGATGAAATGCGTCTTACTGATGATAAGAACATTAAAAGTTTTTGGCGATTGTAGTTTCACGACTTCCACATTGCCAGTATTATTTAGATCATGAAATTACATTTGAAATCGATTAATACCGATATAAAAGATAGAAAGTGCGCTCGATTTTTAAAAATAATAACATTAGTAAAATAAATAATAAAATAAATAATATAATATTGGTAAAAATAGCACCAGCATATGTATTCAAAACAAATAAAACGATATAACACTATGCAGAATCAAGTATAGACACGAATTTAGTATTTTACCGCGCCTAAAGTATTGATTTATATGTATGCATTTGTGCGTGTGTGCTTTACGTTATTTGCTCTTCTATTTTATTTTGGTCCTACTCTTTCTTTATTTTTGCCCATCTAGAGCCATTCTTGAAACCATTTAATCTCTTAAGTTTAATTAATTTTTTTTTTAAATAGTGTGATTTTTCTTTAACTTTGAAATTCTTAAATATTTGCTGGATGTGTGTTGTTTCAAATTTTATTGATCGAACTTTTTTACAATCCGGAATCACACAATAACAGTAAAATTAAATGTGTGTTAAGTATGGTTAAACGCTGTTAAATGCACGTAAAATAAAATTAAGTATAAGTAAACTAAATTTTAGTGAAGGTTAACTGAAATCAAGAACACTTTAAGTAAAGTTAAGCGCACTTACGTAAAATGAAGCACACGTCAAAAGTAAAGGAAAGTATACTGTAAATAAAGTATGCATATCAAGTAAAGTTAAGTACATATAAAATAAAGTTAAGTACACATAAAGTAAAGTGCACATAAAGTTAAGTACACATAAAGTAAAGTGCACATAAAGTAAAGTACATATAAAGTTAAGTACACATAAAGTAAAGTACATATAACGTAAAGTACACATAAAGTACATATAAAGTCAAGTGCACATAAAGTACATATAAAGTGCATATAAGGTAAAGTTAAGTACATACAAAGTTTATACACTAAATGAAGTATACATTAAGTAAAGTTAAGTACATATAAAGTTTATATTCTAAGTGAAGAATACATTAAGTAAAGGTAAGCGTACGTCAAGTTACACACCGGTAAAGTGAAGCTAAGCATATCAAGTATATGTATATAAAACATAAGGAGGAAACGATCTGAGATAATATAATTTGAGGGGGAAAGAAGAAGTAAACAATGAACATAATGCACTTCAGATGGCGTCCACATTTAGCGATTCACGATAACTGGCTCAAATATGGTGAATATAAGAAAAACATTAGGAATCGAGGTGGTGTAATGCACCATTTTTCCTTACGGAAAAATATAAATATAATCATCTAATGAAAAAAACAACAACATCTAAGGCTGTTGAATTTTAGAAATTTAAACAAAGAATTAGTATTGATGCGTAGAAGGTCGTCGCGACAAAACATTATTTAGCTTCAAACCGTTTCACTTTGATGTCCTTCTTTGACGTAATTCTTTAAAATACGGTTGGACTTTTATTATCCGAACTTCGCTTAATTGAAATGGTCTGTGTTGCACTTACCTTTTCATTTTTTTAATAGACACTCGTTCTATGTTTTCGGTAAAAATGCTCATATTCGTATCCTCGTGTACTCCAAACGAGTTCCAAAGCAATTAATATCTTAATTAACTCACACACATAATTTGTGACCTTCTTATCATTAAGTGGTTCCACAGTATGCCATTAAACGTATTTTTGGATGAACGTTGTAATTTCTTCACACTGAAAATTGAATTTCCAAATTATCTGATATTTCGTTTATCCGAAACCAGATTCCTTTTTTTCGGATGATCGGGGTTATGCTGCAATATATACATTTAATTTACTTGCTTGCTCACATACATAAATATTACTTACTTACATATTACTTCCTTGCTTACTTACATAT
>QLNU02014176.1:67047328-67085020 GCA_006491805.2 Dysdera silvatica
ACAAAATTATATAATATTAAACATTAATTATATATATTATATTAAGTATAAATACGGTGGAACCTGGTAAAGTGATCACCTTTATAAATTGACCACCTGCATAAAGTTACCACCTTGGTAAATTAACCACTTGAATAAAGTGACCACCCTGGTAAATTAACCACCTGGATAAAGTGACCACCTTTGGAAATTGACCACCTGGATAAAGTGATCACTTTCGGAAATTGACCACCTGAATAAAGTGACCACCTTCGGAAATTGACCACCTGGATAAAGTGACCACCTTCGGAAATTGACCACCTGGATAAAGTGACCACTTTTTCATAAGAGAAAGAACTGGTAATGACTTAGTAATGCCTACACCAAAGTCTCAGGCCTGTAGACAGGATGAAGAGGCAAGGCAAAGGACATATGGGACACAAGGCACCCAGTAATTGTTCTATATACATATATATAAATAGCTCGATAGGGCAATTGTGGCACAAGCATGGGGCAACTGAGGTCAGGCTCCTGCTTGCCCCGGCAGAGGCCTGCAAAGTCTATAGTGCATAGTGACCACCTGTCTATGGTTACCATAGTAGTCTTTCCCAAAGGTGGTCGCTTTAGGCAGGTTCTATTGTATTAATGTATATTATGGATATAAAGTTAACAACCATCAGTGGAATATTGCAATGTAGCAATGTTGAAATGTATAAGAATCATTAATTCATAATTATCACAATAGATGTAATTATGAAATGTAATTATGAAATGTAATTATGAAATGTAATTATGAAATGTAATTATGAAATTATGAAATGTAATTATGAAGTTATGAAATGTAATTATGTAATTCATAATTAATTCATAATGGGACCATTTGGTATGAAATTCTTTATAAAAATAATTGCAACTAAAAATAGTTGCGGCAATCCCCCAGAAATCAGTTCGCGACCATCATAAGGGTCGTGACCCCCAGGTTAGGAACCACTGATCTAGAGGCATAACAATTAAAAAGACATATTTTTCTCCTTTATTTTCCTTTTAAATTGTTGACAACTTACAACGCCAAATAGCTTCACTGCAAACTTGGAACTTTACTAGCGATGCCAAAATTCTCTACATATATATTTTTTAATTTTTGACTGGAATTTTTGCGATTATACAGGTCACCTTCTTCGGGGCCCATTCTATCCTTTCAGCCTAAGGCAACATACAAATCTTAATCTAGCACTATTTTCAGTTCGCGAGTAAATAGTTATATCGCTTTTGTGAAAGATAATTGTTGTATCAAAAGTTAATGTGACTTTAAACACAGTTTAAGCTGCATGTTTTATCACTCTATTAATTCCCAAATGGATTTTAAATAAAGAAAATGACATAAAATAGCTCGATAAAGAACAGAAAGATGTAAGAAATTATAGTGACCTATTTATTCGAATTCTAATTCCAGAAACAAAACTTATATCTATAAAGACCAAGGTTTTCCATGTAACTGACCTTCTGGGGAAACTAATATATTAGTTGATTTCGCTTCGTTTTTTAAACGATATTCGGCATGCATGTGCAGCTCAGAAATATATTTGGAACAGGTCATTTCATTCACTGCGATTATTTCTCTTAAAATCCAACGTGATCTATATCTTCATGTTAAAGTAGACGTTTAATTCTTTATAAGACATTAACTTTGCACGCTTGGCTTATTTCGAACAAACACACTATTGTAATAGTCTTCGGTGTGTTAGTGTCTCCATCTTACGGTTCAAAGATAAACTTTGTAGATTCTGTTTACGAGAGCGCTGAAATTATTTTACCAGATTATCAATCGATATACTATATCAGTTCACTAATATTATACTTGGCTTACTAATAAAATATCAGTTTACTAATAAAATATAAATTAATTTAAGATTTATAATGCATTGTCAAATAACATCGTTGTCTATCATTTTAACTGATAAGACGATTGATGGATGATACCGCATTTGATGATATTGCAGTACTTCTTAAACATCTCGCACACACACACTTCAGGTGTATGTGATGTTTCTCATTATTGATAAATTTTTATATGCTTTTGAAGCATCTTTTTATAATTTATCGCTAAAATTGCTTTCATCGCCCTGGGAAGGAGGGTGCGATCTGATCCAAAACATGATAACCCTTAGGTAAGATATACTTATTAGTTAAAAGGCAACGGATATGTTAGCACGTGTTGTCATGCATTGAGCTAGGAAGCTGCTGTTATATTTTCAGTAGAATGTGAGGCAAGACCAGGTATACGGGATAAGTGTGTTTCATCATCTGCAATCAAAATCTCGACTAAAATTCTGGACGACAGCACAGCAAAAACTGGCTGTTCCAGCTGGACTTAATTCAATACCTCCACAGCACATATAATTGTAATCGAAATTAAATTAACTGTACTTGGAATTAAATTAATTGTAACCGAATAAAAGTAATTGTGATCAGAATAAAATTAATTGTAATAGGAACAAATTAATTGTAATCGGAATTAAATTAATTGTAACCAATTTCAAATTAATTATAATTAGAAATGAACTACCTCTAATCAGTTTGAAATAAATCTGAATTAAATCAATTGTAATCAGTCTGAAATAAATTCGAATTAAATCAATCGTAATCAGTTTGAAGTCAGTCGTAATCAGTTTGAACTTAATTGTAATCGGTTTGAAATCAATTGTAATCAGATTTAATCAGATCAATTGTAATCAGATTTAATCAGATCAATTGTAATTAGAATTGATTGAATTCGGTTTGAAATTAATTGTAATTGGCTTGTAATAATACTGTGTGCCCAGCTTTTCATCTACTCATCTTTTCCCGGGTGTGGGGTGAAACTGGAAACTTTACAACTTGTTACATAAAGTTCCATATTTTCTTCTAGGTTTGCAATAAAGTAAAATTTTACAATATACGTTACAGCAATATATATTAGGACAATAAACAGTTCAAAACTATTATCTTCATTGTCTATGTAATATGAATAAACTTAATTTAAAGGTTATGGTTTCCGTCTTGTGCCGGATTCCCCTTAATATAACTAAGTGTATAAATTGTATTGCAGTAAATAAATATTTACTGTATAAATATTATTAGTAAATAATATTTGCAGTAAAAAAAATATGATTTAAAATAGGGGTTCTCATTTTTCCAAGTTCTGGCACCTTTAAAAAATTTGATTTTTTAAAGGCACCCTAGTCATATCTACCTGTGTTAACTGTGTTTCATATTTGTACGACTATGATGAAGAAATCAGGTAAGTGTAAGAAATTAATATAAATCGTATTTAAAATTCACACAAGCACTATAATTGGTAGAAAAACATTGGTGAAGATACAAACGGAATTCAAATAAAATTACAAAAACGCTATTACATGCTATTGATCTATGTATGGTGGGTGTTTAGTGCGACGGATGAGCCTGCTGCTCACTGCACAATTCTAAAAGCTTCAATATGTGCATGTTATAGCTCTGTAATGAGAGATTCAAGACATTTTGTTTTCGAATATGTTGCACAAGTATGCCACTTTAAGAAGAAAGTCTGGTGCTACGAAATTGTTGGCTTTTACTTTGCTATCTTCCTTCAGGGGAGTGTGAATTTCTTGTCATAGTTTCAAACGTACGAGATAGTGCATTGCCACATGACAGCCATCGTGAGATGTCCCTTCTATATTACTGCAGTTCGCGATAGTACATTGCCACATGACCATTGGCGTACGCAAGGGTGTTGATGGGGGTTGTAACCCCCCATTGCAATGAAATTTTGTATATTTAACATAGGAATATGTGAGTTGTAGCTCTGTAACCCCTCCCTTACGAACTTTTTGCGTACACCTATGCACATGACAGCCATCGCGAGCTACAGTATTACATATAGAGGGGATATGTGCTTGGTTCCCAAATCCTCGCATAGTTTTTCTTGAAATATTTTGCTTTAAGTGATATAGTTTCTATGTAGTTTACCACATTTACTATACATTCTAAGACGAGATTCAGAGAAGGTTTCAGCGATTTCAATGCCAGTGCTTTTCTGTGGATGATGCAATGTATCCATAGAACATCCGGGGCTTTGCTTTGAATCAACGCCTGTAATCCTCCGTAGCGACCAGACATTGATCGAGAACTATTAGCGCACACATCGATGCACTTTGTCCACTCCAAATTATTTTTCGCCATAAACGTGTCAAGGATGTAAAACACATCTTGAACCTTTACACCTACAGTAATGCTTTTACAGAACAGAAGGTTTTCAATTACAGTACTACCATCAAGAAAACCTTCATAGAGGATTAAATGTGGATCCTTGTTGTTGTTCGTGGACTCATCTAGTCGTTGTCCAAATTCGTTTCTTTTCATTTTTTCTATCAGTTAGTCATTGAGATCCTGAGCCATGTGCTGGATTCTTCAACTGATGGTAGTGTTCAACAAATGAATCTTCGAAAGCAGCTTTCCCGCGGATTCTCCGGTCATGATATTAGCCATGTCCAACAGCTGGTAGAATAAACCTTTCAGCAAAGGTATGGGACTTTTTGCACTTCGCTGCTTTGTATGCCTGCCATATTGATTGACTGCATCAAGGCATTGTTTGACACCAGCGCTTGCTTAGAGAAGATATTTTTTGTTGGTACAAATCCTTTTCTACTGAAAAATTCACGTAGGTTGTCGACCACGTTGGGATCCGTTTTCTCAAGGTACTACTTCAACTTACTTGGATTCATGCTTTCGATTGATAGAGCTTTTGAACGGAGGACACACTGCGATCTTTCGTCATCGTTGACTTCTATCGAATTGAAGCCAAAATCCAAGTAGCTATCTTCGTATTTGCGGCATTTTCTCTTCTTTCCTTGCTCGCTACTTGTCGATCCATGATCGTTAATACTTGCATTATCGGTTTGTTCATTAAAAGTCTATCCATTTTTATGAAATATGAGTAGGTAAAGCTTTCTTTTCAATACTACGCCAAGAATAATACTAACACACTGCTTTATACAGGGAACGCTAGCGAGATAATCTGACGATGCGACTACTACCCTCCATACTAGAATATTCCGCACTGACGATCGACGCGGGTTATTTTCTTTCGGTTCCATAAAATCTTTGCATCCATGTAATTTTTTATTTCTAGTAGAAAGATCAGGGGTTCCGCTCAGCACCTATCTATGTGACACCTAGGTACAATATCATCTATGTGACACCTAGGGTGCCATGGCACACAGTTTAGGGACCTCCGGTTTAAGAGAAGGTATTTCAACAAAATATGGAAAGACAATTGACGCTCGCAAGTTAAGAAAAAAAAAAAAAAGGTCAATATTCCTAAAATAAAAAAATAGGTTTTAATGAAAACAAATTGTAGTAGTTTTATTATTTCGAAATCTAAAAAAAATATATATATATAATATATATAACACGTAATTAACTTTAAAATGTTTTTAATAAATAACTCCAAACTAAGAATTCAGGAATCTGCATTTAATTTTATAATAACAACATTCCTACCCCTTAAATGCACATACTTCAAAACATATGCTTCTAATTAATACTGTAACTGGTGCAAAACTTCTGAATCAATATGTTTTCAATTGCCTGGAGATTATAAATTATTCGAAAAGTTCGATTTACTGACGCAGACGGATTTAGATAATAGAGATTCTGTTGTATTATGAATATTTAAGAAACTGGCAAATGGGCCTACAGAACCAATTAGGAAGTTTTGATAATATGGCTCAACTGATATCTTTTTAATTTATTGAAGATCTAAATTGCTTCGTCATTTATATATTATTCATTGACCTGAATTATTATTAATTATTCATTGACCTGAAAAAGTGCAGACTTGGGTTGTTGAATAAAATATGATTTAGATAAATACTTTATTTCCTGTTGTAACTAGTATTGTAGTGACATTTTCGCTGGGTACATTGAATTGTAAAGGAGTTTTTTGTTGTTAAGATTTGTTTTATGCTAACGTTTTACATTCGTTTTTACTCCTTATAACTCTGCGTGTAAATGTTTGTTAACATTTTCTACATAAATTCTCCTTCTCAAAGTGTGAAAAAGTATTTTTTAGTTTCGTTTACAATTCCTTCTACTTCTCTTCTAAAGAGTTGTTTTACTTTAAAAATATACGGCTCTTCATTTTAAGTTCTCACTTTTCTTTTAAAGGATATTTTCAAAGTTTGTGTAGTTTTCAAAGAATTTTCTTATTTCTTTCAAAACTGGGAATTTATTTTTTTTCTATGATACTTTCTAGTTTCTTTTTATAAAAAGTCTTTTCAACTAGGAAATTTTAAGTGACTCTAATAAATTTTTATATCGTCTTTTCATAATTTTATTTTCGATCTTATTGTAGTTCCTTTTTAATTAATTAATTCTCCCCACCCCCCCATAAAATGGAGATGGACTCTTCAAGAGTAATCTTTTACTCCCTTCCCCACTTTTTCCTATGATACTCAGATTTATAATTTAGTTGTGATAATTTTAAATATATATAATATTTTTAATTATTTAATACATGATAGTATTGTTTAATCCTATCGGATGTGATCATCATCATTATTATATCCTCCCCCCTCCTCCTCCTCTTTTTTTCTCAGAATAATGCTAATTAATGCGAGATCTTTATGCGTTTATTGTGTATTATCTACATTGTTCAAGATGTGATAGTTGGGGCTTTGCCGTATCCTGTCACGAATAAAATGATGCTGATAAAGAACTATAAGTTCTTAACATCGATTGCATCATCGTGTTTTCTTAATTTCGTATTTTAAAGATTCCAAGATTAGCTTCAAAATTCTTTGTATTCAGAAAAAGGCCGGCCCTATGTCGCTCTAATCTAATTGGCTAAAGCGGGATCCGCGCTTGTAGGGGGCAATGTGCTTTATAGAAAGGGGATGGATCATCACTTTTTTCTTTTGACATTCCAAATTAAAACACTTTTTTTTTGCGGTAGATACAGGCAACCAAAATCTCTAAATCGCGTTTTTCTCGATGAACAACTTCGCAACAAAATAAATCAACTATGGCATAGAAGTGGCACAAGCTTATTAAGTCGAGATATAAATCTGAATCTAAGTTAAATTCATTAGTAAATGCTTGGCCAAATCGTAAAATCGGTGCAGTCAACCCAAGATTCTTGTTCACAAAGCAATGACATAGATGAAGGTAAAAATGATGACAAAGTTAATAAAAATTTCATTTATTACAACTAAAACACTATTCTGTACAAAGTACCAAAACAGCATTACTTATAAATTCAGTCATAACATTTAGTAACGTATGAAAATCGATATTTCTCCTTAATACATAAGAACATATGTAAAAATCGTATTATAACCAATATGCACGCGGAATAGATAAGTAAAAAGTAAAAAATACCACGTTTAATATTGTATGTGCAGCTCGATTTTTGAATAGCCGTAAGGGGAGATAAATATAACCTTTAAACAATTAAAGGATGAATTGTTAGATTTTTTTGAGCACAGAAGATTGTCAAATTATGTCTTATACAGAGCTTCGTCCTAAGGTGTGGGTCCACAGCCACAGTTTCCTCCTCCTCCATCGGAATTAATAGTTAGATGACTGTTGGTTTACCACTCTCCGAGCTCAGAGTCCAGAAATAATCCCTTTTTTCCTTCCTTCTTTTTGGTATCAATTTCCATCATTTTACACATATGTACACATGTGATGCTAATTGATGTCTTCGCTTGCAAAAAACGTCACTGTCACAGTCATTTGCATCATGCACTCCGCCGTGCTGCTTCCTCGTATCATAAAAATCCAACCAACTAACCAATTTTCGGACTGTCACCTTGTGCACTATTTTTTAAGTACTCCTCATATAGCCATTTTTCTTCCCTATGTTCTCTTTACTGTCTTTTCTTTTATAAAGACAATATTTCTAAAATTCTCACTTGCTTTTATTTTTCAATGAATCTGCTCCCCATTTCCCGGAGAATTTGATTATTTTTCTCCAATTTTGGAAGACTATATTCGCTCGTTATCTGAACACTGTTTTTTATCTCATTCTTTAGATTTCACTTCTTTTCATCGCCGTTTGAAACAAAGTTTTGGTTTCCGAATGCCTGAATTTTTTTAATACAAACAATATGAATTTCTATCATCAGTTTTATGCAACAGCGGCTACCAATGTCACATTTTCAAGACGATATATCCAAAGTATTTTCATAGTTGAAGATAACAAGTGTATTTATTATACATGAATCACATGCTTCTTACAATTTTATTTATTTTATCGATTATTTTATATTTTTATTATATATATTTTATTAATATTTTATAACATATATTTTTATACAATATATTGTAATTTATTTTATCAACTTTATTTATTTATTTCCTTGTGTATTCCTGAATTTCCTTCTTTCAAACGCTATACTTTACATTTCATAATTTCACGTCTCTTTCATTTGGCATAGGCTCCACCAATGCTTAAGGATTTGATCCTGCTTCCGTATATATGGATGTAAAAATTAAATTTTTTTTTTACATCAGCATTTTCAAGCATATATTATATTACATATTTGATAATTTGGAAGCTTCTTGCATGTATTTTAGCATGCAGCAGCATTTGGATGTATAATACTTGGAACCAAATGCCTTTGGTAATTACGACCAATTAATTAAAGCAATATTACAAGTCCTCCATTCCGGTCAGCATCATTTTCGCCCATGCAATGGAAATAATTTAAGAAGGTTTAGTTTCCCAGCTGTATTATTTTGCTTTGCCACAATATCAGATACCGTTTTTATACTAAGATGGAAAAATAGTAGATGTGGGTTTCAAGTCGTTTTGGCAAGTAGTGGTTTTAAAGTAGTAATTTTTCAGTAGTAGTTTTTCAAGTAGTGGTTTTTCAAGCAGTGTAATAATAAGACTGAATTATATTCGATGAGTAAGTAGTTAATAATTCATATTTTGCTCTTGAATTCACCAAGTGCAATAAGCGCTGAGAATGATTTTGGCTATAATACGGATTACAATGACGTCATTTAAGACTTATTCGTTGGTTTCATTAATGACATAATACATGCTGGGATTCATGACATTTTGATAGTGTGTTAATGCTATGCTAGCTTCAAACAGATATTCTGAAGGCAATCTAAAAGAACTCAATTTTCAATATTTCAGAGTTCAGGTCACCAATAAATGAAATCAAATTTTTTATGAAAAAACTAAAATATATAAAGAGGTTTATAAAACTTTCACCGTGTGCAGAAACACCATATCATATAGGCAATATTATCCATATTTTGCTTTTTAAAGATTCAATATTTACTGTTCACTGATTAATCAAATGTTTTTATCAGTCATAATACAAATAGTTGATTAAATACTGATTTGTTGGTCTTGTTAATGATGTATTTATGTTTGTATAAAGCACATTAGCATCACGAAAGTTAGTACCAAGCTCTTGCATTTTCTCTAGCTTCATAAATATTCATCTTTTTTTATTTATACGTTCTTCTTACAGTGACCTTTTGATTTTTGTGCTTTATGGAATCTTCCATAATCACCACAATTCAAATTCTTCTCATTTTTGTATTTCTTAGAAATTTTACATCAACACCTCTTTGAAGTCTTCATTGAAGTCTTGGTTCGTATACGTTTCTTTGTTTACTTCAGTTCTGTACTTCATGGAGGATTTAATTTACGTACAGTTTCTTATTCAACTTATTTTTGTACTTTATAGAAACCTTAATTCATATATACTTCGGTTTTAGTTTATATTTATTTATTTAGTTTTTATTATATTTATTTATTTTATATTTTATTTATATTATATTTGTTTATTTTATATTATATTTAAAGTTATTATTAGATGTTTTTATTTTCCTCAGATCTACTATCTCTCATTCTTCTCAGAAGGTCTACTTTTTCGAATTCTTCTCCAAAAATCTATTTTTCTTACTTTCTTTTGAAAATATATTTTTTCACTTCACTTAGAAAATATATTTTTTCACTTCCCTTAGAAAATATACTTTTTTCCTTTTTCTTATAAAGTCAGAATTTTCGTTCTTCTTTCAATTTAAAGAAAGCCACGTTCTTTTCCTTCTTTTCGACGCAACTTAAGGGCAGTTTTCGTTCACATTACATTACTTTTACCACAATTTGCCCTTTGCAGTTCAGATTTCTTAGTGTTTTGTTTTAATATTTGATAATATTATATATTCCTTTTAGATCTTTTCGTATCTTTTTTGTAAAATATCATCTGCGAATGCTACATATTATAAGTCGATTTCTCCAGCTCCATGTATTTGATCGAATTTTCATTATTCAGGTTTAACCCACGATTCCATACTTCGAAAGCTATTCTTTCTGATCTTAACATTCTTTTCGGAGTTACCTCGTATCTTCATTTCCATTCACATGTGTCAAACTTCCTTCTGTGTAATTCGTTTTGAAGTCTGACGTTTGAGAGCCACCAAATATTTGATTGAACTCCATGTATTCTGATCGAATTCACTATTCAGGTTTAACTCATGATTCCATACTTCGAAAGCTATTCTTTCTGATCTTAACATTCTTTTCGGAGTTACCTTGTACCTTCATTTCCATTCACCTGTGTCAAACTTCCTTCTGTGTAATTTGTTTTGAAGTCTAACGATTGAGAGCCACCAAACGTTTCAGCCCCATGTATTCCGACCGAATTTTCACTATTCAGGTTTAACCTATGATTCCATACTTCGAAAGCCATTCATTCTGATCTTAACATTCTTTTCGGAGTTACCTTGTATCTTTATTTCCATTAACGTGTATCAAACTTCCTTCTGTGTAATTCGTTTTGAAGTCTGACGTTTGAGAGCCACCAATGTCTCCTCCAACAGTAGATGTTGTTTAGGAAGACTTCATCACGCATACCCTTTTTGGTATTTTGTTGTTTCATTCGTAGGCCTCCGCTTTCTGTGTTGTATTTCTAAATCTCCCTTCGAAATTATTTCGACAAATTTACGACATAATTGAGGCTAAACAATGTTTCTGGTCAAACGGTCAAACAGACATCCTTTGAGAATTGCTGCACACCAACACCATTTAATTCCTTTTCAATGTCTGCTCAGTGAACATCAAAAGAATGCTATATTGCTGCGAATGATTTCTTAATTTCGTCTGCCAGGAAATCAGATGAAACAGAACGTGAGGCAATGCTTTTAACTAATGGTGATTTTACATGAGTTTCTGGAAACGCATTGAATTTCAAGTAGGTCAGATTGTGGAATTTTTCCTTTCTTTCCGCTGTCATCGAAGTATTTTGTTTTCCTCATCTTCGTCGAATTCTATAGGCTACTAATTTTTGAAAAGATGGATAATTTTGTAGAATTTGGTCCAAAATCAGACCACGATATTTCGCCTTGTGTTTTATTTTTTTAATTTTCGCTTTCTTTTTGTGCTTCTTAATAGTTTTACATCTCCTGGAAATTTTGTAATATTTTTGTTCTTCCTTTTTATTTTTTCGGGTGGTGCGGTGAGTCGTAAGATTTAGTTTGAGTATTGGCGGAGAAAAAACGTAATTTGGCAATGGATGTTCTTTAATTGGCCTTACAAAAAATAATTTCAGCTTGTCCGATTTCATTAACCTAGTATGAAGGGCAATGGTTGCCTTTACTATTGCTGGATCAAGCTTTTTTCGACGTCTTTTCTTTTTCACCATATTAGCCCTTTTTGATTTTAATTTTGTTTTGTGGGTGAATTTGTGATAAAGCGATTTTTTGTTGCGACGTCTTGGCTGGTAATGCAGTCTTTTACTCCACGAAGTAACGCGATATCGAGTGGATGGTCTCACAATTTGAGAATAGCACAAGTTTGTTTCCATTATTTCATCCGATGTATCTACCATTAAGGGCAAAACAGCTTCTGAAATAAAAAAGGAAGCACTTTATACATAAAATAAGAAAAATGTATGCGAATAAACTTCTGTTGATTATTATAACTCAAAGGAGCTGAATAGCAATTTCTTTCCAATATCGTAAACACTTAGAGAGTTGTTTGTTGTCGTAGTTTGGTGGGCTTTTCGATTTGGTGGTAAAAGACTGAAGCCAACCCAGTGGGCCATTCAAAGATGGCGGACGTTCAGTTTCGGTTTGACAAGTGTGTCTTTTAAATATCATTTTGGAAATCGAATCAGAAATCGAAAATAATAATCAGTTTCAGCAAATGGTGTTAAAACTAATATATTAGACTTTTTTCCCACTAATATCTGTCCTGAATTAGTGATTGTTCAGTTAGGGGGGACTCCCAGATACTCACTTTCCTTCAGCTGTGTTGCTAGTATTGAACCTTAGTACTCCTGAATCACTAAACCCTGAATCAGTAATCCCTTGAATGATTATAAAAAAAAAATAGAAGTGATATCTGTCCTTTATTTAGTGAAACTCAAAAAGATTACCATAAACAAAACTAACTACGGGAACGAACTAGAATCGTCGATTTCTTGCATACCGTTCTCCCCGCCTCTGATCTAGGGTATGGCCAACTATTTATTTAATCTTTCCTAATTATTATTTAGTGCTATTAAGTTTTATAAATATCTTACCTTTGTTCACAGCCGTATTCCTGTTTTTCGTCTTAAACTTTCTCGGAAATTGGCAAAGTATAAAACTGGAAACGGACGAATAGGATATTATTTGCTGCAGAATTGAATTCTGAAATCTTTTGTAGTACCGTTTTTTGAATGCTGATCCTGTTTTTTGCTTTCAGGCGTATAGGAATTATTTTGTGGTAAATATGACTTTTAGTTTGGCGGCGAGGTTTGCCATAATATAAGCCTTTACGAGGCCTAATGCAAATATTGGAAATTCTGTTTTTGGAGGATTGTCTCACGCAGGCGTTGGCTATTGTTTCTACGGATGGCACGTTTGCTGTTGCCTTAGTTGCATCTGAAAAAAGTATTTCGTTAATAAGCGTAGGAACATACATATATATATGCAGTGATACATGCAATAGTAGACATATATGCAGTGATTTAAATTTGTGCGTTATAAAATAATAATATTGCTATTAAAACAACTTCTTATTCTTAGTAACTATACTCATATACATGTGCTCATTGATATTTAGTCATACTTGTTTAATAAAGTTTAAAATTTTTGAAGCATAAATTTGTAACCTTTCTTTGATTGCACGTCTGTTTTTACTGCGTTCTTCGATTTTTCAAAAAATGCCGACGAAAGAGCAGATTTGGCTGTGGTTCTGCTTGAGGCATTTATTTGCAGTATTGGTTGAAGAAAGGTGTAAAGACATTCGATTTCATCTTTCGTAATATTATGTACTGGAAATGTTTTTCGTATAGCGGAGGAAAAGGTTTCTGGTACCAGCAGTTTTTCTATCACTGGTTGTACGTCGTCGTCCCAGCTTTTTATAATAGCTCTTTTGTGACGTCTAAGATGTTGGTTTGTGAAAGCTTCAATGATCATCATCCCATAGGCCCACATATCTACTGCAGCGCCATCTACTGCTTTACTGGGATCACGACCAAAGGCTTCTGGCGGTCGGTATATGGCTGGCACTCCTATGTGGTTAGATGGTATAGGCTTGGAATTCCTATTGACTAATGAGAAATCGCTTATACATGCGTGTCGATCATAACCTATTAAAATGTTGTTCATGCTGAGGTCGCAGTGGCAATAGGAGTTCTCATGCATGTATTCAAGACCTAGGAGAATTTCCTTAAACCAAATTTTTATACGTTTGTGGATGTCATTATTGTTGAGTCGAAGTTTCGCATTTGTGACGATGTTCTGTAAGGTGTCAAGTTTGAGCGGCATGAGGAAGATTATTATCTTGTCTGGCGTTTCCAGGCGTTCGTGCATTGGAAGGACATGCTTATGGTGGAGCTGGGGCCATATTTCTTCTTCCAGAGGTTTCTTATTTCTTGCCATGATGATCTTTGCCGCTTTTAGTTGTTTCGTTGTTGTATCTTCCACTTTGATGACATTCCCAAAGCTTCCGCGGCCCAACATACCTAAGAAGCCATAATTTTTCTTAACTTCGAGCAAGGTTTTGGCGCTGTTGATAACCTTTGCTACTTCCATCCTAATCTGCATCAATTCTGCATTGTAATATGGCTTGATGTTCGCCATGTTGTCCTTAAGAGTTAATAAAACTCGCAAAAACTCAGTTAAAACTCGTAAAAACTCAACTCCAATGACTTTACAAATTTTTTATCGCAAAACAAAGAACCATATATTTATCTTCCAAGTTTTACCATAAAATGATCAAACAGTTTAATTTCATGAACATCTTTCTTTGTAAAGGGAAAACCATTGTTGTTGTTTTGCTATTGTTTTCATTGTTTGTCCCAAATGAACTGTTGCATAAACAATTAAAAAATGTTTTTTTTTACGGCAGCAGCTTATATTTATTTAAAACAAAATCAACAATGACTTCAATTAAAAATGGTCGAATATAAAATTGGTGAAAAACCACAAATATTTGGATTTTATAAAACAACCAAACTTTTCATATTTAGGGTTACTTTACTTGCCTTTTCACTTTTATTTCCCTTATTAACTTATTAACTTATTATTAGCTTTTATTTTATTTTATAAAATTTTAATTTTTTTTAAAATTAAATTTTTTTGTTACTTTATTTCCCCGTTAGTGCTGGTGTGCGCCCTAAGCTACTGATTAATGCCAGTGTTCTCACTGATCTTTCTCATTGAGTTTTTTTTTTGAGGTCAATGATGATTATAATCAGTAGTACCATGATAACACTATTTATGGTAGTGAAATGAGACATGGTCACCTTTTTACCTTCCTTGATTTTTGTGATTTAAAAAATTTTTTTAAGTAAAAATTTAAAATCTTAAATCAAAAGAAATCGAATAAAAAAATCGATCTTTTAAACCATTTTCAAAGGAGAAGTATGAATGAATTACCATTCTTTTTATGTTACAATAACTTCAAGTAGTAATCAGGGCCGGATTAAGGTTTCGTTGTACCCTAGAGAAAATTTCTGAGCCCCTTGTAATATGAATTAAATTTGAGTAATTACAGTAGAACCTGCATATAACGAGAATCTTGAAACCAATGAAAATGCTCGCTATATCAGAGCGATCGCTAAATCCGTCCTGGAATTTAATTGTTAAACTTTGAAAGTAAAATCAGTACATGTAACACATTTGAATGCAACCTACATACAATAATATTTAGCTTTAAACGTACTTGAAATTTATGAACGTATTTTACCATGACTTAAATTTGAATTCAATAAAAAAGTATGATATAATGAAATCTATGCTAGCAAATTATCTCAAAATATATTAGATTTATTTGTGGATTCTCAAAAAGCAATATATATAGTTGTTTGCCTTGTACTACAGTATTTATGCTCATTTAATTTTCGTCGTACAATATTTGGCTCATTAAATATATAGCCGTAAGTGAAATTTATTAACTTACTGAAGAGAGCGTTTATTGTGAACTCTTGGATATGTATTCTGAAAAAGATCAGAGTTATTGGAAATCCCCCGATTTTAAATGCTAGAAGGTTTGTCTCATCATGTTCTCCTCAGTTAAACAAACATCCTATATCACTTTCAAAAATTAAAACAAAATTTAAACAAAAATTAAACCCTGATTTGAAATTTCATTTGTATTAATTACACAGGTTATAAAATTTATATTAAGAACTGTTAGTAGAGGAAGAAGTATCGTTAGAATTTGAAAAATATTAATTTGATTTTCTGAAACACATTTAATAGTGAGTGATAAAATGATCGGATTAGTCATTCAGATGAAATGATCAGATTGTCATTCAGTTGAGATGATTAGATTGATCATACGGATGAAATGATCAGAATGGTCATTCAGATGAAATGATCAGATTGGTCATTCAGATGAAATAATCAGATTGATCATCCAGATGAAATGATCAGATTGGTCATTCAGATGAAATAATCAGATTGATCATCCAGATGAAATGATCGGAGATGATTGTTCGTACGTCGTTATTAAGCCATTTAGCCCCCTCTGCAACGAAATCGCTTGCATCGCCTTAAATCCGTCTCTAAAATAGGCATAGGCGCCTATACTAGCATTTCTGGGGTGGGGAGGGGGGTGAGAAATATTACCTCCTTCTCAAAGCTGTTGAGAAGTTTAGTGAATGTACAAGATACCAAAACGCTACAAAAATAATTGATACTGCTTGACAATTAGTAATGAGCTAAAAAGTACCTTATTTTAAAATGTGACTGTAAAACTTTTGAAAGTAAATGCATAGCAGGTTCGGGCAAATCAAATTTTTAAACGGCTAGGGGGCTTGAGTCACTCTGCCCACCCCCCTATGGGCGCCCATGAAGGTATGGCCTAAATGAGGAATCATAACTTCTATTAAGCAGAAAACCTTCAGATGGTATGATAAATGATAATCTAAGCTTGCCAAATAGGCAGAATACAGATACATGCCAAGCAAATCGAGCAGGGGCGTCGGCAATATGGTGATGTGCAGAATTATTACTGCAGTATTCTTCCGCGTGCCAGTCTTCACCTTCCGAATTGTGAATGTTCATTTTGCTATCTAACTATTAATATAAATCAAGCAGATTTTTAAATTTTATAATCATATTCGGAATTTTTTGCTTTTAAATCACTGAGCACACCCTTAAAAGTTCAATCGCGTACCAAACAGACAGAGCATGGATACATGTCAAGCAGATGGAGGATAGATCATAGAAAGATAGAGAGGCACACACCTCAATCGTGCATGAAAAATACACAATTTAATTTTATAAAAAACACTTTGATTTCATTTATGTGTAGACGTAACTACACTTTTTGAAAAAATTAACAAAACCAAATATTTCTCATCGGAATTGGAATGATGAAAATTTGGAATATACTTCTCTTCAAAGATCAGTCTTGCAGTATAGTTGTACTCACTGTAATATTCGTGATTGTAGCTGAATTTTGAAGTATATTTGTGTGCTTAACGGTATTATCGGTTTGCCATTCCAGTAAACTGTTCCGCACAATCCTATGATTTTCCATCTTCTCATTTTATGGTTATTGCAATCCACACAACCATACCAAATTTGCATCGTCAAAAGCTATCAGTTGTTCTGAATTTCCTACGTGTTTTGTTAGATTTGTGCGAGCTGTGTAGTTTGCGCTTTTAAATGCTAAAAACGGACTTAGAGGTTATGCAGTGCCCTGTTCGCAACCAAAATTTGGCACCCTCTAAATATCACTTATTTTCAAAACAGTTCCTCTTTTTTTGGGGGAGGGGTGAGGTCTTTTCAGCAGGCACATTGAATCTTCGTATTACAAAAAAAGGGGAAGCCATTACGACAATTATAATTTCCTTATAATAAAAATCATGCAACCAAACCACATAAGTAATTTCTATGATGAACCAGAAATTAACTTGTTTTGACATGGATATTCAAATTTTAAATTAATTTCGATAAGCTAGGATTTGCTACTAGTGCCTTATTTTTTTTACAGTTAAACAAGTTCATGCATTTTGATGTGGTTTTTGCTTTCCTAACTTCCTGCTTGTAGTTCCATGCAATGCCGTATTTCCCAATAGGCTATAGACTATGGCAGCAAAATTTTGTGTATTGAGTCTAATATAACAAAATTAATAACATGTAATGATATAATCAGATGTTTTGCCGAGAAGAAAGCTAGACGTCATGCTTTCCATTTAAATACCAGCATTCAATATATTTTTTTTTTTTTCTAAAATTAAAATTTATTTCAATAAAATTGAATTTGATTTATTATATAGGGAAAAAGAAATAATGTTTCAATATAAGTTAATATTGTTTAATGTTTATGTTTCAATTTATGAGTTTGTTTTTCAACATTTTTACTGTTAATACAAAATTTTGTAGCGTATATTGAATGTAACAATTTTTATGTTCCTACTACTAATTTGGGAGCAAACAGGTAGGAAGGGGCGGCAAAAAGTAGCATAAGGGCTTCAAAAAAAGTAGCCCAGGGGCGGCAAAATGGTAAATCCGCCCATGGTTCCATGTAGTTTTGTTGTAAAAGGGCTTCTTCATTTTTATACACACTAACACCAGACAGGCAGCTTAAACGTGATTTTCCTTCTTTCAGTGTGCTGCTTCATTTGGCCTGTGCAAACTATTTTATTTTCTTACATCTTGTACCATAATCTCAAAGTTCAAAGACATAGTGCTCCCGGATAGTACATCCTTTAAAAGCATGCATCCAAATGGTAAAGCAGAAAACGTTTCAGACTGTACCTTTCTTTTAAATCAGTATTACGCTGCAAATCACTGAGTTCCAAGCACAGGCATATTTTCAACAGACGCACTGAAAGATCTTTCCTACATGAAATGAATTATATTTTCAATGAGCCGGTAGGTGGCAGGAAATGGTAAGCGACCCATGGGTAGAAGACACCTGCTTGAAGGTCTCCTTGTCCAAGCCATCTTCCAAATGTTACCAAATTTAAAGATGAAACGGATTGGATTTTACAAGGAATATCGCCAATTTTCTTCAATCAATATTTTTGATTTAAAACTTCACTTATGTGTAAATTCTTTTTAGAATGTCATCAGTACGATGCAAATTCCAGTTTTGTCAACAACGAAGGTATTTCAATGATTACCATAAGTTCAACTAGTGAATTGCAGCAGACGAAACAAGAATGTGTGTGTGTTAGGTATAGAGCAAAACATGAATAAGCCATGTTGTATTTATTACCAGAAGCACGTACAGTGAAACAAATATGCTACTAATGGATCATTTTAAACACGGAGATGGCGCCTAGTTTATGAAACCAAACAATGTTTTGATTTTTTTTTTCTGACAAACTAATGTCTTAAAGAACAAGTTCTCTCTTCGTGTAATATTTTAAACATAGAAACAGAATCCGCACATTCTTCTGCAGATTTCCAAAAATCACGCACCTTTTTGGTCACGCTGTCTTCGTGATTGTAGACATTTTTAAAAACTTCTTCATGTTGGAAAAACTATGACTATAAAAAAATTCGATAAAACTCCCGACATCAACACAATTCTGCTTTCCCACTCAAGGTTATAGAAAAGCATGTTAACTATTATCCAAAGATATTATTTTCAAAGCTCTTAAATAGCATTATTAATAACAGCACGCCCAGCTAAAGAAGAAATGCATTCATTCAATGCCGGTTTGTCCTCCAGAGCGCAAGGAATATAGAGGCGCCAGTTTTGGGGCGCAGATTTTAATGGCCCTCAAAAATTTTTAAACATAACTATAAAAAGACTGGCCGGTGTTTACCATTGCAAAATAAAGTTCTTTGCTGATCCAAACGCGAAAGGTAAAGTGAGGATAGTAAAGCTACCATAAATTAAAAATAGACATTTCGGAACACATTTATAGCTAAGGATATATATACACTTGGCACTTCTTGCTTCACTTCGGTGTTGTTGACGAATGAAAGGGTTCAATATAGGTCTATTGCCGCATTAGAAACACAAAGAAAAACCAGTAAAACGTAATTATAATTATCTGTTATACAATAATTTCTGCCACCCACGTATAGATTATAGCTCAAACTAGAGCTTTATTCGTTTTGGAGAAAAAGAGACGCTTTCCCCATCCTGGATTCGAACCAGGGTCCCTCCGTTTAGCCCGGAGTGTCTTGGACCGCTAGACGAATGAGGACAGGAAACAACGCTCTCTTTCTCCGTATGTAAAGATGTAAGGTATTATTGCCCTCCGCAGGGATATAATTATCTGCTTCTCTTTATTAACATATAAATTAAAGCTCAGAACATTATATATCACGATACCCAGTTATTACTGGGTTAGAAGACACATCAACCAAAGAAATGTACAATTTAGATTCCTGTTGCGAAGTATGCTATTTATTTGGAGATGACTTGAAATAAGACAGCACATCAGCTGCACCGTGTATGGCTTTTTGTTTCATATACTTGTGATTATCTAATAAGCTATTTTTAATTGCAGTCTGAAAATTATTTCCTTCAGCATCTTCTAAGCGGCGGGGAACACTACTCTTAGAAACGAGATATTTCGATACATGTAAGAATATTCTTGGAAGAGAATCTTCCTTCAGTTTTGGCAGTTTTCTTGGATATTCCTTAATTATTTATAAGGATAAAGTCCACACGAATAACATCTGACTCTTCAAAGTGTTTTATGCAAACATAAGGATTTTTTAAATGATGCAAATCAGTTGGTATTTCCTTAACCACTCCTTTTTCCTATGCAAATCCTCATCCTTTGGCAAATTAAACATTGTTGCACATTCTTTTTCAGCAGCATAATTTTACTTGCAGCAAATTAAACTACATTTGTTAGGCATGTTTACACCCTCCAGCAGTATCAATCTGAAATAAAGGAATTGAAAGTATCAGAAGAGTGGAAAAATAAAATTTAATTTAAATTGAATTTTTAAAAAATTTGAAACAAATTTGTGTGCTTTATTTAAATCAGATTTGGTAAAACCGCACAGTCCATCCCCTACTGAATTTTTTTAATTGTTTCTAAAATGGCTAGAAACAGGGAAACTGATCTGCTGCCATGTTGTTTACGCTGGTTTTGGGGCTCTGTAATTTTCCTGAATCAGTGAAGGGGATGTATAAGTAGAGGGATTGTGGGGGGGAGAGATCCCCCGCTTTGGGCTCTGCCCTTGCTGTCCGTTCAGCTCACATTGATTAATGATGTGCATCCTGAATCAGTGAAATGTTGAAACCTGCAAAACCGGAATTAAAAATTTCATAAGTACTCACCTAGTCGTCTTGATCGGTGGTGTGTAGTAGGAAAATGGTTTTTATGGTTCGGAGAAATGCCGGAAGTAAGTTCTCCAGCCTATACGTTTTGCGGTAACGCCACATAAATTCCATAAAGTGGTACACAAATTATGTTATCCACACGAAGCCTGGCCCACAATCTCATCTGTTCCTTACATACTGAACACTCATGCCCCGACGAAATTATCCTCTTTCATAGCCTACTCAAGCACACTTCTCTTACCATTCAAACGCAATTCCATAAAAATGAACGTAATGTAAAAAAAGTAGAGGGTGCAATAGCACAGAAGGGTGGTATAAACATGACGTCAGAAGCCAATCTACCGAAATTTACGATTCCAGACCTATTTCAAACGGAGAGAGAGAGCTAGTGGGTGGACTGTGCAGTTATGCCGCAGATTTGTTTTCTTCAATGATTACCGAAAAATTTACTCTAAAGACAAATGGTACTTACGAACTATCCTGTCGACAATGAAAGACCGCCATAGTTTAACCTATCATTTTCCGTAAAACTTTCGCCAATCAGTTTGGCAGAAATACTCTAGTGCATGCTATTTTGTAGAAGGCATGTCCCAAATTAAAAAAAAAAAAAATCGAAATGTTAGCCAATACACAAAGAAATAGCAATTAACATATACTTCTTTACATACACCAAAAATGGCTGATCCAGGATTAATCCGAGTTAAATGAAACCAAGCTGACGATAGTATGAGTGTATCGTGACGTCACTTATCCATTATTGGCGATGAACCACACAATTGGTGAGAGTCTCTGGTAAGAATGGTCGACGGGATAATACGTTAAGTACCAGATAAATATATACACCAATGTTTTGTTTTAATATGGAATCCTAAACAGATATACACCAAATTTATAATTTAAATAAATTACAAAAAAAATTTTCATTATATAGAATATAAATATGTAGCTAAGTTGATTAATAAGCCAATTATCAAACACTACCGATTTGTTCTCAGCAATCGACCAATTAGGCCTATCTGCTATGAAGATAATCTAATATGAAGATAATCATTATGATCATGATGATCTAATATGAAGCTATCTAATATGAAGATAACTAACCCCGCTGATTCAGTATTAGATAGCACACTTAAATGACAAGACAGTAAACAAAACAAAAATTCCTGTCTCAGATGCCAGGTTAGTGTTGCTAAAAAACATTTACCAACATCGGCAATATATTGTCACCTCTAAAGATATAGGTGTTTAACCCTCCCAAAACTTCCAATGAACACAAGCTTTTCAGATTCTAGTGTAAAGCCAGACAAAAGAGAATCAAACGATTTAGATTGTACTTTTTTTTCATTTTTTACATGAATGCAATAAGTTACTTTACGCAACCTTTGCAGGTATGTATTTTTATTATAGGCACTACAGCATCTTTCAATATCAGTTACTTTTATAAATTTAATTTTTCATAGCTACTTTTAGAGATATTGAAATAAAACTTCGTATTAGCAACCATCATCAATGTTACCAAAACAAAATCCTTTTTACCTTACGTCTAACCTAAACAATATCTTTAATTAAATCATTATGATATTCCTTCTTATGATATAATCAATTTTATAATATAATTTCACCATATAATTTTTCTGATTTCTTGGACGACATTACAGAGTAATTTAACGGTATATAAACTATTTATGTTCTTTCCCTACATATATTATATCCTACATAAACAAATGCCATGAGGATCCGCACACCATTCCTACGTCTAACAGAACGAAAGAAACTTTACAACAAAAATAGTAAGTGTTTACCTTCAACAATCCCTAGTAATCCAAAGGCTGTCGTTGTTATTCAAAAATTACACAGGAAAAACTTCTAAAAACAGGAAAGTATCTCACAAATAAACGTTTCATCAGACAGACAACACACGATTCAACGGCTGAACCCAAGCTCATAGAAAGCACTTCGGCCTGGGTTGTCTACGTCATCTGATCGCGCCGTAGCCTGTATTTCCCGTCAGCTTCGGCCCGCACCTTTCTGTGGATTGTGTCGAATCGACCAATAGGAAGAAAGGTGCGGACGGGACTACCTCCTTTATTCTAGCTATCTTGGTTTCTATGCTCAAAGTTTCCAATGTGCCCAAAATTCCCGGGTTTTTTACAACTCTACTCGCCACAAGCTTTTGGTTTTCTCCATTTCCAATCTAATCAATGTTCTCTCAATCTCAATTGTAACATTAGAATAATATCGAAACAGATGTTTCAACACTAACTGTACATATTATAGGTTGAATAATTTTTTTTCTTTCTTACTATTTCTTACTTTTTATAATATATAAAAAAATCCCATTTATTTCAAATAATTAGGGTAGTTAGGGCCCATGGGCCCGTATAACCCTATGCCTATGATTGGCCATAAGGATCGGCCCGATGGTTGCAGAGATGTGCAAACTCTGTCACTAATTGGATCAGTGTGACGCCCATCTTCTAGAGATGGGAAGAACGTTTCACGGACTGGGTCATGGAACAATTTTGCCAACCTCTAGTTGATTGGTTGAATTTTATGGCGCAAAGATAGAAAAGGTCAAACAAGGTGAAACTATACGTAAGATTTGTGGATCGCATGGAGGAACAGTCTCATTGCAGTAATATCTATTGTGAAAATGAGAAAAAGGCCATATTATTTATATTCAACATTATATTTCAATCGCTCAAATTTATGCATTTTTATCTATTCCACCAATTTTAGAATCTTGAACAGGTAAATATGGTGAACACGGTTTCTATGAAATATCATGTTAATATTCTCTCTTTACTTCTGCTAATTAGCATTGCAAACGTTTTTTTTTAGCGAGCTCGAACCTAGGAAAATTGTCACGGTTTTTCACAAGACGTCTCCGTTGTGCTTTTGTGCCAAATTTATCGTCAATTTTTAAATAACATTTTCGATGTTAATTTACCTTTAATTAAAGATTTAACTTTTTGTTATTTTACGATTTATTTTTACTATTACAAAATATACTCCTAGTCAGTTATCATCAAAATTGCAAAAGCAGTCTCCTTCTCTTTCAATACGTTTACGATGAAGTTTATGGTCGACCTAAAACGTTGAACGGGCTTCTCAACTTGAATTCTAGGATTCCTCGAGAGATCACTAAGGGTTCCTCGAGAGGTCACTAAAGGTTTCTCGAGAAATCGCAATTTTGAAAAAATATCAGTGGACAGGCTAATATAATGCAGAGAATAGTAGATACAATAATTTTGGTGCATGGGTTTCCTGGGATCTAAAATTTACTTCTGGGGTTCTCTAAGAAGGGGTCCGTAATATCTACAATTTCAATGGTTTTCTCAGAAAGCAAACATTTGAATACGGTTTTCATAACTGGGTGTTTATTGCGATGTGTCTTGATTTACAACCGTAATTTTTAATATAAATGTGTTTCTTCAAAACCATTGGAATAAATAGCTTCGAGGTCTATGGGGGTGGAGTTATATCCACCATTACCCCTTCCCCAATGCTCCTCATGTAGCATTCGAGGTGTGAGTTCTCTATTTGGTCGAGAGTGGTATCGATGGAAAGCTCTTATGATGAGGAATAAAAAAATCAAATGGAAGTACCCCACCCCCACGAATACAACCAGTTAGAAGATACAGGCCGATTTATTTTATGTGCAGAAAAAATCCATCCAGCACTATAATGTTCCATCAATAAACAAATATTTATTTAACGTTTTTTAGAGTATAGCGTTTACATACATTTAATATTTGTGCTGATTTGAGGGTTTTTTTTTTACAATCAATCAGAAACTAACTCCTCACCTGGTTCTACGGAACGAAAAGAAGGCATTGGTATGACTTAATGGGTGTTTTTTTCAGGTGCTCAACCATGGCGAATTACCTTAGCACCTAAGGCTTGCGTTTCATTCCCATGTGACATGCGAAGTCGGGCCTAGATTCTACTCTCAACGGTTCCAGAAAAAGAAGATTTACCTACTAACTACTCACTGTAGTCCAGGGATTGATTCCCTAGACCTTAAAAGATTCAGGTTCCTCAGAAAACTAGGTCCCGTCGTCGCATGACCTCTGTTGTCTGAATAGATACAAATATGTGCAGAAGAGTAGGTCCTGGCTGAGCATGACCTTTGATAACCTTGCGCCATAAAACAATCCACAGCGGCTAAGATCCTTCCCCAGCTCCCTAGTTATACTTATGCCCAAGATACTAGTGTTAGACTAAGTAATGAAACGGTTGAAATAAATAATACCAGTAATAACGTTATAATTTTTAATTTTAATGCATTTCTTGGTGTTTGATTGAGTGTTTCAACGCGTTTCCTGATAAAGGACAGCGCGTCTGTACGAAACGCTCACTAAACATAAAACGCTACACCGAATAACGTTGTCAATAATATGTAATGTGTTTTATGTAGTGCTACGCTGATTTTACTCCAAATAAAACAATTATCCATAGTAAAACTTGAAAAGATTTTACTATATGGAAAGTTAAAGCCACCCAACTTACTTTCTCTCTTTGATTTCCAGTAGTATTTTTTATGAGTTTCCTGAATTTCGTTTTCGCTTAAACTCAGTAAGTTCTAACATATAATTGAAGTCAAATAAAGGTTTTGTATAGTCAAAGGAAACAATTTTTTTTTCAAATCCTCAAAAAATTAGTTTCTCTTGAAATACGAATTTTAATTCACACTCGCTAACATAAATTTTGAAAGTACACAGTACAACAATTTACTTTAGTTTAAAATTCCCGTTGTTAGCTTTGAGACCTCAGTATCTACCATTTTTTTTTTTAATCCTACGCCAGACAAAAGCTCTTCAGCCTATTTCTGGCAGCCCATTTCTGAGCCCTTCAGCCTATTTCTGGCAGCCCCAATCCAAATTGAATTCAACCAGATATCTAGTGACATTTTCGTTCCTGTTGAGGTCTGCAGCATCCATAAGTCTTGGGCACACTTTGAGGTGGGTTCTGACCGTGTAGGAAAGTTCACAGAGTGGGCATGTCAGCGATTCTACTAACCCAAGTCTATGTAAAGAAGGTTTCTGCAAATAGTCATTGTCCGTAATCAATCTAAAGCAAGCTATGTCTGCCGCTCTAGATCCCACGGAATCTACGAGTTTAGTAAAGTTCTCTAGCACTTTTCTCTTTGATGTTGGTTTCGTGTCTTTTATGGCCATAATTCGATGAACTTGTCAGAGGTAAAACCTCCAGCATTCCAAAATAAGGTTTTCAGTTGGAGCATGACCAGTCCTTAGATTGAAAGATGTAAGTAGGGCTTCATAAATTTAGGTGTGTCGAGAGCTGTATAGGGTTGCGCTGACTTGTCGTTTGCAACCGGACGCACCTTTAGTAGGTGATTGAAATCACCGCCATGAAATATAAAAGTCTATTTCACCGTCGGCACGTACCTAGTCTACATTATTTGTTCGTTAATGGCTGCGATCCGATGATCCAATCACGATATTAAAGAATAACTGCAGTATCTATTTGATATAAATATTACCACTATTAGTGTTCCTCGGATCTAGAATGGTAAAGAACTACTGAATTTGCGCAAATTCAGTATTTTTTAAACTTGTTTAATTGCATATTTACTCTTTTTTTATATTTACAGACGTTTATTAGTTTTTGAAGTCTTATGTTTGTCAATGGTTTATTTTAGAAAACACATCTGTCCACATAATAGAAGGCAAGCAGCTCTGACAACGAAGGGCATACAAAATGGCGATCTTCGACACAAGGAACAATGCGACTATTCTCAAACAAGTTAGAATCTTATAATATTTTTATATCACTTTATTTATTACCATTATGACTATTTTTCTTCATCATCAGAAATATATTAATTATCGCAATTGGATTTCGAAACTTCAGTTCTCTTGTTTTATTGTGTATAAATGCAAAAATAATCTATCATATTACTACACTCGCGGCAAAGCTAACCTGATACACGGCGACCTATTCACGACCGAGCAACGAGTATTCATTCGCAGATTGGCGAAAAATGAGGTAACCCTCAACATTATTAGACTATTTATCGCCTAATTTGGAATGCAGAAAAACGCGGTTGCCAAAATTCCAGGCGCCAAATTTCCCGCCAAGCGAACGAAGTCCTCTGAGTGGTCAGTTACTTGAATGACGTCAGCGCTCGCTATAATGAGTCTTTTTCCTAAATTTAATAAATACCAGATTTTAATTGCACAAACATGCCTATGTTTTATGTATTTGAGCATTATTTTAATGTTTTATGTACAAAATGTATCTTCTATTAACCCCATTAACGTAAAAAATTGTGAACTATATCGCACTGGTGGAATCATACAACTCTGCGCCTTGTCAGTGTACCAAGTTAGCTTTTCCGCGAATATAGTGCGAGACATGTTCGAAGTTGTACAAGAAAAGTTATTCTGAAAATAATGGCTAAATAAAATACAAAAAAATTAAATACTACGAGTGTCTGAATCCAACTCAGCTTAAACAGATTAAGTCATATGAAATCCTTTTGCTAGAAAATGAAGTGTATAGAACATTATCATTGATGCATTAAGCCATGTCGTTAAGACAATGGACAATGATCTTTTAACTGGGAGGAAGGGGTCCTTCTATATTGCATTTTTACAATGTAGTATTAATCGTCGAAGATGTTTGTAAATGTGGAGCTTAAGACTTAAGTGAGGGAAGGTTTTATGTCCCCGCATTTTTGCTGCTTATTTAGATTGTCATGGTTCTTTATGGAAGGTTCCTATGCTGAATATTCGTTTCGAATAGTTCACGTGGGTATATTTTATATTTTCAGAGGGAAAATACGTGGATGAAACAGGAAAGATCAAATCTAAATCAGATTTGCGTGGCGAGAAAGGCTCAAGTGAAAATAAAACAGCAAGAGTCAAGACTGTGCAAGATAAAGGGAATGGACACACCCGCTGGTCAGCCAAACAGATTCCAAAGACAATGGCTATACGACATCCAGATAACTTAAAACAGGAAGGCTCCTTTGATCTTACAACAACGCATCAACATGACTTCACGGAAAAGGCGATAGAAATCGATCCTTCCCTTAAGAGAACTTCCGATCAGAGGAAGGATTCGTGGAGCAAGCGGCAAATACCTAAAACATTGCCAATCAAAAAAGAAGACAATCTGAAACCAAGTGGAACTTTAGATTTACGAACAACTCATAACGAATCTTATACTGACTTAACACCTGTTGAAGCATCACCAAGAACGCAACAAGAAAGTGAAGTTCTTAACGGGGCTCGCAAGATCAAGAAAAGTCCAAAACAGCAGAGACCAAAAACCTCTCTTCGACAAGAAGGCACTTTCCAATCAGAAACCTTGTATCAAAAGGATTTCTCTCCTAGAAAACAACCTCCAACTCCCAAGCATCGGCCACCCAGTAATTTAAAACCAGAAGGTTCCATGTACTTTGAGCAAACATCTGGAGATTACAACGCAGAAATTTTCCAAGCTAAAATAGAAGATGGGCAAATAATATCTCCACATCCTCGAAAAGCACGACCTCAAAGTAATCTGAAAGCACCTTCTGTACCAATAGATACTCAGACTACCAATGCTGATTACAAAAGATGGGATGTTGAAAGACCAGCTCGGAGAAAACCGGAAGACATGTTAAAACGCTTACCAGGCCCAGAGTCAATAGATGAGGGAGAGTTACTTGAGCAAATCAAAAGCGACGCTCAGCGCGCAGATTACAGTGTGTGGAATGTTAATCGTCCTATTATACAAAAGCCAATTTCTAACTTAAAAGCTGAAGGTGAAATCGATTTTGAAACGACACATCATGCTGATTATATTAGAAGAGAGCAATTAAACGAAACATATGAAGTAGACAGAACTCATGAAGCAGACAGAAATGGTGAAGTAGACGGAACTCATGAAATAGATGAAACTCATGAAGTAGACGGAACTCGTGAAATGGAGGGAACGGGAACCCATGAAGTAGATGGAACACGTGAAGCAGCTGAAACTCGTGATAGACCTTCTGCAGAAGAATTGATAAACGGAGGGAGAGCGAGCCCGTTGATAGATACTCAACATGAGGAATTAGTGACTTCACCAAGTTCAGAAGTGCCTAAGATGCAATCTGAATTACCTCCTCCAGATGAAAAACATGAATTGCCTGAAGCCATTAGCATGACAAAAAAAGACGAAGAAGTCGCCTCAAGTGCAGACAGTGACCAAATGCTTAGTTGGGAAGACATAAGGCCTCAACCAATAAGACCCCGCAGTAATTTGAGACAAGATGGGGGAATGGAATTTGATACCACAAGTAGGAGAGAGTTTATTCAACGTCCTATCGAAATGGTCAAAGGTTTCCGACCACAAACATCTACAAAAATAACAGGGGAAATGGAAACAACCACGACAAATCAAGCTATGCTAAAAGGCGATGCTGGAGAAAGAGTAAATCCCATAAGACCAAAAAGTAATCTTCACATAGAGGAAGGGACTTTTAATGACGAAACGACATCTGCTAGAGAATTTAAAGAGTGGATATTAGAAAAACCGAAGCCCATACCACATAAAAGCACATTAGCTCAAGAAGGGGACATGACGTTTATGACAACACATCACAGTGAGTTTGAGGCTAAAAGTCCCGAAAAGGTTTATCCCATACGACCGCAAACGACAAACCACGTTTATGATAAAAATGGAAAATTTGACGGCACCACGACAAGTAGGGTTATGCATCCTGGCTACGAAAGTGAAAAAGTGGACAGTATAAAGCCAGAATCAAATTTAAAAGTCAATTCTGGTTCCTTTAATGGAGAAACGACAAACAGAAGAGAATTTCAGCAATGGGCTTTTGACAGGCTAAGTCCAATTCGACCAAATACTAATATGAAACAAGAGGGTGATATGGACTTCACTACAATGAATCAAGTTCAGTTTCGGGATGGTCTTTCACCCCAAGAAAGAGTCCAACCATTCATCCATCCAACAAATCTCCACACAGAAACTGGTAAATTCTCCGATGATGTTACGTCACGTAGGGAATTTCAAGAATGGAGATTGGCAAAACCCACTCCATTTACACCGAGGGACAACCTGATTCAAGAAGGGGAATTTGATTTCACTACAGTAAACCAAACTCAATTTTTTCAAAAGCCAATCCAAAAAGCTGTTGGACTTAAGCCAAAATCCTCATCAAAATTCACAGGAGATTTTGATGGCACTACTACTAATCATACAGCATTTCAAAATATTCAAGGAGAGAAATCTCAAGAACTAAGACCGAAAACACACATACAACTTGAAGATGGGGAATTTACAAAAGAAACTACTTCTAAAAGAGAATATCAACAATGGGAACTTCACAAGCGGGAACCTCTGAAACCGGAAAGCAGCGTCAGATATGAGGGCGATTTTGACGGCACAACAACAAACCAAGACATGTATAAGTCGCATCCTTACCAAAAAGAGAAAGAAACTAGACCACATACAAATTTACACCTCGAAAACGGAGGATTCGAAAATGAAACGACCAACCAACGGGAATTCCAAACGTGGCAATACTCCAAACCAAGTCCCATTCTTCCACATGGAAATTTAACGCAGGAAGGAACCATGGATTTCACAACTTCAAATCAAACCCAATTTGGCGAAAAAGCGATCGAACGGGTCGAAGGTGTAAGACCACACACAACTGAAATCGCAACCGGGCATTTCGATGGTACGACAACAAGTAGATCGATGTTTAAAACTCCTCCGATAGAAAAGGTACAACAAATACGACATGAAGATAATTTGCGAGTGGCTAGTGGATTATTCGACGGTGAAACAACAGCTGGGAGGGAATTCGCTTATAGATCGGGTGACAGGCCCGAACCAGTAAGACCAAAAGGAAATTTATCTCAAGAGGGCGATTTTGACTTTAAAACTTCGAATCAGCGTGATTTTGAAATCAAACCAATGACGAAAGTTACTGCAATCAGACCTCAAACAAACACAAAACTGAACGATGGGGATTTTTACGGCACAACAACAAACCAAGCCATGTTTGGAACAACCACATTGCACCCGGTTAAATCTATCATGCCTCAAACGAATCTAAAATCACAAAGTGGAGAATTTTATGACAATACTACGACACGCGAACAATATCAACCATGGAAAATAGAACGGCAAGCCCCGGTAATTTATAGCGATAACTTGAAACAAGAAGGGCAAATGCAATTTGAGACAACCAATCGGAGAGAATTCACTGAAAGATCAACTACACGTCCAGAACCTATACGTCCGCAGACCACAACTAAAATCGAAGGAGAAATTGATACTACTACAACAAATCAAGCTATGTATTCTGGACGTTTATCTGAAAAAGTTCAGCCAATAAGACAAAAAGACAATTTACAGATAGAAGGTGGAAAATTCTCTGGGGAAACCACTAACCAACGAGAATTTCGACAGTGGGTTAAAGCCCATCCCCGTTCTAAAGCTGCAAAACCTCTACGAGCAGCAGGACTACGCACACAAGGTAGTTTTGACGACAAGGATACAACTACTAAGGAGTTACGTACATCAAAAGAAAAACAACAAAGCATAGAAGCAAATGGTAAAGAAAAAGAATCAGCTGAACAAGTTGAAACACTGCAGAAAAGTTCAACAATCCAGGATGTATCGGATCGCGAAACACTTCAGAAGCAATCACTTCAAGATCATGTATCAAAACCCACAGCAAGAGTTAAAGCCTTTGCTCCAGTAGGTAATCTAAAACAAGGAGGTACCATGAACTTCTCGACAACATCAGGAACGGAGTTTACAGAAAAACTGGAGCAATCTAAGCTAGACAATATCCAACTTAAAACTAATCATGAGCCATGGACATTAGCTCAAGATGATACCGATGAGTCAAACACATACTCCAAACAAAAGATCGATATCCCAACACGGCCCGTAATACATAAAAGAGGGCCGATGATTGGAAAGGGTATCGATGTTTCCGAAACCACGGGAGTATCGTATAAAGCTGCACCAATCATCAAGACGCCAAAGCGTTTCAAGCCAAGCGACAATTTAAAAACAGAGAATGTACCTTTCGATGCTGACTCAACCACAAGAACAGAATACAAGAAATGGGATACCATGAGGTCGTCATCAAAGAAAAGATCGCCAATGTTGAAACAAGAAGGAGAAATGCAATTTTCTACAACCGCTGATGATTATTCCAGAGATTATAACCAAAATGAAAGACTTAAGCCAAGGTAAATATTTTTTTATTTCGTCCACAAGCAAACCTTATGATAATGAAGATTAAGGGGTCATAGGGCCATTGAAATTTCAAAAATTCAGTATTTTTAAACACATTTAAAAATTACGCCCGATTCTTATGAACGTTTTAAGACCACCCGCATTTAAATCTGTCCATTATTTTTGCGAGAAATTACAGGAAGCGTAGCCCTTTAAAGTATATATTTTACCGTAAATACGTATTTTCAACGTCAAAATGAAGTTTGGCGCAGTATAGCCCAGATGCTCTTGCGCCATAAAACATCCAAACATCAAAATGAAGAATTTGCAGCTTGTGCGCACTATTTCTGGAGAACCACTTGTTATATAAGAAATTTGGCATACATATTAAACTTTGCATAACGTAACCCTAAAATTTTGAAAATATATTGCGAATTTTTTTTTAAATCCATTTTTGATGACTCATATTTTCATTAAATCAATAATTCAAAAATTAAAATTTTAATAATAATTTTTTTAATGTTAAATGTTATTTTTTTTAGGTTTGTCATCCTAAAACTCTTATTTTCTTTAAAGTTTTATTTATTTTTATTCATTTATGCGACGTTATTGAGATTAAATCTTGCGCGCAGTGTACACATGTTGTAATTTTTACGTTCAATACTTGACTTACGTAATTAAATTTCTAAAATGGAAAATCTCAATTCATATATTTATCAAAACCTGCACATAAAGACAAAATTACATTTAATATGTGGTTAAAATTTCTAATGTTTCTATTTTGGATATGTTTAATGTTATAAATTTTTAAAAATGGTGCAGTTTTGTGTTGACCAAATACATTCAAAGGTCCTGTGCTTCTTTGACTAAAAAAAAAAAATAACAAATAATGTTTTATAGAACAGGATTCGTACTCTCTGGGTAAAAAAAAAAAATTTCACGACTTTTCCATGACTGTAAACTAAAAACATTTCGGGGCCGTAGAAACAATTCATGTTCACTTAAAATATAATTTTGACTCCCAGTATTAAATTAAATTCACAAATAAAAATGAAATATTAATTTTGACATGTATTCCACTGCAAAATATATAAAATAATGACCAAAATCAAATTATTATCCATTATCCTATATTAGAATAAACAATGAAGTTAGATTGAAGATTATTGCTTACACCTTGTAATGTATGCACACATTGCTTAAAAAAATATTCACACACTAATGTTTGTACTAGGCATCTTTCAGTTCTGCAACTTTTCATCAATTTGCATTTGCACATCCAAAATTCCAACCTTCTTTTTGGATACAATTCTATACAAACTATTTGATTTTGAAATTAATGTGGTCACGGTTAGTTTTTGATTTAATTTCAAAATTATCTGCAGATTTTTCGAGTTCTAAAGCATCAGATTATAAATGTTTCAGCGATTTCCTCAATTCAGAGTTTGAAAAATACCGGGCGGTTACTACGCCACACGTGCGAGATAAAATGTCCGAATCCGAAGTGTGTGGTCACGTATAGAGATGTCAACCTGAGAAAGTAGTCATCAGTAAAAAAGTCAAGAATTTTCAGCAGTTTTCAGTAGAAAAGTCAAGAATTTTCAGTAGTTTTCAGTAGAAAAGTCAAGAATTTTCAGTAGTTTTCAGTGAAACCACGCTCTTTTATTTCCTGTAAAAAGATTTTTTTTTATAAGTAAAGTACCTGCGTTGTTATAGAGTAATATGTGTACCCCCATCTTGAAACAACATGAAAATATTCCTGATAATGTGACTCAACTGCGTATGTACTTATACAGTGATCACACTCTCATTCGTAGCAGGAGAAATGACCTTTTGTATCAGTTTCATAGCAAGAAAAATGGCTTTCGGTATCGGTTTTGTAAAAAAAACTTTTGCATAAGTTTTGTAGAAGAGAAAAAAGCTTTTACACCAGTTTTGTAGTTTTCATGCGAGTTTTGTAGTGTATAAAAAAATAGTTTAATCAAATGAATGAGAATGAGTATGATAAAGATGAAAAGTCAAATGTTTCATTGAAAAAGTAAAATTTCGTAAATATCAAGTTCTTTGTTTCTTTTTCTGTAATTTTGAAACCTCTTCCAGATTCTTGAGAAGCTAAAATTGTTGAAATACGCAAATTAGCTTTTGTCAAAAAATAAATAAATAAATAAAAAATAATAAAATAAAAAATAATAAAAAAAAAAATAAGTAAATAAAATAAAAGCTCGCTGTCCATTGCAGACGTATTATTTCTTTGGATGGAAATTTATAGGTGCAAAATATGACTAATGACCGCTAAGTTTGTACCCTCCAGTAGGTGGTGTATCAGGGCAAAATTCCTCTATTTTGATGGAAAAATACTAAAAAATGACCAACAGTCATTAATTAAGCACATTTAAAAAGTTCACAATTTTGCCAATAGGCGGACGAAATCGCGCATAAAAAAGTCAACACTCGTTAATTAACGTTAAAATCGTTTTTTAAGTCAATTTTTTTTAAATTCTAGAAACAGGCACCAGGTGGCGTTTTTTCACGGAATAGGATTATAAACTACGTAAGTTATTTAAATATATTGATTAGTTAAATTTACTACTGAATTTATCTTCCAGCCTCTGTGTATGTGTAGATAATTAAAGCCGAAGGTGGGGGGGAATATTCCGAAACATATGTCGTAAAATCTCGGCATAAATCGATGCTATTTTTTAAAGTATCGTGAGAAAATTATTCTGAACTTTTAATAAAATGCTGCTAGTAAAAAGTTATTCAAAATATGGTAAAACTGCGAGTTCACATAAAAATTTAAAAACTTTCGATGCTTTGTAAAACAGCCATTCCTTACTACATATCATGATACACTTGCAGATAAATTTTTGTATGTGTCTGCTGATTCTCTGTTCCACAATCATGGCTGCATTTCATTTCGTTGTTTTAATCCAAATTTGAAGCAAGTTTCACACATAAAGTTAAATGCAAAACATAACAAAGAAACAAGAGGACAAGTCGGAAGCGTCGCGTCCAAAAATGGAAAGCGCGGGCCATCCGCAAAGTGCGGTTTTCTTTTACCAAAAAACTATAAAAAATGTGAATTTTTGAGGGGCCAGTAGAAAATTGCACATGAGGATCTTGAATGAGGTTTTGCATAGTTTTCTTGGTATCGACCGTAAAATCGTAAAGTGTGGAGTTAAAATCCGTACAAGTTGTCATCTCTGAACGTGGTAACGCGGGGAGTGAGGCAGGCTACAAGCAGCTGCTAATTCCATTTCGAATCACGAGCAGACGGAAACTCCCCTCCCTCACGCGTTTTGGGACTTAACGTGGTCACATGCATTTCATGGTCACATTTTTAGAATGATTTGATCTTGTGATGCAATTTTCACCACAAGCAGCATTTTAGAGAAGCCACCAACTGGGTCCTTCACCACGGTAGCTCCGATGCTACCGTCTTCTGTGACTCTCAGGCTGCTTTGCTTGGCCTCCAGGCCGATCCTGCTGTTTGGCCGGTCTGCCCCATTGTCCAGGACATTGTGGTCGCGGCGGCTAGATGTGCGGATGAGGGGAGGTCTGTGATATACTGTTGGTTTCCTGGCCACACCGGTAATCGTGGTAATAAAATTGCGGACACTTGGGCGCGTCGAGCCCTAGAGGACGTAAACGGTTCCTGCAGTAACAGACCCTCCCCGCACAACCCCTCCCTTTCCTGCCGTATCAGGAGTCTGAAGGACACCTATCGAAATAATATGGTGAACCTTTTAAAAAAGAGACATTTCGGGGCACTTTCGATCATTTATCGAGGTGCGAAAGTCGCCATACTTTCTTTCCGATTGTCTCCCAAGGGGGGCACAGACCAGGCTGCATCGTTTCAGAATTGGCTGTGCATTCACCAACAAGTACCTCCACCGCATTAGGCAACTCCCGTCGCCTGTGTGTCTCCAGTGTCAGGAAGGTGCTGACGAAACACTGGAACACATTCTTTTGCGGTGTCCGGCCTACGGCTACCTCAGGGAGGAGCTCCTTCTCGCCCGCCGCCGCCGTTTAGGCCTCGCCTCGCCACCAGGTCTGTCCGACCTCCTGGATCCCACCGGATCCCCCCGCCTTCGCGCTGCCTCCGTGGTTGTGCTAAGCACCTTCCTCTCCGGGCTTGGCCGGTTCCTCGGCCGGCTCTGGGGTGTGATTCCGGTTTTGCTGCCTGGGCCGTTCCCCGTGACGGTTCCCCCGGCAGCTGGTTTCGGTGTGCGTTGAATGACGACTTTACGTGAACGTGCATCTATGAATGCCGTGTTGATCGGCAATCCATCTCCCCCTCAGCCGCCTCGGCGGCTGATTACGCTGTTCAAGCGTCCTGTCTGGGATTACAGCGCCGCCCCCGGCGGCCACCCTTCCCAATGAAACCCTTGCACAATCCTTCTCCTCCTCCTCCTGGCAGCATTTTAGAGTTTCAATTAAAATTGCTCCCAAACAAATATTTCATGACTTTTCTATGACTTCCATGTGTTTTTTTAAATTCCCTGACTTTTCCATACCTGGAAAATGCAAAATAAAATTCCATGACTTTCCAGGATTTCCATGATCCGTACGAATCCTGACAGAAGAATAGCGTGATGTGTTTTCTTTTTTCTCAAACTAAATTTTTTTAAGTTGGTTATATTTTAATGGCGGACAACGACTAATGGGTTATGCTTCGTCAAACGAGGTAAAGCCGTATACATATGGTTTTCCAATTTACAGATTTTACATATTAAAGTATTTATCATTTTTACGTATATATCAAATAACAACATATACAAGATGGCCCACTATCAACTGATTAAATGAAAAGGGTAGAAATTACGGCTTATTTTATCGGAAAAACTGCCATAGTCGTGGTGAAAATGCTTTGTTTCCAATGAGATACTCTCGACTATTAATTGCGAATTATTAAACTAATAAATGGCCTAATTAAATTATTACGCCCCTAAAGAAAACCACAATTAAATTATTACGAATACTACCGTGATTTTTTTCCTCAAGCCAAAATAATACATTCTTGCTTTTTACAAAAAAACTAATTTAACTGTCTAAATGTAATAAAAAAATTCAAACTTTTAAAATGTAAGTAAAATATTGGCTGTAATTTTCAGTTAACTCCTTATAGAAAAGAGGCATAAAATATATCGTAGAAGGCAATTCATAAATTACAAACAACCCAAAGAAGCATGGATAATTGTACTCTCTTGGAATAACTAGGAGAGAATGAGTAAACAAGGGTTGGGAACATTTATGGACTAGATTTACATACCAGGAATAGCAATAATCGTCGAGACCTACAGTGTTTCGAGAAATCCGAACTTCTTTTGCCAAAAATGTCAAACCTCAGGTTACGGTACGCAGAAAAACGGCACAAATTCCACGATAACTCTGGGTCTGACACAATAGACGAATGCATCAGACCACTATGGCACTGTAGAGAAACGGGTCTACATTTTCCGGAGGAATCCGAACCCCCTAGGAAACCAATCCTCAGACTACAGTGAACAGTTAGTCTGCAAGCGTTTTTCCCCGCTGTGAGTCGAATCTGGATGAACAGTGCTCTGAATGAATACGTTACTACTGTGTCACTGCAGGGCCAAGAACAAGTGACCAACGGTGGATAACTGAACATCTCAATTGGATCCCAAAAGTTTATCAAAAGCCGAGGAAAGTCGTTAAGACAGGCGAATACAGAAATAAGCTGGGATAACGTGGACATGACTGCTTCGAATAAATTCATGTAGAGGATA
>QLNU02014176.1:67085120-67146113 GCA_006491805.2 Dysdera silvatica
AACTACAATGTTAAATTTTTATTTTCTAGATCGAAGAAGCCACAAGAGAATTTGAAACTGGTAGGTGACATGAACTTGAGTACTACCACGCAATCTTCGTACGTAGGCAATATAACATCCAAGACGAAGAATTTGAGACCGAAGTCTTCTTTGAGAATTGGTGGCGATCCAGATAGCCGTACAGGGACACCACCATCCAGTGTCCGCAAACAAGCCGATTTAATAACAAATATCTCTCAATCGACAAAATTGGGCGATTACTCCGAAAGGACGCGAGCCCACCGACCTACTACAAGTCAAAAAGTCGGAGGACAATTTGAAGGAATGACTACAACTCAAAGTGAATACAAAGCCATGCCCATGTTGGATAAAACAAAATCCTTCAAGCCAGACAGTAGCCATGTCTTCAATGGCGGAAGCAAATTCCAGGGGAATACCACATACCGTTGCACATACGATGCAGTACAAGGCAGAAGGTGTCCTGTACTAGATTTGGAATCAGACGCGAAGTTCCAGTTTAAAGAAGAAGTTAATGGACATCGGTTTTACCTTCCATTAGTGCAAGGATAAATACACCAAGCAATGGTACCATCATCAAAGCTGAAATTCGTAGATAAGAGCGGGTGATACTCCCTATTGTTTTGACTATAGACAAGCGTCAATGATTCGTTGACTTTTCTTTTGATTAACTGTCTATTCATTGATTAATCAAGCATCATTAACATTTATTAATTATTGACGGACTCCATAACAACTATCACGAGCATAATATATTGGCGTTGGAATTGTGTTAGAAATACACTAAAAAAATCTATATGAAAAAAAGAGGGCGTATAAAAATTGAAAAAAAGTTAGTTTGGAAAAGGAAAACTTAAAATTTTATTTTTACAATATTTTTTGAAACAGTCTTATTATGAAGAAAGAAATTTAATTTTACTTGAAAGTGAAGTAAATTTGTCCCTCAAAATCACTTTAGTTTAAAGAAAGGTTTTACGAAAAAAAAAAAAAGTTACAATTCCAGCGTCATCAACTATGTATAATCTCACCATTTTTTACTAATGATGAAAATCATACCACACGCATCATTAACTCGAAAATGACAACTTAAACATTGCCATAGCTGACAACGCCCAAGTCAACCATTCATCATTTTAAAGGTCACAAATTTTGTTTCATTTACGCCAATACTAGAATTCTGACGTGCTTCCACTCAAAATTCACAACAGGGCGTAAAATGAAACTGAATTAACACAGAAATAGCAATATTACTTACTTTGTTCCATTTACATTGCTTTAAAGTATTTGTTTTTTAATTCCAGGACTTGTATAATTTTAACTTGCAATGTGTGTAAATACATAGAGTTTGGGGTTTATTGGCTTTTTTGTTTTGTTTGGATTTTTATGTCCAGCCTGTGGTAAGCATTAAGATGATCGGAATGGTTGCTCGCTAATGAAAGCGATACTGTATTTCCATAAGTGGTTATGGAGAAAGCCATACTGATGAAGACACCGCTTCTGCTCTCCACTGGGATGAGGTATGAATATTGATGCCAGGAGGACTTCCATCGAAGATCCAGCGAGGCATCGAGAAAAGGCAGGGCGAAACCTGATGAAGTTTGATGAAGGAGGACAGGAGACGGTGTATGGTGAAGGTGCAGAGGTGAAAGAAAACCAATCCGAACTTGTGGGACCTGAGACAGCAGGAAAAAGCGGGCACGGAGAAGAAGGCAAGGGCGACGTGAAGACGGTCAGAAGAGGTGGCGAGCAGCGGATCCGAAAGGCAGGTGAAGGACGCTAGCCGAAATGTCAGAGGCTCCATTGACGGCAAAGACGAACACAGAAGACGGACGGGATGGATATAGAAGCAGTCACGGACTCCGGAATGAAAACTAAACTGCCGAAACTCCGATGCATTCTTCAGAAGCGAATACCCGGCCATTGCAAGAAAAAGTTTTGGGGAAGGAAGTGGCGGAGAGGGGGACAGAACAAAGGCAAGTAAGCCAATTAAACCTATCCATCGATGCAAAGTAAAACCAGGGGCAGTCAGTAGAGTAATAACCTTGGGGAAAAGACCAAGAAGCGGGGGAAAAAAAGGGTGAAAAAGGGAGAGTAATGTGCAGAGTGTCCGTTTCCTCCGAGAACCAGAGCCGGAATCAGATTTTTATGGCGCAAGAGCATCTGGGCTATACTGCGCCTGTTTATTTGCTAACACTGCATTTCACATTCATAATACATTTCCTTTCCTTTGTATGGCTTCGAACGACAGGTGTCTCTATTTTCCAAACTTAACGATACCAAAATGAGTTCTATTGAGGGAAGGGTACTGCAGTTCTATGAACCAAACCCAGGATTACGGGGCAGAAAATCAACCGCCTTTCTTCTCTGCTAACATTGCGGTTATTGTATCTAAAACGATGTTCAGGGAAATTATAGAAAACGTGCGAGCTCACAGAAATATCCTTCGAGTTTTTAACTGTATACAAATGAAGCAAAATGTTAAACTATGGTAAAAATATTTTTAACTCACAAACACACTAGAAAAACCTTTTTTTTGCCCATGGAAAGGGTGGCTATATTTAATGAATAGCGTTATCAAGGTAACAAATCACTATTTTTATTTGAGAAGTCTTTGGCTGCGAAGGTTTCATTAACTAAAAAAAAAAGTAAATATAAAGGCCCTTCACACATGAGAAAAAAAATGGTGAAATACAATGAATTTTTAGAATTTACTAGAAAAAATACTAGATTCTTAGTGGTGTATGTAATTAGTTAGAGTTAAGGAGGGAGAGTTTATTACATAATAATATATACTCCACGTATAACAATATTATGAATACAGAGAAAGGAATACTCTTGTTTTGTAAGGCCTTATTATTAATACGTTACTACATATCTGATTAGGAACAAAGCCTAATGTATTTAAAAACACATTTAAAGTCACGTAAATGGAACAATGTAATAAGGTTATTTAGTGAACTTACATTGCTATTTCTCATATAAGCGAGCGAAAACAAGGTAAATACGAAACGTGTTTCTAACTACAGTATTTAACCAGCAACTGACTGCCAGATTTGGTTTTAGATTAGTGTTAATACCATTAAAATCAAATTCTTAGGCAGGCTTTTGAAAGCTAGAGCTATTTGAAGTAAACAAGTCTTTACTCTCAACATATGCTCTATAATTTAAATATATACTGCTCTGACGTTGAAACGTGCATATAAAAGTTTTCAATGGGACTTCAAGAATCGTTGAAGCACTTCCTATACTGAAAACAGAACCTTGCATACAATGTAGTCAAAACTGCAAACTTGCAAAGGATTTTTTCGAATGTACACACTCTATATTAACTAGCAGGGTATAAAAATCATTAATAACAAATTAACACAAATTTATCGTAAGGTATCTTTTATCACAAACAGAAAATTGAATTTAACAGAAATATGTCATACATATTTAATAACATGATTAATTTATTAATAAATTAAAATTATAAACTTGTATATTTAATGTATTAATTTAATTGAATTAATACTTTATTATATAGATAAAATATACATTTATTGAAAAGTGATATATTTTTTGTTCTAATGAGTCTAACTCTAGATCATACATAATACATAACGAGAAAGTTTAGTTTTTAGAAAAGAAATTAAAGACTTAATTTAGTAATTAACTGTGCTTTAAGTAATTAAGTCAAATTGTTTATTAAGACAATATGAGTTAACTTTTATAACTTTATTTAGTTTAATTATTATTATTTTACAATAAATCTTTAATTTTTTAATAATCTAATAATAAATATTAATTTATTATTATTAGATTAATTATGTTTTCTGTCATATTGCATGATAAATGATTCAAATATATGTCCCAGTTAATGTAAATAAAGTAACCTCACATTAATTCTTAAAAAGCCAGAAGTCATATGAATATTTCAGTATTTTACAGTGAAATTGGCAGATGTTACTATATAGGTCACTAATTACGCTATTAGAGTTATGAAATTTGAAAAAAAAGTAAAAACGAAAAACTATTTACATAAAATGAAAAATGTATTAGTTTAATAAAATATAAATTATTCTATTGCACATATTTCTAGTATGTAGCAACAAAGAAAAAGCAGTTACCAATATATGAAAAATCAAACGTTTTTCAAAATTGAACATAGATTTAATATAGGATACATTACAATATACCTGCATAGTACACAAATCCCCTCAATGCAAAAAAAGTCCCTCACCCCCCCGGGTAATTGAGCTGTATAAACTGAGCTACCAAGACACGAAATCTTTTCCAAGGACATAATTTTAGTAAGTAATTTGAAAATAGCTGTTTGCGACTGTAATAATTTCTCAATTTAATTTGTGCACTATGTTGCTATCCTCCATTTATAAATTATTTGCATATAATAGCAGTTACTCGACTGATGTTAAAATAATATGATAAATCAGCATAAGGTTATATAACCAAAGCCTACAAATAAAATTATAATTAACAATATGGAACTGCACAGGGCTTCTATGCAAATGGACAGGGGATAAATATTTTCTGAACCTTGAGTTTCGGAAAAAACACACCACTGAGGGGGGGGGGATCATTATTCGAATATTTAAAAAAATAAAGTTTTGATTTTTTCCTCACAATTTAAATTCGGAAAACTACAAAAAAATAAAAGAAAAAACATTATAGGAAATCAAAAGTGTTGGCAACTGCAAAGCACGTTAGCAATATGGAGAACTTTTTACATTTTTACTACATGTATAATTTCTCGTTTGTATTTGCGTGGAGAAAATAAAGTATTTGTATGATATATCCAAAATGTTTTACAAAATGTTATGTATAAAATAAAATATGGGAACATATTCTTGTCGAAATTTTATTTTGAAAAAAAAAAAATTACACTGTGTAGTTATACAAACATGGCAAATATTATCTGATTGGTTGAATTTTTATGCGCAAGGACAGCAAGCCTCATTCTATGCCACACGAGGTGAAGATGTATGTGCAATTTTAAATAAAGGACAAATTACGTGTTCCCACTCACACAGGAGAAGAAAAAAATCCCTGACTTTTCCAAGCAAAATTCCCTGACAAATTGCAGACAAAACTTTCAACTGAACTTCGATTGGGGGAGGGATGACTTCATGTTTGTGGGAAGTTTGGTTTTACGGCTCAAAGACTACAGTGGTCATGCTGCGCCGGGACCTACTGTTTTCCGAGGAATCCGAACCTCTTAAGGCCTAGGGAACCAAACCCCGGACTACAGTGAGCACATCACTGAGTAAGTGATCTCATAGTAACCCAGACCATAAGATCCCTGCACCGTTGAAAGTCGAACCCTAGTTAACGGCGCACTAGGAGAACGCGTTACCACACTGCGCCACCAGAGAATGTTTGTGGGAGATTTAGTTATTCATAATAGAAATTCTCTGTCCAAGAATAACAAATTTACACTTATTATAAATCTCCAGAAATAGGTCTACGATGGTTTTCAAGCCTTGTATGCCCCCATGCAGACAACACTTTCTGGCTCTGCCTTGATGCAAGCAATTGTATGTAACCCTAAACATGGAATGATCAGGATCACATATGGAGAATATCCATTTAAAATGAAAGAAGTGCATGGTTATATTGTCAATGCACTAGACTTGGAAGTGTATATAATGACTTGATTAAAACTAAATACAGTAATCTTAAAATGGATCTATATAAAAGTGTTAGGAGGGACTTTTTCTTGAGGAGATTGAAATTAAAAGCGTTAAAAAGTCAATGGCTACAAAACAAGAAGGAGAGGGAGGAAATAGATAGCGATTATGCTACAGCATTTACTTGGGACTCACATATATGATGAAAATTCATAATTTGTAACTTCACTTGTGCACATTTCAGATGCACCTCATTCATTCATATAAATAAACTTCTTATTGATTGATTGAAGTTATGCCGTGGACAGCTTTACAGGAATAGCTATTATAAGTCGATGAATTCAATCACCTTTTTTAATATGAAATTAAGTTTGCTTGTAGGTCTATGCAGGGCCAGCGCAAGCAAATTTGGCGCCCTAGGCGAACAGCCTGCGCCCCCTCCTCACTTCAAGAAAGTCGACCCACCAACATACAAAAAAAAAAACCTGCTCAACCAAGTTATTGCCAATAAATAAAAAAATATATAAAAATATGCACTCAGAGAAATATATAATGTAACATAAGCATGCAGCCTTAAAACCGTAGTCAGGGGCCTTTTCCAGAGGAAGGCAAGCTCAGTGATCAATTTCATAAATTATTTTTATTTAAATTTTAAGAGTATACGCTTATAAATGAATTTTAAATATTATGTAATCTTTGAGTTCAAATAAATATTACTTACTTGAAATATAAATGGGAACTGGTATGTCATTACATCTTTCTTGTTCCGATAATGATGCGGAAGTATGAAAATAGAAGTGGGACTTCCAAGTCTCCAGGACTAACTGATTGCATGTAAAAACTATAAAGCCCAACTCCCACAATTTGTACACACTGTGACATCGCCGATTTTCTTGTTAAATGTTCTTACTCCCCCCCCCCAATCATCTGGAATCTCCAAAAGCGGCTTAGGGTTACGACTTAATCCGCACCATGTGTTCTGGGGAGGAAATCTGTTTCCAAGAAAGAACATTTAGGAGGGAAAATGTATATGCAGCTGAGATGTACAATACAGAACTATTTATAACTTGACACCACCTCGATGCTTAGTTAGCTAAGAGACTTCAACCCAGGGTTGGCTTTCTGCCGGTGCCGGCAGAAAGTGGGAGAAACTGGCAGAAACTAATAAAAGTACTGAAAACAGTATTGCATCACTAAAGTAAATGAAAGATTACAAATACGTATTTTTATTATAATAGGTTTGTATTTTATAAAGCTTTGTATTAATTATTTTAACAATTAAGTATTTTGAAATAATTACAAAATACTCAACAGTAAATCAAAGATTTGTTACGAAAACGATTTCTTAAAGGCCATATTTTTTAACTTATTATGCCTATTTCGCCTTATTTATATTCTCTACCTCATTAGACCTTTGGCTATAAAATAAAAAGCAAAAACACTAACAGACTGGCTGTAAAAAAAAGCCTCAATGGTTTATGACTAATCGAATAAGCTGTATTACAGTGAATGAACCACACTTTTTGTTTTTAAGTCTGTTGTAAAGCATGTGGTACCTGTTTAGAAATATTACTGAAATTGTTACAGACAAGGTGTTTGGCTAAAGAAATACACAAATCATATAAAGCCACAAATACCCAGCAGTATAAGGTGGAAAAGTCAGGTAGATTGCTCGGAATCATTCATAAAGAATCATCCATGTTACTTGCAAATCATGAAAATGATATGGGTGATAAAGGAGCTGTTCAAGTCATAAATAATCAGATAAAGATGTAAAAAAACGTTGCAGCTCTTACAGCCTATTGCTGTTACCCTGTATAAGATTTAGAAAGATTCTTCTTCTATTGCAGATGCTTGTGAAATTTGGCTGATCCAAATGGATGATAATCTCATAAAAATGAATTAAAAAAGGGTAAAAAGTAGACTTAATGAGGCAGTAACTCGAACATCATACACCAGTTTACATGCTTCATCCAAAATATACGTGATTTAAATTGTCACAAGATCAGGAAGAAAATACTAGGCAATTCCTCAATGCTATTAACCCAAATTTTTTGCTTTACATTATAGCTTTTTGAGCAAAATCCGCTCTTTTTCTGGAACATAATACTCCAATAAAATTGTCGAAAATATCTCAGCTTCTATGTGGTGGTCTAGTTTAAAGAAAACAACTATAAATGAAAATTTCTAACTTTTGTCTACGCAGTGATGGTATTGCCTGCAATACTGATGGGCTTGGAAGAATATTTCTATCAAGCTTTTCATCTATTCATAATAAAGAAATTATTTGAATTAGAAAATAGCAGCAAAACTGATCTTTTGCTATAGACTGCTTTATCGAAAAGATCAGCCTGAACTTAAATGCTAGTGAATTTGCTATGATGTAACCTTTGAATAAATACTATACACATTGTAACTAAACCTATTTTACTTTAAAATACACTCCCTTTTGTAATTTTGATAAGTTATTAATACACAAACTAATTATTTTATGGGTTTCTGCCACTTTTGTGGCAGAAACTTGCCGATCCTGCTTCAACACCATGAGGTCACGGGAGTTAAACAACAAAGCGGGTGTTTAGAGGAAGAGCCCCTCCAAACTTTCTCGTTGAAATTATTTTTTTTTTTTCTCGTCTGTAAAATCAAAAGTAACCATCGGCTTTACCAGGGCAGGAAAGGTCATATAGTACCGGAATTTAGTTTTCTGAGGGATCTTAATCTCTACTGCCATGGGAACCAAACTCCGGACTATGTTGGGCAGAAAAATGGCATGCATTCTACTATGCCATTGGGAGTCAAATCCTGGTTATTGGTATGACAGATGAACATGTTACCACTACACCACCATGGAGCAGTGGACTTAAAATTATCCGAGGAATCTAAAGCTTCAAGGCCTGGGGAATCCAACCCTTGGACTAAAGCTTGGTTCCCACTCACATTGGAGAAGAAATTCCCTGACTTTTCCAGGTTTTTCCCTTTTCTGGCAAAATTCCCTGACTTTTCCAGGTTTTTCCCTTTTCTGGCAAAATTCCCTGACTAATCCCAAGCAACTTTAATCTGAGCTTCGGTTGCGGGGGAAATGGCTTCATGCTTATGGGAGATGTCGCTATTCAAAACAGAAGGATTTCCCTGACTTTCTGTAATTTACGTGGGGAATTTTATAGATAAAATTTTTTTACCATCAACGCTTAAGCTCAAACTAGAGCTTTATGTACAGGAGAAAAAGAAACATCGTCCCGATCCCAACTCGAACCGGGGACTCAACGTATGACCCGTTGTGCCTCTACCTACCAGGTCATCAAGGCAGGAACGATGTTCGCTTTCTCCATATATGTACGGTTTTGATATAAGGTATTTTTACCCTCCACGAGGTTAACACAATTGCCAAATGGTTAACACACAAAGCCACCAAGGAAAGTTTTTTGTAACAGTGTTCATACCTTGGCTGTAGGATAATTCAGTAAAAAGTTGAACTTCTAGGCTTAGCGAGTACCCCAGTTACTATTCAAATATAAACCAGCCTGAGTCAGACATGTTTAGGTATGCAATGAGAGGGGACAAATCAAATGATCAGAAGAAAAGTAGAAATAATCGCATTGAGTAGTGATGGAAACAAAAATGCCAAACCGTTTGAAACATGTTTCTAATGAACAGTTCAAAATTTTCTTAAACAGGTGGAAACAGTTGGTGGATTGCTAGTTGCTATGGTCGCCAAAAACGCTAGAAGAATTCTTTGAAGAAACAACACTTTGCAAACGGTTTGCAAAACAGGTTTGTGATAAAACAATTCTTCAACAGTTTGTGCTCAAACAGCTTTAGTAAATGAAACACAATGCTAAAACAGAAGTGATTTATTGTTAGTCGTTCTTTTTACATTAACCATTTTTTCATAAAACGTGTTTTTAACCAGAGCAAAATGCTTGTCTATAGGGTCCGTTGTTCATAATTTTTTTTTTTTTTTTTTTGTGAAAAGGTGTTTTTAATTAGTTATACGGTCGACCTACCATCATATAATTTTATTATTTTTATATTTTGTCAAATAAGATCCTATGAAATTAGAATGCTAATGCACAATTTCACAAAAAATATTTTTACTAAGCATAAATTTGTAAGATGAATAAAAATTTTTATCCTTGAAATTTTCCAAACATTTTTTTTTTCTTTTTTTCTAAATTTCGAATCCACTCACTTTTCAGCAATTTTTTTCCTAAATATTTCTTGTTGGCACTAAAGTTTTATTATATTTCTTTAATCACTATTTAAGTGCTTTGAATGCTCATTAATCATTCAAGATTAGTTCATTTTCAATTTTTTGAAATTGTATAACTATCAGCCCTCAACATACCGACTTTACGGGAATTTTTTTTCGTCATAGCTGATGATGTGGTAATATTAGATGATAAACTGTTCGCAAAGAAAAGAATTATTTCATAGTGTCTGATGGGAACTGAACCCATGATCTCTTGGTATCCGGCCAAGGGTTCTTCTAGCTGAACTCAGTTACATCACGCTAGTTTCGCTTTTTAGACGTTCGCTTCTTTCACGTCAATTTGACTTTGTTTAAAAAGCAATCTAGGCACTGCCTCATTTCGAACACTCATCTATAGTGAAGCTTTACATGTACTCACAGCGGGGCAGATGACAAGTCGCCTGTTGCTCCGCTGGAAGAGCCCTTGGCCAGATCCCAAAAGGTTGTGGGTTCGGTTCCCCACCAGACACTGTGGAATTATCTTTTCTTTGCACGCACTTTATCATGTAATATCCTAATTACTCTTCAACCAAAATTAAAATTTTATTTAATGTTGAATACAAACATTTTATGATGTGTAAATTGTGTTATAATGGTGTCTTAATGCATTTTATATATTGTTTGTAGTCAAATACGCGTTTTTATAATATAGTTTCAAAATACATGAATAAATTAGGAATGTGATACACTAATATTAATACATATACACTGAAAAGATAAAATACTATACACACCTGTGATGCGACCATGTGAATGAGCACGACAGGAACCAGTGACTTTCAAGTAGCTGACTGACACCAGTGTCACGTAAAAATATCACAGTATCCACAGGCATGTCAACGAATGTGATCATGAGTAAAGGCAGAGATGTGAGTTTGATCGCAGATAAATTGTTTGCATTTGCAAGGCCAGATGTTCAACATCAGCAACCACAGAACTGCTGGGCATGTTGCATTGTTTGTGGTATGGGTATATCAACAGTACCTCAAAAGCAGAAAATCCGATGTGAATTGTGCAAAATGTGGCTATACACCAGCAACTGATGCGAAGGGTGCTCAAAAACTTAGTCGTATGGTATCGATGGGGAAAATGCAACATTACATCAGATTGTGACAGATTTTAATGCAGGTTCTTCGTCCAGTGTTCGCACACAAACTGTTCCATCAGCGAATGGTGCAATTCGGCTATAACAGCCAATGGCAATCTCTGGTTGCACTGATAATGGTAAGACACAAATTTCTGCAGCTACAATTTGCCACTGGATGGTAGATGACTAGAAACATGTCATTTCGTCAAATGAACCATGATTCCAGCTGTAATAGGTGGATTGCAGGTATGGTGTCAACCACATGAAGCATAACCATAGGCGAGGCCAGGGTGTGGTTGGGGGTTGTAACCCCCCATTGCAATGAAATTTTGTATATTTAACATAGGAATATATGAGTTGTAGCTCTGTAACACCCCTCGTTGAGCCAATATCCCTCCCTTAAGAACTTTTTGTGCATGCCTATCTTGGTATATAGGTGTTGTACAGGCCAGTGGTAGTGGTGCAACTGCCTTGGGTGGCATCTTTACATGGTCCTCACTGGGTCATCCATCACACTTGGCTTGGGCTATGTTGAACTGCTGGCGGATTAACTTCACCCCTTTCTGTGCATGTTGTTTTCACAGAACGAGGCACTCCTCCTAGTGGAGAATGCACCACCCTATTGGTCAAACATTGCACAAGTGTGGTTTTACGAGCATAGTAGTGAGGTCGGAACACTGACCTGGCCTCTAAGGTCCCCAGATATGTAGCCTTTTCAGCACTTATGGGATAGGGTTCCCACTTTTTGTCCTGATTCAAGGATTCAAGGACTAAATAATGTTTTTCAAGGACTTTATGTCCCTTTTTAACTTGGTACACTGCCAGCAAAAGCTACCCTTTTTGCATCCCTTGTATTAGCCATGCTCAGTGGGTGGGGGAGGAAGTGGGTGTGTCCAAAGCACTACTGGTTTTGTTCGGGAAATAAAGAGAAACACTTTTTTTCCTCCTTTGCAAAACTTGAAAAAAAAATTTTGTGGAAAATTCAAGGACTTTTCAAGGACCAACCACATTTTTGACAGTTTTCAAGTACTTTTCAAAGTTCCCGACTTGGTAAAAAAAAAATCAAGGACCATGGGAACCATGTAGTATATTAAAATTTTTACCAGCATTTTATGGGGAATTCCGACTTTTTTGGTTAATTTAACCTGTTTTTGTTTTCTTTTTCAACTTTTTTAAAAAACAGTTGTTTTTGAACAACAAACAGTTCATTGACATTTTAAACAAACAGCAAAAACGCCCATCATTAGTACTGGGAGTATTAAAAAGATGAGAAGAAAAGAGAGGTATGAAAAGCAAAGAGAAGTAGTTAAAAAAAAAGTAAAGAAAAAACACACAAAAAAAGGCTTAAAATAAATTCACAGCCTTCCCTATAGGAATAAATCATGAAGTCATTAGAGCAGCAATTTTCAACCCTTTCCAATTTATGGCAGTACAAATGAAGCATTTGCAATAGTCAAGGCAAAACATTTTTTTAAAGAGCAATCTCATCATTTAAATCTTTAAAAATATGTTGTTAGTAAAAAGAAAAATACTGTGATATATATTATTGATTTCCAAAGTGCGTATCTTGACAATGTGCCTTTTATTAAATCCTTTCTTCACTTCCTTCGATCTTCCTCAAACTTTCAAAACATATCTGCATGCCTTTCACAACACATGCATGCATCATGGTACAGTGGTTGAAAAATCCTGCATTAGAGGATGCTAAAATTCATAGTTACTTTGATAGTTCCAAATCTCGCTAACAGAGATCAGTCATTCTCAGGAATTGAATGTGAGATCACATGTGTGTGTGTGGGGGATAACACCTTACACTACAGCAACAGCTATTACTTTTTTGAGCCCCAAGTTATAACTCCATTAATTACTAGAAATGAGATATCAAGCTTACAACAGCTCTTTTTAACCATGGCCTATTCACAAATATTGATTATCTTATGTTTAAACCCAGACATTGCTTAAAAAATTTCATAATTATGATTAAAGTTAAATAATTATAAATAAAGGTTGGTGATCTGTGTGCTATTCAGTTGCATTGATCTGATGGAAACTGAAGTTTGTAGAGCAGCATAGGTTTTGGTCAATACATTTTCACACAAGCCACTTTCGAAAGGCTAACAGCAGACAACCTTTGCCAAAAAATTTTAATTTAAGGTATTTTGAATATAAATTAGATACACTTTTTCAGCGTTATTCTTTAACAGTTCCTAAGGTAATATAGACTGTTTCATTCCAGTGGGACCTTTTCCTTCATTTTCTATGTATATATAATAATTTCTAGAATACACAATGAAGAAAATTAATTTATTTTAGTAATTACAGTGCCTATTGTGTTAATGTATTTTTATCATCACTGGCATATTTATTTGACGTTTCAACACTTTTCTGCATTTTACGACTTCATTATCATCGAACCAATGTCCAGTCATATTTACGTTGGATAGTCAGGACTTCCGTGAACCTGTTCTCCTATCATTTAAGCTTTTTATTTTTTTTGCCATTTTATTTTAAAAATATTTTTCCTTTTCTTTCACATACAGTCCTGTAACTTGAACTATATTTTTACATACGCATGTGTTAAAATAGAAAAATACTATAAGGAGGAAAAATAGAAAATATTACTTTTTTCCCAAAATTAATTTTTAAAAGGATATTTGGAATAATTTTATAACCCTTTTTTCTTTAAACGGAAATAAAATCTGCCACTTTTTATACAAAAGCTAAATTTAATTTAATTAAGCATTATAGGGAAAAATTTTCAAGGTAATATACAATGATAGATATTTTACACAATTGAGAGAATGTGTTTTCATTGTTTTACCATTGGGAACATTTTTTGTATTCCTTAGTTTTTGCTATGGGACCATTTACAAAGGACATCAGCATGATTTCGGCATTTTGTACCCCCCCCCGTCCCCATCTTCATGGTCTGCGCTAGTCCGATTTCATTTATCTCCCCTGTGAGGAAAAAACTTCCAAAAAATTTGTCAAACATCTCAAAATTACATAAAAAAAATGTTTTTCTTTATATTTGACACCTTATACTAATTTTTTCACGATGTCGGTGTACTAGATTTTCCCATGGATGGATGTAACTGACCCACACAACTTAAGCAATAAAATAATTTCTTTTTAGGACAAAGTTTCAAGGAGGGAGCAAAACAACAGTAAAATCTGTGGAAATATATGGGCCAGAAGGGAGCAGGTTCTCCTTTGACCTTCTCTCCAATATCCATCGCCACTTCATTAGGCATTCCGGGCTAATTATTCCCAGACATCTGATGGGAATCAGATAAGGTCACTCAGCTCCTTTAGCTTCACGTGTTCCCCCCACCCCCCAAAAAAGCAAAAGACCAGTAAAACATGGGTGGTGTCCATCTTTTGTAATTTTCAAAATACCCTCTTTTTTTTTCTGCAATCACAACATTTGCTTCAAATTGTCACACAATTTGGGGTGGGGAATGCTTTTTCCATCAAATTTATGACAAAAATTAAAATGCGGAGTCCTTAATGAAGCAACCACCCGCCCTGTCCTGCTTTGTCGGCTTGGGCCTGAGCCCCCCCTCTCCCCCCCTAAAGCAAGGATGTCTTTTGTGAATGGTCCTCATTTACACAATGAGAAGGAATTCAATAAATGGGAGAAAATGAAGAGGCTTGAAACGTTTTTCTATCAATAAATACTCTGTAAAAGATTTATTTAAAAACAATAAAGCATGTTTTGGCGTTACTTTTATACAAACAAGAATTTACAGAAATGATGAGTCCAGTGAGAGTGATACTGTAGTTCTAAATGAATGATGCTCGAAGGGGAGTCTGTATTTTTCACTATACACACACGTTTTTACAGCTGCTGCTTATCCACGGAACGAGACTTCTTGTGATCGGTGCTTGCTGGAGGATTCTTCGATCTCTGCTTATACCTCACTGTTGCACGGACCGAATCACTATCTTGAAAATTGCTTTTAGTTCAATATATTTACATATGTTAATCACTATCAAAACCTATTAAAGCAGTCCGTTTTTTCTTCCTGGGTTTTGGTTTTATCGCTTCTTCATCCTATAAAGTAAAAATGACATCATCATTCGTTCTTTATTAACATTAATCGATGCTAATTAAAATGTTTTGACAATAAGAACCAAAGGCAACAAGGTTATAAATCCCAAAATGTACTGAATATATATACTGTCCAAAACAAAAAACAGGTTCCCAAGATAGAACTTTGGAATAACGATGGCAGAAAATTTGTGTCAGAATCAAACACCGAAAATACAGCTAACTAGGGCATAGATTTAGGAAGAAACTGAACGATGTTCGCAGACAAATCCGAGACTGAAACCACTAAGGAAAAACGAAGCAAACCAAGAACCACATGGAGGATGACTGCGGGAGACAAACTAAAGAAGAGGCAAGAAACATGGGGAAAAGACCAAGAGACTTACAGAAAATCAGAGAAATGGACATATTTTGTGAAGGCCTCGCATCCTCTTAGGGATTGATCGAAAGGAAAAATATGTACCAAATTCGAGATGTGTAGGGGGAGAGGGAAAAACATACAAAAATGTCTTTCTTAAAGTGAATGAAATGATAATCCATTCCCAGTCAATGAATGATAGTAGGTTGGTTGTAGTTTTATGGCACTAGGACAACAATGGTCATTTTGCACCCAATGAATGATGACTCCTCAAAAATTACAAAATCTTCCTATAAAAGGTGCCTTAAAGAATGATTGCATTCAAAGAACACATTCGTTTTATGGCACAAAGGTCATGTTGCCATGCAGGACAGTGTTTTTCCAAGGAATCTAAACTTCCTAAGGCTTAGGGAACCAACTCCCAGACAATGGTGAGCCGTTAGTAATTTTTTTTTTAGGGAGATGTTTTGCAGTTGAGCCCAGGTTAGTGTCTCGCTAGGTAAGTACATTACCGCTTCAGGGCTAAAGAATATGCATTTCTGCTTATCTCAACTTTAAACACACAACTTTTCATTGAACGAATTTAAAAATCCAGGATTATATATATAACCAATGTGCAGGGGATACCTGATATATTTGTCAATTAAACTATCATAACTAATATACCATTGTAGCTATTGTGTATATATTATGTAGTATCGTGTATAGCAGATATACTGTCAAACCTCATTACCGCAAACTCCTTCACGAATATCCATCAAATTGTACAGAAATTGCTGTCCTTTCGGTTCTTTCACCACAAACATGGTTAACACAAATTGAACACACACACCGCACTTCAAAAAATGTCTTCTACTTAACATGAACAAAACCTGCTTTTCTAAGTCTGTGGATGCAACTGAAGTTACATGAATCCTGATGAGATTTGATGAAGAAGGGCAGGGAGCGATGAGGATGCATGACAAAAAGAGCAGATGTGGAAATGGAAAGGCACAATATGGCAGGTGAAGGACATCAGAGCCAAACCAGCAGAGGCACCATAAATGGCAAGGACGAACACGAGACAGAAAAGACGAGCAGAAGCAGCCATGGACCCCGAAAAGGAAAACACTGCTGAGCACTCTGATACATTCTTTGGAAGCAGACACACAGTCATTGCAAGAAAAAGCACTGGGGGAGAAAGCGGGGACAAGGGGAACAGAAAAAGGCAATTAAACCAATTAAATTCAATCCATCGATGCAAGGCAAAACTAGGGGGAATAGCCTTGGAGTCAATACAAAGGAGGGGGAAATGGTTTTTTTTATTTTTTTTTTAAAGTGAGGAATAGAAGGAAGGGGAAGAGGAGTGCACCGAGCATCCGCTCCCTCTGAAAACCGCACACAGAATCCCCAATCTACAGTGAGCAGCAAACCAGCACATGCTCTGTGATACCATTGGAAGACAATCTCAAAATAATGGTATGACAGACAAATGTGCTATTACTGCGCCACTGTAGCATAGTGGACCGAGTGATTAAGCTGCCAAAGAAAATTTTGTAGCTTTTCGGCTAACTTGTACCTAAAATTTCTAGACGAATCAGTCAAGTTGTTTTCAAGTTTATAAGAAATTCTGGTCAGAGACAGTTAACTTTACATAATGCCATTTAATTATTTTCATACTTCGACAGGGTCCTTCATTGCCGGTGCATGCACCATGCAAAATCAGCAGCCTTAAAATCAAATTCCCCCCTCTTTAGCTCATTGGCTGACATGTTCATCAAATGGCTTATATTGCTGACATTGGAGCCTTTTCGCACATTGCTCAGCAGTTTTTCTAGCCAAATTTTGGCTACCGTCGCTTTTCAGCGAAAAAGCTAGCGTTGAAATAATCCTCAACTGGACCCATGTTTTTCTGAGAAATCCAGTCCTCTTAAGACTTAGGAAACCATCCTTTAGATCAACATTTCTTAAACTTTTTTGATCACAGAGTCCTTTTAAGTCCAAAACTATGTTACTGAGCTCTTTTAAATCCAAAACTATATGACGGAGCCCCAAATTCTATCACGTAAACCTTAAAAATTTAGCAATTCATTATGTATACAAGGGTCCCTTTATAGGGTTGTATTAGTTTTGATGTCTTACATCATGAGACATCGAAAATAATCGAGCACAGTGGGCCTTGCTACCAAATGACAACTGCCCTAAGAGAACTGCGATAATTAAGTAATTCAAACCAACACTAATTTATAAATTGCTTTAAAAATTACATATTTACAGAAGCAAATAAAAATCAGAGAATAAAAACCTTCCGTAAGCATGGAGATGGGTCAGATATTTGCGTTTTTTTGCTTATATGTAGGAAAATATAAAACAGCCCAAAATATGTGCTTGAATTTAAATAATAATACTTGAATGACCCTTAAACGGTGGTAGGAGGAAATACGCTAACAAAATTCCTACCCTCTTTGCGAAGGAGTAGTTGGTGAGACAAAGATCACACATTTTTAAAATTTTTAATCTTATTTTATTTTAATAAATTTTTATGAAATTATGATCATCCATATTACACATAAATAAAGCACCCATTCTGCAACTAAAAACTAGGTTAATAAATTTAGTTAAGAAGATACTATTTTTCCAATTCCTGATTATTTTGATGCCAATGCTCTTCGCAGAGCATCAAAATTTTATCCGCGGAGCACAGTTTAAGAACCACTACTTTAGATTATAATGAGGAGTTACTAAGCATTCAACAGTGAGCAGTTACCAAGCATTCTTTTTGTTTTTTTTAAAGCACTGTTAAAAGTTGAATTTGGATTAACAGTACGCTAAGTGGAAATGTTACCACTGCACCACCCTGCAGGGCTACATGTGATTAAAATCAAAAGAGCATTATGATAGAAACATGCTAATTATAAATTATGTACAACTTCAGGGTTGTTTCCTCATGTTCAAAAACTACACTTCCATAGATATCATTAAACCTTCTAATCGTAAACTTGTATAACAGTGGTCCTTAGTTCTTTGTGGTTTAGGCGTAAGAACAGTGAAGGTCAAACTGTGCTAAATAAGGCCTTTACTATTCTTTACGTGATATTGCAACATTGCAGCCACAAGCTGTTTGCAGTACGACATGGATAACAAAGCAGCTAAGACTGAAATCTGAAAGTTCCTAGAAATTTTTCAGAGATCACATCTTATTCAGATACCCTAATATTTTTGTGGGCCGCTTTAAGCGACATATTTATTTAATCGACAGAGTTGCACAATATGAAAAAAATCTCTTTACGCTTCTAGAGGACTTTTTACAAATGGAGAAAAGGCCGGAAGTTTAAGAACTACTTCTATATGGTATCAAAACAATGATCATCTCAACACTCGGTAAAGATAGAGAATATAAAATTTCAGGAGCCAACTGTTCCCTTTATCAATCGAAGGCTGAGATGAGAGTGGAAGTCCCAAGTTTATATGCCCGTTTTCAGGATATTCCCATCTGAGAAAACCTTGTGTACGGAATTCTCACTTGGGACACCTCATGCAGGAATTCTCAATTATAAACTGTAACCAGGTGTATACTGGACTAACAGGAAAATTGACACTTCCACAAGGACGGGAGCATATATATATATGTACTGTCCGTTCACGAAAAGAAGTTCGGTGGAAAAGCCAGAAACAGCAGGTGTCGATGCCACAAAATCAACTTTACCACCGGACTTCTTTTTGTGAATGAGCAGTTGTCATCAGAGGAGACAAGTAGTCATACTAACTAGTTTCCGTGTTTTTGAAGAGGAGCACAAGACAGATCCTCTGGGACTCTGAAACCTTTACATCAGAGCACGATGAATTTAGATAGCAGACTTCATTTTGGAATCATGAGATATGCAGATTATTGCAAGAAAAATTGAGCTGCTTTTAATTTTTTTCAGTTAGCAAATGATTTGTAGTTAATTTATCACAAGGATGCTGGCTTGCTAGTAAATAGTGGATTAGAAGGTAGGCAGCTGATAAAAGTCTTCTGACGTTTACACCTTTAGAATTTAAATTCCAGACTATGTGGAACACGAGAATAGTACCTTAAGTACTACATTAGTTTACTTTGGCCTTTTAACCCTAAACGAATCTCTACATGAAAATTATTATATTTATAATTCTCAAGATTTTCTGATCATTGTCCTTGACTGAGCCTTCAGCAACTCTTCTTAGAACCCTCTATTGCAAAACCCTGTATCACACCACTGAAATGGCTATCGAATATGTCCTGCTAGCATAAAAAGGCATCTTCTTATTCGTTCACATGCTTCAGCTTTCTTTGCAAATGCCACTTTACTACTATTTTAGACAATACACCTTTTTTATACATTTTCACTTGTGTATTTGACTCTCTCAAAGTATACAAACCCTCTACTAATAACGGAGAATCGATATGTTCGTTTGTTTTGGATTTTTTATGGTGCAAGAGCATCTGGGCTATACTGCACCAAAGAATTGATAAGGAATTCTTATAAACCAACATATACCATATTCCTCCCCTACAGTTTAGCTTTAGACTCATTGGCGTACGTTTAGCTCATTTAAGCAATTCTCCAAATGCAGAGTATATATATATACACACACACACTGAAAAAAGAAAATTATCTATTTTTTACATCCCCTGCCCACTGTAATATATTTTGCAGACATCCTATAATACAAAGTCTACAGCCGTAAAGGTACAAACTATGCTTTTGCAAAGCTCAAGGTGAATTTCAATATAGGTACCACAAATTCTTTTAATTAACAAGCTGAAGCACCTCTTTTTATAAAACAATGGACAGTTGCTGTATTTTTTGAGTTCTGTAATAAGATGATAAATAAATACAATATCAACAAATATTTTTTTAATGGATGAATGCGCTATGGAGGAAAAAGTAAAAAAAAAATCCACCTTTTTCACAAAATAAGAAGTATAATTTACTTCTGTGCTGTCCGTTTCAGTGTCAGAATCCATAGGAATGGGTTTTGACTTCTGATTCTTTGATACTGCATTTTTCCCTCTTCCGCCAGATCTACTTTTTGAGGTTTTAATATCTTCCATATCTTCTACTAAGGCAAAAAGATCACTGTACCTGAAATAAGAGTCATAGAAGAAAGCATTAGGGACCTTTACTTTACCAAGAAATTAATCTTTTTTTTTTATAAATCTACAAGTAATATAACAAAGGAGGAAAAGGCATTGGTACAAAAGCCCTTACTTGGCTTTGAGGGCATCGGAACATGATAACTGGATGTTCAGAATGGACGTCTGCACAGCATCCAAACTGAAAACTGAAAACAAAGTAATAATTAATATCCCGAGTAAACAGTTGCAAATATGGCCAAAGTATAATAATTTACAAAACTTACATGAATTTTGTTTACAACTGGATCTCAACTGATCTAGGTGGGATAAGGTCTGTTCAATGCTTGGGCCTTGTGATTTACTAGCTTGTTGCCTGTCATTAATATAATAAATAATTATTGACATTATCATTAACATGATAATGCATAAATCAATCACAAAATTTACTCATTAAATGGTCATGAAAATGACTACAAAAATAGATATGCACACAAAAATGATGACACAGATATCAGGGGTGATTGTAAGTCTAAACCAGATTCTCTGAACATACCAAAAAATTCCCTGAAAAGTTACATAATATTTTTAGTAAAGACACTGATTTCCACAAGAATATAAAAAATTATAGGAATTTTGACAGCACGATAATCGCATTTATTGAAATCTGTGCATTTGCACTTCGCTATATCATATAGGATGTTTCTGGCATGATCAAGAAACAACTTCCTGTTAGCTATTGCTATACCTGTTGTTTTCTTAGAACTTTTAAGAACATTTGAATATTTCTTGTGGTATGTAATAATCATATCTTTCACTCTCTTATGAGAAATAGTGTTAATGGATGCTTTCTTCCAGATATGTTCGATATCACATGTAACTTTGTTAACTATTTCTGACACAGAAGAGGATTCCTTTGATTCCTTTAATTTGTGATCGTTGTTTCTGACCCACAGGTAATATACTATCATGTCTTTGTAAGTTGGTTATGTCACGCAGTTCAGATCTTTCGATTGACCGAAGATTGGACATTCTGTGCGTTTTCTTATCTTCTTAGAACGATTCATTCTCAAACCCGCATCAATTCAAACTAATTAATAAAACTTGAGGTTTCACTAAAATATATGCTTCTTTCTTCCAAGACTATCTGCAGAAAAATGAAGTAGTAATAATCTTTCCCGAACAATATTGGCTCGCGATGGACACGCTAGCCCTACTGGCGCCACGCGGTAGGTGCCATGCCGGCGATCAGTGGAATAAATGCCAAAAAATTAAACAGTGATGTACGTATACACTAAGGCTACGACATTTAGGAATAATAAGCGTTTAAGCAATTTAAAATCAACATTTTGGATGAATGTTTTTTTTTTACATTAAAGTAAGTTTTTGGCGCCAAAGTGTGGTCCTAAACTGAGTAAATGCAAGTTTTCTATACATTTTTTATTGTACAATACAGATACTACAAGACACAAAGACTCCAAAGATGAGCCTAGTCCGATTTAGCCTGTTGAATAAACGCCTATTTAATGGAAATGCCCAAAAATTTGCATGAAAGGCCTATACCTACTATAGGTGGAAATAAATGGCCCCGGTGGGAGAACTCTATATTATCTGATCGGTACAAGATTTTACATGCATACTATTGAGACCATTTGGCCACTTTTGCGCGCTAGCTCAGTTTCAATTTCGAAAAAAGTGAAAAACACTAGTTTTCGACCCACTCTAATACGCATGCACACCAAGGAAGAGAGATTCTCAGTTTTTATTTATTATATTTATTTTCTACATGAATACTTCATACAGTTTTCTGCCATACGCAAAATTCTGTGGAATACACAGTGCTGTCTTAATTAAAGAGTATTGTAATTGCGGGGTTACTGGACTTGGAGACGCCATCGCGTCACTCTGACTGGCATTTGACTGGTCGTCTATCATTTATGCAAGTCCATGGTGGCAGTTGCCACTTTTATCATTTTTTCATTCTTCTCCTAGTCATACTTAGGATATTTTTTTAAGGCTTGGGGTTCAGGGGGTTTTCCTCATTTGTTTCCAATCGAGTTTGTAAATGACTAGAAAAAAAAAAGGCTGAACTTTGTTGAAAGTTGCCCAAAAACCAGCAAATACAAAAACTTCCCTGAGAGTATATGGAATGTTCTCTGTGTTTTTCAAAATTTCTTGAGAGTATCTGGTGCACACGGCGTGTACCCTTTGGAGACAGCACTATGAATATATTTTTTGCTATTAGTGGCAACATTACAAAATACTTCATATCAGGGCTGTCCCCAAAGGGCACGTACTGCGTGCACCACATACTAAAGAAATTTTGAAAAATACAGAGTATGTGCCGCATACTCTCAAGACCTCAAAAAAGTTTTGTATTTGTTGGTTTTTGGGCAACTTTCAATGAAATTTAGCTCTTTTTTATTCTTCTCCTAGTCATTTACAAACTTGAATGGAAACATGAGGAAAAACATCCTGAACTCCCCCAAGCCTCAAAATAATATCCTGCGTACGGCTAGGAGAGGAATGAAAAACTGATGAAAGTGACAACTGCCACCTTGGGCTTGGATAGACAATAGACGACCAGTCAAACAACAATCAATGCGGCAAGGTGATGTCATCAAGTCCAGTAATCTGTAATCTGGTAATTAAAGTACTCTTTATCCAAGACAGCGCTGCATACTCTCAACTTTCTTCAGGACAGCCCTGCTTCATATACTCTATTTTCTACTTTGTACATCATCATAACTTAGAATTTTTTTTTTTTTGCTATTACATAGCTACCAACTTCCTGAGATAGCTTTCAGTAATCATTTACCATGCGTGCAAACGTGTGGGAGGAGATTGTCTTAAAAAATTTAATTAAAATTAAAAATATTTTACTTCCACAACAGGTTATATATGTTCTAGCAAGGTTATGTTTAGACTGACATGAAAGAGTTATAGTGACAATTCTAAATTTAGGCTTTTTATGAAATCAAGTATATATTACCATAAATAAGCTGATTTTATTAAGCAGCAGACACTCTACTGGCTATATCTTCAAAAGTGAAAGTCTTGTTGCTTCTTTTGCAAAAATCAGCTGCTATTCCGTGAACTTTTTTTTATAGCATACTTCAGATTTTGAAAAGTCTTGTTTTTCAATAAAGAGTAAACTCCTTTCAATGAGGAGTTTTCATACTCAGGCTTGGTCTAAATTCTGTTTGATTCTTTCGAATAACATTAAAAATTCGTTCTGTATTGACATTGCTATGTGGTATCAGCAATATATACAGCATTAATTTTGATAAAAAGCTCCATATTTCTTTACTCCAGAAAAATGTCTCGTCTCAGAAATTTTAGGCCATGTTACATCCATTCTTGAACACTCATCTATACTTTCAAAGTGATTTGAAATGAAAATTTTCAATTTCCAAAACTATAAAAATACCTTTCCCAGTGTTATCTGTTGACTCCACGATTGAGAATAACACTGGGTCATTTCCCTCTTCATTATAAAATGATACCACTATGGGGTATAATTTTACGTCATGACAGCCTGTGCTGCCATCTGTTGCGAAAGAAAACAGGCTTTTTTTTTTCCCGATGCACTTTCTGCTACGCTTGGGCGATGCATTGATACATCGTGAAAAACAAGTGAGAAGCCGACATCGTTTTAAAAATTACATGCACCTCCCACCTCATAAAATACTTTCGAATTGTTATTCCCCTAAATGTTGAAGCATTTGATTTCGAGGGGATTGAAACCCAATGGAGAAAAAGATGGAAAGATTTATTTAATCATTACAAAATCAACACAGAGTCCAAAGGCAGATGTCGACTTTTGGTATTTGTTGGAAAAAAACAAAAAAAAACACTTGACTTCCAATTTCTGAATACTTTTGCCCCCTTCTCTCAGTTTAAATTCCCAAATCACTTATCTCTTTGAGCCCCAGATCGTGAAATAGATGTGATTATTTAAAAAATATTGTTCTGCTTACAGAGTTTGTATAAGATGCAATTTATGCAAGGTAGTTATAAAGGTTTCTTTTAATATTGATATTTAATAATGATTAATTATTAAAAAATCAATTGCTAAAGTAATTATTAAAAAGTTATTACTTGATTCTTAACGTTAAACTAATTACTAATTAATTTACCCAATATATGTTATTTATTATGTAATTACTTATTTATTAGTGCTAAGGCCCCAATAATTTTAGAAACTCTCTATGCCTATGCATACAAGTATTCTTTTTGGTACTTGTAGATTAATAAAAATACCTATACTCAAAACCTCGTTTACCAATGGGGGTTCATGTTCTTATACGTATAACCAAATAGTAACCTTCTTTTACATTACTAGAAGATCGGACTGTGAGTTCACATATTAAATTGAAAAACTGCCTGTACAAAATATGCTTAAAACAGTGCATTAGTCATGCTGTTACATACTTTTTTCTTTTTTTTTTAAAAAAAAAAAAACTTTTTTCTTTCATTCAAATTGGGGAATAATGTAACATTTAAAGAAATGAAACTACCTTTTTCTTTTTTGGGAAGTGGTTGATTTTGAAAGTTGTGTGGCAATCAGCTCAGCTAATTTATCTTCATGTTCCTGCATCCAGTAATTTAATACCGTTACCGCAAATTGGTCACTCGATTTCGCATCTCTACTCATGATGTGCTTTAATAATTCTTGAGTAGGCCTAAGAAAAAAGAGGAACAAGTTACGTTTATTCGATGCATATGGACAGACATTGGAAGACGTTCTGCAACAGCAGTGATATCATGACATTGTGACAACACTAATATTATGGCAACACATTGTGATAGCATGAATAATCATGAGAACACAATGAATCATGATTTTAGTGGTCCCCCCCCCACATAAACTTTCAAGAATGATATTGCTTAACTTACTATATGGCAATGAAGCAGATACAAAGTTTTGCTTACACATAAATCTGAATTCCTAATAAAAAATTAATTTTAAATAAAATATTTGTGTTTTATGGCCAAAGAACACAGAAGGTGGATTCGTTACAACTGCATGGTACCATAATACATGGCTTTGTAGATCATCTTTTAATTTTATAACTATGTAGAGGCAATACACACCATGCCAATACACTTATCTGTGCTTTAAATTAGCGTTAGTACAGAATCCCATCATTTCTCACAGATCCATATTCCAATATTTAATTCACTATGTCAGTGGTTCCCAAACTTTTATGGTTCTCAGCACCTTTGCTGAACCCACATTTTCCTTAAGGTGCCCTATGTCAAATTCTAGCACATACATTTTGACTGTGTCAAATTCTAACAAGAACACCGATATAAAAATAAAACATGTATTAAAGATCACACACACAAAAAAAAATTCAACTAATTATAATTAGTGGTATGGATAAGCCTGTCAATTACAACACATTTTCTCAAATCGTGGAATCAAACTGGATGGAGCACCCCCCCATTTCCTTCTCCACATTGATTTACGCGAGATCCTTAGTTTTCATCACAGCGATCGCCAAAAACCTAGCTCCACACAAATAAAATTACGAAGATTTTGCAATGTTTCGCAGCTCCCTTATGGGGGAGATACGGCTCTCCAGAGCCCTGCGGTGCATGTTTTGGGAAACAATGACCCGGGTAATAAAAGTTCAGGTCCTTCAAAAACTGGTATGCCCTAGCACTGCAAGAACTTAGTTATCCTCGTACTACCACTTATTTATTTTTGAGCATTAGTAATTCGTTTTTGTTTTAGCTCCCAAAACATACATCATGCTTTATAGTAGCTCCAAGGTATTATTACACTTTAAAGAATACACTACTTAAGATGATTATTCTCTGTTTCAGAGATAAAGGCGATATTAATATGAAGTTTGTGGTGTTGTATTTGAATCTGCTCATAATCCAAAGGCGTAAGAAATATTGCAACTATTTCATTCTAACTTCCTTTCATAGCACTTACTGACCAACTGTTCTTTAGTGATTCTAAAACTAGTTACACACTCCTTGAATTTCAAAATAAATGTCAAGTTTTTGTTAGGATAAAGGGGATATTATGCGAGGGGGGGTATTAGACACAGAAACTTCTTTACAATCCTGCTGCGGAAAGCTCAAATAAAGGGGTGGATGTGGGGCACATGCGTGATGGTCAATGTATGGAAGATTTATTTAAATATCAAATCGATTGGATATTCTGTGTTTAAGCTCAGCATGCTTTTGAGATATTACAGAAGATTCATTTCACTCTCAAAAGCATGTTTGCGAAACTCCTATGCATAATACGACAGTATGATAGGGATGAATGCATTTACTGCTTGGATTCGTATGTTCACTTATGTCGACCCAAAGTGGCCTTCATAAGTTAGATGAAGTTTGGTGTCGAAATGGACTAATAACACGAATATCATTTATAATATGTAGCAATTACATAAATATTAATATAATGAATAACTTACTTTTCTTGTTTCAATAACAACAGAATGCTAGTCAAAGCTTCAGCATGAGCTGTAACAGAAAAGACAATTTAAAAATGCAACAGAACAAAAATTTAATGCTTCAAAATACAATATATTTATATATATATACACTGGTCGATGTTTTCCACACTGACCTCAGAAAAGAAATTCAATGAATTTACATCCTAAAACAACAAGGGTATAGAATTTAGTTCTATTCGATTAGATGGCTACACTTCAAAGGAAGTATCTTCAGCAGACCCATAAATGGCAATGTAAAATGTTCTCTAATGTGATACATTATCAAAAGTTATGGATAACAAAGCATACAAGTGCTCCAATATATGCATCAGAGTAACCAGAATCATTCTTATTTTCTGGCAGTTAATTTTTTGAGCTTATGCCATTTTTTGAACAATTTAGGCTAAAGTAGTTGCCTAACACATTTGACATGATTGTCTAGTACCTGTGTACAGATTTTCAGAGCTTTTTTATCCCCATTGGAGATAAAAAAAACCCTGACTTTTCAAGGTTTTTTTGACAACATTCCATGGCTAATTACAAACAAAACTTTTAATTGAACTGCAGATGAAATTTTGATATTCTGCATGGTGAGGTGTGTGCGGAAACCCTGGTTTAACTCAACAATTTGTACAGCTTCAGAATTCAGCATCAAAGACCTTTCAGTACGTTCTTTATCTTCAAGGCTACACAGTCCCTATTTTTAAATAACTGAAACGAAAATCTTGCAATCCTTTCAGACACTGTTCTGCTGAGCAGGTAGAGACGCAATTACAACATACATTGAGTCACTTGTTCGATTCTGGGTCAGGGCGATCAATCTTTTTCTTCTATTAAAAAAACCTCTACTTTGAGTTTATAGTGTGGGTGTCAGGAATGATAGTTCATATTCCCTACAAAACACCAAAAAATTAAAAAAAAAAACAAAAAACTCATGCTCTGGTCGCTTTATGTGTTGACCAATTTGACAAATGTGTTAACCCTGCGAAGGATAATACTATCCTATAATAACTGTTCTCTCACCTTCCACAAAGTAAGTTTCCATTGCTGCAATAGTAAATTTTTCTTTAAAGATAAACGGTAATAACACTAAGATCGTATATTTCTCGTCCGTAGATTTTGACATAAATAACATATTTTTTGTCCATAGATTTTGACTGAAGAAAACTTCTTAATAAGCCATGGCAAGTGTATACTCTTATTTATACAAACTATGCAACACAGGTGTTCTGACCATTTTATTATAGGAGAAAAAGAGACACCACCAGGACTGTGTCTGTTTGTTTGTGGTTTTACGGCTCAAAGACTACAATGGTCATGCTGCGTTGGCACCTATGTTTTTCCGAAGAATCCGAACCTCTTAAGGTCTATGGAACCAAACCTTGGACTACAGTGAGCAGTGCGATCCCAGGACCGTGTCTCCTTTTCTTCTATAATAAAATGCTCTAGTTTAAGCTAAAAATATGTGTGGCAAAAACGTTACCCATTTCAATTCCCCAGAAAATTTTTACAAAAAAGTGCCTTAATGGCTTTGTGTGTTGACCATTATTTGATAATTGTGTTAACCCTGAGAAGGGTAATAATATCCTATAAACTTTATACGAAGAAAATAGCACATTTCCTGTGCCTTAGTGGTCACGGCACTCGGGTTTATAAAGAGGGTCCCTAGTTTGACTCTGCACCAGGATGGTGTCGCTTTTTTCTTCTATAATAAAAAGCTCTAGTTTAAGCTAAGAATATGGGTGGGGAAAACCTTAGCCATTTATACAATGATTACCCGGATTGGACTGATAACATGCGAAATCAAAGCATGGCATGTTGACATGCAAGTTAACTAGAACTCTAGCACCACCCTCCAAAGAAGCCACCACAGAAGTGCCCCATGCCAGTTATGTCTAACATTTCGAAGATAAAGACAAAGGATAAACACACCGATTATGGAAGTCATGGCCAATTTAATAAAAAACCTACAAAATTGATCTAGCATTAGTTAGCAAAAGAAAGTGAAATCAGGATTTCGTAAAAGCAACTTACCGCTGAATTCTAGCTTTGGTAATATCGGAAGAATGTGGTCGACGGGTATATTGTGGGCAGTGATCAACTGCCATAAGCAAATCTGTTCAAAAGCTTCCCATTCTAAGCTGGCATCTAAAAGTGGAAAAAAAAAAATACTGATTTAACAAATGGGGAGGGGGCTATAAAATTAACTTCTGAGAAATAATAATAAAAACAAAAAAAATGGAGGATTCATGTAAAATATTATGAAACTAGTTTCACGAAAAGTATATATCTTACAGATAGCCTGAAACTGAGTTAAGCCAGGGTTATACGAAATAGCTGTATAAAGCTGGAATAGAATATCGAGAGTCTCTACTTTATAATTTAGGTAATCTCCAGTTTACAGATTTTTTTTTTAGAGTGATTTAAAGTTTATCCAATCCTCCTTGAGTAAAAATGAATGTAATATTATATAATATTACATTCATTGAATTTTTTTCATTGATGTTATACAGGGTGATCACTTAAAAACGCCCCACTTTAATAACTTTGGTTCTAAGGTACGTATGATTTTGAACAAAAACACAAATTTTTATTTGAAGAGGAAAGCCAAAAATTAGAATAAAAAAATTTTTTTTTTGTTTAATCCTCCAGCCCTCCCCCACCCCCCAAATTTGAATTTTCAAATGACAATCAATATCTTGTGATATATAATTTTAAACAGATAAAAATATTTTTGTGTAAACAAAAATTAAATTGCTTCATACGTTCGTGAGACAGAGATAAAAATGTAATTATTATTTAACCCTTCCAAACAATACAGCATAAGTTTTAAACTATCTTTTGATTGAATGAACTGATTTGCATACTATCTGCACAGAAAATCAGGTTTCTTTCGTGTATTGGCCATGCACAGTGATACTAGTAGGAGATATCCATAAATACTGGTCAGCATTTGTTATTTCTATCAGGATATCAGTGCGAATAACGCAAAATGGTGATTTTATTTTTTTAGCCTTTTCTCCAGAATGAATGAACCGATTAATCAATTTACTTTTGCAGAGATATTTTTTTTTTTTTACACTGTTTAAAATGATATATCACAAGATAGGAGTTGCAATTTGAAAATTCGAAGTTGAGAGCCTGGGTATAGGGGGGTTTAACAAAAAAAAATTGATATTAATTTTGGGCTTCCCCCCTGAAAATAAAAATTGTCATGTTTTTACTCGAAATCGTACCTACCTTAGAACCAAATTATTAAGGTGGGGCGTTTTTTACATGATCACCCTGAGTATATGATAAGCTCTTCAATTTCCTTCAATGACAAATATATCGAACCGTACCTCCTTGCAAGCTTCATTGATTTTAAAAACTCATGGTCTCATGAAATTCGTTGTCTTTTAATGGCACTAACTCCTGCAAATGCTGCAAATGCTTATTTAAATGCAATGCATGCCTCATTCTCGACAGCCATTCTCAACCAATCACCTACAGGATGTTCTGTTAAAGCTCAGAATTCAATAAAATATAGCATAGCAGCTTTACTTAGAGGTGTGTGGGTAGACCACATTTCACTCAGGTAAAGCCAATCGGGGACATTTTTGTCTTTTCATGATTTGCTCAAAGAGTTGGGATGATCCTAAAATCATCTGGGTAAATCAAGGAAACCTCAATTTTGTATTTTGCCTATAACATACGTATACACACAAATAAATACAAGTGTAGCTGAAATTTTTTTGAAAATTTATTCGTGAATAGACACACAATTAGATAAATGCAAAACTAAAATATTTTAGCTTTCCAGATTAAGAACCTTTTATTAATATATATATATATATTTTTTCCACAACAAAAATTTGGGAAAACAATTTAAAAGTTCTCGATACTTTATGTAAATACGAAAATTTTTTTTGCTCATTTTGTAATTTACGGCACAAAAGCAACTAAGAAAACACTGTGATCGGACCTACAATTTCCCAAGGAACCTGAACTGCTGCCGCCTAGGGAATCAAACCTAACACTATGATAGGCAGAAAAATGGCACACATTCTACCGTATTATGAGGATCAAACTCGTGCTAATGCAGGGTCCACACTAGCCTTAGAGCAAAATAAATGCCCTGACCAATCACAAATAAAATTTTCATCTGAATTTTAATTGCTGGTAAAACGGCTTCACATTTGTGGGAAATTTAGCCATTCAAAAGTCAAGAAGGTTCACCCCGACTTTTAGGGATAATTTCAAATTCCCTGAAAATTCCAGACTTTGTAAATGCGTGGGAACCCTATACATGGCACCACAGATAAATGAATTACCACACGTCACCATAGCGCAGAGATACAAACAACTGATGCAAACGTTAATTTAAAAATTTCAATTATAATTACTTGATTTCTATATTTTCATTTTGTGATATCTGTACTGAGCAATCATTTTAATTATATACATATTATACACAGTGAAACCCCCTTGTCAGATACCCTATTTTTATGGTTAAATACAAATTCCCCAGCAGAAACTGATTTACTCAGTGGTCATCTTCAGATATAGATGTGGATACTATTTTTATAATTCATTCCATTAGATTAGAAACTCTGTACGGCGAAAAAATGTTTGGACCAGTCTTTACTAGAGATGCTCCTTACAACAGGACTCTAAGGATAAACAGGGTAATAGCTAAAAAGAATTTTTCCTCCCATTAACAAAGAGTCGAAATCGACTTGAATTCGTTCATTCAAATGACTAATGCTCAATAACAACTTCAATAATAAATAAATCACATAGTGATACACTGCGCGAAACCTATAAAGTTTTACCAACATGAAACTATCACAATTCAAATTTATTATAGTTTACTTCACTATCACACAGGTCCTGTAAGCGTAACAATGGAAAAGCAGTGGATTTAATCTCACAATTAAAAGTACATTTCGAAGTAGAAGGTCTAGTGAAGTGTTTCCCAATGTGGCGCCCACGCCCAACAGGGAGGCAATTCGAAAATGGACTCCACTGTACATAATGCAATATATTTAATATGTGCATAATTAATGCAATATATATATAATTTTGTACTTAATGTATGTTGGGGGGTCATAAATAATTGGGGGGGGGGGCACGAAACTTTTGGTTACTATAAAAGTGGGTCGCGGCTTGAAAAGGGTTGGGAACCACTGGTCTAGTGAGTAAAATCAACTAAACAGTCAATTTTTGTTCAAGGTAAACAAATTTTAATACTTAACGCTTGGTTGCAAATTTATTATATTCAACAAGTGCTTACGTTTGTTATCTTAAACTTACCCTACATTTCCAAAAATACATAAGTTTTGACATGAAGTACTTAAATGATTGAAATTCCAGCTACTTCAAAATGACCTAATCTTTTACGACCACTTCTCTTTTATGGACAAAATTTTCTATCCAGCATGTGTCCACTAATGTGGGGTTTCACTGTGTGTATATGTATGTATATATATGAGGGGACATATCTACAAAAATAAATTACTCAAAACAGACATGTGTGGTAGTCACTGGGGAAGATTTTTATCTAGCAGTGGATGAATAATGGTTGAATACACTGATATCACGCAACAGGGAGACAACATATTTAAATTTATTAATGTATTAAAAATAAAAGCATTTTTATTTATTGCTTGAACTAAATTGCAAAATTCTGTCTAGAATGGTGGCAAAATTAAAAGAATGTTTAGAAATTAAAATGGAATTAATGTAACATTGAAATCCAAAGCCAAAATGGACATCGTTAGTTTTCACACACCAAGCAATTAATTTACATTTTTTAACGTTAATAATTTTGAAACAAACACTCTTTCGTGGTCATTTGCATTTTTATGCCCAGGGATTACTTCAAAAAAGTGACAACCGACTTCTAAACAACAGTTTATGCATAGTCTGAACAACTGTTTATACATAAAGAGGCTGATTGGGAATGCAAGCCAGACGAACAAATTCACAAGTTATGACAGTAGCTACTGGGCATGAAAAAGCAACATATTGAAATATTAAATGGGGGGTAGAATATGGCAAGTGTTTAGATATAGTGAACCGTTATGAAGTTTTTAATGCTATCATATTTTCGATAGATTTGCAGTATTCAAAAAATAAACAGGACTCATTGAAAAAAAACCCCTGTCTAATTAGTTTAAATCTGTGTACAAGTACACTTCTTAAAATATAAAATGAAAGTAAATATATAAATGAATTACGATATAATTACAATGCAATACAATATAAAAAAAGTATTAACGCAAACTACTCTCAATCACACACACACACAGTCTAGATTACAACAATCTATTTTAAAGCTTAAAACAGAAGTACATTCTTGATTGACAAGTTGAATAAGAGCAATAATAATAATAATAAAAAAAAAATACAGGATGATTTGAAACTCTGCACAATCTTTAACGGGAAACAGGGAATACTAGAATAAATTTATTTCATTAATGAATGAACGTCTGTCTGCAGATGTAGGAACTTCCATTTACACAATGAACACCCAGTTGCATGACACTCTTCACGGACAAGCCTTTTTCACATGTGAGAGGGTGTTTAATAAAGATGCATGACAGATGTCTTAGTTGATTCTAAACATCGCAAAACACCTCGGTGGTTTTCAACCTAACTCTACTGACAGGACTTGGCGCACCGCATCACCATTCGTGTGCAACTGGTTCATTATTGTTGATTTGCTATTTTAAGTAGAAAAAAAAAATCTTCTAAACTGCAGATTTTTTTTTAAAACAAAAATTGCAGTATTTTAATGAAAGCACGGTCATGCAAACGATATAGTTTACATAAACAGAAATGCCTAGAATTAAGTCGATTCACAGTGACATCAGCAGTCATTACGCATGCTCACGCGAAATTGGTTATATATATATCAATCGTGACTCTTTCAACTGTAAAAGCATCTCGTAATTGCATATCACTAGACGACTACGAGTCCCAATGTAAATGATCCAGTACTATATAACAGTCAGTTGAACTTAAACAAAACTGTCAATCAAAGCAGATTAGTTTTTTTATGGTCAGCAAGGCCAAGGGATATATAAAGAAATGGCGGGCTGTGAACAAAACTGGATGAACATAGGGCCATGTACTCTATTTTATCAATAAACTATTCCAAGTGACAACTGCTGACTCATGATTATGACTGAACATCATGACCGTTAAGTTTGTTGATGACTAGATTGTAAATTTAAGCCAATCCTTTCTCAAAAACATCCTGTAATCGCCTATCACTAATGCTCATGTTTGAGTATATGATAATCGACATGCGGCATAGATGCATGCTCCTCATGCAATTGGATGCTTATTGTAGAACTGAAAGTTATACCTGTGGACATATACATACCAAATACTTATTTTGGTGTTTACCAAATATATATATATGTATACAGTAAAAACTTCCCAACAACGATATTTGATAAATCCCTCTACAACGATAATTTTTCTCGGTCCGTATAATAGTGTTGTAGAGAGGTTTTACTGTATAATGAACCCTCCCTATAATAATAACTCCCTCTACAAAGATAATTTTTCTCGGTCCGTATAATATTGTTGTTGAGAGGTTTTACTATGTATGTATATATATATACTGGCCATTAAAAAGTGCAACATTAAGAATGTCAAGAGATATCAAGGTCATATGTACTGAATGCATAGCTTATGCTAAATGGCAGAAAGATTTTGTTCATTTTAAGGTAGAAGGACAGGAAAAGTCGTACCACTCCAGGGCCTACAGAGTTTTCAGAGAAATCCAAACCTTTTTGAGTAACCCACCCCTGGACTACAATAAGCACTAAGTGTTCCATTTCGGCATAATTGGGAATTGAATTTGGGTTAATGACATGTTAAATGAATGTGTGTGACCACTGCACCACAGCAGAGGTGGCTGAAAGATAACAAGTATAACTCAGGCAAATTAATCGGTATCTTATGCAGCCACTACGGGCAGCGATAATATATGGTCTACCCATCTTGCAAATTTTGGGCCAATTTAATGCATTCTTCCTAGTGTTGCATTTTAAATAGTCAGCAGTGAATATATATAATAAAATTGAGAAGGCAAACTAAGGGTAGAAAAAAAAAAAGAAATATCAAATGCAACGACATGCATGACACAATGATACTAATTCTAAATCAAAAATTTACATAAATTTAAGCGACATAAAAGTGCTATTACAGAAAATGATAAACATAATATAAAATGGTTGGTTGTCACTTAATTTGGAATTGTTTCAAAATAACGTTTTCTAGAGTTAAAATAACTATGAACTTGTAACAGTTCAAGTTACATCTATAGCCAAAAACAGTAAAAAGTTTAATAAATAAATTTATATATATATATATAAAACACATATTAAAATTAATAGTTATTGCTTAACAATTATTAAGGCATAGCTAGGCAAACTGACAGTGAAAATAATCATTAATTAAAGCAATGCCAAATGAGAGCAAAGTAAATATACACAGAAATAGGTATTTGTCATGCTAAAACAAATTCATAAAAACTGCACATTAGGATAGCGATAAAAGCTTTAACACTAGATATTTATATATAAAGTATGACTATAGCGGGTACAAATTGTTGAATTCTCCCCAAGTTTTGGATATATATACTAAGTTTTTGTCATATTATGTATGTACATCAGTGAATTTCAACAAATTAATTTGTCATGATATAGTCGGTCTTCATTTAATCCACCTACTCATAAAGTGTAATTCAGGTTGATAAGCAAATGTGATGAAGAGCTAATGTTTGTAAATATGTGTATGTGCAAATAAAATATAATTTACATTCGAAATCGACATTTAAATTCTTCAAGATATATTTAATAAATGTGATCATTCTCTTTCTTTTGAAATTCATCATTTTGGACACACTGAATGTTTAAATATACATTAAAGTGCAATGATCATGAGCTCCTCAAATGTAAAAAAAAGAAACGTTAACTTGTCAAAATAGCGAGAGATGCACTTATTTCCACCTCCAGTTTTTACAATACAAAGGCATTTCGTATATTAGCAATAAACAGACACAATGAAGTGATTAAGCTTCACTGCTCTTTAAATGCAGTTATCACAATTATATCATATCCCTATAATGAATGGAAGTAATCAGTCTATACCATGCCTTCTTCAGTCACCATTTTGCATTCAAAGATCATGTAATGAATCCATCTTTGGGACAAGATGAATTAAACGTACCCTTGTATACATACGTATGATATTATTAACGTACCCCTGTTGTTTCGGGACCTACAGTTTTCCAAGGAACCCGTAACCCTGCTGCCTGAGGCCTAACCCCAGACTACGATAGGCCAAAAAACTGACACATTTTATGATACCATTAGAACTGAACCTGAGTTAATAACCCAATATACAAACACGTTGCCACTAAACCCATGTAGAGCATCGTTCCAACTCTTGTAGGTTAAAGAGCTTTAGTCAGAGCTGAAAAACGTGTGCATCTGAACTTAGTTACGGTCCTTGAAAACCTCTGCTTTAATGTAAGAGCTAAAAGTGGTATCATATGAAAACAAAGTTAAACATATGTTATTGGTTTTTCAGTGGCCAGAAAATCATGATCTAAACTTCAGAGTCAGCAAACGTGGCCTTTTTCCCTTCTCTAATTCACATGGGCCAAAGAGCTCTAGGCTGAGCCAAAAAAAAAAATGTGGGTTGCTAAATTAAATCATTGTCATCTATGCAAATCCACATACAATTCGCAGGACATGAAAGGCAATGTCAGGGGTGCGAAGAGCCAATGCGGGCCTCGAGGCTCATATCAATGGGCTCCCATTACCCTCTCCTTGGGCAGTGGCATAGATATTTTTTTTGGTACTTTCTTATTACTTAATTATTTTACAAGATCATTGCTGAAAAAAACAAACTGACGTAAGCTGCTATTATTTTTTTTTTTTTTCAGTAATCGAGATAGGCAATGAAGAATAATTAAAAATGTACAAAATCTTATTAATCTGGATTTAGAGAACAATTTTTCTGGCCTTTCAGCTAGCAGGAGGGGACCTCACCCCCCACAGCATAGGTTCTTGCCAGCGCAGGCTCCTAGATTTCATCAGGGGCCCCCCATCTCGTCGTCCCTGGGCAATGTAATTAAATTTAGTTAACGTGTAAACGTATGAACTTAGAAGGAGACATGTTTTGTTCCATAGAAATTTTATATGACTGTATTCTATTTAGAGTTTCTGAGAAATCACATAATATGTAATTCAAACTTCCGATATTGCGTTTTCTCAGCCATATCATGAATCATGTTTGCTTTTATAGATTCTGCTTTAAAGTTGAGCATTGATACATCAGACATTTACTTTTATGGGGAAAAAATAAGCATAAAATAAATAAATTAATTACCTTAATAACTATCATTTAACTCATTTTAAAGATATATACCAATTTCATAGTTCATATAAATAACCAGAACCTATGTACAAAGTGTGGCAAATAACAAGACTTTACTTTTTTTTTTTGCACAGAGTAGTAACACTGGCGAACTGTAAACTGTATTACTGCATTCTTTTGTTCATGCTCAGTATATAAAATTGTTAGTTGTTGTATACATATCGTGTAGTATTTGTTATTGTTGTATACATATCGTGTAGTATTTGTTATTGTTGTATACATATTGATATTGTTATACACAGTTATTGTTGTATACATATTGTTAGTATATATATTGTGAAAGTTAGGGTGTTAAGTACCCTCGCCCAAAGAAATAAGCGACTTACAAAAAGAGCAGCCATTAAATATCAAACTTCTCATGAAATTGGGCAAAAAACCTGTTGAAATTTCACAAAAATTGCAGGGCATATACGGCAGAACATGTTTATCAAAAGCACATATCTACACACAGAAAGACTATCAGCAGAATCCATCAATGATGATGCGAGAAAAAATGCCCCAAAAGCAACACAGATCAACCACAACGTGAAGCATTTGTGTATGTTAGTGAAGTGTGATCGTCGTCTACCACTTTGCATGTAGTTAGCAAAACTTGGTATCAACAAAGAAACCATTCACAACATGTTGCATGGTAATTTAGGGATGATAAAACTGCTGAGAATGGATGGATGATTGCTGCATCATGACAATCTACCTTCACATTCATCGTTAATTATCTGTCAGTTTTTGACTACTGAAAAGCCCTAACCTCGCCTCCTGTAACTGCTTCCTCTTTCCCAAAATCAAAAGTCATATTAAAGAGATCCGTTTTGAAGGTGTTGAGGCCATCTAAAGGACCGTGACGCACGTTCTAAAGGAGATAACTTTGGAATAAAGGCTGCTTTTGAGTTGGGAATGTAGCTAGAAGTGTTGTGTTGAGTTAGAATTAGGAGTAACCTGATGTGAAAGGACACCATATGAGGTTAATTTTATTGTTCAGTTCCATATATGTTTGTAATTATTTAAAAAAAGTCTTGTTACTTAATTGCAATACCTTGTATTCACAGTTTTATACTTTCCCCCAAAGATTTTATATAACCTTGATATAGATTAATAAAACACGGCTTCTGAATTACTGCACATTACTAAACATTCATGCTCCATGCATACATGAACCTCAATGGCAAGATAATAAACATAACCACTAACTACAGTAATGATCGCCATCACAAGTATTACAATGATCACCACTGACATCGCAAGGATCATTATTAACACCGATATCATAATAATCATCGTTATCACTGACATCACAATGATCATTGTCACTATTGATATAACAATGATCATCACAATGATTATCATCAAGTAGATAATTATTTTTTCCAGCATCAAATCGATGGCGCGAATAGGAATTAATACTTACCTTATTAGATTAACATTGCATCAGTACTTTTATACTCTTTATATAAGAAAGCAAACACTGCTGTACCCAAATATGGAGTACTTGTCGGTTCAATGTTTTATTCTATTTTATTTATTTTATTTTAAAGGGCAACGAGTAGTACATAACCTTTTCTTTTAAACTAGTTTATTCAGTAACAGATAGAGCATAGTTTGGAGTAGATAACATTCTACAGGCTTCTGTTATTTCATTTCTGAATATTTATTGTTTGCATTTAATAATAGCTCTAAATGTTTTTAAATGAATTTTCATATTACAATTTCAAATTCTCATTTACGACAGAGATGGAATGGTGACAGATTCCTTAGGGAATCGCTAAGTCATTCAGTTCTTGAGTTTTAAGAGCGGAATGACAGAGGCAGATTGCCTGAAAGATGGAATGTGTGTCGATACATGGCAAGCAATGTATATTTTTAAAAGCTACTTGCCTGTAGAAGCTGACTACTGGCTCTAGGCAAATGGGCAAATGCAATTGTCATTTGCACCCTGAAAATATAATATCTGACATAAGAAATGGTCCTTGCTTTCGTAATATACAAGCCATCAGTGATACATTGCAAGTCTGGTGTCAGTCTTCAGTTTCGAAAAATCATTATAGAGATTTATTTCCAAAAAAAGTTACAAAATTTTGAATGGTGCAGGAACTCTGAGACCAGCCTTTCAATACTAGACATTATTAAAAAAAAAAAAAATTAAAAATGGCACTTACAAACTATTTACTTGCAACTATAAATAAAACCGACAACTACAGCATATGTTCCATAAAATATGCTTCACTGAGAATTTTATGAATAATTAAATTCCCAACACAAGTTTAGGATTATATACTTGGAAAATTATGTGAAGGTTGATGAAAACAAGGTTTTAGAAGAGAGAGAGAAGAAAGTGATAGATAATTTGATAAAATGTCACGGAAAAATCTAAAAACTGGAAGAAATTGAATACATTTAAAAAAAAAAAGACAAACTATAAAGATATCATTGCAAAAACTATAATCCCAACAGTTTGAAGAAACAATCTTAAAAGTACAGAGAACTAATTAAAATTATACAACTGCTACCAGTTTATTATAAGGGTACAGTTACATAGATACATAAAAGGAAAAAGTAACAGAAACGTAACTCATGCTCTCAACAATCGTGTATTAATAATATTGTAATGAAATTATTTTTCTATAGATATATGATTACACAACAAAATTGCAGGTATTTAACATGGTGTGTAGCCAAATTCTGGTTCAAACTTCCTTGAATTTTCCAGGTTTTCTAGACAAAATCCTAATTGATTTCCAGTCAATACTCACAGTTAAAAACACACAGTGAATTAGAATTTGCATAACAAAAACAAGTTTCAAGACCATAAAATCCACTAACCTAAACTCCAAAGCCATTTATGACCAAATTGCATAAATTTACAAATATAAAAACTATTAAAAAATGCATTCCTTTACATTAAAAACTTGCATCAATTAAACATTTACAACATTTTCATTTGGCCCTTTTTGAGTTCATTATAAAGGAGCTTATATAATCACAAAGCTGATGCTTCATCTTCTATTCTGATTCAAGCAAATATGACTATATAGAAGGGATAGGATATTGGTATGATCAAAATTCCTTACAGATTAGATAATTTAGCTAAAAACTTTTTTTTTCCAAGTTTTAGTTACATATTTGGCAAACATTTTCTCCTGAGTGATGGGCTTAATAATTTTATATAAATTACACTAGTTTTGATGTAAAAGGGTAATTTTTGGAAGAACTTCAGTCGAAAGTTTTTCGAAAATTTCAGCATGTAATGTGGTACGAAAAGCACAGTTCAGGAAAATTATTTTAATAAGCTATTTATTATAACAATGAATTTCAAATTTCCCTAACTTAAGCCTGTGGACTTCAAACTTCCCTGAGTTGTCTATATGGGTGGACACCCTGATTTAAACTCTTGCCAAATGGGAAAAATTAGCATCTATTAGCTAAAGAATGTGCCTACCTATGACCCTATTGGCAACAGCAACTCTTTGGACCACGCTTTTATCAAACAAACCAGTTTTCTTTTAGTTGTTTTATACAAGTATAGCCTTGACTGTACTGTGACAGTCATGGAGATGTATGTGGCAAGGACATACTGCACTAAATCTTATAGTTTCCCAAGGAATATAAGCCACTGCCGTCTAAGGATACAAACTTTGGACAAGTGTAGGCAGAAAAATAACACACATTCGGTGCAATTCAGCAACAGCTGTTTAGACTGAGTTATTTTGGGAGCTGGACTTTCAGATGGATGAATTTAATAATGTAATTTTAAAAAATGAAAATCTGTTCTAAATATATCTTTAATGTCAAAGAACAATTTCCATTGTCTTGCATGAAACAAGACAAAAAAATTCTACGATAACTTAATTTGATAAAAAAATAAAACCAAAAATGGGGCGGGGGGGTAGAGGTTCGGACTTCGGATACTGGCATCCTTGTATCATGGGGGTGAAAACCCAAATCTCTGTCATACAGGGTTATCAAACCCCTGAACTCTAGAGCAGTAGATAAACAGGAAGTACATTATTTGCAGCTTCATTGTCTCACAAGCCTTGGAGTTAAACACACTCTGGAATCGCATTGCCCATGTACGGTTAGCAGTGATTCTAAAAACACTTTAAAAAACGTGCATTTTGTGTGTGTGTTTGTGTGCATCAAATGGGATGCAAGTACAGCTAAGATTGCAGTTTGTTAAGACTCTGAGTTGCCTGGGAGATCTGAAGAACTTCTATCGCATCAATTTTAAATCTTTTTCAACTTGTAATGCACTGACCAAGCCACTAAAATTATTGCAAAACACTAAATACGACATTAAAATTGCCATACCACACCAGTTTTTTAAGCAATGGTTAAATAAAATGTGATTTATAAGAAAAAATATAATAGGTTTCATCATCCCGGAAAAAAAAATTACCTTAAAAAAACAAAAAAAAACGGCGGATCTATGGCACACATGTGTGTGACAGTTGAATTGAAAATGTTTACTCAATTACATATGGAATTAAATCCTGAAACATGATACGACAATTTGTAGGAGGATGATTTATGAAAGAATGATGATGATGGAGGATGATTTCAGAAAGCAAAACTGAAGAATGTTTTAGATACCAGGGTGTCTACTAAAAATAAGAAACCCAGTTCCTTGACCTTTTCTTGACTATTTTTATACATTTCTTGACCTTAGAAAAAGTTCCTCAACCTTATTTTTTACAACTGATAAAATAGCCATATAAAAAATAGCTAAAAATCCATAAACATTGCCAAATTATGATAGAAAATAGCTGAGAATTACTAAAAATTGCCTAGTTATGACAAAATTAGCTAAAAATAACTAAACCAGTAACAAAAATAGTTAAAGTATAGTACTAAAATTACAATTCAACGCATGAGTAAAATTGATTTTTTTTAAAAAAAAAATGGGCATAACTGACCTATAACATCGATTTAGTGAACTTTTCCTAACTTCCATGACCCTTTTCTCATTTCTTGACTGTTCTTTGACTTTCGTGATTTTCATGACCTGGTAGACACCCTGGATACAAATGGACTGGTATATCATGAGTATCATAAAAAAGGATGATTAGTTATGGTAACTGAATATGGACTGACAATCAATGACTTTTGACTAATAAATCTCACCGCTTCCATTAGGCATTTTATTTAGGCGTCTATTTACTTTAGTCTATGTGTAATATCATTATCAAATCAAAATTTTCTAAATAGCAACACTTGTTGAAGATGTTTGCGCGGGGAGAACAAATTATAAAATCAGTAAACTTTACACTGCCATTTTGTCTAAATACAGGCTCGCAGGGAAAAATAAAACCTTAATATTGCTTTTTTTTCTAAACAACTTTTCCATTGTCATTTAAATTAAAATGTTTGATTGTTGAAAACATGAGATCTTATTTCTGACAATATTTGAACAAAGATTCATGCATTACAGAGACAACAAACACTTCACATTCCAAGTAAAAATAAATAAAAGTAAAAAAAAAAGGCGAATCACTACAAAAAAATAAATAGAACATACATCATTAAAACACGGACAGTATTTTGTATAAAAAGGAAAACGTAATTCGAAATTTCACTGGTATTCTCTTATGACAATAAAACGTACTGCTTTAAAATAAATAGCAATAGCCATGACATCTACAATCTTACACAAAAAGTGCTTCATTATAATACAAGATTGAAGACAACTTACAAAACGATACATTTGCAAATCACCATGTTTGCTCTGATGTAAAACTAGAAGAGTCCACAATGAGTACTTATACCCTTTAAAACCATAGTTCCGAACGACCAAATCTACTCTGATTCAATCCAGTCTAGAATGATCAAGCATGGAGTCTGACTCATGCACAGATTAAATGAATGTAAGATGGCTTAAATAGGCCGTTAAAGTAAAAAAAAAAAAATATTTAAATAAATAAAAAAATTGTTTCTAGCTGGCAGTTTCATTTGCGTATTTTCTATTATTTTCTTCTTAAATACACATAAATCCCATTCACTGCAGCATACATCATCCACATGCATGATATGGGTTTACCTATCACTTTTCCGCAACAGTGGACATAAAAATTCTTTTGAGGCAGGACCTTTATCCTCGTTGTAAATTGCGACAGAAAGTGATTCCTAACCATGGGGAGTCAAATTCAAAATTTTCACGTAGATTACGGCATTACCACTATGCGACAGCAGGGTTGAACACGTTTGCAACAAAGAACACAAGCAGGATTGCGAAGTGAGCAGTCAGATGCAAAATAAATTATGAGGAATCTGCAGGTTCTACTAAAATGACATTGATCTTCATAATTCATGACATTGACAGCACACAAGGTACATTTCCAAATAAAGTTTTGAGGCTACAGAGCAGAACAGGCATTTGTGCACCAGAGGTTACTTTCATTGAATGCAATTACAACTGTTATAACAAGAAAAACCCATCCTGAACTGATAATTAGGATACGAAATTAATACCCATTGTATGCCAGCTAGCACATAATTAAGGCTAACTAAATTTTGTAATTAAAATTTGCAATTAACAGTGATGGGGTGGGAATATTCCGTTTTAATCATACTCACTTAACACAGATAAAAACGAGTCCTTCCTAAACATTACAAAGTTCCTTTGTATAATAAGGCATATAAGGTCTTGAAGCTGCAAAAAGGAAACTTCGTAAGCATCATTCAATACGAAAAATATACACATTAAAAGAATCAAAATTATAAATTCATAGCCACAATAGAAATCCCAAGTGACACTTGTTTCGATAGCCTATCGTTACTAACTGGTGTATCTTTTTATGGTTTTCTTAAAGTCTGAAAAAGTCTGTTTTAACCTGAAAATCATGAAATTTGTGCTTACACAATGAGATGATTTGTGCCTACACAAAGGGTAAAAAGATGTATTTTATTCGATAAACATACTGCCCATTGGTCTACTGGGTCAATTTACTGGCGATTCTGCCCTACATTTTCTGACAGGTAGGTGGCTCAATATCCTAGTATCACACATTCAGCACACTATCCTAGTTGTGTTTGGCATTACATACAAACAATTAAGAGTATTTCACAAATTCTCTTCATATAGCAGCATATATTCACTTTTTTTTTTAAACATATCTTTACATATGTACACATGACAACAATATAACCATACTTATACATAATTTGAGATTGTGTTTCCAGGAATGTTTTGCAATGGCCGATTTGGGGAATTCTTGTGTTTGTACATAAGATTAGTGCGCTTAAAAACACCAATCTTGTAAGAATTTTTTACAAGAATACAACCCACCCTTTTCCAAATTATAGCCCCCAAAAACGTGCACGTGCATATAACCTTATTCATTAGTTTTTTTTTCTGTCTAAAAAAACAGATTGGCTTTAGATCAATGATGCACACCATATTTTATATATATATATATATATATACACACACACACACACAGAAGAACGCCGATTATTCTTCGAACTCCGATTATCCGAACTCAAAAAATATTATTTCTAAAATTTTTAATATTATCATTTTCAGGGCGCAGAGTGGTGTTTTTTTTTTTCAAACTGAATGTGGACGAACGAACAAAGAGCAAAGGAATTTTTCCTAAGAAGGCTGCGGTTTTCCCCCTCTAAGTAGAGAGGAGGGGGGGGTAATAGGCCAAGAAAACGTGTTAGAAACAAAAGGAGTGGAATGTTGTCAGTAAGCCTTCAATAGTCAATCCGTCACTAAGCGCAGTCAAGCAGACTTCATTGAAGTAAAATATTCTTTGTGTTGTTCAAGCAATGTCAGGAAAGTGAAAGAAAGCCATTCTTTTATTAAGTGAAAAAAACCAAAAAAAAAAACCAAGATTTTGAAGAGATTGAATAATAGTAAAAGTGGAAGCCAATTAGATAGCCAATTGAGCATGGTATCAGGAAGTCGACGATTTCAGGCATAAAGAAAAATAGTCAGTCCATTATTAATTTTGTTTCTGTATTAGAGAATGAATAAGGGAGTTGGAAAAGAAAATGCATGAAAAAATAGAAAAATGATACATTACACAGCGCTCACTACATGGTTTCTACAAAACCGCTATCAGGTCAACCAACTTCCGGTCCACTACTGTGTGAAAAAGTGTTGCTTTTTAATGAAAAGCTAGATGAAGATGTTATGTTTAAAGCGGATGGCTTACGGATTTCAAGCAACAGCATGGAATACGCAAAATAGAAACTCATGGTGAAAAATTGTCAGCATCTGCAGAAGGGGTTGAGAGTTTTGTAAATGATCTGAGAAAGGTTATTGAATCTGAAAATCATGATAAGGAATTAATTTACAATGCCAACGAAAGTGGTCTGAATTGGATATCTCTTCCCAGAAAAACTCTGGCAATGACAGCTAAGAAATGTGCTGCCGGAAACAAGCTGAATAAAGAAAGATAACCATTCTTGCATGTGCAAATGCAACTGGGAATCAATGAATACCATTGCGAGTGGTCAGAAAATCTAAAAAACCTTGAGCATTTAAAAATGTGAAAACTCTTCCAGTTGTCTACACCAATAAAGAAAAGAAAAAAAAAAAGAGTGTTTGAATACCAACATTTTTATCGAATGGTATGATAAAACCATTATTACTCAAGTAAAAGAACATCAGAAAAAACTTGGTAAATTCGGTAGTCTTGTTGAATTTAGATAATGCATCTACACATCTAAGTTCAGACCTCCTTGAACACGAAAACGCAATGTTTCGGGTCCTTCTCATGCCCACCCCCACCCCTTATGTTACATCATTAATACAGCCAATGAATCAAAAGTGCAATCGAAACTTTCAAATAGCTTTATTGAAAGTAACTGTTAAGAAATATTTTACCAGTAGAAGACGAACATGAGAAGTCAGATTCCCAGTTAACCAAAGCAATTGACTTAGAAGAATGTTATAAAAGTACGTTGTTGACAATTGCAAGTTTTCTAGCTGTGTCTCCTTGGGGAGGGGGGAGGGCAAAGCCCTAAAAAAAAGCAAATGGAGAAGAATGCTCTTTACATTTTTGCCATTCCATAAGATAAGCAAATATCCAGAAAGTTGATTGTTTAAGGTAACACTTATCCCAGGAGGTTTATGTGTTTTAAATGTGAGGACAGCAAGGGTCGTGGTGCGCCGGGACCTACTTTTCCAAAGAATGCAAACCCATTAAGGCCTAGGGTAGCAATCCCCAGACAACGGTGAGCGGTTAATCAGTAAGCATTTTTTTTTGTGCACAGTTGGGAATCGGATATACTAGGATATCAGGCATATACTAGGAGAATGCATTGTCACTGCATGTGCCACCACAGGGCCCATACTCCAGGATAGATGGGTCAGTAGTTTGTTAAGTGAGAATACGGTCACTATAGTAAACGACAGACATCACCTCATAACTAGCAATGGATGGTGTTTCTAAATGGTTGGCTTGCATAGCAGTAATACTGCAAAATGTTGTTTAAGTTTATATCTTTTATCTCAGTCTTAAATTTGATTGAGGAATAAATTTTACTGTCAAAACAATACAGAGTTCCACTAGGAGATTCTATAACAAACAGTTATTTAGACACTGGCGTAAGGTTTAAAAAACACGACGTTTCGAAAGCCACTTGCTCCCACTGTCAAGTGAAGTCCAAAGCTTTCTGCCTTCACTTGACAAAGGGAGTCATGTTTTTAAACCTTAGGCCAGTGTCAAAATGTTTTAATTTTACTGTACACGATATATTCGTTCGTTCGTGGTTTGTTTTACGGCTCAAAGACTACAGTGCTCACGATGCACCGGGACCTACTGTTTTCCGAGGAATCCGAACTTCTTATGGCCTAGGGAACCAAACCCCGGACTACAGTGAGCAGTGCGATCTTTATGAGATCTCTGAGTAAGCGTTCTTTGTACACTGTTGGGAGTCGAACCCGGATTAACGGCGCACTAGGCGAACGCGTTACCACACTGCGCCACTGTAGGAACACAATATATTTGAAATAAGTTTATTTAGTTAAAAATGTTCCGAATGCAATTATATATTAACTTACTTGCAAGGGGTCTATACAGGAAACAACAAGATTTAACAATTCAGAATTACCAATTGCAACATTTGGGAACTAAATGAAAAAAAAAATATATATATTTTTAATATCGGATACACTTCAAAATAAATTATTGTTATTACTAATAAATGTGAAACTCAAAATAAAAAAGTTCTGATTATGAAGTTAATTAATAGGATATTTCAACGAGAGTAACAAACCTGAGTATATATCTCTGGTATCAGATAACAGAACATTCTAACATCATCTTCTTGACACAGCTAAAAAAGAAAAGAATTATATTTCCCTCAATCATTAAGTATAAACTTGTTGTTCATGTAGTAACAGTGCGATTTCCAACTTTTTTCCGTCACGGAGCACTTTTCAAGCCAAAAATTATTCACAGAGCACTATCATCGCCCTTATACCAAAGAGACGTGTGAATTTTTGGCTGCTTTTACTTAACCATATTTTTCAAGTTGTTCGGTGACATTTTATTGTATGACAGTAAAAGCATGAATTTGTTGTCGAATTTTTAATTGCTTAAGTTTGAATCTAAATTTAATTTTCCCAATTAAAATTATTGACGACTGGAATTTTATGTAAATTTACAAGTAAATATCATTTTCTGAAAACATCAATTACGCATATACTTTTCTTATATGCTTTTATTTTTTTTTTGCATACTTTACTTTTCTAATAAGGGTGACGATATTTTCACCAACACAAGTACTAAACCCAATGACAGCACAATTGAGGAAAGTCTTTTTATGTATTTAGGCATGTGAAATGTTAAGTTTTATTTTATTCAAAATGTTATATTTCACACAAATTTCACATAAACAGGGAATTTACTTAACTACACAAATGAAAAACAATTAATAAAAAACATACAATATGGCAAAACACTTGAGAACAAATTCAAAGCAGATATTTTAAATCACAATGTATTACCCATTTAGATACATCTAAAACCATTCTTGCAGCTATAAAACTAAAATTGTGACTTCGCATTGAAAAAGATTTTCGCTTTCTTTTTGGTTTTACGGCTCAAAGACTACAGTGGTCATGCTGCGCCGGGACCTACTGTTTTCCGAGGAATCCGAACCTCTTAAGGCCTAGGGAACCAAACCCCGGACTACAGTGAGCAGTGCGATCTTTATGAGATCTCTGAGTAAGCGTTCTTTTTGCACTGCTGGGAGTCGAACCCGGATTAGCCGCGCAATAGGAGAACGCGTTACCACACTGTGCATTGAAAAAGTACAATGAAGCTCAAGAAATCCAGCAGGTTTTTGTAATTTTGAGCATGCAGACCATTTGGAAAGGTTTCGCGGAGCACAGGTTGAGAACCGCTGCTATAACGTAATCAGGGTTACCACTCATATTCAAGAAAAAATTTCCCTGGCTTTTCCAGGTTTTTGCTGACCTGTTTAGCAAAATTTCCTAATTTAACTAAATTTTGGTTATAATGTGAAAATGGCTTCTTTTCCTGAAAACACAGTCGGACCATGCTGCTTGCTAGGTCAACATTTCAAGATTATTTTTCCCTAGCATACAAAACAACAACAAAAATGGCTTAGAATTCGTGGGCGATTTAGCTATTCAAAATGGAAGTTGAGAATATTTTCCCTTGCTTTTCCAGGTTTTGACCATAAAGTCTCGTTTTTCTCCGATCTTCAGAGATGATTCCAAATTCTCTGACAATTCAGGGTTCTCCAGGCTGTGTGGGAACTCTGCATAGTCAAGGAGTTGGTGGTAGTATTGGTAGCCAAACACAGATGATTTGTTTCTATTTTTACATTTTATTCACGCAGTCAGATTATATATACACACATTAAATGCTGCAAAATTGAAGATGTAGTCCGAAGACAAGATAATACAAGACAGTCAAAAGGAGGAATTTCGTTCTGCTCATTGACCAAACAGAGAAGTATGACATCATGCTCTGTTATCACACAAAAGCCTTACTCATCTGGCAAGCTAGTGACAAAAATTAATACTGTCCACCGGTTATGGGACAGAGATTGATTTAAAAAAATCGGGAGAAGTCCATTATCATATACGTTTCCTTGCACTCCGTAGTTTGGTTCCAAATTTAGTGGGAGGAATCGCCAGAGAGTATACAGTGCTGCTATTGGATGTAAACATACGGGTATGTGTATGGAGGTGGTTTTGCACATGCTCTTAAACTGCTGAACATCACTTCACTACTGACAGTAAAGGGCTTAGTGTGGTAACAGGACTGTAGGTATTGCCAACCTTTAGAGGTTTATGACTGATGTAGTGTCAGAGTGTGTGTGATACGGACAGTTTATATTCTTGGAAACAAGGCACAAGGTGACCAGTGCACTGATGATCTTTGATCTACTGCACAGAAACCAAGGATTTTGGCAGCCGGTCATTCAAACAGATGTGTTTTGCTTACATGAAAGATTTGTTCTTTTTGTTTGTGATTTTACGGCGCAAGGACTACAGTGGTCATACTGCGCCGGGATTTACTGTTTTCCGAGGAATTTGAACCTCTGGACCTATGATTTTCCGAGGAATCCAAACCTCTTAAGGCCTAGGGAACCAAACCCAGTGAGCAGTGTGATCTTCATGAGATCTCTGAGTAAGCGTTCTTTGCACCGTTGGGAGTCGAACCCGGATTAACGGCGCACTAGGCAAACGCGTTACCACACTGTGCCACCGCAGGGCATACATGAAAGAGAAGAGAGGTATTTGATACTAATCTTTGAGGGTGATGTATAAAAATTCGATGTGTTAAAAATAGGGTTCATCACAGTAATTCATCATAGGTAATTCACAGAGTCAGTTACTAGTACGGTTAGTCCATATACCCCTACTCAGAACGTTTTTAAGTATATAAAATACATGGGATTATAATAGAAGCCAATTATAATTAAAAAATTGAACAATTGATTTTAAATAATTAAAAAAAATACCTGCATTCTTAATTGAAAGAAACAAGACATTTGTTAGAGGTTCATGTCAAAATAATAGTACAACTGCCTTTCTGCCAAAACCCAGTGGCTGTGCCCCATTCCCCCAAATCTGTTTAGTCTGAGTAAATCAGTTCATACCCCCCCTGCTCCTACAAACAAAAGGTAGGATGTGGTGGAGTTAAGTTCATTGCTTAAAAAGCATCAATGGCCTTTGCTTTCATTTTTGAAATGGAATTCATAAACACCATTTTTTTTTTCTATACAGACTAAATGCTACACATGTGATAATAGCAATTAAGAATTTACGACATTGTTTTCCCTTTTCCATAAAATTAATAGATTTTTCTACAAAATGCATAAAACATTAGGCTTTTTTTTTTTTTTTTTTTTTTAAAGATTAAGAATATACATTCATGAATTTCAAGGATTTTCGTATGGATTTTATAAGACTTGGAGAAGATTTTCTCTGTGTGTATGTAAAATCCATGATGGTTGTTTATTTATGAGTTTTACAGCATAGGGACAGCAAGGATACTGCTGCACCAAAATCAGGGACAGATTTAGAGGGGGTGGGGGACCAGCCCCCCAATGAAAATTTAACATTGAAAAGATACAAGGTAAAGGTCCAATGAGGTATCATTTCCAAAAATCAAGTCATTAATCTCCCCCCTCCTAAATAACCTCCAAATCCACACCGGCCCAAGACCAACAGTTTTCCCGACGAACCTGAACCTCCTTTGACCGAGGGAACCAACCTCTGGACTGCAGAGTGCAGTTAGTCGATAAGCGGGTTTTTTTTCGGTTTTTTTTGCACTGTTGGGAGCAAAACGCAAGATAACCACAAGATAGGTAACAATGTTAACACTGCACAGAGCCAAACGTGCACCTCAACGCAACTGCCAGACTTTATTTTCGCAGAGATCCTTTGGTTCCAAGCGCATGTACAGAGACTTAAAAATCACAGTATCAATTCAAATTCAGTAAATAAATGTGTATAGCATTAGATCACCCACTCACCCTTAAGTCACTGAGTAGACAGGATGCCAGGTCTTTTGACTCACTATGTCTTGTTACTGGAGCCCACGAACCCTGAGTATTGACGTAGTCTTTATAGGAAGACATCCGATTATCCTGAATTTTACTGGCTTTTATATAATAAAGCAACAGGTAGCCCAAACGTGCTTGATGCATCGACATCACCGCAAGAACGTTGAGCATAGGTTGTCTACTGGGATCATCTTCTGGGAGTTGACATAGATTCCTACGGTAATTGAATTAATTATTTACATTTAATGAGTTAATTATTTACAATTAATGAGTTAATTATTTACAATTAATGAAACTACATATAAATTAAGTAGTATAGCTGAATGGAATATGTACTTTATGATTAAAATATATACTAAGAAAAAACGCTTTAAATTTTCTCAAAGATGTTTTTATATTTAAAAAAAAAAAGCATTTAATACCTGTACATCACAAAAAGCGGAGCACCTATGGAATCTTCCATAGACCTAAAATAGACACAATAAAATTAATTAATCAATTACATAAATGTATTGACACATTTTAAATTTCAGCTTGCAGAAAAAGTATTATAACCAGCGGACATAACAATTACTATAATTGTATAGAACAATGAAAGCAAGATTTAATAGAACCAATATCTGATTCTTTTACCATCTATTTATAGCAAGAAACTGATGTTGTTAATAACCATTAATTATCCTTTTTTGTGAGTAAGTGCTGAATCGATTAGAAATGCAGTAGTATTTGATAGACACCTTGTTTTTGAATAGAGCAATGGAAAGGGTAGTTCGCTGAATAAGATCTTTAAAAGACATTTTGCCAGCCTTGCATTCAAAGTGTTAGTAAAGATTTAATATATAGGAGTGCATTGGTTTTCCAAATTTTTCAAAACTACAATCGGCCTTTTCCCAGAACAACAAATGTTCGCAACCCTACATTTAAGGTACATAATCATGAGGGGGGGGGGGATTTCTTTTAATTTAATACTTTTTTTTACTACCATATACAATGTATGAGCACTATGTGTGTGAACATATGCCGAGTATAATACATATGTACACAATTCCAAGTAATTACAAAATTCTCACATTTCAAAAAATTTTCCAACCTACCAAAACCGACTTGTGACCCATAGTTTGGAAACCCCTGAGCTTGGGTGATGCAGTTAATATTTTATATTGAAATAATTATGATATATATTCATAGCAGCATACATAACTAATAATGGCATCAATAATTCCCACTATGTACACATATGTAGAACTTCCGTAAGATTAAGGTTTTTTCAGGTATATGAAACATAGGCAGGGCATAGAGTAGATTTAAATTCTTCAGATTATCATAAATCTTAATCATAAAGAACATCTACTTATTAAATACCTAACTAGGAAATTTTTACTACATTAGACATTATGTTAACATTTACTCTTCAGCACACTGTAGGGCTTGCTGATAATGAGCCACGATATAGCGAGCTTCCAGATTTGTTGAGAAAAATATGAATTGTTTTGGAGTATAATGTAGAAGTGCAATGTATTGAATCACTTCCAGTGACCTTTGAACTCTCCGGTTTGAACAAGGAAAATGACTGATCAGCTTGATGTAGAAAATTTACCAATTAAATTATATCTTTCTTTTTTTTTTTACATTCCTCCGTTGTTACTTTCTCTTACTCCAGAATCTTTTGTCTTTTACTCCTTATGTCCCTGACACGTTTTAATCCCATTTGATGCGAAAAGATGTCAATTTATGTCGAAATTTATTTAAGGATTTATTATTAAACTCATGCGCAAATTTTATCTACAAAATTTTATTTTGTGAAATGTTATTTTCAGTTCTTGCACAATATCTAGCTTCAACAGCTCTTTAAGGCGTGTATATTCACTCGCATGATTAAACTGAAGTTCTAGGTTGGAAGGCTAATGCTCAACACGTAACATTCTTGTGTAATTTTCGTTTTTATAAGGGAACTAAGCACCCCTAGTTACGTTAATACATGGGTTGTTTTTTCAGTGCTGGCAACAATACTGTAGCGAAGCCGTAAAATGGAGCCAGGCTATGTAGCGTTTATACCACAGGTAAGTTCAATGCCTACCCTCCTTCAGAGCAAATGAACTCGCCGTTCCTCCTCTATGCGCATGCACAGTAATAACAGGAACAGAGCATTTGTGATGTAGAAAAGATGTATTGGTTTGCCTATCTTGCAAAACTGCGATGAGAATTTCTTTCATGACATTAAGAAATACAGAACAACTTTTATCGTAAGCAATTAGCCCAAGTCTACACACAAAATGTTATTCAACTTCCCCTAAAGAACTCCAAGTAAACATGTGAATCTCTACAGCCCAACGTATGTAGGAATGCGTTCAACAGCTTAAAGTTTTATAATTCAACATACAGACCTCTCTCAATGCTCATTCTTTCACACATTGAAACTCAAGTGGTTATAGCAATGGTGGATTTCTAATAAAGGTTCAAATTCACAGCCGCCGTCGGCCCCAGGTTGATTGATTGTTTGGCTTTTTTATGGCGCAAGAGCATCTGGGCTATACTGCGCCAAGGTTCAAATTCACAGCTCCAGGGTGACTAAATAGCGGAGAATGGCAATTAAAAATATGACTTCAGTTACCCTCAAACTCGCCACTTTATTATTTCCCAACGAAATCCTGTCCGTTTTGACTCTGCAGGAAGGTTGCATTCTGAAACAGCGAACTACTTATTGTCCTTCAGAAAAAATGCTGATCAAAACGAACCATCCTAAGGCTGAAGTATTTAAAGGTTTTGTGGCCAAAAAAGTGGCTACTAACTTAAATGAAGTGGCTTCTAATAAAAAGGGCTGTTTTGGCCAGTGACGACTAATCAAATACCCACGTTTTAACCTTAATTTCTAACTAGGCACACACCTATGGGTGGCACTTGTTGGAGGGCGGCAGCTAAGAACCAAAAATAAATTATTACTTATTATATGAAATTATTGGTTAAAGTATTCGTTTAAATTACTATGTGAAAACCACATATAAAAAGTTAAGGGCATGATATTCATAATTTTTTCGAAAGTATTCCCACCGTCCTGTCTTTGTGAGAGGAAGGGGACAACTATTCAGTCTGTGCTTGGGGTCAGCGATTTTCTTAATCCATCACTGGGTTATATATAATACGTTGTTTATTAAACTTTAAGCGGATTCAAATTCGAATATTATTGCATGTATATCACATATATATATATATATATATATAGGCTTTATTTTTAAAGTTTGAAATTTTAAATTCCAAAATGAATTTTGCAAAGACGAGTTATAGAAAGCACATTCGTTGGACCCAAGCTCCTCCTTATATGTATACCTAACATCACAACAAAAACAGCTAATAATTAGTATAATTACAGAAAAATCCAATTCCGCAGAAAAGATAAAGACTATACTCACTCCTTATGGATTTCAGTGGGAAAAATTTTCCTATTAAAATCATCGCTGAATATATGAGCTAGACAAACACCCAAAGATGACGTAATATCTTGATCAAATTCCTGTGAAAGGCAAATATATATATAATCATTATATAGTAATAAATTATGTAATGTAGTTTCATGCCCAATAGATGAATATTTTGAAAACACTTATATAACATGAAAAAAAATGAACAGTTTATCACCAATGATTTACCGAAACTAGATTTCTTTATACAACCATTGATTTTGAAAGTTTTCTTCAATAAAAAGCAACCTCTTCTAATAAAATAATATGCACATACTTAAGGCTTCTCAAACTACTGTAATCCAAACACCACAAAAAAAAAAAAAGTCACAGAAGAATGCTTCATTTTTGAAAGAAGGTGGGGGGCACAACTCAGGTGGGAATAAGGATAAACTCAAATTGAGATTAATTTGGGGAATCAGAAAATGTAGAGAGTTTTCAGTTTCAAAAATATATTATGCAACACCATTTTAACTTTTCATTTGATAATAAATGAAAATAGGTCTTGAAACAGTGGAGAACTCTTATAATTAAGAACATCTTCAACTTTTTGATTTTATTCCCTTCTATTTTATATTCAAATTGTTTGAATTTTTACTGCATTCCCTCTCCTCTATTCCAGTTATGCTGGCACCAACTTCACTTATCCTGAACATGTTTGCAACTTATGTAATAATAAATCAGCATACAAAAAATTATTTTAAAATAATATTTATGATATATTGTTAGATCAAAATAATGCCAGTCACTTACTTCCTCTACAAGTGATTCTAATAATTTTTCCATGATTTCGCACCTCGTTTCACCATCTCTACGATAAAAATACATGGCATGTTAATTAGATACTCAGGAAATAACATAACACAAACACTGCTGCCAAATATTAGTAATTGCCATCAAATATATATATATATATAAACTGGCACATATTCATTTTGTTTCTTTAAACATCATAAAGATTAATCAAGATGTACTAATCATAATTAGCTAGATTAATCAACTGCCAGTGTGTTGTGTCTACAAAAAAAAATTGGATTTTTTCCTTTCAAATACTTTTCTAACTGAAATCTTAAGAGTTTGTATTTGCATCTCATATCTTCTTCACATTGATGGTTTGCATTTTGCAAATTATGCAAATCTTGTTATTGATCCACTGCTTCATTATCATAATTAATTAAACTGAGAAACAGTGAAAACTAAACTGCTTCTTTAAAGTCCCAAGATGCAAAAGTTCAATAACATTTATTCCTGACATTGGAATAGGGTTTTAAAAACACGAAGTAATTTCTTGAACGTATCTTCGAAGAAAACCATGAATCAGATTGGGAATTCATGTATGCGTTGTAACAGAATGTGATGAATCTGGGTAACAAACTTTTCCTAAAATTATGAGAGACACAATATGAGAAATTGGGTTGTTAACATTTCAAAACCTCTATTAGAATCATACAAAATGTTTGCCAAATCTCAAAAATGCTCATTTGATAGTGAACTTTCTCCTGATGGGAATTACCCACTGCGAGAGGCATACAAACTTAGAACTTCCTCTCTTTTCTCACTCTGCTTTCACTTGACAAAGGAGGCAGTTGGCTTTCGAAACATCGTTTTTAAACCTTATGTCAGTGTCAAAATAAAAATTATTATGGAGTCTTCTGATGAAACTTTACATTGTTTTGTTACATGATAGTTTATAGAATAAGTTAAGAATAAGGTAGAACACGAAAAGTTTTATATATGTATACATTGCTTTATATTACATACACTCCGTAAAATTGTAATTGTAACACTCAAACTTACATGAAAAATTTTATACTGACACACACATGACTACAAGTAAATAATAGGATTGATTTTAATATAAGGAAAAAAGAAATGTCATCAACAATTCACTGCATGTCATCGAAATGTCCCTAACTTCGTCTACAATCTGGTAACATTATATCACTGCATGCTAAGCATGAAAAGAACTAGGGTATCATTTTGTGTGGATAGGAGGACACCATTGTCATGATGTTAGTAAAGGAAAGCAAACATTAAATTCTGTTTTAAACTCAGCAAAAGTGTAACTGAGACTGCGAAATTGATGTGACAAGTGTATAGGGATACTTGTTTATTTTGTGTGCAGATATTCAGGTGGTATGAGCGATTTAAAAGTGGTGTGGAAACAAAGATGAAGCAAGGGCTGTGTATTCAATTTCAATGCGTAACAAGAATTTCATCACAGAAGTGAGAGAGCACGTTATAGAGGATCATTGTATGACTGTGAAAACGCTGACAGATGAGTTTGATATAAGCCGAAAAATGATTCATCACATCTTACTGAAAGACTTAGGCAAGAAAAAGGTCGTATCTTGGTTTGTACCACATTCGTTGTCTAAAAATCAAAAACATGATCATGTTCAGTACATGAGGGCCATCTTTAAACTGTTCGTAGGAACGACCACCCACCCTATTCACCAGACACCCCCCCTTGCAATTATTTTCTGTTTCCAAAACTTAAGTTGCCATTAAAAGGGAGATTCTTTGACGATGTTGAAGACATCCAAAGGACTGTGACCGACTTTTCAGGACATACTACAAAAAGACATGAACAGGTTGCTCCAGTCTTTCCTCGACTGTGCCACTCATTATATCGATCCAGAAGGAATATACTTTGAATAAAATACAGACACTATTCAATTGCCTTGTTTCTATTTTATACTATGAACTCTGTCTCATTATTTAGTTAGACTGTGTACATATATTATCATCATCAACCATTTTCAATTCACTGCAGGATGGAGGTCTCTCTCTCTCCTTTGCCACACATACATACAGTATGGTGAAAGGAATATAGATGAATCGGTCTTAAGCTCACCAGGCTGGCCAGATGTGTCGGCAAGCTGGACCTACAATTTAACGAGGATTCCAAAACTCAGTTATCACAGCCAAAGTCCTGATCTAACTAGGCGGGAAACATTGTGTCACCCTCCCAAATAGTGACTGCTATACAGGCCACTTCAAATCCAGTGCTGCAGAGGATGGCTGTGGAATGGTGCATGTCAATATACTTTTTAGGATTACCCAAAATTTCTAATTAATAGGAGTTTGCTGCATATCTTTAAAGTACCCAAATCATGGGCAAATAAGACGATCTGTATTATTTAATTAAACAGCTAAGACAGCACATAAAATATAAATAGTTCGTTAGATAAATGGTAAATTAGAAGTTATCTTCAGAAAATGGTGTACAAAAGAAAAATAACTTACTTTTCATTCTGTAAACTGATCACCTGTTGCTTAAGATTGTTGCCCAACTGTTCTATCAACTCGGCTACAACACTGTGGTCGATTTTGTTTGAATTTTCTTTAATGGGCCGAAATTTCGTCTCCCTCACTTCGTGTTCAACTGCATAAAATTGAAAGAAAAAAGAAAACATTCAAAGGTTTGCTAAGAACGTTCATTAAAATCTACATAAATGTTCCGGCATCACATACTGCAGGAAAATAAAATTATGTAATAAATACTATAATATGTATCTATCTACATGCAAAATTTAATTTGAAATACACAATAAACCCTCTATCTCAAATTTCATGGATATGGGGAAATAAAATCAACGTAAGAGTTTTGAGATATAAGTGTCCACATACAATACAACCCAGAACGTAGGCTGAAAATACATAAATTCTAAGACATAGAGGCTATTTTGAGGGTTTTACTGCAATTTATGCATATGTATGTTTTGCATTCTAGGCTTGTGTTGTGAGAAGATGAATACATTGCCATTATGTCATTGTAGAGCAGTATTAGAGTGTCTGCTGCAAATAAGAAACCCCAATTCCTTGACTTTTTCTTGACCTTTCCTTGACTATTTTTGTACATTTCCTGACTTTTTTTTTTCTATGATTGATAAAATAGCTATATAAAAAACAACCAAAAATCAGTAAAATATCGTATGAAAATTACAATTCAACGCAAGCATTGGAAAAAAAAAGGAATAACTGTTACCTATATTATCGATTCAAAGACCTTTTCTTGACTTCCGTGACCTTTTATTTTTCGTCCTTTCTGTGACTTTTTATGACCTGGTAGACACCCAGCTTTAACTATTTTTTTTTATTATTTTCAGCTATTTTTGTAAATCTTTAGTGAATTAAAACAAAAATTGAAATTATTTTTGCGATCTTTGGTGATTTTCAGCTATTTTCCATCATAATTTGACAATATTTTGGGATTTTTAGCTATTTTCCATCATAATTTGACAATATTTAGGGATTTTCAGCTATTTTTTATATAGCTATTTCGTCAGTTGTAAAAATAAGGTTGAGAAACTTTTTTTAAGGTCAACAGATGTACAAAAATAGTCAAGAAAGGGTCAAGAAATTGGGTTTCCTATTTTTAGTAGATACCCTGGTTAAACTATTGTATGAAAATTACAATTCAATGCATGGGTAAAATTGAAAAAAAAAAAAAAACCACAACGGGCATAACCATAACCTATAACATCAATTTAGTGACCTTTCCTTGACTCGTGTCCTAGTAGACACCCTGTATAAGATCAAAGTTCCACTGTAATGACAGTTTATATAAGAACATTCTCTAGAGTGGGTTACCTTACCTAAAGGCATATCTTCTTCCTCTTCACTAAACTGGGCATCATGATCATTGTTCATTACAGAATTGTGGTTTGAATCGGCAATTATTTCGACATCTCTAATCGAATCATCAATTTTTCCTAAAACAAAGTATCTTTATTTAGAAAGCCTGCTCACTAAATTTCCTACAAAAAGAGTGCATTTTGCATCCCATTAACCAATTGGACATTCACGAAAAGTGACTAAAAATGAACCTACTTGTTACAAACAAGTTGTTCCTATTAAACAATGTTCAATAACCCTTAAAAGGCATCGCTATAATGTCATGAACCTCTGATATGATAAGGAAATGCAATCCTATCCACATGCTCGTTTCCATATTAAAGAAAAAATAGCTAATTGTGCAATATCTACATACCCAGTTGTCTCGAGATATGAAAATAGGAAATTAATCATTCATTAAATGATAATGAGAGGGCCTGACTTCCAAAACAATTATAAAATTGCGTATTTCATAATCGATAACCAGTGTTTAAGAAGAGCCCAGTCTTTTGAATTGTAAAGAAAAAAACGTAAAATAAAATAGTAATAGAGCAAAAACGATGGAAATTTTACAATTGCAGTGGTTCTTATATTCACAAAGTAACAAGGCACTTAAAAAAAATTGCAAAGCAAAATTTAACGATTTGCATATGGAAACAAGTTTAAGATTAGCAAAAGGTATTATAAAAAAAACGCCAGGAGGGATTAGCGGGCATCACTCAACACATAAGGAAATATTTTTTAATTGAATCATGGACAATCATTTCTTGTTAGAGCTTTCATCGTTTTGCTGGTTGATGCTTCCTTTATCAAATGAAGTGACCAGTTTAATAAAGGAAACAGTTCTTGAAATGTTGTCAAATCTTTTCTTATATGCATAGCTGCCAACATTCATTTACCTAGCATGCGCATGGGGAGATTGTCTTAAAAAATTTAATTAAAATTAAAAATATTTTACTTCCACAACAGGTTATATATGTTTTAGCAAAGTTATGTTTAGACTGACATGAAAGAGTTATAGTGACAATTCTAAATTTAGGCTTTTTATGAAATCAAGTATATATTACCATAAATTTGATTTTATCAAGCAGCAGACACTCTACTGGCTATTTCTCCATAAGTGAAAGTCTTGTTGCTTTTTTTTTACAACAATCGGCTGCTGTTCGGTGAACTTTTTTTTTTATAGCATACTTCAGATTTTGAAAAGTCTTGTTTTTCAATAAAGAGTAAACTCCTTTCAATGAGGAGTTTTCATACTCAGGCCTGGTCTAAATTCTGTTTGATTCTTTCGAATGACATTAAAAATTTATTCTGTAGTGACACTGCTATGTGGGATCAGCAATATATATATAGCATTAATTTTGATAAAGCTCCATATATCTTTACTTCAGAAAAATCTCTCATCTCAAACTCCATGCCATGTTACATCCATTCTTGAACACTCATCTATACTTTAAAAATTGATTTAAAATGAAAATTTCCAATTTCCACTGGTACAACATAATGTTGGACCAGTAACAAAATTTTATTAGTTACAGAAAGTCTGTTTGTTTTG
>QLNU02014176.1:67146213-67169739 GCA_006491805.2 Dysdera silvatica
TAATGTCATCAGCAAACCGCAAATGATTTAAATATTCACCATTTATTTTTATTCCCTTGTTATTCCAATTTATCAGCTGAAAAATCATCTGTAAAGCTGAAGTAAAAAGTTTTGGAGAAATGGTATCTCCCTGCCTCACACCTTTACCAATTTTGATAGTTTTGGTATCTTTATGTAACCGAAATTTTGCACTTGCATTTTTATACACACGTTTCACCATGTCAATGTACACATCCTCAATGTCTGTTGATCTTAAAGAGTTGATGACTGCTGATGTTTTAATAGAGTCAAAGGCCTTCTCATAGTCAATAAATGCAACACACAATGGAAGTTCATATTCATGTGTTCTTTCAATTAATTCTCTTAATACTTGAATATGGTCCACTGTACTGAATCCACTTCGAAATCCAGCTTGTTCTCTTGGTTGAGCTGCATCTAATTTTTTCTGCAGGCGATGTGTTAGCACTTTTGTGAAGATTTTATAAATAGCAGGTAACAAGCTAATTGGTCGGTAATTTTTCAAATCCTCTTTATCACCTTTTTTATGCAAAAGAATTACTGTTGCAGAATCCCATTGGTTTGGTATGTTACCGCTGTTAAGACATTTGGTAAAGAATTTTGCAAGTATGTCTTCTACATATTCTCCAGCTTCTTTTAGGATATCTAATGTAATACCATCATCGCCAGGGGCTCTTCCTTTCTTCATACTTTTTATTGCAAATGAAACTTCTTCTTTTAAGATTTTAGGAGCTGTTCCTTCGACTATTTCAGAGTCTTCGTTTAATCCACTGTTACTTTCGTATAGATTTTTGTAGAATTCTTCAACTCTTCTAAGTATTTCTTCCCTATTTCTTGTTACGGTGCCATCCCATCCTCTCCTTTTAATGCAATGATGTGTTTCTTCCCAACAGATAAACTTCCTTTAACAACCCTAAGGCTCTTGTTGCTTTCAATGGCCTTCCTTACTAACTCACAATTGAATTTTCTTATGTCTTCTTTCATGTTTTTGCGCAGAGTTTTGCAAAGTTCTATGTACTCAATCCTGGAACTGGTATTTCGATTGTCCACCTTCATATCTCTTCGCCTTTTCATGAGCTGTTTCGTCTTCTCAGATAATTTGCTATTGTGCTTTTTACAGGTTACACCACCAATTTCCCCAGCAGTTTCAACTATTGTCTTAACAATGTTTTCATTTGCTTCTGAGATATCACTTTCATCAATAAGTCCTTCCAGTGCAGAAAAGCGATTTTTTAATTCCAACTTGAATGCCTCGGTATTTTCTTTTAATTTCTTTAAATCCACCCTCTTACTTACTTGTTTCCTAATGAGCTTCTGTCGTTCTAATTTAGTATTTAAGTGCACTTTACATCTCACCATTCGATGATCACTTCCAGTATTAAATCTGTTCAGTACACTGCAATCTTCAATAATTGATTTCTTGTTTGCCAGGATATAGTCAATTTCACTAGTTCCCCCATTTGGGTGTTTCCATGTCCATTTTCTTTGCGGTTTCTTCTTAAAAAATGAATTCATGATGCTAAGGTTTTCAGCTTCTGCAAATTCGATGAGTTGATCGCCACGTTCATTCCTTTCCCCATATCCGTATTTACCAACCGATGTCTCTCCTTGTTCCTGTTGTCCAATTCTTGCATTGAAATCCCCCATGATGAGCTTGATATGTTGTTTCCCTTTGGTGTGTAGCTGTTTGATTTCTTCATAAAATTCTTCAACCTCTTCGTCGGTATGGCTTGATGTTGGTGCATATACCTGTACTATTTGAAGTTGGTATCGCTGGGTTAGTTGAACAACGAGCCTCGCTGCTCGATCTGATGTACTTTCAACTTCCAGAAGACAGTCTTTAATTCTTTTGTTGATTAAGAAGCCAACACCACTTGTTCTTCCAGTTTCCGTTCCTCTATAATAAAACAAATGTCCACTTTTAAGTTCCACCAACTCTTCACCTTTTCTTCTAACTTCACTGAGTCCTACAATGTCCCATTTGATCTTGTCAAGTTCTTCTTCCAATTCCTGAAGTTTTGCTTCAGAAGCAAGGGATCGTCCATTATACGTTGCCAAGGTCAATAACAAACGGCAGCCTGGGCCATTCCAGTGATTCTTAGCACCCCCTGCTTTCATGCCACACTGACCGCTGCCTTGATCAGGAGCACTCCAGCACCTGGAGACTAGGGGCCATGGTTTCTGGTGTGTCAACATAATGGAGGAATTAGCCATAATTTCACCACGCTGGCTAGACGGGTTGGTGAATTAGCCCTCCCCTTCCGCCTTTCTATCCGTGCAGCAAATATTAATTTGCCACATAAATAGAAAGCTCAGCCTGCACCACTTGAAGGCGGGGTAGGACACTAGGTTACTGGCCTGGCCGGTTCCACACATCGTCACATACGTTCAGCGTGTGGGTCTCCTTCCAGTTAGATACCAGCAACCCTTTTGCAGGCCATATATATATATACGTGTATTATATACATCTCCTGCCAAACATTTTTGATCAGCTGAAGGCTTGTTGCAAAACAATCTGCTTTAAGGAGTATAATACTTTTTATACTGTGCATGTATAAATAATAACAAAAAGTATGTATATATATGTAAGCATATACCTTCAGAGATTATACCTTCAGAGGGTTGGCAGAACTCCATAAAACTTTCACGTATCATTGTACGTAGTTCCCCGTCTAACTTCTGGTTGTCGAATAAAGGATTTAAGGTCCTATTGAATAATAAAAGAAATTATCATAATTTAGTATTTCTCAACGACTGACTATGCATAGACAACTTTGAGCATTCCTTTAATTATTGCAAACTACAGGTTCGTCGTGTGGGGGCCTCTCAAAGAGAAAATTAAAAAATAGATGGCACAAAAGTGTTGCCAATTCTAGTTAATAATATTGACCCAACTGACCTCTACCAGTTGCAAGTTAAATACAGCAAAACCTGCCCAAAGTGGCCACCTTTGGGACTGGACTGCAATGGTCATCATAGACAGGTGGTCACTACACATGGAGGACTTCGGTACAGGCATGACAAAGTCCCAACCAGTTCTCTCTTATAAAGAGTGGTCTATTCAGATGGTCAATTGACCAAGTTCCACTGTAGTTATATTTTGAATATTATTATTTTAACATCAAAAGCATAAGGCATTAGGTTTTTACAATCCAATATAATTTCCCTAAATACACACACAAGGATATAAATTTTATTGCCCACATCGAACTTTCACTCCTTGCGGACAAGCACTTTTTGAAGCTGTGATATTCAATACGTTATTTTATTATTTTTTTTCCTTAAAAATTTGAAAAGATCATTGCAGATCGCTCGATAAACCATCATGGTCCACCCTTTGAAAAAACGCTGACATAATTATCTATGTGTGATCCACATTTTCAAGTTCCATGACTGCACAGGATTGTGTACAGCTTTGCAATGGGTCTGTTGGCTTAATGAACTGCGATATAATTTGCATCTTTATGACATAAAGATGAGTAAAATCATGTTACACTAGAATCTAAGTCTTCAAAGGAATACAAACTTCCTTTGCTTTAGAAAACCAAAACCCTAACCACCTGCCCCTTAGTTTTGTAGGAAAAGTGAAGTATCTCTTTTCAAACTAATTCACGATTATTCATAAAGTAGCAAAATGTGTTACAACGATGATACGGCAGGGCTTAACAAATTGCAATGTGTTTACATACAACCAAATTTATTAGAAATAGACACCCAGTCTAGCAAGTTCAAGGGTCATGACCATAGTCACTGGATCATGTGTAATTTACTTCAGAGCCGCATGTCACTGCAATTTTATTACAATGCTATTAATTTGAACTGACAGAATAAATGTGTTTAATGGTACAAAGGTAGACAAGGTCATGCTGCGACAGAATCTACTGTTCTTCGAGGAATCTGAAGACCGTAAATCTAAGAAACCAATCTGACGGCTATTCAATAAGCTTTTTTTTTTCCACGGCTGTTGAAGAACAAATCCACATTAAAAGGCAAATCAGGCCAATGCGTTATCACTGCAGGGCCCTGACTGGATGAAGTTAAAAGATTAATGCTATTGCAACTGATTAATCAGATGAAACAATTAATGAATTAGAATTTTAGACTAGGAAGGAAGCAAAATTAATATTTCGTTAGTATTATTACTAGGAATGAATGTCAGTTTCATCTCAATTACTATGACATAAAACATAATTAACGTAGACCGGAAATGACAGAAGAAAAAGGAACACAAGATCCTTGATACACGGAGCTCCAAAGTTTCCAGGTATACAATTATAGCAAGCAACAAATGCTCATATACTCTCAAGCCCAAAGACATTATGGAAACACTTTACAATATATTTTAATAAAAATGAATAACATCCCCTCAGACGAAAAAGCAAATACTGCAATACTTACGGTAAAACTCGTTTTTCAAGGATGTGCCTCAGCGCAGTATAAATACCCTGTTTGACTTGAACTTTAAGAGGCACATAAAAGTTGGGCATGATCTAGAACAAAGATAGAGACTTAAAATATAATTTGTACAAATATAAAACTACACAAACAGTTTAGATTTTAGGATTATATATCATTCCAGTTTTAGAAACTGAAGGGAACAAACGTCTGATATGGCTTCTCTTAATCGTGACCACAAAGTATGTGTTGATTTCGGAGATTTTACTCCCCCGATCCAGTTGACATTACTAATGCTATCAGTAATGTAATCGAAGACCCTAAGGACCTTATCTGCTTGCAACCCTGGAACAGAAGAAGTTATGAGATTACTATGGCATCCCAGGAGCTGACTGAGAAACTCGTCGACCTTAGGATCACGATTGAAGAAAGAAACTACCGAGTTTTCTCTGTATCTGAAAAAGGAGTGTGATTGAAAATGAGAGGTTTACCTCATGAAACAAAGACTTCTCTGTAAGATGAACTTATCAAATTCGGAAACATTCAATCAAAGATTAACCGAGAGCGATGGCCTTTTAGATTCAACCTGTATAAAGAACTAGAAGCGTCAAAATAGAACTAAAAGAACCATTACCAGAAGAGCTATGAAGCTACAGAATGCACATCCACTACTACGGAATTCCGAAGATGTGTTTCATCTGTAAAAAAGATCATTTTAAAAAAGATTGTTCGGAAAAGAACAGCCAAAGACCAGAAAAAAAATGACTGAAAAATCTGAAACCCAGCAAACCATGCCTACAACTGTAAATCCTCCCACCGAAAATCTGATTGAAGCAGAACAACCAATGAATGCACTGGATCTACCCTCAAACACTTCTATATCAACGCCCCAAGCAACCAAAACAGACTCAATGCAACTCACTCATAAGAAGAAGAAAATTAAAAAGATCTCACCAGAAAAAGAAAATGCTTGTTTCAATGTACATCCAAAGATAGCATCACCTTCCGAACCAAAAAAAGGCTCCCAAAGCTCCATGCTTCGCTTTGGTGCGCACCAGATTACAGAGACTCCCAATGGGCAAATTTTCCAGCAAAGCAGTCTGTGACGAGGAAGTATACAATTTGAACATCAAGGAAATAGAGTCCTTCGTATTGGAGATCAAAAAGAAAGTGGGGACTAAAACTGAGTGTGAAATATCCAACCTACATGATGCCCATAAATCACGATTCTGCGTATTATACGGACATAAATTCCAGAAATACTGGGAAGAAGTTGAAATTGCAAAGAAGTGCTAGCGCTACTACAGGAAAACTTTTGTGGATGATGTAATAAATGACCTTCCACAGCTTGAGTGGGATCCCAAAGGCAATCAACTCGTTAAATGCAAGATAGGGAGGGTACTTTGCTACCTCCATCTATGCCATATATATTGGGTACACTCCCAGACCACCTAACCTTGCCTAATTGCCACATTTGTTTTGGACTTTGAAATCTACTGGCTTGCAAACTCAATCTGGAACCTCGAGATACCATGTAACACTGGACTCTGGACTACAGAAAACGTGCAAAATCTGAAAAAGGAATTGAAAGTATTAACCATTGAGACCTGAAAAAGTTGCCCTGAAAAAAACACAGCATACGATCGCCTATTGGCCGATCACACCAGCAGAGAACCAACCACAAGCCAGCATTGATGGAAAAACAGACTGGACAATGACCAACCAGATGGCGGAGCTATGACGAAACCACGCCCACGGACATACTCCATCCGGTAACAATTCTACTATTCTCTGATTGGCTGTAACTTCAATTAATTTTTTCAAACAGCCAATAAGCCCAACCCTCTTCTAAACAACTTTTCTGACTTAATTATTTACCCTCCACCTAGCCTACTCTTTCATCTTGATTCTAATTTATTTTTCACAATCATGCTCGCTTTTGAGCCTCTTTCTATCACTCTTCTTAACCTTTCATGCTGAATCCTCAACAATTATCTAGGGAGGCCCAATTGGGCCAGATCGGTCTTGAAGGCACACTCAACCCCAGAAAACTCAAAGGCAGAGGCAAAATAGCTGACTGCCGTGTGTACTCATGGATGATTCTGATACTGCAGGAGAGGATTATATATAATTTTAAAACCATAAAAAAAAAAAGTTTGTGTTATAGCACAAGGACACAACTATGATCATGATGAATCAGGAACTACAATATTTTGAGGAATCCAAATGTCTTTCAGGGCGTCTATCTACCTAAATTTTGTTTCAAACTTCGCTGACTTCTCCAGATTTATCAGACCAATTCTTAATCAATTTTCAGTCGCTACTCACAGTAAAGAACACAAAGCACATAACAATTTGCATAATCAAAGCAAGTTTTAAGACCATAAAATCACTCCACTAATGTATACTCCAAAGCCATTTATAAGTCAATTGCAGTAAATTTATAAACACATAAATTCTATTAAAAATGCATTTGTTTACACTAAAAACTTGCATTAAATGTTTACAACTTCATTCAGCCCCCCCCTTTTTTTTTGAGTTCGTTATAAAGGAGCTCATACAATCGCAAAGCTGATGATTCATCTTCTATTCCATTTTAAGTGTGTATAACTAAATATGAGGGAAAGAGGAGCGGTTTGATCAAAATCCCTTACAGATTAGACAATTTAGCTAAACCCCTCCCCAAGTTTTAATTGCCTTATTTGGCAACCAATCTCTCACCTGAGATATACATGGACAATAATTTTATATAAGATCATAATAGTTTTGGTTCAAAGGCTAATTTTGAAGAAGTTCGATCGAAAGTATAAGTTCTCAAATTTTGGATTACATAGTAATTCACGAAACACAGTTCAATTATTTTAATAAGCTATTTATTATAATAATGAATTTCAAATTTCCCTGAGTTAGGCCTTTATATTTGAAATTTCCCCGACTTTTCTAGTCAGAAAAAGCATCCCCAACTTTTCCAGTCAGAATAAACTTTCCTGACTTTTCCATGTTTCCTAGATCCATAGACACCCTACTTTTTGGACTAGGGAATTGAATTCTGGACTGTGAATCTGTATAAAAAATGGCAAAAGGTGGGCACCTGATCGAATCGATCCAGGGGTTATTTGCATGGCATCTGAGAGTGTTACCATTAAACCACTGAAAGATGACACAGTAATTTTGATGCCAATAAATAGGCAGTGAAAACGGTTATTTCATACTGTAATGAATGTTGATATAAATTGATCGTTATGTTAAGACTTAAAGTAATTGACAAAATAATTAAGAAATGCTTACCCTACATAGAAAGTCGAGTAACGTGGCAGTAATGGCAGGATGAGGCCTAATGGAATGATGCATTACAAGTATTGCAGGTTCTGAAAATTTGCATAATAACATTTATAATACACAAGAACACACACTTACAATAATACACAGGAATGAATAAATTGCCATAACTATTATATACATAAGAATACATATAATGATACATAAGAATGTGGAAGAAAATAGCAAATGATTTCATATTGTCACAAAAGCTCTACACAATTTACTTTTAATTTGATTAATTTTCCCATTAAATGAAGGTAAAAATATTATTATTAATTGTAAAAGAAACGCATAAATTTTCAAATTAAGACAGTTTTTGCAATTTGAAAAGTATTAATTATGTTACATACAACAATATACAATAAACAGTGTATTAACAGGATTTCTCTTCACGTTAGTGAAAAAAAATTCCAATTTTTTCAGATCTCCCTACCACCATGACTTGTCTGACAAAATTCCCTGACCAATTGCTAACTAAACTTTGAATTAAATTTCTGTTTGAGAAAATAAAAATTTTAATGTTTAGAACCAAAGTTCGAAAGGTATCCCCCCCCAGCACCAGGTTTGACCAAAAAACCTAATTTTTTCCCTGACTTCCAGGGATGATTCAAATTCCCTAATAATTCCAGGTTCTCCAAGTGTGTGGGAACATTGTAACAATGGCCATACCCAAACACACCTAATAAAATGGGAGACATATCAGTGGCGACTCGTGGCGAGATTTTAGAGTGTGTGCATGAAGGCTAATTCACCAAAACACATCAATTTACGGTCTATACTCCTCAAGAAACTGGTTTTTACCTCATTCAGTAAATAAGAAAGAAATTTATGGTAACTTTGGGTTTTGGTGAATTGGCTTCATGCACATACCCTAAAATCTCGCCATCTCTCTCTCACACACACACATATATATGTATAGTAAAATTGTAGCAAATTATATATATATCAGGGACATGTACAAAAAGAAGTTATACATGAGATCCATGAGTTCGCAAATTCAAACAGACTCCTAACTAGTTTGAGAAATTGAAAATTTGTGCATGGAAATTAACATTAATTCTGTGTGATACTTTTCAGGATGGGGAGAAAAAAAAAACTTCAATTTTGTTAAAATTTCACTCATGGGTGTAACAAATTCTGTGGTCACAGTTTATACTCAAATAACTATGAGGAAAGGGAGGGGAAAAATATTCCAAGACCTTTTAGTGAAGATCTTCATTAAACTTAATAAAAATAAAGGGTTTTCTTTAAATAAAATCTAATTGATTTTTAATTAGTATTTTGAAAATGAAAAAGGACATAAATTCTGTATTTTACAGCAAAACATTTTCGCACTCTCCACTCCAAAAATAATACAAGTTAATTCAAATGATACCATTGGCTGCTTAAAATATTATGCTTTAAAAATTATATGCAAGACAAAATGTTTTCACTTACCAATGTTCATAATATTGTCTCTTTCTGGATCAAAAAAGAACCAATCATAAAAGAGGGAGAGCTTGGCAACAGAGGCAGCAACGTTAGATGTACAGGTGGTTAAGAGCCAGCCAATGACGGCCCATCGAGGAATGATGTCAGAGCACAGGACTTCGTTAGATGGATGAATGACGCCACAAATAAAACGAATAAGATCACAGCGAAGGGATTGACTTTCTGGTGTAGACAGATACTGTAATAATAAAAAACAAATATTTCTAAAACAGGTTAATGATTTAAAAAAAAAAAGTGATCATAATTTTAAGAAGTAATTTATAATTCCAATACATTTCGAAAAACGAAGAGCTTGTTTTGCCATCGGGTATAATTGATTGTTTGGCTTTTTTATGGCGCAAGAGCATCTGGGCTATACTGCGCCATCGGGTATATTAGAACTGGTTTATGAATGAATTGTCATTGAATGATAATTGAGATGACTTGTAAATACAGTCGGGTTTCTTTTTATGTGGTTTTGAAATAGTGTAATTTATATTTTCATATTTCATATGAATTTTTCTTTTTTTTATACATAATTTTTTAATATATAATTTTTAATATACACATGTAGATTAAAATTAAAAGATTTTACTGTGCATGGTTCGATACATTCTCATATGTAATATTCGCTGATGAAAGTAGATTTACATGCATTGAGTTTCTATTCTCTTTTCTGAAGTGAACACATATGTTGAAATGTCTCTCTTTTCAATGCAAACTGAAAAACTGTATGTCTGGTATAATATTGTGAACAACAATAGAAACTGACTAAAATGAGCACCTATGAGACTGGACTGAAATGATCGCTATACATGACAGGCTCTGGGTATAGGCATCACGAAGTCCTTACCAGTTTCCTCTCATAGAAAGTGGTCACTTTAACAAGGTGGTCACTTTACCACGTTCCATTGTATATAGAAAATTAGTAGAATCATCATCACAAAGCTTAATCATTGATTACATTGTTAAAAAAGAAAGAGCTACACAGAAGAAAAATGAAGTTTTTGTGAAGGTCCATCACCCTTACTGTACAGATGTGATGCGAAAACTGTCCCTTCCAGTGGTGAAAGTGATTTGGCAATATTTACAAACAGTGCTGAAAATTATCAAGTAGAGAAAATAGTTCTAATGGAAAAATGTAAAAATATCTGTTACTTTTTAATACAATCAAATGAATAAACTTTGAAAACAAATCTATTTTAAGTTTTACATTAATTTCTCTCAAATTTTCAAAAAGAATTTATTAAGCACCTTTTTTTTTTTTTAATTTTTATAAACTTTTTCTGTAGTTTTAAACTAATTTTAAATCATTGCTTTGGCTTTATGAAATTTTCTTTTAAGAACATACCCATCGCATAAAAAGAACTCTGACTGTTTAAACAAATACAAGTTCTGCTATATGTTTACACAATATAAATTCACAATAACATGGTTAATTAATTGTGGATATTTTCAAGTAAGAAAACATGGACGAGAAAGCAAAATTTTCAAACCACTTAATGAGCAGTTTTAGGAAATGTGAAAAGTAAAATATTATCTTCAAAATAAAATTCCGTTTTTGGACCATGTATTGTCATTTTCCCCATCACTGTTACGTTTTATCATACATTCAGGTAATATTTTTATCACTGAATACATTTCTGTTACAATAAATCAATCACGAGGTTACAGCAGTTTTTAAAGCCTGTTATTGGTAGTATACATTCGTAAAGTTATCTACAGCAAAAGAACATGACGAGGGCAAGCATGGTTAAATTTTGAAAAATAAAGAACAGTACTGATATCAGCATGGAAGTCCGGGAGGATGACTTATCCCGAAAGTTACAAATCCAGCAGCTGTCTTCAGAATTTTTCTCCCCCACCTTCCATGATTTTTCAAACTTTTCTGCTTATCTGTTATTATGATATACTAATTAAACTAATTTATTAAATCAAATAAATGATTTAACTATGAAAAATACTGTTTTAGATCTGACTCGAACCCTAAAGCTTCCCTATAAGCCCTGTTGCTTTTATAGCACAAATTTCCCCATAATGCCTATCCCATAAACACTATTATTTTACAACACGAATTTTTAAACGAAGCACACCAACTTCAAAAATAAAACTATCACAGCATAGCAGAACTTACTGTACATGGAAAGGAAATAAAAGGTAGAGTACTTGCCTGTTTTTGAAACCAGTCTTGATATCTTTTATGTTGTCCAAATTTCACCTTAAAAAAAAAGAAAAATATACCATTTTACAATAATACCAAGTGTTTAGTAAATCACTATGTCTAGCATACATTAACTATAGAACTTTCATTACTATGTTTTTTACTATTTTGTGTGAAATACCAGACCAACGCAGCCATAACAAGTTTAGCGTATTATTTATGCTTTCACGATGGGGTGGTTCCCGCAGGCGTGACTGATTCATGATGCCAACAGATCATGGTTATGTACGATTTAGCTAATAGTATAAGTAGGTTGGCAATAAAAAGCAAAACAGGTGATAACAGAATAAATTTCGAGGGCCAGTAATGGCAAACATCTTGTGGCTCCATTCTTCTTAGATCTTCCTCCATTCAGGGTGTCTACCCAAATTCTGTTTCAAACTTCCCTGACTTTTCCAGGTTTCCAGACCAAATCTTAATCGATTTTCAGTCACTAATTACAGTAAATAACACACAACGCATTAAAATTTGTGTAAACAAAATAAGTTTCATAAGACCATAAAATCCATTAATGCAAACCCCAAAGCCATTTATAACTCAATTAAAGTGAATTTACAAATTCAAAAGCTGTATTAAAAAGTGTATTTCTTTACACTAAAAACTTGCACTAATTAAATATTTACAACATTTCCATTTGGCCCTTTTTGAGTTCATTATAAAAGAGTTTAACTATATAATCGCAAAGCTGATGCTTCATCTTCTATTCCATTTAAAGTGTGTATGACTATATATAAGGAAAAGGAAATTGGTATGATCAAAATCCCTTACACATCAGATCATTTAGCTAAAAACAGTTGTTTTCCTAAGTTTTAGTCCTACATTTAGCAATCATTTTCTCCTGAAAAATGTGTGGGCTTCATAATTTTATATAAATTATATTAGTTTTGGTGAAAAATGGTAACTTTTGGAAGAAGTTTAGTCAAAAGTACAAGTTTTTCAAATTTTTCAGTAGGTAATGTGGTATGAAAAGCACAGTTCAGGAAAATTATTTTAATAAGTTATTTATTATAACAATGAATTTCAAATTTCCCTGACTTTGGCCTTTGTATTTCAAATTTCCCTGACTTTTCCAGGTATTCCAGATGAGTAGACACCTTGTCCACTCAAATCAAGCCATCTTTTCCTAGGATGTCCCACTTTTCTTCTTTCTGGATTGGTTCTCACAATTGTCTTGGCCAGTCTACGTTCTCCCATTCTTTCTATGTGCCCAAACCATATAAATCTTCTTTTTCTTATTTTTGTCACAAACTCACATTGCCCATATAGATGGTATATTTCCAATTTTTTCTAATTCTCCATATGCAATTTAAACCCGAATTATTTTCCAAAGCATTTCTCCCCCATACTTTCAGTAATCCTTTGACTCTAGCTGTCAATGTCCATGTCTTGCTTCAATATAATGCTACAGGTCTAATTATTACTTTATAGATGGTAAGCTTTAGTTTTTGTGAGACATTCTTTTACAAAATTGGGAGAAACCAACAGGATGCATGTCAATATGAATTCATTATACCTTTTTAAACAAACAAATGGCGCTCATTTAAGAGTATTATATTTTTGTTTTTCCTTATATTAAAATTTCCATAATGAGTATAATTTAATTTCCTTTTAAAGATACTCATTAAAATTACATATCATGTATATTACTTTTTTTTTTTAAAAAAAAAAGAAAAGCTATTAGGGATATATCAAAGTTTAAGTACATCAAACATTTTCGGGTGCCTCCCACCTTCGATATAAACGAGTTCCACTGTGTTATTTTTTAAATTTATTTTTTTAAACCAGCTTCAGGTTTTGTCATGTAATCTATACACATTTGTAGTAAAAGAAAGTAATTTACTGAAATTTTAACATTTTCTCAGTATTTCTACTAATATTTTTTCAATTTTAAAACCGAAGTTTGAAGATCCATGGTAGTCATGCCACTCATTACTACAGATAGTCAAGAATTTGCTGTATTTTATTCTCGTTTAAGTTACCTCTGTTGTTTTCAACTAATGGTAAACAAAAGAGAATTTCACTAAAATTATCATGTATTTTGTTTAAGATAGCCTTAACTTATCCAGGCATATGGAAGAATACACGTCCCACTTAAAAAACATGTAACAATGGCCGTCCCTGAAGTACTGAATAAGTAAAATCAGATTCGAAAAAATGTAATTGCTAACACCATGAAGTTAGCAGTAGTAGAACATGGAAATCTATTTTTTACGAAACAAAATCAGTAAAAGTATCATAAGCAAAACATCTTGCACATAAATATTTGTAAAATATATATGAAGAAGTGTTCCTTTAGTTTTTTAAACGATTTTAAATTCCACAGTCTGATGATTTGAAATTCAATTTATTTAGATTTCCAATTAACCCAATCAATATATTTATACATGCATATGTTTAAATAGGCGTTAGATAAATAAATATATTACTTGTGACGTTAAAAACAGTATTTTCTTTTCCATATCTGGCGTGAGCCGACATTGAAGAAACCTTCTCGATGTCCGCATTATAAACAATTGCATGATATCTAATAAGGGAGAAGATATACATGTCAAAAATAATGTAACAATTCATATACATCATCAACCATTTTCAATCTACTGCAGGATGGAGGTCTCTCTGTTATCACACACATACATGTAGTATGGTGAAAAAAATACACGGGAATCGACTTTAAATACAAAACGTTGGTCGGACGTGTTGGCAAGCCGGATCTACAGTTTCATGGGGTTCTAAAACCTTGGTGCCTATAGCCGAAGTCCTATGCTAAGGATATGTATATATTAATTTTATATGACTGAAAAAATGTGTGTATGTGTGTGCATATATACTCATGAAATTGTGCTATGAAGAAGAGAAAGGCTCGAGATGATTCACTTGAAGTTGGTTAGTTGTATTTTTATGGCGCAAGGACAACAATGGTCATTCTGCGCCAAGCAAGGTGAGACCGTACATATGATTTTAATGTAGAGATAAATTAAAAACTAAAATGGCAAAATTATATCAAAAATAAAATGAGACGAAACGATGTAGTAAAATCAGATGAAATTTAAAAAGCCAATATTAGATAAAAAATTAAAATGATTTCACGATCTTCACTTTAAGTAGCTTTAATGCATAAATGACTGACAAAACAGTAAAAATGATAGGGTCAGCAAAATGGGAGTAAAATCAAAACTTAATGTAAATTTCATAACAAAATTCAGAGCAAGAAACTCTTCAAAATGGTGTTCATTATTACATTAAATCTTTGCAAGGAAAAAATAAAAATTATTAAATTTTTAATTGAGAAAGTTATGGTTACTTGATTTATTTTTACGGTGCAAGGAAAACAAGGATCATTGTTTATTGCAATGAACTTATTTTGTAAAGAAAGCATCTGATGAATTTCGTGAGTTCAAGTATAGTAAAAATGCTTTCAAAATTAAATATATAATGCATCCATATGGAGTAATTTTTCTGAGCATAACAGGCAAAAAAAAAATACAAGTGCACAACATCAAACTGCTAATTGGATTAGGTTTGTTGAATTTCTATGGTGTAAGGATGATAGGCATTCTGTTCCAAAAATGGTTATATATGTGGTTTAACCACTTAGCTTACAATGTTGTGTCAGGGACATGGTGGGGTAACCGTGCCAAATGTAAATAAAGCGGTTTAGACGTTGTAGAGCTGATAGGGCTACACGCGACGTTCACTCGGTTTTCTTTACCGCATTTGGAACTGCAGCCTTACTTTTTAATTTGTGTATGGAGGCATTTGAAAACAGTGCTTTAGATGAGTGAATTTACTGTGTCCAGGTGTGGAAGCAATACGTCGATGATACTTTCGTTATCCTACCAAGGTCTTCAGTTACTGATTTTCATCTCTATTTGAACAGCTTGAACCCTCATATTCAATTTACATTAGAAGAAGAAGATAGAGGTTCATTACCCTTCTTAGATGTTCGGATAAATAGAGATGTGGATGGGCGACTGTTGACTACGGTGTTTAGGAAACCAACACATACTGATAGGTATCTTGACTTTCGTTCTCATCACCCGGCATCACACAAAGCATCTGTCATTAGAGCCTTGCACCGACGAGCCTTTACACATTGTTGTAATGATGACCTTCGCAATGTTGAATTACGACGCAACAAAAGCGTGTTGAAAAAGAACGGTTACCCGACTAAATTTATCGCTCGTAACCAATGTGGTGTTAGTGGTGGAAACAGGAATGTAGAGGATGAGACTAGGAAGACATCAGTGGTTTTGCCATATGTGGCGGGTGTCTCAGAAAAGCTGTCTCGAATTCTCAGTTGTGTGAATGTTAAGACCTACTACAAACCTGTCTACACCCTGCGTGATCTATTACTTAAAGTTAAGGATCGCGTCCCTGAGGAGGAAAAATCTGGTGCTATTTACCAAATACCGTGTGGAGACTGTGACAAGGTGTATGTTGGACAGACGGGAAGATCGATACGTCTACGAGGGAAGGAGCATATGCGTGCGGTAGCTAGGGGAGACGATTCAAACCAGTTGGCTGAACATGTCTTCAGGGAGGGTCACGAACCAGATTGGCATTCGATGAAAATATTACATCAGAATGTGACGAATCTGGGGAGTAGACTTTTTCTGGAATCATGGGAAACCTACGGTTTGAGGAGTCGTGCAATAAACATCGCAAAACCTCTACCAGAACCTTACAGGATTTTTGCAAAACCTCGAGTTGGGGGTGTTCATCTGACATCGTCGGGTGCGGGGGCTTTCCCGGCGAGGGTTTCCCCAGCTGGAACTGCTCCGCACCAAATGGCGTCAGATGGGGATTCCCAACATGCGGGTATATAAGCTTAGGACTTTCACGAACTCTTCATTCTGCCTTCACTTGACAAAGGGAGCAGTTGGCTCCCGAAACGTCGTGTTTTTAAACCTTACGCCAGTGTCGAAATAACTGTTTGTTATGGAATCTCCTGGTGAAACTCTGTATTGTTTCTTACTTTTTACGAGAAATTATAAAAGGCACGCGCGTTTATGGCACGCGCTATTGGAAATTAAATCGTAAGGCAAGGGGTTAAGTACCAATTAATAATAAAAATAAGTTGATGAATAGCAAACAAAGCAGGTATTTCGATAAAATGAAAAATGGACTGGAATCAAAATGAAAAATAACAGAGGTAGAGGTGGAGTAAAAATTTAGAGGTGAATACGTATATATATATATATTCTATTAGAATATTAATTCTTACTAGAAAAAGTAGGTGATAACGATGCTGGATTACACAAGATATCTCGCCATAATTTCTCTATTTCTGGAATACGGGCGACGATTTGAAGTAACCTGACCAGGTCCCTGCCAATCATCATACAATCTGTAAACTGTGGAGAAAATGAGTTTTAACATACAACGTCAATCAAATACTTCCATTGGATACAGTGTTAAATGCATCAAAGATCAAAATTGCTCTGAAGCACCTACCTTTTCACGTAACAAAGAAACACAAAAATCAACTTCTTTTTGCCGAAGTATTGAATAAGCTTGTTGACTGTGATCATCGATTAGCCTAAGATATGTGTATACTATTGTGGCAATGAGGACTGGAAACTTATCCACCCACGACCTTAGAACGTAATAGGAAAAAACAAAATACACAATTTTTAAAACTCCAAAGTATTCACAACGACAATTATAAAAAAGTTACAAAATCATAAATAGGATATTTAATAGCAAAATAATAATACTGAACAGACCACACAACTATGCACAAAGAGTAATTCATAATCTGTTTTACTCATTAATTTCATTTTGTCTTCTGCCAATTTTACTAAAAATGAAATTCTGAGCAAAAAGTAATAAATTATAAAACAAAAAGTTGAATTGATTTCTGATTATCAATGTATACAAGTAGTACAATGACTATGCAGATACACACAAAGACATACCTTATATTTTAGTGCACTTTGCCAAAACTGCACTTTTTACAAATTGGAGATTTTTGGTAACCCTATGTCGAGCGAGCCTATCGGTGCCATTTTGCCAATAGCAATACCTTGCCTCTCTATGTTACATTACATTAATTACGTAAATAACAACGCTATCGCACACTCAATGGACTACAACATAGTGTAAACGTAACTTTTATCTGCAACGAGAAACTCCAAAATTTGCGTGATTTGCATTACAGCAGTGGTCTAGAAACCTAAAGTGCAATATCTTCAAGATACGCCTGTAGGAATATTTTTTGCAGGTTTTAAACACAGAGAAGACTGATCTTTCATCTTCCAAGGCAACAAGAAGTGGCAGATGAGTTCAATGGCTTAGTGTGACTTCTAAGCTGCAAAAATTCCTAATATAACTAGGCGAAACCAAATCTGTGAGCTCAAAAACATGGCTTTACTGCTATTGGACTACTAGGACACTGAAATACATTGCTTTCATCTATCAGAGATAGAAGCATTCAAAAGAGTTCACTGACCGATTCAATTGTTTGTGTTTCAACAGCGCAAAGGTAACAAAGGTCGTGCTGCAGCGGGACCTGGACCTATGGTCTTATGAGAAATCTGCCAGATCAACCAAACTCATGACAACTGTGGGAAGAAAAATGGTGCACACATCCTACGACACCACAGGGAGTCAGACTTGAATTAATAACATGGAAGATGAATGTGTTACCGCTACATAACAGTAGGGAAATGGACTAGATTTCCCTCAAAGAATCTTGACCTCTTAAGGCCTAGAGAATAGTAATGCAACAGAATATTCGGCTAGCTTTGATGCTGAATGTTCGACAACCAAATACCAACTTGCTTTAAAATTCTCTATAAATATAAACAAAATGCACATGCCATGTTTGTAATTGCGGATAAAATTAAAATTTATTTTCCATGGAATTGGAATGATTGGATTGGATAATTTCAATGGAAGTTGGTATTCGGCTTTGAAACTAGATGAATATCTATCTGGACTTGAAGCTAGCCAAATATTCAGCTATGTAAAATTTTAAAAAAAAAAAATTATTCAATTTAAAACATGACAAATACATTTTTAGTTACATTCGTAGTGAATTTTAAAAGAATTTGATACTTGGTTATCAAATATTCAATCTCAAAGCTAGCAAAATATTTGGTCACAGCTCTACTAGGGAACCAACTTACAGACTATATAGCAAGCGGTTAAATGGCTATTCTTCCACCCTTGTGAGCTGAATCTGGATAAACACTACACTAGGTTTACCACTGTGCCACTGAAGGGCCTAGTTAGTGAGTGATTTCACACTCTTTAATCACAAGTTTAATCTTTCAACTATTTTATAAATTACCAGTAAATCACACATACACAGACTGTGAATGAGAAAGAACAGGTTTATGAGAGAAAGGTTATAATGGTTGCTAACCTGTGCTCGATAAATACATCTAGCATTGATTCCGCAAGCCAAATATTTTTTTGGGATAAATCCCCACCTAGAATGAAAAGAGAAAGATATTAAAATGGAAGGAAAAAAACAGATAAATCGGACCATTATGAAATACATTTCATGACAAAAAAAAGTATCGGAAACGAAATCTAACCTGCTATTTGACGTAAAACATTAAAACAAAGACTATCAACATTATTGATAGAACTGCGAATAAGCTCCTTTAAAAGCCATATAAACTGAAAAGAAAAAAGATGATTAGTTTAAAACGTAAATTGACAACCTGCAGTTCTTCAACTCCTCCAGACAAAGCCAGCAACAAAAATTAACTCATAATTGGATCAAACAACAATATAAATCAACGTTTATTGGTGTAGTGATTCCAGCACCGATGTTATGGCATGATTAGATGGTGAAATGTTCGAAGGAAAAGACAGATGAAGGCTCTACCTACTGAGCTACAAGCGACAGTTGTTTGTACGACGAATGTCGTTCATAGCTCAGTAAGTGGGTAGAGCCTCCGCCCGGCAAGTGGAAGGTCGTGGGTTCAGGTCCCACCGAAGGCAGAAATATTTATTTTCTTTCGAACGTTTCACCATCTAATCACGCCATACCATCGGCGTTGGTATCACTACGCCAATAAACGTTGATTGATATTGTTGTTTGATTTAATCTGCGTAGTGTTCGATTTATATAAATATCATAATTGGATGTTATGTTTAACACTAACAAATGTTGTATTATTTATGAAATGCTTTCCCACCCCATTCTCTTTCTTGAACGTCTCTCCCGCAGCTTGAACTAAGGTATGGTTATTTGCAGTTTTTCCTCCTGTTTTAATTGGATTTAAAATGGCTCTTCACTTAAAAAATTGGTAATCCCTACTTTAAAAACATAATACACAATAATCTATGATGCTTATAAAATGTACATTTATAATAAAATACAATATTTTCAGAGGTGCAAGTCACTGACGATAGTTGTAAAGTCAAGAATGATATAAAATGTCCTCTCATTGGTGAATATTTTTGTGGTCAACTGCAACATTATGCTGAAAGCTCCAATAACCGTCCAATCCCCAAAGTAACATCAAAGGTGGTCACTGCCAGAAAGGTTAAAAGATCATTACGTACAGTTTGATGAGGTCACAATCACCTATTACGGTAACCCTATTCTTCTTAAATAAATTGCAGTAATTTCCCTTACCAACAGGGTAACTGTATATCACCACAGGTCGACAAGAACAATGATAGAAATAGAAAATAAAATACCATTCACTGGTAGTAACAAAATGGGGGAAAAAATTCTCCCCAGTATTTCCCTGACAAGATTGCTAAAATTTTTTCTGATACTTTCACATCCATGTTGCCAGCAAGAAGATGAAAAATATCAAATGTACAAATGCTATAACGTGTGAAAAAAAACTACACAATGATAAAAAAACAAAAAATGTAAATAAAAAAAAAACGTAACTCATGCAGCCCTCGCCTCAACGTATTGCTAATGACTTATGGTGAAGTTATATGCTCTTTAATGAGACCTAAACAGATTGTCTACAGAACTGGAGATATTATGAAGTTGAAGTTAACGAATGTTTGGAATTGGGTAGCTTCGGCAGGTGAAAAAAGTAAATAAAATTTTCATAAAAAGTTACTGATTAAAAATAATTTAAACACAAAATGAAAGTAATTTTATCTACTTTATTTAAATATTTCCACAAATACCAAAGTTCAATATCAGTCCTGTTGTGTTTGCAAAAAATCCGTTTCAATCTAGTCAAAGTCATAAATCATAGTGTAGTGACCTCGTCTCAGCGTATTGCCACAGATAGAGTATGAAATTGTGACACCACTTCTTTCTTGTACTATTTACTTCTAAAGGAAACACAATTTTTTAGTGGCAATAGCTACAGTGCTTAATAAAGTAATTGTTAGTAATCCTCAAGTGATTTGAGGCCTGTGTTAAACTTCAAACTCATAATATCTCCAGATCTATTCACCTCAGGAAATCCATTTTAATCTTGTTAAAACAACAAATACATAAGCTTTTTTTCTTATGTAAAAAAAATAAACAGGGTGTAGTTTGAAGTAAGAGAGAAAAAGTGTGTTATGTATTTTTTAACACACTGTCCATATTTTAATGGGATTCTTCATAATATAGAAAGATACCGCATTTAAATGTCTATAAAATGAGATATAAACAAACTTTTTGTGTTGAACAGAACTACTGGAATTATTAAAGGTCATTCTGGGACACCCTGTATGTATATGCTCCATGGGGGTGCGAACGATCAATTATGGGGATAGGATGTATGTCTGAAAGAAACACTGACTACAAGGGCCCTGAACCGTTATCCATTTCTCCTTACTATATCCCAAGTTAAGACAGACTTGTAAAAAGAACATGTAAAAACATCTGTAGTGAAATACTATTTTGAATATAAATTTAGCATAAAAGCAATTTAGATTGGCTTGTACAAAACAAAAAATTTAGAACAAAATTAATGCAATTTTTGATACTGCACTCTTCTCGATTATTCGGTTCTGCAATAACTGACTTTCACAAAAAATGAAGCCTAGAATATCTTAGGGAGGGGGCTAAGCCCCCCCCCCCTGGCTATGGTCCTGATGTGTAGAAGAATTATTAAAATATAAGAACAGATAAGCTGTTCGAAAGAGTAGTTCACGTTGATAAATCACTTTGCCCATCTCCAAGATTTGCTGCCGTTTTAGCGATTGAAAATTTTCTTTTTCCCCCTGATTTCCGTGAAAGTTTGAAAATTTCCCTGAGAATTTCCTGATTTCCCGGTTCTGTTACCACTCTGCTTGCTCATTCTACTCGCTATTTATATATTTATATACAGTAGAACCTCCATATAACGAAATGGACGGTTCCATGAAAAAAATTCGTTATACAGATGACAATAGATCATGATCCTTAAAACGCACATATAATAAATTGACTAGAAGTTTTGAATGTTTCTATTAATGAGAATTTTAATAAAAGGTAAGTGCTGACTAATGGAAAATAAATGATTTTAATCATTAATCAATGAAAAAACTTACTATAATAAATTATTAATGGGCATAAATGTATCTTAAATGAAAGATTAATTAGAAGGCTTAATTAACACTTACCTGACTCCTACATAGATCTTGAAGTTTGAGATATTTTTCAAGAATTATTTGCGTTAAATAATTTAGTACAACAGTGAGACCATCACGAGATATATACGTTAGATCTCGATAACACTAGTGAGAAAGAGAAAAACAGAACCGTTATTAAAGCAAGCTATACTGATTAAGGTAATATGAACACAGAGATCAACATCAGAAGACGATTTTATTTTTAGCCAATGGCATTACATAAAAGAAAATTGCTGAAAGAATACCTTGATTAAATTAAAAATAAATTATTGTTGGAAACATTATTTTAAAATTAGGAATTTGATGAAAAATCCTGACAAAAAAAAAAATGCTACAAAAATCATAACAAGTTTCATGAATTCAAACAGAGTATAAAAGCACTTTTAACATTAATAATTTAACATACCTAAAAAGACAAGAAATGCATATGCAAATAATACAGCCAGAATTAAACCTTAAAACACAATAATAGTTAGAAGTCTTTTGATGAATAAGTTTTGCCTTTAGTGAGAAGAAAAGGCAATTTCTGATTTATAAAGATTAATGTAATATATGTCTCATTCCAATGCAGGGTGCCTACTCCCATTGGAAAGAAAAAAAAACAAAAAAAAACTGACTTTTCAGATAAAATTGTCTGATCAATTACAAACAATTTTGAATTGAATTTCAGTTATGGGAAAAACAGCTTCATGTTCAAGATTTAGTTACTAAAAATAGAAGTTGTTACGAAGGTTTCCCCTGAAAAAAATTTTAAGAATGATTTCAAATTCCAGGTGTGTGGGAACCCTGCCATACTTACATAAATGTACACATATATTACTCATCACTCCACCTCACATCTCTTTAAATAAAAATGCATAAAGTTCAACATATGCCTAAAATAAAAGTATTTTTAATTGTGCAAGCTATAAAAAAATCAACATACCCTTGGCCCATTAGCTGGTTCTATTAAAATTGCTATTAATAGTCCTATATTCACGTCTTCGTGATTCTGTGCTGCTTTACATACCTGTAACAAAAATTGGATTTCATATTTAAAAAAAAAAATAATCTTGTAAAGTTATGACATATAATTTTATACATGGTTTTCATGAACTACACCATAAAATAGAAAAGTATTATAATTTAAACAAAAACTATGCAACCAATTTAAATGAAGTCTGGTGAAAACCTTCACTAAACCACATCATTGCCCGTATCCAGAGTGTGTGTGTGTGTGGGGGGATCTTAGGGACCGGTCCCCCTCTCAAAACTAAGTTTTTAATGGGACTTGGCTACAGCCTTGCATGCTGTGATTGTATCGATGCATGCTGTAAAAATTTTTGAACCCCCCCTTGAAATTAAATCCTGGCTACGGCAGGATTTTGCAGCTGATCGTTCCTGGAGGCTCTCTTTCCCCTGCCGCTATCGCCAAGCATTTAGGTATAATAACTGGGGATAAATTGCTTGATTATAGAATTGTTATCTTCATGTTCCAATATACAAGAGCAGATGTTATGGTTGATATTCCACCATACACATCGAAAACATATTGATCTGTCAGAATTCTCCACACACACATATAT
>QLNU02014176.1:67169839-67189427 GCA_006491805.2 Dysdera silvatica
GCCCCTCTGGCCCCCGCCATTTTACGCCTATAGACTTTCCTCTGTATTTCGAATTATAATGTATATTGCGGCGGCGTAATGTCTATGCATTAGACCACCATGCGGAAAATACGGATTTGATTTCAGTTCTTTGCCGTTTTTTATTCAGATGCGTAACTCGGGGTTTGATTTTTTAAGTGAAAAGGGTTCGGATTCGTCGGAAAAGGTTGGGTATTGGCCTGGCTATAGTGACCATTGCAGTCCAGTCCCAAAGGTGGTCACTTTAGGCAGGTTCTACCTATATAAATATATAACTGAAAAGAATTTTTAGATTTATATTTTTTGTGCCAAAAAAAAAAAAAAAAAAAAAATCGAACTATTAAACAAAGCATGTATCACTTTCTTAACGAAAACGGGCTTTGTCCAATGTTTTTTTTTCCATTGAAAAAATATATAAATTTTTTAAATTGTGAAAATTAAACTATTTTTAATAAAGGTGCTATCATTCGCCGGTAAGGCAGCTGCTTTTTCGCTAACTTAGGCAGCAGAGAGAAAGCTACGTGGAATAAGGCGACAAAAAATTTGGTTCCAAATATTGGTCGCCAACGTGACGCAGTTCGGCAAGTTCTGTTACTGTGAAAAAGGGGTTATAACGGAACAAGAAACTTCATCTTTCGCATTTTCTGTGACTGTTCACCGTTTTGTAGGAAGCTAATTTTCTCTCAAATAGTGCTGTAACATATTTGAGAAATTTCATAGACTGGAGTTGAAAGGTTGCGCAATAGGGAAATTAGTATTCACTGGCAAATAGCTATAAGTAGTCGTTAAAACGCGCTTCGAACGTTGAGTGGTGCTTTGCCTGTTTCGTACCTACGCTATATCGTCAATATTACGATATAATATCGTATATTTCCTATCTTACTGGACGATATATACTAACACTAACTGAACGAATGTTAACACTAAAGCTTTGCCACTACTTGATGGTAGATGGTTGCGCGGACGAAAAGTAGTTCCGATGGCCGGAGCCCAAGCGATATTTCTGTATTCATGCGCAAAAATGGCGATAGTGTGACGGGAGGTGAGTGCCGCTGTCCGATAAATGTGGATTTTTGTCCTTTATCGTGCCCCTCAGAATGGATTCTAGCATGAATATAGGTTCAAGACTCTATCAACTCACTCTCAACGAAGAATTAGACGAAACTGACGAGGTATAATTATTTTAGATCTCTTGTATGACTTTTTTGTTATATTAGCCAGTCCCAGTCGAAAAGTAGATTTCGTTGTTCCTGTGTAGGGTCGATTGCGCATGCGTAAACGACATGTGATCCCAATGTTTTTCGTAGCGCTTCACAGATGGCGTTGACGGCAGAAACTTTTCTTTGCCGGCAATCACGCGTTTCGCATGTTTAGTTAGTTAGAGTTATTTTTTGTTTAGAATATTTCCTCTTTTTTTTGTTCATTTATTTAGAGTAGTCGGCGTTAGCAAATGTTTAAGAAAAGGGAATGAAATTTAACGAAGTGTGTGCAGTGCGATCTGCAGAAAATGGGGAAATTTAGAACGATCAGTATCCAATGTACATTTTTTTTTTTATCATACATAGCGTGTTGTTTTTAAAATAAAGCCATAATTTAGGTTTGATGAAAACTATTCATCTACTATGAGGTGTAATTTTTTCAATTTCAAATAGCGATTTTCAAACTGTAGCCATGGCTTAAAAAACATTGCCCAATTAAAATATACCCATGCACATTCTGCTTATTGCATCGTGCAAAGTTTGTAATGTGTATCAGAATGTGTGTGGGAAGCCCTAATAAAGGTTTAGTAAAATTGAATATATAAATTAGTGTATGGAACTTCTATTCCATGTTCACCTCAAAACAATCCCACTCTGAATGTCCCTGTCCCATGTGCAAGTGGCGTACAGATAGCAGGGGGGGCGCCATACCAAAGTGGGCGCTACGAGTCCAACAGCTGATCAGTGCCAATTTGCGAAGTACGAGTCCAACTGCTTTTTATAGCCAACAATGCAATACTTCACATTCCCCTCATCCTCCCCTATTTCCTCTCTCCTTTCCCCCCCTCCAAACCTCTTCCTCAATTACCTCCTCTAACTTCTCCCCATACCTCCTGTAACCTTTTCCTCCTATACCTCCTTAAACCTATTCTTGCCATACCTCCTCGAACCGCTTCTTCTCATACCTCCTCAAACCTCTTCCTCCCATATCTCCTCCAACCTCTTCCTCCCATATCTCCTCCAACCTCTTCCTCCTATACCCTTTCTCTGTCCAAAACAAACTACCAATTCTAATCCATTACAAAAATAAAAACATACAAACGTTCGCTTATCCTATTGCTACAACTCAAACCACCACCGGTACGAAAGGACGCTACACCACCACAATACAACTGCCATGCGCATGTGCATATTTTCAATACTCCACAAAACTTTTCCTCCATTTTAAGAGTATAACATCAGCTTTGGCGACAAAACAGGGGATACACCTGTAGTTTTACTATTTTTTTTCACATTTCTTCTTTGACATTAAAGCCTCTTGCAGAAACTCGATGGGAAAGTCGCATTGATGCTTTGCAACTATTCAGGCACCAAACTTGGGCTATATATTCTTCATACGAAATATACAGCGACGAAAATTATGGCAAAGAAACGCGATACGACACACAGATTTTGTTCATCAAACTGACGGATTTTAGATTTCTGTGCTCTCTTAACCAGTGACATGAATTATTGCATCATATTAATCCTTTCAGTAAGGTTCTTCAAAATGCCAGTGAGAATATTGCTGTTGCCTTAACAGCCAGCAAACATGAAATCATTCGTTTTATAGTACTGCACGAACTCTAGCTTTGAGTTGCTGCTTCAACGTGCTGGACATTTTTATTAAGATTTGGAAGGAGAACCTGATTTCAAAACAAAGGCTCAATTGCGTCAAAGAAAGAAGAGTACGCGACTTCAATATGAACATGAACCACTACAATCACCAGAAGATAAATTCGAGTGAATTTTTTCTACAAAGATTTAGATATTGTGATGGCTTCGCTTGGCGAACTATTTAAGCAACTGGAACTGTGTATCACCAGCTTTAAATTTTTGTATGATAAATTGACATGGATGCAAATAAAGAAGAACTTTGAAAGAATTGTAATAATCTGCAAATCCATCTGTCAGACGGCGACACAAGTGGTATTGAATTGTTTGGGCTTTTCGCTTTTAAAGATTTATTTGCATCTGATCTTTGTCAATTTCGCAATCCTCACGAAACCTTGAACTTCATTCACATAAATAACCTATCATTCCCAAACCTTAGTATTGCATTCAGAATTCTATTGACCCTTCCAGTGAGCATTGCAAGTAGAGAAAGATCTTTTTCAAGGTTCAATATAGTTAAAAATTATTTACGATCAACTATATTTGCAAGATAGGCTTGTAAACTTAGCAATAATTGCAATCAAAAATGATGTATTTTTCCAATTAAATATCAGTGAGCTAATCCATAAGTTCGCAAATGTGAAAGCGCACAAGAGAAATTTCGTATAATCGTATATGCATTGTAATTTTAAATTTTTTATTTCATTTATAAATTTGTTTTGGCAGGCAATGAAGGCAATACAAAAACAAACTTTTTTATTTTATTATTTGCACTAAAGATATCCATACTTCACAATGTATTTTTCACTTACTCTTATATTTTTAATAATAGTTGAATTGAAAGATGAATAAAACTTAAATGGCAGGGGTAAGAAGTGGAAATTTTAGGCTGGATTCGTTATTATTGAAGAACAAATGCATATGTGCATTTTTGCCCGTAATTTTTTTTTAGAACTGCCATTGGGGCGGGAGGGGCCGAACCTACCACCAACTATAATGTTTGATCTATAACATAAATTAGGTAGCGATATAAATGTCATCATCATCATGGCTAGGGAGTGGCAAGGAGGGCCTATGCCAGGGGCACAAGTGATGAGAGCATAAAAATGGCTGAAGTGACTCGCATGGAAATGTAAGTCTGCGACTAGGGGCACAATCTGGATGGTTGTGCCAGGTATGCAAGGTTATCTGTCTATGCTTGCAGCATACATGCATAAAGTTCCAAACTGTCTGGCAGTGGTACCAAAATTTGTCTGGTGAGTTTTATGTCACAATAATAGGCAGCGATGTCCTAACGTGTTTGTAGTCCTTGGACCTAATCACTTTTGGGGGCCCTTTTATCCAGGCCCATAGGAAGTGGGGATAGGACAGGCCTGGCCCCCCCCCTCCTAAATATTTTATAGCCCCAAAAAGTGTTAATAAAATGGCAACTTTTCTTAATTCTGACGTCCCCTAAGGTTCGGATGTTCCTCCCAAACTTTTGTGTTGGCGGTCAGTCTGAATTTTTTTTTTTCTTTTGTCCTCTTTCTTTTTTCCCCTTCTTTTTGGAAATTGTCCTGGGAAAATCGTCCTGGGAAATTGTCTGCTGGTGGCCAATTTTGTCTGGTAATCAGAATACCAGAATACGGCACATTCTGCATCCACGGCGTGCAGGGTCCTGAATGTAATATATATACTTTGGGATATTAACAAAACATTAGAACAGAAATATATGCTAATTGTGAAGATTACATGTCAGCTCATCTCTCCCTGTCGTGAAGCCCAGTCATCAAAACAGCCCTTCCATTTTTGTCTAACATTTACTTGATTTCATTAATAATTTTTCAGATCTTTACCACATACTGTTTACTGACATCTTTAGATGCTCTACAAGGCTAGGCCATTCTCAACTTACAATGTTAACATACATATCAAGGTAGGCTTCTTCCTGGACTTAACCATCAGAAGACACAAATGCCAAAAATTCATTAAGAATCTAGGTGTCATTAGATAACACGTTACCTACTGAATTTTTTCCAGTGATGCCGAAAAACGACTGGCAACATGCCACATGACCAGCCACCATGTTGTTTATGGCATTTTTTGTAATTTTCTTAACTCAGTGAAGGGGTTGTGGGGGAGACCCCTGCTTCGGACTGTGCCCTTGCTGCCCATTCAGATAGGCTTTGAGTACCCTTGAATCAGTATGATGTTGAATTACAGAAATCCTGCGAAGTCGGGAAATCAAAAAGCGAATACTCACCTAGTTTGTGGGGTGGATGTTTGCGACAGGAAAACAGTCTTAATTTCATAAGTAATCCATAAAAAAAATGTCAGATGCTCAGACGTTTTCGATGCAACGAAGAAAACACAGCAAACGTGAAGCAAAAACAAAATGGTGTATGACACCAGTTCTTACTGCATCATACTATCGTATATGATGTCACAAGTCGATTTACTAAAATTTAGAACAATTTCAAAAGAGGACACAGAGAGAAGTCGGTAAGGTGTCATGAAGTAGCACCGGAATCTAAATACTGGTGTGTAAACTTTGTCTCCCAGTGCTAAGTGACCCTCTAGGTCAGACAACCTGTGGCCTGTCAGATCGTGAAAAACATGAATTTCGTAACATATGACAGTAAATGATGTGAACTTTATTAGATCCTAGCACGGGTGCCCATACCAGTACTTCTAGGCAGTGGCTGAGAAACATTAACAAGTACTTCTGGGGGAGGGGGCTTAGAAAAATTACCTCCCCCTCAAAGCTGTCGAGAATTTTAGTGAATGTGCAAGGTATCAAAATGTAACAAAAATAATTTGTATTGCTTGACACTTAATATTGAGCTAAAATGTGACTTTAAACTTTTTTGCAGTAAGTACGCATCAGAATCGGGCAAATCAAACTTTTGAATGGGGGGGGACTTGAGCTCTATGGCTCTTAGTGAACCACCAAATGTTTCTAAACTTTTTATCTGAGTTATAATATCTGCTTGTGGCTTGCTAAAATACTTTTAAGAGCAGATTCAGGCAGCTGAAATTTAGCTAACTCTAGTTTGCTTTTTCCATAATTATATTTTCATTCTGTAATAATTTTTGCTTTATCTTGAAGGTTGAGACCTTTACTTTTGGTAGCCATTTTTCAAATAGTAAAACTAAATTTAATCAAAAACACTGCTGAACCCTTTACTTTTACATACAAATTAAAAACCTTATCAATTCATATGCAGACATTTGAGGCATCTGCATTCTGTGATAGGAAATGGGGAGAAAGTCAAAGGCATCCGTAGCTTGTAATCAGAGAGTAGTATTTAAAAACAAATTACACACAAACGCAGTTTAATTTGAGCTGGAGATACATTTTTACAATTGTTTCGGTGGAAAATCAAGCGTCCACCATCGTCAGAAAATTCGTCCAAACTGATTTGTTGCCACTAAATCAAAAACGAAAAAGGTAACATAACAAAAAGCCTGATTTGTGTCGCCATCTATTGTGCATAATGCTAAGTAAACGGAAAGGGAACAATTATTGTTGGAAGAAGAAATTACGTTGATTGAAAGAGAGGTTTGTAATAAGAGGGGGGAAAAATTGTTCTCAACCGGCTCGTTGACTATTGTACAGGAATTACTGAAGATATGAAAGGCCTCGAAAAAATTGAGATCTGAGGGTGAACGGACTTTTTCAATTATTTTTGCATCGGCAAAACAGAAACGATGGCCATGTTTCCATGAGTGTTTTGCAATGGCCGATTTTTCAAAATCTTGTTTGTGAACGTACGATTGGTGCTCTTTGAGTCTGAAACGCAGGGCTCTACGTGTTTGGCCAACGTAGGACAATCCGCATTCACAGTCTATTTTATAAATGCCAAAATTATTGTGGTCAGGAATCTGGTCTTTTAGTTGGGTAACACCAAGTTTGTTACCTGGCTTGAAAATAACGTGGAAATTAAATTTGCGGAGGATGGAGGAGATTCTAGATGAAAGATTTGGCACAAACGGAATGCAGATTGTTTCTTTGGTGGGAGCCGTTTCATGGCACAAAGTGAATGTGAACTTGGGAACTCTGGATAATTTCTTTACTGCAAGGTCGATCACTGATTTTTGCGCAGTGTATCGCTCATATTTTTCTCAGAGAGTAGTAGTTAATTCGAAATAAATTCTAATTCTATGAAACATTCCTGGGAGAATTTTAAAGTATACTTGTTAAACAGAAACAGCAGTGGTAGTTCTAGGTTAGAGCCAGGGAGCCATGGCCCTCCAAATAGAATCCGATTTTATTATCCTGCCTATGCGCCCGGCTACTGCCAGTGGCACCTATTCATATAGGCAGGAATTTGTGCCCCCAATTTTTTTGTCCGGAATCGCCACTGGTTGTTTATTAGATTGATAATATTGGGATATATTACTTACATTATTTCTATGAAACTTTTGCCAGGATTGCCAAGTGCTGACATTAAGTGGAAACAGTCGGTAATTAGAATGTTATTATGGGAGTTCACTGTATTAACAAGAACATGTTCCCAACCATTCGTCCGCACGTTTCGAAAATGAGATTTGCGCTAATGCAGAACGTGCCACCATGTTCTCTTTCTCCTCTTGAAACTGCTCCAAAATTACAGTCGTTAGGCTTTTGACATCATACGTCATCGTCTGTATGATATTTTCACAGATTGTGGGCATTTCTGATTCAACAGTCAACAGTTTCTGATTTCATAATTATTTGATGGTTTTTCACAAGCAGGGGATGTTGAGGGCACCCTCCATAAGGCAACCACTGATTAGTGGGAAAATACTGTGTAAAAAAAACGGAAACAAGCTTTCCAACACAGCAGAAGGTTGTCACACTTGTTGAGACTTTTGGCGACGGTGGTGTGTTATGCACTTTGACCATGATATTTTTGGATTATATTATTATTATATTTCTATACTATTATTCTGGAGCACTTTTATTGTATTATATATTTTTGTATCATTTTGATTTACTCGTTGATATTTGCCAAGGTTGCCTAATCAATTTCCTTACACAGTTGCAAACAAAGGATACTTTAAAGATAGGAGTTTCAATTGTTATAAAAGTGGTATGCTTTGACAACAAATTTCATGATTTGCTCGCCAAATTCCCTGCATTTACAGTAGTTAACTTTTCAACTCCTCGCCAAATTAAACACAGTATTTGTACGATGCAAACACTCCACATGGATGACCCTTACACCCTAATGATGACCCACTGACAACGTTAAATATTACACAACAATTTCTGGACAACAATTTCTTCTATATTATGACCCTGGTTCGAATCCAGGATGGGGAAAGCGTCTCTTTTTCTCCAAAATTACATAAGCTCTAGTTTGAGCTGTAATATATACGTGGGTGGCAAAAATTATTGTATAATAAATTCCCCCACGAAAACTCACAAAAATCTCGCCCCGGAGGCTTTCTTGTGTTGACCATATTTGGCAATTGTGTTATCCCTGTGAAGGGTAATAATATCTTACAACGTTAAATATGTTGACCTAAATGTTTGGACCAAAACCCTTTCCTTGTCAACTAGCTCATCCGCTTGCCAACGGCGCTAAAACAACGATGAACTTGAACATTCCAACTCACCAACTGCATACCAGCTATAATCCAGATTTTTGTGCTAGGAATCCGCAATTCCTACTTTGAAGTAAACATATTATTATTTGTAATATAACAAAACAGACTAAACTGTTTTGGACAATTCGCCATATGAACAGTTTTTAAAAATAAACACTTACATACCAAATTAGTAATTAAATAACATCAAATTAATAATGGTGGCAATATTTTCTTTGCAACTGGGCCTCCAACAACTTGGGAACGGTCCTGATTAGGAGATAAGTGAATGTCTTTTCACATAAAACTTTGAAGACAAAATTGGTTCCACCCACTCAGCCCCTTAATTCAGTGGTGAATTACTTGTGTTACTGAAATGGCTAGCTAATTGATTAGGGCCAACATTAGTAGTCTTTCCCAAGCATAGAGTAATGGTGTACATTACTCTATGCTTGGGAAAGAGTAATGTAATGGTGTACATTAAATTGTCATTTTGGGTTGTAAGAAATACTGACACATCTAAATTTATGTTCGCGAAATGTTGAGTACATTGCTAGCAATTTCTATTCTGCTGCATTTCCTCACTAGCTGGTAGGGGAAGGCTCTTTTACAGCTGTAAATTTCAAGTAATTTAAGGGTGGGGAGCAGTGTATCCTTCCTGAGAAATGGTTCTGTAAGAGTTTTAGCAGGAACGTAAAGTTCTGACCATGACTGTGAAAATGGGCCGGACAGCAGTAAGCTTTATAAGTAAAAATCAATGTTATACATGTATTAATTCTTATAACACTGATTTCTGTTTATTAATCTTACATGTATAGTGTTATGTTAAATTATCTTATATAGCTGTAAACTTGCTTGCATCTCCTGCTCTGGGTTTTCGAAGGTTTAGAGTGCTTATAACTTTGAAGTGTGCAAAGCCGTCATAAACTAGTAGTTATTTGTTTGTCAACAATTGTAATGAATCCTTGTAAAATAATTTCGATACTTTTTTGTTATCAGGACGCCACTAGTCATTCTGCACTAAATCACACCGCCAATTGTGATATTGTGCCGAATGTTGGTACCGACGATACCTACACAATCACATTTTTTCATAAAAGCATGAAGAATGCTTATTTCAAGATTTTATCTAGCTCCTGAGTGCACTATGACGTCATAGATCGGTTATTCAACTGCAGACAACATTAGCCTATACGAATTGCAACATAACTTGAATGTGATGCGAACAGTCATGAAGTGAAGATGGGGGTGTTCCCCCAGTTTGGTACCCTGATTCAGGTATGTACTGATTTTTTATATTTATGCTAATTGCATGAAAAATTACTTCAGCGAGCTAGTTAAGTATTTACTGAATTAATACTTAACTAGCTCCCTCACTTGTATTTATATAGTTAAGTATTTTTTCATGCAATTAGTATAAATATAAAAAACCAATACATATCTAAGTCAGGAGACCAAACTGGGAGAGATCCCCAGACCTCCCCCAATGGCTTGTCGCTTCGCGACTCATGCCCGTTCGGATCACATTCGAGTTACGTTGCAATTTGTAAATACTTTTTAATTAAATAACTACTTCGTGTAAAGGGTCATTTCACTCCACATCAACAGATGCTGTGTGCTCTTATGTCATGGATTTTTTTTTTCAATTTTTTTTATGAATAGATACCTATGGAAAAACCTTAAATTATTTTTTTCAGATTTTTTAGTTCAAAATTGGATTCGGGAGATTTTTTTTAAAATTTTTGATTTTTACATGATTTAGGTAATCACACTTTCTACATCTGTTTATGTAATGTTTTCTTACTATTATAACGTTCTATTACTACTACGAAGGTTAACGATAAAGAACATACAAGAGAACACTATTTAATAATGAACATTCTAAACATAATACAATGTTAAAACTAACAAACAACAGTCATATCACAAGGTATATAAAATAGTAACTATGGTTACTTAAGGATGACATCATGATATTCAAATACTTGACATTCCCTTTTTTTTCACAAAATCGATAATACATTTGTCGATCTGGCTTCTTAACAGTTTGACCAAATCTCGTGACGTAGTTACCACTGGGATTAGTAAAATTGTCTGGCATAACAGAAGTGTTTTCACAAGGCGTTTGGGACTCGTGAATTGGTTGGTATTGTTCAACGGAGTTCGAAGGAAAATAGTCAGATGTTGCAGTATTGACAGGTGAAGAATGTCTCAAGAACCAAGTGTTTCTTCGAAGTTGCTTCCCGTCGGATGTTCGGAAGATAAATGATCATGTTTCCTTCAAAGCGGATATTACTTTGGCTGGTCTCCAGTCATGATGACCAACTCTATATAGTACCTATTGCCCAGTGACGAAAGGTGGCGACTCCTTAGCTGTACGATCTTTGTATAACTTCGTCTCTTTCTCTTAGTGTTCCTAATTTGGCAGTCATGTTGGTGATGACTTTCAGGATTAACGAGTTTTTTTTGATGACTTTAGGGATTAATGAGTCATTTTGGACGGTAGAACACCATTAATTGTTCTACTGAATAAGTATTGTAATATCAACTGAAAATGTAACAACATAAACAGATATACTTTTAACTAATTTCATAAATATATGTATGTTAGTTATTTCAGGTTCAGAGAGCTCTTAAACCAGTTAAAATGGCCGATATTTCTGTCAACGTGATATAAAGCAAATATATTTTTTATTTTGCAACCACAAAAAATGCCTTTCTTATTTTTAAAACATAAAAAGCACATGGTCAGCTCATTCTGCAAAAAAAAGTGTGATGTATGTGATAGTTCTGGTTTGCAAGCTACAGCTTATCAAATTTACGAAGATATAAACTTAAAAAATTCACTTTGAATGTGTAATAAAAATTTTCTGTCAGATTTAATGCTATTTTTATATATTGTTTTCAAAGAGCAGAAACATGTCTTTATTTTGACATCAAAATAAGCCTAATCGGTTAAAAAATAAGTGAAATAAAAGAAATTTTCTAAACGGACACAGCACATATGATAGTCAAAATAATGCAAAAATCGAAACTTTCTCCTGGGCCCCAAATTGAGACCAAAACAATTGAAATCTCAAATTTGACATTACCTCATAGGTACCTTCTCATTAAAAAAGTAATAAAAAATATTTGAGACATGAGAGCATGGTTGTAAATTAAAATCTGTTGATTTGACGTTAAATGGCCCTAAATTATTAGGCTGTGACCTTTGACACCCTCTCACCGATGATATAATTTTTTAAATAAGAGACAGCAAGATATTTCTTTTGATCTATGTGCAATCATTTATGTGTATATATATCATCATCATCATATTCAACCATTATCTATCCACTGCTGGATGAAGGTCTCTCCAAATGCTTTCCACACAAGTCTATCCTGGGCCATTCGTTTCCACGTCACCCCAACCTGTTTTCTTATTTCATCCACCCATCTAGTTTGAGGACGTTTTCTAGGTCTTCGGTGGTCTCTTGGAATCCAGTTCAGAATTTCTGTTGTCCATCGTTGATCAGTTCTTCTTGCAATATGCCCAGCCCATCGCCATTTCAGCCCTTTTACTTTAACAATATATATATATATAATCAGGAGTCAAACTTAATTTTTTAAATCAGGTACACCCAAGTCTTTTGACTTAGGTGCGCTAAATACTAGTTAGGTGTACAAGTAACTAACAGAATAAAAAGTTAACCTCAACATTAAAAACAGGTAAAATGTAAGTGTAGCAACTATATTTAAGCATGTAAACTACAACAAAATGCAACTTTTCAAAATAATTGAACATTCGTATGTAATAAAAAAAAATTCAAAGCAAATGCAGATACATTGAGAAAATTATATAAAATTATTCCGTATGTCACTGTTCTTGAAAAAAAAAAGTAAGTAGCCATAGACTTCTGTAGCAGATTCTCAAAATCATAAGGCAACATTCGCATGAATGAAACGTTTTTAATAACGTTACAACTATAGTTTAAGCATTTTAATTTCATAAGCCCAAGGACTTCTTTGGCCAGTAAGCTAATTACCAACGACATAAATTAAAGGGACTGTCTACACCATCACTATTAGCATAATAAATACGCAATTTATTAAGGAGCATTGCATGTGAAAATGAAACTGGAAATGTAACTACAATATTAATTTTATGGTAAAGTGAACGTTATCAAGCAGAAGCACATTTAACTTAAACACTGCTTTGTGGGTGGATGTCTGTTATCTCTGTAAAGAGTTGTTAACAATAAGGCCTTAACCAGAAATTTTTTTGTGGAGGCAAGAATTTTTTACAGCCTCGCTAATGAATAAGTATTGGTAGTAAAAACGTTTTGAAAGGGAGGAGCCCTTGGGACCACCCCCTGGTTCTGGTTAACAACAACTGCCTTCCACTGGTATACTATCTCCCCATCCCCAATATTTTTATGTTGTCAGTGCCCATCATGGGATAGGTGAACATGTTACTATTGCACCACCACCACCACAGAAAGCCTTGCACAGCAATCCTTTCTTTAACAAAATAATAAAGTAAGATGGAAATGTACCTTCACTTGCTTCAATCCTCTGTGAGCAAGGGCCGACAAATCCAAGGTGTCTGGTTGCTATGTCACCTGACTACACCACTATATATTTATATATAAAATATGTGTGTGTGTTGCGTTCTGCTGGCTCGTGAATTTATTTGAGTTTTGTCTACCCTTGTCCATCAGTGTTTAGTTTGTCTTTTGTTGAAGCTGTTTTTTCCGTGAAACTCCAAAATCACAACACTTGCTCTAAGAGTCTGTGATTGTTAGCCTTTTCAGGTAAGCCCAGTTATGGGTACATCTTAAGTGGGAAACGATTAAACTCGTTCGTTTCGTGCATATTGTTACTAAAGCGTGGAAGATGACAAAACTCGTTTGCTACGAAAAGGTATATGGTGATGCTGTATATGAAATATATACGAAAAGGTATATGTATGTACCAAAAAAAAAGGTAAAAAAGAGTAAAGTATGTACGAAAAGGTGTATTTATGGCACCCGCTATATGCTTAGAGTTTGGATACCCGCTTAAGATGTGTTAATATGAACCATATCGGTTATGAGAAGTCACATCATTATCTCAGTTAAGAGTTAAATGAATCGTTCTTTAATTTTAAAATTGGAATCTCACAATCATCTTAAAAACGTGTGCATGTTCTCGCCTTGTTTGGAGAAGAATCACCCTTGCTGACCTTGTGCCATAATAACGCCACTAACCAACCAACCAACCTCACAATTATCTTAAATATGTTTTTTATCTTGTAGCAGTTTTTAATATCAAAATGTGTCAGTTCAACAAACTGGATTACCATGGAAAAGGTCATCAATTGTTAAAAAAAACTAATGTGAGATATAATTTGTATTCTACTTTTTTAATGAAATATTTAACAACAATAGGTAAATTATAAAAGGTCATTTGTTCAGACTATTCCTTTTCCTTAGTCTGCACTTGTGTATGTTTTTCAACTTTGGTGTTCCATAGAAGAACAGTGATTCTTACTATTATTAAAGAGTTAAAAAAATATATGTAGATCTGCCGGCCCTACAATGGTAATGTACAGGGCCTTCCAGAGAAAATGCGAGGCCTGAGACACTTAATATTTTAGAGGCCCTTCAAATACATGTCGAACATATATTGAGTTACCGAGTTGAGGCCCCTAATATTGTGAAGCCCGGGGCAGCAACCCTCTGATAGGCCCGGGTAATGCATTTATCATAGGCGTAGAGTTATATGGGCCCAAGCCCGCCCCCCTCCAATAATCTGAAATAAATTGCGATTTTACACATACTGTAATGTATAAACGTACATAAAATGTGCTTGGTCCCCCCTCCATTAATTTTGAGAACTCTACGTTGATGGCATTCATCTAATGCGTGGTTATCCTTTGTTTCATTCCCAACAGTGCTGGAAAAAAAGAATGCTTACAGACTAACTGCTCACCGTGGTCTGGAGGCTGGTTCCCTAGACCTTAAGAGGTTTGGATTCTTTTGGAAATTGTAGGCCCCGGTGCAGCATGACCCTTGCTTTGTAAAACTCATACAAGCATAGGTCTGCACTTAGGCATGAATGATACTGGAGACTTGTTTTGGAATTTACAAACAGTTATATACATGATTTATGTAACCAGTTTCGACTATTGAAATATAACAATAAAATAATGAGAGATTAATAATAAAGTTATATACTGTTCAGATTGGGCAACAATTCACAAAATCAAGCGCCATGAATTGAAAAGGGATTTTGCTATTTATTCCTTAATTCTATGATTATAGCATAACCTACAAATTAAACATGGGAAGCATGTTACATGCACATACGAAGAGTGAGAGGTACAGAGTCAGTACTGTGACAAAGCATTATTTTTCTACCTGATTGTTGAGGAGTCCATTTAATTTCTCAGAAGAATCAACTCCCAAAAAAGAGTTTTTCTGCCCATCTCTGGACATCATAGTTTCATGTATATGTCAGATTACTAAGTTTGTACTGTATTTAGACACTGAGATCTACGTAAAATTCCATTTTATGATTTTTCATATAGGTTTTATCTCTGTGTTAATTATTCAGTGATTGTATATCCATACAAATTTCATGAGTGTTTACACATAAGGTACGGATTCTTATATTTGGAAAATTTAACCTATACCTGATCCATATACGGTCTAACTTCAATTTAACGGTATTTGATTTTCTCTATTTAGCGGAGGTTTTTATTGGTCCAAACTGAGTAACGTTGAGTTTGGTGTTACATTTTCCTCAGTCTAACTTTTGCTTTCTTTGATTTAACGATTGTTAGCCTGTAGCCACGAGTAGAATTTCAGTTACAAAATCAACTGTCGTCAGAAAATCAACTTCAATTAAGTTCACTCAATTGAAGGGAATGCTGGTTTACAGTGTATAAAGAAGTATTCACTGTTTAGACATCACCTATGCTTTTTTCGATGCTTTTAAAAAAAGTAGTATTAAATGGCGACTGCCAAGAAAAATATAAACAAGTGTTAATCAAAGATTTCTTTTTGAAGTAGTGATTACGTGTTATATCTGTATTATTACGTGTATTATCTGTGTTTTTTGTTCATTAAAATTAACACTTATTTTTCAGAACCACGGTAAGCATTTTTATGATTTTCGTTTTCGATAATTTTTTATTTTTGTTCTGATCAATAGCATACTCGGGACTTCCGTTTGGGTGAGGGCCGAAAATGTAAAAAAATGTATTGTTGTTGTTTTTAATGTAATAGTTCCTACTTTTGGCATATTTTACCTGTAAATTTTCAGCTAAGGAATGGCCCGGGTCCTATTGCCCCTTTCATGGGTGCGTCATTGGTTCCGATCACTGTGTTCTCCCAATTTAACGAATTCCTCGATTTAATAATTATTTTCACTAAATTGAGGTTAGACTGTACTTGCTGTAACACAAATGTTTTTGTTTTAATAATATATTTGTTATATATAATGCTGTCTTTTCTTTTTCCAGAAATTCGGGCGATGCTATACTCTAGTTACTAATCTTGTTAATGGTCTTTCTGAAAAAGAAGCTCATGATGCTCTCACTGTTTCCGTAAGTAAAACGTCACATAATGTAGACTATTTAAGCTTTATGTATTTAATGACTATCAAGAATCTTTTTTAATGATCTTTAATAGAATAAATATAATAGAATAAATTAATAGAATTTTTAATAGAATATAATTAGATATATATAATTAAATAGTTTAATATAATTAAATAGAATATAATTTTTTAATAGAATCAATTTCAAGAACCTTTTTAATAATCTTTTTTAATAATTTTTTAATATCTTTTTTAAGAAATTTTGTTCTTGGTTTAACCATCTGGTAGTGGTTCCTATGCTTTCTGTATGAATCGCTATGTATTTGAAAATCCATGTTATTTCACATTATTTTGTGTACATTTGGTGACTCTATAAGATCGTTTACATTCTTGGGTGAGGGGGGTTAGGCTACAGCATTGACAAGGGACATTCCCGAAGTGGTAATCATGAAATGGCAAGTGTTATATATATCATTGGAAAGGTCTCCAAAGGTAGACTTCACTTGTAAAATATTTTCCTTGAATCGCCCCACGACAGGATGGGGGAGGCCGTAGAAGTTCAAACTTTTGTACTACACTCTATGCACGCATTTATTAACAAACACAACATTGACACACACACATATATATATAATCAAATTTTAGCATTTTTGTTGCTCTATCCAACCAAATTAATTATTTTTTAATAAATCGCCAATTTAAAAAGTTTTAAGTAAAAAACGTGATTTTTGCATTAAAAATGCATCATATATTCATGTTAAATTGTATGGTCATTTGTAGACCAGATACGCAATTTTTTTATATGAGAACATTAAAAATAAGGATTTATTTTATGAAATTGATAGAAACTATCCCCGCAGACTGCTCATGATATAAATGACTTCTGGCAATGTTAACATTTGAGAAAGACCATTGCCTTATGATCAGAAATGCCGTTTTTAACCAAAAACTTTTTCATTGACCAGGTTTTGATCCAGGTTGCCATTTATCTAACCAAAATAGTCATTTTTAAGAAGATCGTGTAGAAAGCGAATTAAAAAAATAAAAGAGAGAAAAACTTGTTTCAAAAAGTAGCAATTGATATGAGTGTAATTGAATTGAAATAGGACCATGCAGGTTTTTATTTTTTTTTTATTTCCCAGGAATTTTTACATTTGCCGTTTCTTTCTTGTTTGCTTTTATATTTACTTTATATTTTATTATGCACATGTTCGTAGCAGAAGTAAGTGTGAAGAATATAAAAAGATAAAAGTGTAGTATAAAACGCATGAGAAACTGGTGATAATGGTAACGCTCAAAAACGCATTCGTAATAAAGAGATTTGCTGCAAAAATCATATAAACAGTTGGTACATATAAATTTTTTGTCACAAATCTGACAAATAGGCTTTTCAAATGAAAAATTTGTATCTTTTAACCCTTTGAACTCCACATATGGAACATTAAACCCTCCTTTGAACCATTTCGTAACGAAAAACTGATTGTTTGTTTGTTTGTTTTTTGGTTTTACGGCTCAAAGACTACAATGGTCATGCTGCGCCGGGACCTACTGTTTTCCGAGGAATCCGAACCTCTTATGGCCTAGGGAACCAAACCCCGGACTACAGTGAGCAGTGCGATCTTTATGAGATCTCTGAGTAAGCGTTCTTTGCACTGCTGGGGTAGAACCAGTTAACAGCATTACTAGGCAAATGCGTTACCACACTGCATACATAAGAACAAAACTGATTGATATGTTGAAGATTAGAATTGGTTTAAAACAAACTTTAAATTTTATATAGTTTCCGGCAGCCATAAACATTTGCTTTCCTGCAAAGAAATGTATGTTCCATTAAAATGCTTGATGAAATCTTTCCATTAATGAAAACAGAAAAGATTGAGTGATTGCATAAAGCCCGTTGAACCTTCTGGCGGAAATTTTAATAAAATAGCAATGTCATCATTTTTACGAAGTTCGTCAGATTTTTTACCTCTCCGTGTATCAATCAAGATCAGCTTATGATTAGAACGGTTTTCTTTTCTACATTTCATTCAATAATGGGCTTGAAAACATTTTGGACAAAATAGCCCCACGTCTCTTATCCAATTTGCCAGATTCGGAACACCGAATTACGAGAATTTTGTAATTATATTATAATTTAGTGCCTGCACTGCCAATGATACAACTACCTAATTGTGAGAATTTTGTAATTAGGTAGTTGTATCGTTGGATGAAACTGACTACCCTCTTCCTGGAGACAAATCAGCATTGGCGACATTAATTTTCCATCCATGAAAAGAATGGGTTGGATAGTATATGAATAAGTTGGAGCATTTAGTTTAGGGATAACAGCTGTTGGGATTTTTTTGTTTTTAAATGACAACGTAAGATTAGAAAGTAGCGTAAAATCAAATCTTTACTGGTTACTATTTAATATTTTATTGGCTTCAAACTTTGGATAAATATTATCAATGAAATCAAGATAAAATTCAGTGCCTTTATTCATGACCTGCTCGATTTCACGCCGTTTCTTAATGGAAGTGAATACAGATTTTTCTTGATGAAAAATTAAACCCTTTTTTTAAATGTATCAACCCAATGCAAGGAAGCTTTATAATCCATTCAATCTGGCATGGTACAGAGCCCAGTGCTGGATGGTTTGATTATGAACCAAAATTTCCTCCGAACAAGCCTTTCTGAATTGCTCCGAAAAATAATTTTGGCATATAATGATCCATGCTATCCTTTCTTCATAAAAATACAACCAACCAACCAAACGATTTATTACAGATTGCCAGGGATGAACAGTAAACAGGATTGTTGATTATAAGGCAATCACCTTTATCGAGTGTTAACATTGCCAGAAGTCATTTGTAATATGAGCAGTCTGTGGCGATAATTTCTATCCTTTTCATAAAGTAAATTATTATTTTATTTCTCGTCATTTTACTTTTGATTTTAAATTATTTTTAATGTTCTCTTACAATAAAATTGCTTATCTGGTCTGCAAATGGTCATTTATACAACTTAACATGCATACATGGTGCATTTTTAATGCGAAAATCATATTTTTTACTTAAAACGTTTTGAATTAGTGATATATTAAAAAATGGTTGATTTTGTTGAATAGAGCCCCAAAAATGCTAAAATTTGATATATAGAAGTCAATGGTTTATTTAATATGCGTATGCATAGAGCGAAGTACAAGTTTTGGCTTCCATGGCCTTCCCCACCCTGTGAAAGGGCCACTGAAGTGAAATATTTTACATGTGAACTCTACCTTGGGTGACCTTTCCAACAATGTATAACATTTGCCGTTTCATGATTACCACTTCAGGAACTTCCCTTGTATGGGCTTTATAATGGTTCATAAAACTATTTAAATTATTAAAGAATATTTCAATGTTAATGATAAGTGCCATTGCCAGTATTATACGGAAAGTGCCATAAAAGCATGCTATATTTCAGGATTGGATATGCTCAAAATCAGCCCGTCATTGGAGAGTAAATAATTATGTTTTAATAGCCACTAAAACACTTTTAAGTCTAACTGTACATTGCGTTTGGTATTTTAGTGGACACTTGATAACAGTGCACTATCGTGAGAAATAATGCCAAATTTG
>QLNU02014176.1:67196424-67293457 GCA_006491805.2 Dysdera silvatica
ATAGTAATAAGTAGCTCTGAAAAGTGAACTTAAGTTCTAGATACAGAGGTATCTTTCAGTGTTAATCCTGAGGGATAAAAATCAAGGTCCAATTGATGCTCCATACCATAGCCTATATAGATTATATCATCTATATATCTGCCAAAAAATAAATCCGTTCTTGGTGAAGACAAACTTTCATATTTATGTAAGTATAAATCTGCAGCTAAAAAAGAATACACTCCCCCTTGAGAAAGCCCTCTTACCTGTTTATAATAACCAGTGCCATTATACACCACCTTATATTTAAGATAGAAGTTTTGTAGTTTTACAAACGAGATTTTGTCAATTGATTTTATATCATACTCTGTAAATAATTCTAATAATACACGATATAAGTCTCTTAAATTGATTTGGTTAAATAGATCCTCAAAATCAAAGCACTTAATGAAAGTGGGATTCCTATCACTGGAGTTCAAAGTCTTTAAAGGTTGAAAACTATTTTTAAAAATAAAGGTATTTAAGGAAATTTTAACATAAATCTGTTTAAATGTTCGAAGAAGCAGTTTAACAGCTCTAACACTATAAGAGCTAGTAGCACATCTAACAGTGCGAAAACCAATTGGATCTTTATGAAATTTAATAGTAAGCGTTATACAAAGGCAGTTGATTGGATAGCTTTGAGTTTCTCAAAAGCACCCTGTATGTGTTTGAAGATAGGGGTAGTGCTTGTACCCAGATTTATATATTGCTCTGTATTATCAAGAAATTTCTGTATGTTTGAAGCATAGAACCTCTTGACATGATGGCATATATTGAAAAACGTTTATCTATGTTCAATAACATAAAGCGTTTATAAAAATCCTTCAAATCTCTTTTGTATTCTGCAACGCTCTTGAAATTTTTATGTGTTCTATCCCATTTTTTATACCAGACAGCGTGTAAGAAAATTTCACAAATGCATTTATTGCTTCAAATGTCAAATGATTTGATTGGTATTGCATTGTAATAGACACATTGTAAATAAAACCATCAATTTCTCTGATGATATTCTTCTGTGTTTTTTTGCATATATTTTTATAATCTAAACTTAGTTCTTTTTGACGAAAGTTTTTTAAATCACTATTACTGAAGAAATTTATATCACCTGTAATGACATGTTGATGATTACTGTCACCAAATTCAGTGTATCTTTCACATATGTATGGTGTATCAACAGCTTCATTAGTTTTTTTTTAAACAGAGATCTATAGATATATATCGATAGATATCTATCATAATAAATACAATTATTTTGCTACGTTTATTTAAAATGTTAATTTATTTGCCATTTTTCCGGTTTCTTTGTGGGGGTGAAGGAGGGGTTCGCCGCTTCACCCGCTCTTGAAGTAATGAGCCGCCACTGTCACTGTATTAAGTTAAGGAAAACCTCACCACAGGCGAAATTTCTGCTTACCTTGACTGAGTAAGCATAAGTATATAGCTTACTCAAAGGTAAAAGACAGTGCTTATTGAAAATTTTGTGTTCTGTTTTCACCCCATGAATAAGGATTCGGTTCCTAAAGGTGATGATTTTTTAAGGGTCGTGGAAGAGAAAAATGCTTCTGTGGATGAAGTAATGGACAGAGGGCAAGCAAAAGCAAGTTTTGCAGAATAGGGTTATTCTTAAACCTATTATCAAAACGGTAATTTTTTATGGAGGACAAGGGCTGGCCATTGTAAAATTTTACGAACATAATCTAGTACTACTTCTAATAATTCAAGTATCTTGCACTGTAGAATTATTAGTAATTTAATAGTGATAAACGTACAACAAAAGGATAACAAGGACGGATCCCAAAATTTTCCACGGGGGCTGTGGTTTGTTCCCTATTCCCACTTTTAGCCAAGTGTCCCGTACTTTTCATATTATTTTCCATGATATGATCCCAGCTCAGGGGAAGGGCAATTGCCCCATGCCCCCTCCTTGAATCCGCGCTTAAAAGACAACCGTAGTTGATATGGCCTCTGACCACTTTTTCCACCTGGCTATCCCACTTTGGAATATTCTGGTTGCGCTACTGACCCACTGCAACTCCAAGGCAGCGCTTCACAGTTTGAATGCAGATCCATCATCAAGCAACATGTATAATCACTCAGAACGTCATCGTCATTATTCTACTGTGCTACGGAGGAGAATCCAATCACCTACTGTTGCATTTATGGGCACTTCGGCCTCAGAGGGAATGAGATTGCCACCACTTGGGCTCATTGTGCACTTAATGACTTCAACACCAATTTCCGTATAATGCGATCGGCCCAGACTAAAGAATCGCCTCCATCATTGGGCACTACCTTAAGAACAAAGTTGCCCTCCTTCAGGAGAATGTTGCTGGACACCACCGCTTTATGTTCCCAGTAGCGAATACTCCCAAAAACAATTATCCCAAAAGAGTCCACGTATGGATTCATTGGCCAATATGCTAGATAGAATACGCCTTCACTAATTTGTTTCTACATCGTGTCAGGTTAGGACCTAACCAAATTTGTCTGCAACGTCAAGGTAGTATAGAAGAAGCACTGTAACATATAATACCCATGTACTCAGCATACAGACTTCTCCCCAATCGTCTCTTCGAATCTTGACACAGTTTTGGGGTAGCTGACCTTTCCCCACCCCAAAGCTTAAATATCTACTAGATCTCCCTGCTAATCCTCGCTTGAAGCATGCCCTTATCGCCGTCATGGTATATTTTTAATGCCTTTGGGCATCCTCTCAGTTTCTGCACCTCTTCCTTTGTGGTTACCCATATAACTTTGAGCGGTCTCAATGAGATGGGGACTTTTTTTAAGGACTCTCTGGCTAACCAGTACCTTACTACTAGCAAATCCACTGTGTCCGCCATAGACTCTCCGGAAAAACAGAGCTGTCTTTGATGATTCACCATTCTCAATTACGATTAAAAGCACAATCCCCCCCCACAAAAGACACTCTCCTAACTCCATGACGGATGTTTCAAAATCAATTTTCCCATCGATGTTCAAGGTAATAAAAATTTGGTCTACTGTTAAGAAAATCTTTAACCTGATTTTAATAAAACAAATGTCACGGCTATTTTCACAGCCCGACCTTAGCAATTATTTCCGTGTGGAAATGTTCCCACATTTGCACGCATAAAGGGATGTACTCGAGCCTTAAAGGCAAGAGAAGGTTTTGGTTAATAAACGGACATGGTCGGATAATGCAAGTTATGTTAAAAGGCATCGAAGAAATTCACAAAAGTTGATACAACTTAGAGAAAGTGAAAACCAGATGCAAAACCCTAGATGCAAAAACCTGGAAAAGATAGTCAAGATGTTTGCTACCATAGTTTTGAATAGACCAAAGTAAGGCTAGTTGGTATTGAAATATTTTTGAACACTTTTGTCAATTCCCCTTATGTAAGGTATAATTCAACAGATATCAGAAAGAGCTTCCTTTATAAGAGAATGTTTTTTAGCCCAGTGGTGGATCCAAAGCATAATGTCCATGATAGCAAAAGTTAGCTATAATTTTATATTTCAGTAATAGCTTCTCTTTTCATACCAGGTGGAATAAATGTGCCAAGCCTGCTATCAATTAGAAGTCCATGCAGCCTTTTGAGATCGTACAGTCATGTCACATGTTATAAGCCAGCGGTCGCCAACCTTTCGGACCTCACGGACCACTAAATTCATAATTTTAAATCCCGCAGACCACATTTCGTGAATTTAGTGCAATATAAAGGCAAAAATTGTCATTCAGAATATGAGAATTTCTTAGAATATTATTTTTGTTTTATTATTAATCAAACATTAAAAATGCACATAATGTCCAGATTTTGCTGCACACCACCGGTTGGCGACAGCTGCTTTAAATGAGGAACATGGGTTCTTTTTAGGACAAGTGTTTGATGTGCAGTGTGATGAAATCTACAGCACTACAGATTGTCAGCATGGTGACCATTGCTGCAGCTTTCCTTGACACTAAAGCAGGGACAGGTGCACCTACAATGGTACATTCAACGATGAACATGGATGCAGGAGTGGTGTCACTTCTTTTCAGAAGAATCCTGGTTCTGCATACAACATAATAGCTTTATCCATGTATGGAAGTACCAACGGGAGCAAAGGAACGTTGCCAGTTCACACTTGTAGTCATTATCATATGGGCCCAGCACACGGAGTGATGGTGCGGGGTGCCATTGGGTACACATCTTGATTACCTTTTATTCATATATTGTATATATATATATTACATGTTATATATTTTATAAGGCCAGTGGCTGTGCCCTATCTTCGAAGTCGCTATCATGCTACTTTTCAACAGGACAATGTACGACTGCATATTGTCCATGCTGTTCTGACCTTCCACAAAAGATGTTCAATTGTTGCCCTGCCAAGCATTTACTCCAGATTTTTCACCAAGTAAGAAAATCTGGTGCAGGGGTAGTCGACTTGGTCCCTGCCTCCCACTAGTGGGCTATTCAAGCTTTCATGATAGGCGATAGGGGGTTTTGTTGGATGCTGAAGTTGATGAACAAACCTTACGAAAATTGAAGCAGATATTAAATATTTAGTTTTGCAGAATCAGCCTCGAGGACTTCGTTAACAATTCATTAAAGGTAATTTCAATAGACTTTATAGTTTTTATATTTAATTTTCTTTTCTTCAATTTAAGCAGCTTCCGCACTAGTAGGCACTGTATCGATCGAGATGCAGAAATGCAGCATCAAATTATTTCTTTTTTGTGTATTATAAACATATGCAAAGTATAAATAAAAAGATAAATTTAACTATTCATTTTTACAAAACCTCCACTCAAAAATTACGAGAACTTTGCAGTTGCACTAAATTAAGTTATTGTGGAATCAGTGGGTGGTAAGAAAATTTTACTCTAACGAAGATATAAAAGTGGGCGGTAGGTATAAAAAGGTTGACTACCCCTGGTTTAGTGTTTCGTCGGCCAGAGAGGTGTCGTACATTGGATGTCTTTTCTGATAGTTTTATGGCATACAGACAGCAAAGGCCCTGCTGACCCAGGACCTGGTTTTCTGAGGAATCCTTACCTGTATTGACAAGTTATATACAAATGTTATTAATAAAATGGATTTATTCAAACGAAAACAATATCAACACAACACACATATAATCAAAAATTTTTATTTATCTGACAAAATGTTACAGGTGTTTGGTGTGGAAGGTAGCTGCATAAACTGCTTCCTAAATCAAAAAACTGTTATTAAAGACTATGGGAATTACCAAAATGGCACAGCAAGACCAAGAAAAACTTAAGAATTCTAGAATAACATTACAAAACATACAAAAACTCTTTGTACATGTATCTTATATACAGTGTAGTGGCATCTCTAACAACATGGCAAATAACGAGGTGGATTGTCAGGCAAATTTTTTTACGGGGATTTACAGTGCAAAAATTTACATAATATATATATATATAGTGTTTATATGTAATTTACATATAATAATTGGATTTATGGATCCGTTGCCATTATAATAAAGTGTTTAGCCACATATAACAAATGCTTCTGCGATTGAAGACCAATGGTATATAATGTAACGTGAATTTCACCAATTACACGAACAAAACAGATTATAGGAGTGATGAAAATATATTCACCCTCCCCACTGTGGTTCAAAATTTGGAATCTTCCAACTAATAAATAGTTATGTAGTAAAAAAAAATATGTGTATTTTGGATAAATCCACTGAAAACTATGAAAAAATAAAAAAATGCAAATATTGCACACAAAATATACTTAACAAGAGTCGTAAAAACGAATAACTAACAATGTTTGGGAAAACTAACCCAAATCGTAAAGAGTCAAGCGAGATGCCACTAATGAACAAAACCATTAGTGTAAAAGGTACTAAAATAGTGTTTTGAAATGAACAAAAAGCACTAGATTTAGTACAGTTGTTAGGAGAAAGCAGCAGCGGTGAACATTATTTTCTGTTATAAATAATAATGAAAACAGGCTTGGCTGTTATATATAAAATACAAGTTTTTTTTTATATAGTACGAGGAGGAATATATACTTTAGGGATTTTTCTAGTGTTTACAAAGAGGTAGCACAATTTAATTTTGACTGGAAAGGCAATTGTGCCGTATAAAAATTGCCGTAAGGCACACCATGTCGTGAGATATTATAAAGGGGTTATAGTGATATATATATAGGGATTAACCAGTAATATATTCAACACATCAGCTTGCGTCCAGAATTCCTCCATCAAATTTACTGTCACAAACTCGTACAAAGCTCTTTACGACACTTATGGCACACTGTCATTAGTATGATGCTGGCATCCACAGCATCTGGATGGATCAACAGCAAAACGAAGCGGGATAACAAAACAGAAGTCAAAGAATAAATAAATTGATTCCTCTTCACATCGACGTTGTGAGGCTCTGGAAAAAAAAGTGAAACAAAATTAAAACCGTGAAATTCTAAATAATGCATATTTACAAGTTTTGGATTTCATTAAATTATTTTCCCCTCCCCTAGCTGTATTCTAAAAAATTTGTAATGTGAAGTTTCCTGTAAAATCACAAAAGAGCGCACAATCTGTGAATTTTGCAGAAAATTTGAAAATAGTAGCAAATATGTATAAAGTTATAAATAACATTAAAATCATAATTATTATGAATATGAAGAAATGATAATGATCGTCCATCTAATCAGAATAGTAAAAAGATGGTGTTTCAGTTTTCAATTAAGATGGTGATTGCAAATCATCTAATTACTGCAATTAAAAATTCATTATATAAATGACTTAAAAAGTATGAACGGATGAGAGCGAAAGAAAAGGAAGTTTTGGATGGAAGCATCAATGAAGAGTTTTCAAAATTATTGGGGGGAAGCACAAAGTGCAATTATTGTAAAATTTTGTGCATATTAATGTAAATTTATACATTATATGTAAAATTTCAATTTATTTCAAATTACTGGGTGATGGGGGGGGGATTGGACCCCATATAACTATAATAGTGTTTTGTCTTCTACAAGAAATTAACCCGAGACACATTCCAATATTTTAAATGAAACATATGTCTGTTAGTCACTGTTTCATTGCAATGTTCAAGGCATTGTTCTGGCGTAAAGCGTATACTGTAAATTCAAAACTCGTCCAGATTTTATAATTTTTTGATGGTGAGTTCAATTTTAAAGGCAATAAAAACAGCTAAAGTAAATACTTTTAATGAGTTTGCCACAGTTGGAAACCGTTTATTTTACTTTATATTTTACCTAAAGATTAAAAAAAATCCTTATTAACTAAAAAATATTATTTTTTTCAGTATGCCACTGCCACTAGGCCATTTCAAAGTATAAAGTGTAGGGGCTAAGAGCGATCTTTTTGGTTTTTGCCTTTTTATGTGGCAGTTGGTGGGTGGGAAAGAGTATGTCTTAATAATTACAGTGAAATACATCTATTATTTTCACTAAGTCTTGACCATGAGTACTGCTAAAGATAGATTTCTTACAGTATTACAGTATTTTTAGAATATTATAAATTATAAGGATGGGTACAGTCCTCCTTTTTGGAATGGAAACCCATCGTTTCTTTTCGTTAAAGAGAATCCATTCTTGTCGTTTAAACATAATTTGTTTTTTTGGACTCGTTTACTTTAGGAAATGTATTTTTCTTTGATTTGTTCTAATTTTGTACACATCACTTTCATTTTTTCTTCCAATGTCAACCACTTGATTCATTGACTATTAGGTGTATAACAGTTGAGATGTCAAATAATGGTGAATAATCGTTAATTGCTTATTGGGGACACCATATTATGTGATTCACCCTAACCAACCCAATAGAATATGCATCAAGTGCATAAGGGGAGGGGAATTACAGAGCTACATATCTATATGTATACCAGGAGCATACACTCAATATATGTTAGTTATGCACAGCACACCTATATAATTCCAAATTATTCGAACTCAACATTGTTATTAAGGAAAGAAAGAAAGGTCCATAAATTTTTTGAATTTCGATGAAATATATTTATCTTTGAGACACAAAAAACAACGTTTTAGAAGCGTATTTATGTCAAGATTGAGTTCAAGCTACGCGTTTCGGGCGATAGAATGCGTAGCTTGAACTAAATCTTGACATAAATACGCTTCTAAAACGTTGTTTTTTGTGTCTTATTTATATTGCGTATTGTTTCGTCGAATATTTCCACATATTTATCTTTATTGTAATAAATAGAGAATCTTTAATACGTCTATCAAAACGCCAGAACAGGAGTGAAAACGGTGCTAAAATGGTGGACTTCTTTGAATATGGTAACCACAACGGCAAACTGCTACGCCACTGCTCCATATAGTTGCCATTTGCAAACAGGATGTTGTCTGCTGATACCTGTGTACAAGAGTACTGTCTTCCTAGTGTTTTCGTATATTTGGATAGGAGTGCTATGAAAATAAAGCACAGATCGTTGCTGCTGCATCTGATTTTCTCCATTCTGTATTTTTAGTGATGGCATATGAATTTGTAACTTTTTTTTTTAATCCTTGTGTTCATCATTACATTTTAAAGGCATTTTAATGTAGATTGTAAATAATTTTTTAAATATTCGTTTTTATTTTATTTTGTGCAATCAAAAAAAAATAAAGGCTTGTTACAAAGGTACGCAAACTCAATCAAGATTGCGTGGCCTTAGTTTACTTGCTATAAAGAGAAGTGGCGTGAGGCTAATTCACCAAAACATATTAATTTATGATATATACTTGCCAAGAAACCAGTTTTTACTTCATTCAATAAATATGAAAGAAATTTACAGTAACCGTGGGTTTTGGTGAATTGGCTACACAGAACTTCCCTTAAATCTTGCCACTGATAGATTACTGGAGTTGAAGAAAACAACTCACTCTATGATTATGCATTAAATAAAATTTTGCTACAAAAAAGAATTGAATTAACTTATAAATCATATAAATATGCAATGCTTATTAAATTGATTGTGTTTGGTGAATTTATATACTGGCATTTTTACTATGCTGGTAAAAAAAAACAACAACCCTACTCCATTGAGTTCCTGCATATTACTTCTTTTTTCATTCTGCTCAGAACACCTATATTTAAAGTCTACCATATACCACTAATGTATACATATTTGCATGAAAATTACCCTTATCACTCCCCTCACTGCATACATCACTGTGGTTATCCTCTAATGAAATCACACACCTCCATTTTTCGAAATGATTTATTAAACACATTATAGGATAAATTGATATATTTTAAAACAGTTAAAGGCAAAACTTGCACAAATGAATTGAACCCCCTCCCCCCATACATATGTTATGACAAAAGTCTTCTTAAAAAGTGTTATCATAGCATTTTTAACACTTTACCGACGGCTTGCAACAAATGAATACATAGAAAAGATCGAACGATTCGTGTGCAGATTATACAAGTTCTTTACAAATAACAGCAGTACTTTGCAAAAGGGCATTTGCGTCAAATAATAGGCTTCCGGGAAGCAAATGCTGGCAATCGAAAGATCAATTAATAGACTATCGGTCATTACACGTTGGGGAAAAATAGCCTATTAATAGGCTTCCGGTCGGTAAAGTGTTCAGACACTGAAATCCAAATTAGAACATTACCTCCTCAGCAGCATGTTCTTCACACGGGGAGCAATTTAGCTCAGAGGGAGTGGTGCTTGTAGATATGGAGTCACTTGATAAAAGGCTGTCACTCCGTTCAGCTTTTTTATGGCGAATTCGATCAGATTCAGTCGGACTATCTCCAACAGTGCTTTGATCGGTACAAAAGCCACTCTCTGCAAATTAACAGAACTATCATTTAAAAAAGTATATATTAAAATTATTAAAATAATACTTATATTAAAAACAGATTGCTTGTACGTGACCCCAAAGTTCATCTGTAGTAGCTATGGGACGAGGATCACGAGCGAGACGCCGACCAACGAAATCCCACACATGTTCAATCGGCGACATATCCGGCGAATAGGCAGGCCAAGGAAGAAGCTGTATCTGTTGTGATGAAAAGAAGTCTTGAACATTCCTGGCAATATGTGGGCGGGCATTGTCCTGTTGAAATACAGCTCCGGGAATGCCTTGAAGGAAGGGAACAACTTCGGGCTCCAGAACTTCATTGATGTACCGGTTGCTGTTAAGATTACCCACAATTCGTAGCAGCTGAGATCGTCCATGATACGCAATCGCACCCCAGACCATAATGTATCATAAAAAGCTGGAAATTATTTGTAACTTTTAGAAAATATTTAACCAACTATGCTTAATGCCTGTGTGCATTTTCGTAAAACTAACCTGTATATTCATAAAGATAGAAACGTTTTTTTGAGAAATCCCAAATTTTGTCACATATTTTTTGCTTATAACACCACAATTTTCAACCACAAATTTCACGAAACTTACAGAACATTTGTCAACGTACAAGAAAAATATTATACTTAAATTAGAAATTAATATATTGAATACACGATGAGATATGAGCATTTGAAGAAAATAATTTTTTACTGCGCATGCACGAAAGATATAAATAACGTTCATTCTTAATTTTGTAGTCAATAGTATAGGGGCAGCTTCACGAAAAAACACCAGCGGGGTATCTTAAAAATTCAGAAAGTTATCGACGATAAAGTGTGCCGTATTTCTCTAAATCTCTGGAAGTAGCTAGATTAGAAGGGGGTTCTCACAAATTGTCATGTTCCAAATTACGAAACACTCCTGTTCTGAAAATGAAATATTCCAGATTTATGCAAATAAGGACCAAAGGTATCTGGACACCCTCCTACGTGGTGGATTCTGTTAGTGACGTCAAATTTCTAGCTCTCAGACAAGTATAAAAGAAGCCTGATGAGTTAACAATTAGTTGTGTGTCATCCTTGGAATCAGATTGTAATCGTAATGTCCCAGGTATGTTATGTCCTTGCTGATATTTTCTTGAGACCGTTCATTGTAGAGTCTAATATGATGTACTTTTAGTATATATTGTCTGTATTATCACTGTAGTTACACAGTATATTGTTATTATGACTTTACAAATGAAGAATAAATAAAGCAGTGATATATATTTAATTTCAAAGCTAGAAAAGTAAAATGGGAGGAAAGCGCGAACTAAACGATTTTGAACGTGGTGAAGTTATTGGTTGTCACCGCTGTGGAAAATCTGTTCGTGAGATTTCTGTGATGTTACGAGTGCCCCGTTCCACCGTTAATGTTGTTATCGTAAAGTGGGAACATACGGGGACTACAACGGTGCATCCACGACCTGGTCGACCACTTCGTCTAGTAGACAGGGAACGCAGAGTGATGAAGAGAGTTGTGAAAGCGAACCGCATGAAATCGGCGGAAAAAGTTCGTGCGGATTTTCAAGATGCCTCTGGATGCAACGTCAGCACAAAGACAGTTCGTCAGGAACTGCAAAGTCTTGGTTTTCATGGCCGAGCAGCTGCATATAAACCAAGCATTACTGCAATCAATGTCAAGCGTCGCTTACAATGATTCAAAGTGTGCAAAACATGGAGCCTGCAGCAGTGGCGTGAAGTGTTATGGAGCGATGAATCACGGTACACTATTTGGCAATCAGATGGTAGAGACTGGATGTGGAGAATGCTGGGTAAACGCTTTTTACTTGACTGTATTGTGCCGCAAGTTAAGTTTGATGGTGGAAACATAATGGTTTGAGGTTGTTTTTCATGATTTGGGCTTGGCCCTCTGAAGACGGAAGGCTATCGCGACAGTTTGGATTCTTGTTTCAACAAGATCGTGCTCCTATCCACACAGAAAGGGCTGTATAGAGCTGGCTTGCTGACATGGATGTTGAGGAATTGGACTGGCCTGCTCAGAGCCCAGACCTAAATCCCATAGAACACCTATGGGATGAATTAGAACGTCGACTGCGAGCTAGGCCAGAATGCCCCACATTGGCGAAAGAGCTGACTAATATTCTTTTGCAAGAATGGCGTACAATTCCCACTGAAAAATTCCAGAAACTAGTAGATAGCCTCCCAGATAGAGTGGTAGCCGTCATTGCAGCAAAATATGGCCCCACTTCATACTAATTTTTGACTTCTTGTTGGTTTGTTGTATTTTTATGGCGCAAGGACAACAATGGTCATTCTGCACCAAGCAAGGTTTTTGACTTCTGTAAAGGAGAAGCAAAACATGCAGGTGTACGGATACTTTTGATCCTTATTTGCATAAATCTGGAATATTTCATTTTCAGAACAGGGGTGTTTGGTAATTTGGAATATGACAATTTGTGGAAAAAACCCTTATCATCTAGCTACTTTCAGAGAATTAGAGAAATACGGCTCACTATATCGTCGATAACTTTCTGAATTTTCAAGATATCCCACTGGTATTTTTTTTAAGTTGCCCTATACTATTGACTACAAAATTATGAAAGAAAGTTATTCATATCTTTCGCGCATGCGCAGTAAAAAATTATTTTCTTCAAATGCTCATATCTCATCGTGTATTCAATATATTAATTTCTAATTTAAGTATAATATTTTTTTTGTACGTTGACAAATGTTCTGTAAGTTTTGTGAAATTTGACTGAAAATTGTGGATATTATAAACAAAAAAATTATGACAAAATTTGGGTTTTCTTAAAGAAACGTTTCTATCTTCATGAATATACATGTTTGTTTTACGAAAATGCACACAGGCATTAAGCATAGCTGGTTAAATATTTTCTGAAAGTTACAAATAATTTCCAGCTTTTTATGATACAGGGTGATCAAATATATTTTTTCACTTTGTCAATATGTGGGTGGTCCCCTAAATGCACAAGTCACCGAAACTTTATTGGAAAGTGGGCGTTCAAGTATGTTCTATATATCTTCAAAGTCAAAGAATAATTGGCAGAGTAGTTTTTAGAAATTCGAAAAAAAAAACAAAAAATCCAAAGTGTCTGGATACTTTTGGGCATATAGTGTATATCTCATTTGGATCAAGTAATATAGACTAAATTCAGTTTATTTTATATAAATCGAACACTACGCAGATTAAATCAAACAACAATGTCAATCAATCAACGTTTATTGGCGTAGTGTACCTACTACGCCAATAAACATTGATTGACATTGTTGTTAGATTTAAATTCAGTTTGTACTTTTTTTTTCATATATAGGAGGAACTTCAATTGTAAAAACTGGTTTTATATCCAGTTCTTAATTTATGGTAGAAGGATAGCTAAGCTTGTGCTGTACTAAACATAGTACACAGTTTTAGTTTTAAGTTTAAAATGAATTTGGGGAAACTTTATGCATGGCAAGTCAATGTGGGTTTGCCTGCTGGTACTTGAACATACTTGTGAACATGCTGAGCTAAAATATTCCTGCATTCAGGGCAGACATTTTTTTTTCTTTTTTTTTGTAAATTTGAGTCTTCCCCTCCCCTTGCTCTTCAGTTTTTCGTACCTTGTTAAACTGATCTTCCAGTACATTGCTTGAAAAAGAGGTCAGGGCTGGGGCCAAGGGTGCGGTAAACAAGGCATTTGCCTTGAGCGGTAGATTTTTCAAGGGCAAGGGTAGCAAAACGGGGTAATTATAAAAAATGAAGCCATTTGGGGTTTCAAAATACATGTTTGTCCCAAAAGCCATAATACCTAGTGCTGGACCTGCAAAGGACTAAGCATTCAAAACTGTTATATGTTTACAATTTATCCAGATTTTACCTTGGGACTCCTTTCCCACAAAAACTGCAAAATTTTCAAAATTTCTGACAATAAATAAAAGCATTGTCCCATTGTAATGGCTTTCCCTCTGAGAAAAGACAAAACGCAAGCTCATTTCTAGCTACATATTATTAAAAAGTAATGAGCTGAGAACTTTAGACTGTGGAGCATATAAAAAATTAGAACTTACCAGTAGAACATTGAGATTGTTGTGTTAGTGATCTATGAAGAACCCGAGGAGGAGTGTCACCAGGTTCAAAACCTAAGTTAAGAGTTCCGTAGAAAGTAAACGACGATTGACTGCTTCCAGATGATGAACTACTGCTAACTGAGATTATGGAGTGAGGTCGCTTAGCACTTTTCATGTCATAGGGTGGCATGCCGATGGAATTCCTAAACCTAGGAGCTGTGGAAAGAAAGCTCTGAATTATACCACGGACACTAATTATATCAGGTTTTAATATATTTTAATGCAACTTATCATAAATGACCAAATGTAACAGAAACGTGCCCTTTAATTATTTTCATATTCGAAAAGTTTTGTTTTAAAAAATTGAAAGGTGGTGGTGAAAGGGAACTTTCGCAAATGTACTTCGATATATAGCTAACAATTACAAACTCTATAATAAGGAGACCTTACTATGAAAACCTGTTTCCGTTAGCTGGTTAAAAACACTCATCACGTTTGAATTTCATACATATACTGTTATGGCAAAAATAACAGCTTTAGGCGAAGTGTAACACATATCTGTGGTATCAGCATTGATTCTAAATTAACCTGCGAGGAGAGCAATGGTTGAAGATTTTTATTTGACACAGATCATGTCAGCTGATCTGTGTTAAAATTAGCCCGGGTGACTGGATGTGGAGATAAATCGAGAATAACTTTTTCGTTAAAAATCCACTTTTTTTCTGCACATGGAACATGAATTTCTTCAGTGAGGAAGAGGAGACATTAGCTAGTAAAAGGATCAGATGACTTAACAATGGTCAATGCAAACATATTTGAGGTGCCTGACAAATGTGTGTGTGCAGTTACAAATTCGTCAAAATATCCATCCGTTCCGAATTATGTTTTATACGATGACACAAGGACCATGAAACTCCGGGATCTAGCATTTCCGAATGATCTGAATCTCATTAAGGTCCAGAGAACTAACCCCCACTTCCCCGACTATAGTGAGCAGCTTGTCCATAAGCATTCTGTCATTCCAAATTTCTCCATAAATTCAAGTTCATTACGTTCAGGCACACATGTTTTAATAAACTGAAGCACATAAATAATGTAATATTTTACACCCTTCAGTATTATCTGATCATTATTACTTTAGCTCACATGAATGCATACTAATGAGAAAGCGGACCTATAAACATACCACGAGCCAACTGATGGAGGCTAATGGACCTATCTCTGATTTGGTCCTCTGTTGGTTTGATATCCAAACATGGTTTATTGCCAATCCCCATCGAAGACATTTCAGCAAGGCGCATCTCTACAAATGAAAATACAAGGAATCAATTAAAAAAGTCCGCTTTGAAACACACAAGAAGAAAATGAACCCTGAAAGAGGATTCTAAAGACGAGAAAATACTCGCAAAATCGAAGAACAAAATTTACCAGACGAACAATGGCCACAGACTCAAGGAATGTTCAAAGGCAAATTTAAGACAATAGCCACCTTGTTTAATAGTTAGCTGTTAAATTTAATAGGCATTAAGTTCTGGTGAGACTTAAAGAATTTCTCATAAATATCGCTTGTTATAAACCTTGAAAAAAACATTGCTTAATATTATTTAATTAAATTAATGATGTAATTTTAATTGCAAATTTGATAAAATAAGATCGTAACTCACACTCTCTTTATCAAATAGCGTTACTCTAAAAATTATTTTGTTTCAGGTGAGTTTAACAATCCATATTTTAAGAGCATTTTTGGAGGTTTTAGAGATTTTCTGCTTGTGTTTTGTTTTAAAAAAACTAAAAATGCTTAAAATTAACTACAAATTATATTTCAAGGAATGAATAAGTCTCTCCTGCTGGAGCCCATATATACATATATGAGCCTACTAATAAATCAGATAAATCAAGGGCTACTTTGGTTATGTCTTTCCTCGGGAGTGGGGAGATTGGTATGACAGTGGCTAAGTAGAGCTTAACATGATTAACCATAGTTGGTAACTTTAATTTCAGGCAATGTATTATTTTAATGGGGCGAGAAGAAATTTTTCCTCCCCTGGTGGCCCGCGATAAATAAAAAAAGCTTAAAGTTGTCCATGAGCGACCGAGGTTTGAGAAACACCGCTCTAGTGCATGGCCAGTTGCATATCATAGGACTTCATCTATATATAGTGCAAGGTCACCACTCCCAGCTCACCTACATAAATTCCGTTTCAAACTTTTCTAGACCAAATATCAATTTCCTATTACTAATTACAGTAAACAACACACAACGCATTAAAATTTGCGTAATAAAAACAAGTTCTAAGACCATAAAATCCACTAACACAAATCCCAAAGCCATTTATGACTTAATTACTGTGAATTTACAAATACAAAACTGAATTTCTTTACACTAAAAACTTGCATTAATTTAATATTTACAACGACGTTTTCATTTGGCCCTTTTTGAGTTCATTATAAAAGAGTTTAACTATATAATCGCAAAGCTGAAACTTCATCTTCTATTTCATTTAAAATGTTTATGACTATATAAGGGAAAGGAGATTGGTATTAGCAAAATCCCTTACAGATTACATAGTTTAGCTAAAAACACTTTTTTTTCCAAGTTTTAGTTATATATTTGGCAAACATTTTCTCCTGAAAAATATATAGACTTAATAATTTTATATAAATTATATTAGTTTCGGTGCAAAATGATAACTTTTGGAAGAAGTTTAGTTAAAAGTATAAGTTTTTCAAAATTTTCAGTATGCAATGTGGTACGAAAAGCATAGTTCAGAAAAATTACTTTAATAAACTATTTATTGTAAGAAGGACTTTCAAATTTCCCTGACTTAGGCTTTTGTATTTCAAATTTCACTGACTTAGGCCTTTGTATTTCAAATTTCCATGGCTTTTCTAGTCAGAAAAAACTTTCCTGAATTTTCCAGGTTTTCCAGATCCGTAAACACCATGTACTCTATCTGCAATCTGACTAAAGCGATAGAGAGATCGAGGTGTTCATTTTACAGATAAGTAGAACATGCAATAGCACCATATGTAATATAGTAATAGTAGGATATAACATATAGTCAGACAAAAGAAGAAAAACATCTGCAAAGTAGCATGTATTTTCTAGAACGATTTTTTGACATGCAGGGAATATTGCTAAAATTTAATAACGTTGTTAAGAATTATTAAAAACACACGTTCAAATTCTAACAGAATTAAAATTTTAGTTCAAAGCCTTGTGTGCTTGAACAAGTCAGACTGCCCCTCACACACATATCCAAAACAAAGAAATAATTTGGAAAACCATTAACTTGCAAAAATATCATTCACTGTAATTCAAAAAGTAATATAGACTCACGTTTACCTCGGTTTCGTAGCGCCTGCTTCCAAAGTAGCTTCGACAGTTCATGGACCCAGGCAGCTTTAACATCAGTGTTAGGTGCTTGAAGCAGGTAAGTGTCGTTCAACTTCCTTTTACGGAACCAAATTTCAAATTTGGTGGGGCTGTCTCCAACCTGTTCTGTAAGACCCATGTCAGTTGTCTAAAATACAAAAGCAATACGATTTATTTAAACCAACACCTGTGCTAAACTACTTTTCTTGTAATACATATCTATCACACACAGTTCCGCATTTTGATTACATAAATAGTACCGAAAAACTGACATTTTCTCCATACCGAAAGGATTGTTTTGTGCCTAACGGAGCAAGGACAATCAAGGTCATGGTGCTCCAGGACCAACAGTTTTCCAAGGGGTACAAACTTCCATTATCTAGGGTAGTGTTACTCATCCACTGGGCTCTGGCATCGATTATACTGGGCTGCAGTGGCGGGTAGATTTCTAAGTAGGCACACAAGGCACAAGCCCAGGGGCGGTGTGTGTGTGTGGGGCATTTGATGCCCCGCACAGAGTAGGTTTAAAAATAAAATTTTCCAAACTGCGCAATGTTGAAAATAATGTTCTTTTTTAATTATTGCCTTGTTCCCCCAACAGCGATGACATAGGCAACTATTTGCCTGAAAATAAAAAATTACCGAATCGAAAGATAAATGGCTATGACAATATTGTTTACATTACAATATCAGATACTTCCCACTAGAAGCAGGTGTATCTGGTATCAACGCATGGAAATTGCCATTAGTTTTTGATGTTAACTTTCTGACTTTAAGAAAAGCTAGAACGGAAATGTTTTGCAGTCGTTATTAAAGGAAAATTAAACGATGGTCGATGTTGGCAATGGGCTTTCTGTGCAACATGAGCTGCATCTCGTATCTATCACAATTCCTGTATGGTTTCGTGCTCCTATTTATTTTGGTAACACCGCTCTTTCATTACAATTTTATATTTGTGATTGTGTTTGCTCCTTTACCAGCCAAATCAATCAGAGGCTCCAGGATTCCATACTAAAACTAATGTGGATTCAAAAAGTGTCTCGAATTCACGAAGTCGGAGATTATGGTAGCAATAATTTTGAGTTGTATCTTATTAATTTGAATAATTATATGAAAAATAGCCGTTACATACGAAACGCTAAGAGTATGATATACTTTCTTTTTTACAAATATTCTTTTCTTTGTAAAGGAGGGAGGGGGCGGCAGTACAGGCTGTGCCTAAGGGCGGCAATTTTATAAATCCGCCACTGCTGGGCCACAAGAACTTTTCATTTTATTATTTTTTTAAGTATTTTTTAGAAGTAAATATTTTCTTGTGGAAATATTCAGAGAAGAAAGAATGAAAGTCGTGAATGCGCAGACCCAGAACGCTTAAGTAACATCTGTGCAGCAACAATCAAGTCGTGTATTTTTAAATATGTCAGTATCCATGAATGACGGTGAATTTTCAAACACTGAAATCTTTTAGCATTCGAGAATGGGTATACCACTCATTATGACATGTCACAAAAACTGCATGTAAGCCAGTAATAATGTGTGATGAATCCTCTGTTCTTAAAAAGAAATGAAATAACGTTTGTGCCGCAAATGCCAGTGACCAGTCTGCAAGGAAAGTATGAGAAAAGTGTGTATTAATAGGAGGAGTGTTCTGATATGATTATGCAATAAATGATTATTTATGATTATGCATATATATGATTATTTATGATTATGCATATATATGATTATTTATGTTCATGATAGTTTAATATATAAACATTAAAAAAAATGGACAGTATCTATGAGTAAATTTGCCAAGTCTTATAAAAAGAGAATTTACCTGTCTTTCGTCTCATAAAACAATCATTTGTTGGGCCACGGCTTTATCAAGGTTGAGAAACACTAGCCAAGGGGGACCAAACCCCAGAGGATAGCGGGAAGATGATTGTATTTATAGGGTATAAGGGTCATTCTGTACGGGACAGTGGGAAGAAAAATGGCATACATTCCATGGAACCACTGGAATTAAATCTGGGTAAACAACACCAGAGAGGAATATGTTGCCATTAAGCCACCACAGGGTGGGCTGAGGGCAGCTAAGGCCACGTGGGAGCAAGGAAATACCCCTCCTTCAGGGGTCCATCCTCAAAATACAGATCAGTAGAGAAGTATTCCATATCAACGAGGAAAGAAACTTTATTTTCTTGTACACAGTAGATAAACATGTGATCTCTATACCACACAGTACAACAATGCAAAACAGAATGGCTGTAAAAGTCACAGAAAAAGACAAACTTTCAAATTTATACAGGAGATTCATATGTGGTATGAGTAATATTAAATTTGTAAAAATAACATAGTTCATATTAACTGGTAAAATTTTGTTACTGGTCCAATGTATAAGGTAAAATTTTGCAGCGTTTTGAGAACCACTAGTTTCTTTATCAAGCGAAGTGTTGAGAAAGTAAGGATGTGTTTTATGTGAGCAGTCTCATTTATTTTTTCACTAAAGAAAAAAAAATTGGGGATAAGAGTTTGGAGAAAACCTTAATAAGGGACTGCTCCGGGAAAATCTAGAACTTGGCGTATAAATACAGGACATTCATACTTTCTCAACATTTCAATTGATAAAGGGAACAGTAGTTCTCGAAATGTTGCATAATTTTTACTACTTACGATAAGTCCTCGTTGGTTGTATTATTTTGATAGTCCATGTAAATTTACGTTGTATAGGAAAGAATAGCAGCCAATAGTATAATGCACTAACAATTAAATTTCCCCAAGAAGAATTATCTACAATTTCCATAATTTGTAGATAAAATTTAATTCCATGAGAACAACAGTTGGTTAGTTGACGGAACTTTTATGATAGCAAGGATCATTCCGTGCCAAACATAATGAAGTTTCTATGAGAATAGTTTTACCTGCCCTTATTAAATCTTCTCACAACTCCCAAAAATATTTTAGAACATGACAAATAATACAAATTTATTAAATTTCAGTTGCCGACGCAATGTCCTTTGGTAGGTAACCCCACATCTCCATTCAAAGGAAGCTTGAAAAATGAGCTTCAGACGTCATTACCGAAGCTATTTTTACGACACGAGTACCTTTGCAGAACGTCGTCGACAGAATGACTCCTGTAATCTCGTCAACAGTTATGTACAAATGGAACTCAACATTTTCATAACTCACAGTTTGCGGCACAGTAGAACGTTGCTAATTTAACCTCGGGATCCGGCGTAAAAAAGGGTGGGGGTTACCCTTCCCATGCAATGTCACAAATGTGAGATTTAACATAGAATCAAACTGTTTTTTATGCACTCGGTAATCTGGCACCCTCCCATGCAAAGAATGGCCAGATTAACAAGATAGACAGTAGTGTACTTTTGCTTAATATTTGCTATTTGAAGCTGTAAAAATCGTCATATGATGCCACATCACAAAACTTGCATGGCAATTTAATGGTTCATCATAAATTCTACAGGGTACCATGTGATACTATGGTTTCTTGGTAAATATCTGTGGTTACACTCTCAAAATGGGCATATAAATTCTGAACACATGGTAAATTAATCACCAGATGGTGCTCCAATGAAACATGGATAGTTAAATTATACCTTCTTAAGCTTTGAGGATTCTTAGTTTTTTCCCCTATCTTTGGATTAGTTTTTTTTTTATATTCTAATTATTTTGATAATAAGGAACATCAACAATTCGCTACTCAATCTGAACTAAAATATTGAGTAGGATCTCTCTGTATATTGAAGTGGATTGTTCCATAAAAATTTTTCACATATAAAAAGAAGTTCTATATCACCTGAAATTATGGAATTCATCAAAATTACATTCTATATAAGCGCTATCGTATTATAAAAAAGCACCTGAAGTTTCATAATATATTAATATGAACACCATCCGATGGATTGGAATAAAATATATAGTAGGCTGGCCGTTGTACAGATATCCAAGGAAATCACATTGGTAAGGCGTTTATCAAATGGCTGTAACATTGATAATTTACTCTTCTTCCAATTTCACACATACTGGAGGAATAACTAGGATTACTGGCATATGCCGAGGGGCTGATGGGGGTCATAAAGCCTGATTATGATATAATTTTGCATACACACAGACATGAAGTTTTAGCACCGTAATGCTCCCTTATGAACTTTCTGTATAAGCTAATAGCCTGGGCTGTCTTCATCAGTCAGTAGTTATATCGAAATGAGCTAAACTGATGTTTGCTATAAAATGAATCTACTACACTTTGTTTATTCTAATTACCTTAATGCTTTGCTTGTATTGATACATTTCATAGCCTTTCCGTTGAGGATCTCTTCTTGCTTTGCTGAAGAGAATCAAATCTTCGAACAGAAAGACATGTCGGAGACACTTTCGGGACCTCCCTTGCCAAACGAGAAATTCATCTTGCCTGAGCAGTCTGCCTTGTTCTTTAACGTTGACCTTTAAAACATATTACAAACATTGTTAAATCATAATTTGATCACCATTCATATAAATAGCGATATATTCTAAATACACTGTCTTCCTAATGTCAAGGATCAAGCAGTCTTTCTTTTACAACAATGGAAAACATACAGATGACAAACAATTTCTAGAACGAATAACAATGCATTTAAAAGTAAACATGTAAGTGGAACTCTCCTTCTGTAAAAACCATTGGATACTTTAGCACAGTGGTTCTCAAATATTTTGGCTCGCAGAGCCCCTTTAAAGAAAAAAAAAATTGACCATGGAGCCCTATTTTTTTTTTTCACTTTTAATATGCGTTTTTTAGGTAGGGCCCCTACTGTATGTAAGTTAGTTTCTACACTACTCGTGTAATATTAAGGTAATTATGTAGTAATTGTAGTATGACGAAAAATAGTTTTCCAAAAATTAGGATTATCCATTTATTTTTTACTAAACAAGTGAATTAAGTTTTCTGAACTCATTCTTTCATTTTCAATTCACATTTAATTTCATTTTCTGCCATGGAGCCCTTAGACAAGCATGGTAGAGTCCTTGGGGCACTGCGTAGCCCTGTTCCAGAAACTCTACTTTAGCATAAAGTTAAGACCGCTTGCAAATTGTTTATTTCTTATTTTCTAATAGTCATTAGCTGCTCATAAAACTTTGTTTCAAAGACTCGCTCATTACATCATCATTGATTTGTCGCACCATGCTGAAAATACTCAAATACAAATTGTGGGTATGACGTCATTAAGCAGATATAAAGTATGGCTAAACGTACACTTCCTCACTCTTACTAGCATTCCTTATCTAGAGGTTTTGTGCCTAGTTAGTTTGGTTGTGGCACAAGTTGTTACGTTTAGAGTTATTTTGTTATACTGACTAGTTACCTTACCTTGATGACTAACAGTGCAATAAATTGTTATTTGTTTAACAACTGGATTCATTTCAAGAACTTTTATGTGGAGATAAAATTCAGTATTAGTTGAGAAGCGATTCATTAACGACTTTATAAACAATAAGATACGGTTTGGATATGGAGTGGCCTCATAGATTTGTTGGTGGATAGAAGAAGTATCAATAAAAGCTGAGGCCACAAGACGATTAAATGTTAGTTATTCACAAATATGGAATTAGTTAAAAAGATTAATTTTCAATAAAGAACAGTTTCCTTAAAAAGTTTGAGATTAAAAGGTAGGACCAATAGGAACTTAATTTTGTTGTGAATTGCATACTGTATGTTGATGGTCACAATTTCATTCTGGAACTGCACGAAAAGATTGTGTCACATTGAGAGCAAAGGAATACATTGTGATACATCAAATCCATACACACACGGCACAGTATTGCCTAGATGCTCCTGCGCTATCAAAAATCCAAACAAATAAACATCCATACATAGTGCAATCCATCTATACAGGTATCTTTCCCCCAACTGCATAGGTATTGTCATACACAAAGTTCACAGTATTTATAACAACGTTTTTGTCGTACACATGTGAATATTTACAACAACAGCATTCCAGTACATTTTTACTTACATCACAGTCTCTGAGGGCATCCATGGCCAACAGGTCATTGCCATGTCGAAGCTGGAACCGCACCATTTCTTCAGAAATCTATGGTAAAAAACGAAGTAAAAAAAAAAATCATCATTGATTTAAATTAAAGTTTTAACTTCACATATACTGGTATCCAAAATTAAAGGATAATCTACAAAATCCATACGAAAGTTTTTATAGTACAGTAGAATGACAAATCACGATTATCCGAAATAAAGGCAACAGATCTGATTTTTGATACCGCGGAAAATTAATTTTCAGTGTAACAGCATAAATAAACTGCAACGTTTATCCCAATACACGTTTGATTACTTGTACACTACTACGATGAAAATAAAAGACGTCACATAGTAAATACATGAGTTAATAAGGATACTAATTGCTTTGAAGCAGATTAAAAAACGAATACGAGTATTTTTTTCAAAACTGTTGATGATTTTGGTTAACATGGACTTCGGTTAAACGAAGTTGGAATAATCAGTAGTTTTATTGTATTTGGAAGGAAACATAATCTGTTTTATTTAGTAATTAGAAGGAAATGTAATATAATTACTGAATCGATTTACGCAAATATAAATTAAGTCCGTGAAGAATTGCTGTGACAGCTGTATAGTTACCAGGAATGAGCATACAAGGCATTATCGTCTCAGGAACTCTACACAGAACAATTTGCTTTGTACTACTAGTGCTCCTATCCTTTCTTTTTACTAATTCATACAAATTCCCTACTAATAGCTGTATTCCATTTGACATTCGTAGAGTCACATAAAAAGAAATTGTTTTAACTAACAATATTGTGTTTCCTACGGAGATTTCAAGTATTACGTAAGCAATATTTTGGCCATTTCAAACCCTCCCCCCCGGTAAGCAAAAATTAACATTGGCTAACATAGGAAAATAAATAGCAACAGAACACCCCACCCCCAAGGTGCTTATGTAATACTTGAATGCTACCCTAGTAGCAATGTGAATTTTGTCCACTTTTGAAAATTATCCTTCATCTGAGAGTAGCAGTGAGATGACATGCATACATATAAAGTAACATGAAAAGTTTGAATTTAGGGGAGGATGGGAAGTTAAACATACGCTATTACTGCTACAGTTTGCTTGTATACCTTCAAGTCTTGGTGTTCCACTTCTCGTTCTGGGCATTCCTTCAATAGCTGTTTCAACAGCAAGGCATATTTACCCATGCGCTGCACAGGTTTCAGCAAGTAACTAGCCAGATCCATTTTGTCCTCCAGCTCCAGCTGTTTCTTCTGTAATTGCACAGATGATTAAAAATAAATTTTTTAATGTACAATGCGATCGCGAATACAGTAAGTACTCAAACTTGAATTAATAATTCACAACATATATGTATCAACTGCGTATTCAATTTACTACAAATCTCTTCCTCTGCATGGTATTTGGGAGGTTTGAATATATCACATGTAATTTTCGTTTTTTTTTTTTCCCCCCCTGCACTATTTAAAGGATTTTGTCAATGACACAAAAATCCACGACAGATCAATATTAGAACTACATTTCATTTTTTTTTTTTATATATAATCATGATTCACTGCTAACTCACATTTTTACATTAAATAAATTGGAAAAGGACAACAAATTAACACAGTTTAATAAAGTTAAATCGTCTACAAACTGTTTCAATAACCCAGGGCTATTGAAACAGTCTGTAAACGATTAAACTTAATTAAACTGTGTTAATTTGTTGTCCTTTTTCAATTAATTTCATAATGCACAGTGTCATCAAATGATTTCAATTTTTACATTAGTTCTTTAAAAATATCCTCCACACACATTTGATATACCTCACCCTCCTTACGTTCATTCTTACAACAACAAAAGGAAATGATATATGTATAAGAACCTTATTATTACATTTATACGAGATAAGCTGTCTAATTTTTTATTGAATAAAATATCATTTAAATAACTAGTAAAAATAATGCACTAGAAGTTCAATTTCATCAAAGTGTGTATGTACTTCTGAGAAACAGACTGTGTTGTAATTTTCACATGGCAATCAACTGCATATTGGGTAACTTTAAAGATACCTACGGCAGTTCGCAATGTTAAGCATTATTTTTCTACGTAAAAGGACGCTATACACAAGCTCACAGTAACAATAGTCATCGTTGCTATTTGTATCAACCAAAAGGTGGTACATTTGACTCTTGATTACAGTGCAATTTTTTCCTTTACATGACATTTATGTAGGCAAATTTGGTTACAGTTGAAACTGGAAAAGTCACAGACACACGGTAATTTTTTTCAGATGAGATTCCAACATGCTTCATTTTTTTTTTAAATGGAAAGGAATGCCTCTCAAGTTCGATGCAAGTTTTGGCTATTTTTAATGACGTCAGTACATAGCAAACAATAGACAGTACAACTTACTATCTACTATTGCAAAATGGACTTACCCGAAAGAATAAATTCCCATACTCTATCATTAAGGCATCTGACTTAGGCTTATTTTTATTGTACAGAGCATACAAGTAAAACTGAGGTTCCTAAAAAATATAAAAAAAAAAAAAGTTTGAGAAAATCCATGAAATATAAAAGAGTGAAACGTTTTACATGGAAGGAAAACCAAACTTACATATTTGAGGAAACACTGCCCAACAACGAAAGGCGTGATTTCACACAATTCGAGTTCATTCAAAAAATATTGACTATGGAATTCGTAAATTTTTTCGATATTGCCGAAAACAACATTCCGTTGGCCCCTTAGTGCTTGTGGTATATCTTCGCGTAACAGTTCAGGAATATAATTCTGAAACAAACAACAGTAATGCATGTGTCACTAACATATTTATAAAAGTTTTTTAATAATCCCTTCATAGAATCTTCAAACTAAATGAGTTAACAGAAAGGAAAATAAAATTTTAGCTTAGTGTTATTACATGGAAAACTAATAAAACAAAATTAATAAAACCTGACAATATTGCTTGCGCTATAAGTACTAGGGCAGCTTAGATCAGAGGTCGCTAACCTTTCGGATCTCACAGACAACTAAATTCATAATTTTAAATCCCGCAGACCACATTCCGTGAATTTAGTGCAATATAAAGGTGGAAATTGTCATTCAGAATATGAGAATTTCTTAGAATATTATTTTTGTTTTATTATTAATAAAACATTAAAAATGCAAATAATGTCCAGCTTTTTCTGCAGATCACTGGTTGGCAACTGTTGGCTTAGATTATACTGTTCCCTGAAGAATTAATTCTTGTCATCGAGGGAGATCAACCCTGGACTGCGGACACGCTGGGAACCATACATTGATTTTTCATATGGTAAACAAACATGGTATTACTATGCTACTGCAAAGAAGTAGTGATATTGCTTTCAGGAGATACTAACATATAAACACAAGGCAACACACAAGATACAGATGAAACACTCAAAGACTGCTGGCAGAAATAGTTTCAAAGTTAAGACAGTTTTGAAATTTTTTGTGAGTGTTTAATTTCAACTTCTTTCAAATGAAAATCCAGTTCGCAACCACAATATCTTTAAAAATGCATGTAAGTCAAAATCTGGATATAATAACAAGGAACACTAGGGAAGTGTTGCGCACACTTTGATTTCAAATTCAGATCAATTTATAGATAAAGGTACTTAAGTAAATAATCAGCAATCAGTTTTTCAGAAAAATTAAATTTTGATTTTTTATTAATTTTTGAAATTTTCATATTTGGCGTCAAATTTGGCTGGATTTGGGCCATTGGCGAAATTGTCTTTACGTATAATCATATGCATTTCTCGTGAATTTTTGGTAAAATCGTAAGTCTTATTACAAAGAATGTGGGTCATATTATTCGCTGTAAGTGTTTTTCTTGATAACATTACAGATATTTATTATTAAACGTTGTAGTTACAATAGAAGAAATATATATATGAAAAAATTATCTTTTAAAAAGTGTACGGATGGATAATTCATAGTCAAAGTTTGATCAGTAAGAAATATTTTTAAAAATTAACGTTATTTTTCTCTGATTTAGCTTAATCAAATTTTATGTAATGAAAATAAAAGAAGTTCGTATTCAGCCTACTCATGTAGAAAGTAAATAAATTACCAAAGTAACCTGAATAAGGTTTCGGTCAATATTACTGATGCCAGAATTTCCCTGACGGGGGACGACAACCTCTTTCTTGATGAAGAAGGGGCAAATATAATGTATAACAAAGCAAAATAATATGACAAATTAATCAAGCCAATTAATTAATAAATCAATCATATGCTACAAGCAAATTCAATATCTGCGATAACTGATTTTCGATCCTGTTACTATACTGACTGCAACAACAGCGTGTGATGGCCGCAAAGGTTATGTATGATTGGGCCAAAAAAAAAAGATAAGGCTGTTTTAAACAGCTTTAAATTAATTAAAATCAGTTTAAAGGAAAAGGAAGCAAAGCGGAGCGTTTTTGGGTGCAAACATCGACTCAAATTCTCATCTTGGCAGCCGCCACGAGCCGTCTTGACTGACCGTAGGCTATACATTGGCAGTTAATCATCAACGTAGAGTTTTCAAAATTATTGGGGGATTGGGCGCATAGACCTATATAACTCTACGCCTATGCAGTTAATATTCATTATATTTGCCACCCCCCCCCCTGTCACGAAAGAGGGTGTCTCTAGGTTGGGGAAATTCTGGCATCAGTAGGCCAATAAAAACCCCTTTTGTTTTCATTATAATCAAATCAGAGAAAAATATCGTTAATTTTTTTAAATAGTTCTTACTAATCAAACATTGACTATGAATGATATTCCATTCATACACTTTTTAAAAGATAATTATTTTTTCATATACAGTTCTTCTATCGTATATATCTGCAATATTTAATAATAAATGTCGGTAACGTTATGAATAAAAACTCTTGTTTTATATATGAGTATGATATTATATGAGTCATGTCCTTTTTAATAAGATTTATGATTTTACAAAAAGCACATGAGAAATACATATGATTATAGAGAAAGACAATTTCGCCAATGGCTCCAAATCCAGCCAAATGTCAAAATTTTGAAAATTAATAAAAACCCAGAATTTAATTTTTCTGAACAACTGATTACGGTTTATTTATTTGGATACCTTTACCTATCAACTGATATGAATTTGAAATCAAAGTGCGAGCAACACTTTCCTAGGATTCCTTGTAAGTATGCTTGTAGTTTTACATCCCCAGTTCGGATAAATGGCTTAACACGAACTCCAATATGTCAGCTTATTAGGTATTAAATTCAGCCCTGTGAGTGTAACCACACAGCCACTGGGCACAATTGAAAATGGAAGTGATTAATTTGTCATGGCTTTACAATAAAAATTAATACAGTTTTTGCTACTGATACCAACATAATTAATTGCAAACTGCAACTACGTTCCATAAAAAATAGTATAAATTATATAAAATCAGATATGCATAAGATAATTTGATTTTTGTGTTATGACTTACTTCAATAATATACTCTAAAGAATTAACATAATCCCTCTCTGTTTGAATCATTTCCTTCATTATCAACATCAATGTCCTGTAACGAGAATTTTCAGCATGAGCAAGCAGCTTTAACCTCAATGATCAGTAAATTGGTTTATACAATAGAATACATAATGTATTTTTACTTCTTGGCTTTGGCTTCTGCATCTGTTGCTGGATCAGGACTTCCTATCCCCGAGTCAGGAGAATCAAGTGATGATCCCGAAGTCAGCAGGTGAGTGTTCACGGGTACTGGTCCTCGTGGAGGGTCAGGTCGTGTATTTGAATGTGGCACTTTACAGCTATTCTCGGAACTGGGCGAAAAGTCAGTTTCTGGATTGCTTTAGGGGGAAGAAAGGATGTAATAATGAGTTCATGAAAATTGCAAATACAGAAAAATGTCCACTGATGGTGAATAGGGAAAATATCCTTTACTTAATTACAATTTATTTCTTTTTTTTATGGCGCAAGGACAGCAAAGGTCAAGTGTCAGGACCTACAGTTTTGCAAGGAACTCAAATTTCTGCTGTCAAAGATATTAAACCCTTGATTAAGTTGGGAAGAAAAGTAACATGCATTCTACAATGCTATTGGGAGTTGAACACAAGGTAATGGCATGACAAATGCATTACCACACTAACACCATAGGACAGTAGATATTTTCTCAGGAAAATAGATCTCTTAAGATTTTGCAAATCAACTCTGAATTGTTGGGAGTTGATCCTGAAGTAACAAGTATCCTAGGCAGATGCATTACAACTGCCTCACTACAGGGCTGACCCTATTACAAAAACTAAGTTAAATGTGCTTATTTCACTGAATCTAAACAAAAACTTACGAGAGATCAGCAGTAACAACAATACCTGTGTGTGCTATCATCACTGCTTTCAAGCATTGGGGATTGACACTTCTCAACTTGAAGGAGAGCATTTTGTTCACGAACTTCGTTTTTGATTTTCTCCAAAGTTTCTTCTCGCACTTGCCATGTCTGGCTTTTCCTTGGATGTCTCTTGTTCCATCGAAGATTAACACATCCATTGGAAGCGGCAGAGTATGTTCCTCGTCCTGAGCTTCGGAGAACACTTGTAGGGCCTTTACTGGTGCTGCTACCTGATGAAGATGAGGCTGATGATAAAGACTGTGTACCATCCTTATGGCCTAATCGGGAATCCAAGTAGCCTCGCGATAGGGATGCAACGGGTCCTTGATAAGTCAGATCATCAGTTATAAGGCCTCGTTGGAGAATTTGGTCCTCCTTTTGGTTTTGAGCGTACGAGTCTAAATGATAGGAGTCTTTTGCTGTGGGGTAATAGCTGCTGGGGAATGAAGTGTATGAACCAATAGGGGAGCCATAGTTTTGAGGAGCAGAAGATATGGAAGTAGAGTCCGAACGACGCCGAAAGTGGCCCAAGCACAATGAATATGAACTATTTGATCCTGGTGGTATCCACATGTTCACAGGCTGTGAATTAGATCTGGAAGTTCGGGGGGTGGGAGCACCATCTTCCCCATCCCAAAGGGGACCTCGGAAAGAATCTACTTCTATTTGCTGTTTGAGTTTGATGAGAGTAGACTGGCGAGCTTGAATCAGATCCACAGTTTCTTGACACCTGAGTTTCGCAACCTATGTATAAGATAAAATATATTTATAAAGAAGATTTACTTCACTTGAAGTATAAAACATATATAAAGAACAGGCGATTCATAAATTATTCTTCAAGTATAATGCATCTTTGTTAAAGTACCTTGCATTGTTCCACAAGTCTATCATTGCCTAATTTAGTTGCTAAGTCAACCACTTCTTGAAAAGTATCATCCGCTATTGGCAAATGATCCTCTAAGTATTCTTGTAGACACCTGATTTGTCGCACAATGCCTTCTGGATTGCCTGCATTCACTAAACCAAGCTGGGAGACAAATCGCATTGCTTCTAATGCCCATTCATATGACTGTAATGACAGAATAGATCTTAGTATCCTACATATACATACAGGGACTGGACAAAAATATGGAAACGCCTTGAAAAATTCATTCCTTATTTTACATTTGTGCTACAGTGGAATTTGTAGATCTGTCATAATGGAACTACCGATATAAACTTGTCTGTATGTTGCACGCATAATTTGTTGTTAAGACAGAATTCTGTGCAGTTGTAAGTAAATCATGTCAGAGCTGATGGAATTACAATGTGGTTTAATTGTTGGAGCTTGTACGGTAGGGGTTTCTGTAACCAAGATAGCTGAAGTTTTCAGTATATCACGAGGCATAGTATCCAAGATAATGACTGCATACATTAAAATTTGTAAAACCACATCGGATAAAAACTGGTACGGATGGAAATGTGTGTTTAATGACAGAGACAGATGATTGTTGCTTAAGGAACGGATACAGACTTTCATTTGGGACTGAATTTGCCATGGTCTTGGAATAACACCCTTCATTTATCATGCAAGTTGGAATTTTTTACAAATAAAAAATACATTTTGGGGGTCATAACCCCTGTGTCCACCCTTGCATTGCTTAGGGTTGTAATGCAAAATCAAAAGTCCACAGATTCGAAAGTGATTACTGAGCTGAACTGTACTCACAAACCCTATCAGCATCAAAACAGTATGAAGGGAACTGCACGAGCAAGGTTTTTATGGATGAGCTGCCATTCCAAAATTACTCATCGCTTTTAATTAGTGATTAAAATTTGGTTGTCTGCTTTTCACTGAATCCGACCGTCACAAATTAATTGTAAGTAAGGGATCGAAGTGTTTAATCAAAACTTTTACATGTTTCATTACCAGTCAATATTCTGCAGGATTGCATTGGAAAATAATAAAGTGGCGAGTATGATGGGGACTAAAGACACATTTTTAATCGCCATTCCTTGATATTCAGTCACCCTGTGGCTGGCGGCGACCGTGAATTTTAACCTTTACTGTGGTGCTTTCCGTTCAGGGGTCTTCCCCCTCAGTGTCAAATTAAAGTTTTTATGGGTCCTAGGCTGATAGGATAGAATGGGCCGATAAAGAAGGTGGCCTTCGCAATATTCAGTTAATAAATTATGAGTCTTTCTTTTAAGTTCATCACCATTTCAATTTTCAGGTTTATCAATAAGGGAAATTTCTGGAACAAGTATGCATGCAAAAAGTGTTATAATACTGCTCTAAATATCAGGCTTTTTCAGGGTTCCAGGCTCACTTGGCATCCGGCATTGTTCTCCCCTCCAATGGCAGACACAGACTTCCATTTTTTTAGGGGGGGGGAGTCAAGGATAGAACCTGCCATGGTCCTGGAATAATATCATGAAAGCTGGAAAATTTTACAGTGAAAAAAATTTGGGGGTCATTGACCCTGTGTTTTCCTGCTCATCTCCAACGCTTTTTAAGTTGGAGGCTCTTACTTACCCTGCTCTCACACAGTGAAGATAGGAAAGGGAGGGCTCAAGCTCCCCCCATTTGGTATCAGAACACATTTTCTCATAGGTGGCATTCCAACGTTTTCTTTAACAGTGCTGGAGTCCCCCCACCCCAAGTTTTGAATTGCTACATTACTGGCTGCACACAATTATAAATGATAGAGTTTATTGGATTTCGTAGAAAACATAACTACCTACACTAAATTACAGACAGCATTAAACTCGTAACGTTGAAAATTTAATAGTTAACGACGATGTGATGGAAACTATTTCTGATATTAAGCTTTAATTTAAAATGAAGGCCTTACCTTATCCATAAGTTGATAACATTTCGCGGTATCTTCGATTCGTTCTCGCGTGCCTTCCAGCTTTTCACTAAAAGAACCCAAATGCTGTTTCAGAGACGACGCCAACTCTTGGACACCAGCATCCTCGTCTGAGGCGGTATGAGTTTCTTCCCGAATTTTGGGCAGTGAATGTTCTTGAGACAGGATGGAAGCCTCTTCCAATAAGTCATTTCCCCGTTCTATTTGTCTCTGCACAAGGAAAAAGGACACAATTATCATCATTAAAATAACCACGCCGAGAAACAACATACAAGCCCTAGTGCGACATCCGGCATTTATAAATCAAAACAAATGCCTTTAATTAGGCATGTGTCGTTTGTAAACGAATCAGTCATTTTGACCGAGTCTTACAAATGAGTGATGCATCTCTGTCGTTCACCACAGCTGACTTTCTCATGTGTAGACTGGGGTTAACTGAAAAGTCGGTCAGCTGTTCAATGTCGTTCACGTAATGAAGCGTGTCTTTGTTATGTATAAACACTGTTTACATTTCATTTCCTCAGCGGCGTCAGCAGATTGTTAATACAATTTTGAAAACTTCCACGCCATGTACGTAGACAAAGACGTAATATGGTGGGGGCAAGGAAGGGGCTTATGTCCTCAGTTTTTTTAGGACAGAGGTAAAATCGTCTTTTTTCCAACCAATTTTCGTATTTTTTTTTGCCCCCCCCCACTAACGCTGTATTTAGCCCTCAAGTTATGCCTATGTACGTTTATATACTACTAGTTAAAAACTGATTGAAAGTCTGGAAAATAAAATGGCGCCAGCAGTCATTGTCGGCATAATTGTACATAATAAACAGTCTTAACGAACATTCTTCAGATATATGTGTACTGTCACCCCGTTTTAACGGTATAGCTCGAAAACGAATACGTAGAGCAGGGATGGGAACCCGTGTCCTTTTAAGATAAATCCAAATTTTGCAAATTAAATCCCTTTATTTTTATCAATGATTTCGTTCATTTTATTTTGTATTTGTTTTGTTTTCATTATTATCTTAAATGAAAATATTTCAAATGCAAAAGATAAAAGTAGTATCAGCTTTGTGTATACTCGATATATATAAAAACACACATACGCATATTTTATATACACACACACACACACACACACACACACACACACACACGGTAAGTTCAAACCACCGCACTAGAGAAACATTTTTGAAATAGCCATCTGTTCACTGATTGGACTAGTTTCACCAATAGGCGCTAACGAGTAGCTACTGGCTGGGATTACGGCGCTGCCACCTTCGGCGGCCACCCTTCCCACTGCTCTCCCTGCAAAAGAACGACGAGTAACTTCTGGGTTGTTTATTTTTCCGAGATACCCTTTTCATTGGTTCTATACTATCAGCAAAAGAGTAAGCCCAATTTGGCGACTTTGCATGCTGTCTTCACCGTGTTACGAACAACGAAAATAAAATTTACAATATTCTTACGCGCGAGAATGATCAGTTTATTAGAATTGGCGGTTTATAGCTATTTCTTAAATCTCTTCCTAATTAATAAATATAAAAAACCTCAGTTTTTAAAAATTATGCACTAGAGAACATTTAGACATCGTCCCATTTGCCTATCCTAACGGTGGAGGGGGGGGGAGTCGCGGAGGTTTGACCTCCATCGCCTAGATTTTAACGTGCATTTTTTTTAACATGGTTAATTTTCTGGATTGTGGGTTGAAATAAACCTCACCCCCTTCCACTTTCTGGGAATGCTTATGCACCGTCCTGTAAATTTTTAATTTAGTGACCTTTTACCCTAATACAGCGTTAATAATTGTTATTATCTGATTGATGATATTACAACTAATCAATGGTTCCGAAGCGCATCTACTTATTTATTTAATTATTTTCATTTTACTTTATTTATTTATTGATTTATTTGTGGGTAGAGGGTAGTCAAGCTATGCTCCAATCAGAGACTTTTGTAAAATTATTACAAAGTTGTAAAGCAAGTTCGTGAGCACTTTTTGTACAACCTAGCAGTAGTAGTAGTATTTTTTGTACAACCTAGCAGTAGTAGTATTTTTTATCTTTTCGTGTTTAAAAACTGTTTCGTTGTTGGAAGGGGGGGTGGGGGGGAATGGCTTCAGCTAATGTCCGGCCCTGAACATTTGGTAGTTGTAACATAAAAACTATTTGTAATAGCACCGGGAGCAGGGGTTAGTCATAACCCCATTGACTTTCCATTTTCCTGTATACAATTAAATTTTGATTGCCGAAACTCTCCCCACCTCTTAGTACACCCATAACCCCTTATAAAATGTTTGCGTACGTTACTGAAACATTGTATTTTCTTTCACTTTATCCAATAGATACACTGAACATAAGACACGTTACGAGTTCCACTGGCACAAAGTCAAGATTCCTCTTTTTCTCGTACAAAAATACGTTGCCTATTAACTACGTGTGGTGGGGCCCGGACTTCATCATATGTTGCCCCCTCCTATACTTCGGTCTTATAAGAGGCTAAATTTGAATATGATATTCAGCTTTTCTTGCTTTTCTGTTATTACAGGGCTTGGGAAGTAGGAAACGTAGGGACCCCCACCCGGAGAGATAGAGAGGATTGCCTCATTGGAGGAATTTTTAGGAGATTGGCTCGTATTTACATTACAGACTGAGAAAGTCAGGATGCCGTAATACATCTTATACTAATTTGGCTGAACATGTCGAATGTCTCGTCAAATGGGCGTGAAATCTTGAAAAGAAGGTTGGCCTCCCCTAACCTATGATTGGCTGAATCAACAAACATAGTCCACTCAAAAAAAAAGCCCATATAAAATTCCATTTTTCGACCCAACATTGATTTGCAAATAGGCTGATAATAACATAAGGATTTCAAAAATGTATCAGAGGTGCGGTGGATTAAACTCAGCCTGTATAGCCGGATACATATATTTCACTGTTATAATTTCATTTTTAACGTGCCATTTTAAAACTGCACCTTTCAAAATTACTTTGAATGCTTGGTGTAGTATAGCCCAAATGCTCTTAGGCCATAAAAATCCAAACAAACGTACTTTAAATGCAAAATATAGACTTTAGGCATAAATACCCTTCCCCATCTAAAACGTTCAAATTATGCTCTTTTAACTTTTTTTTTACAGTGATTTTATTGCACTGATTATTAAAATATTGTAAAAAAATTTCACAGACAATTTAAAACACTGCCTTGACTTATTTTATTGCATTGCTTAGGGAAAAAAAATTACATCGCTTTGTGTTCATTCATTCGCCAGCGGCGCCGAGTGAGGGGAAACACCAGCTTTCCTTTTTGCCTTGATTTATCATTATGCATTTGAAGAATAGATTACCTTCTGTTTCTTCTGTTACATGTGTTATGGTAAAACACATACAACACCTACGTATGCTGCCAGAACACTAAGTTTCGTGGGCGAAGGTTATGAAACTCGTCGTGTGCAAGCCGCCAGGCAGGGTGGACCGTTTTTTACAAAAGGGGTTCGCTCTTTCGTCTTATGTAAAACGGAAGATGAAAATAAATGAGTAGGCAGAAACAAGATACAAAATTTTAAATTTACGAATGGCAACAGTCAGACGGTCCGACCGTAAATTATGGCGAACGCCAAATAGACACCGAAACTAAGTATAACAAAGTATAGAACTTCTTACATAGACTTCGATATTTACGATCGGGTTATAGAATAAACGTAAAGAAGATGGGGATTAATTATTTGCCAGCATTTATTTCCAACGGTGTGCAGACATTTTTATTCATTGGTAAGTGGGGTGGGGTCGAAGATTTGTCACGTTACCAGTGCCCTCTTAACGGACAGGCCAACTAAGCCCGGACGTTGACGTAAACAGGGGCGCCAAATTGTCAAAGTTTGCGTTTATATTATACTATATACTATGATTTTCTCATTGCAAAAATGTGGACGCTTAAAAATTGGAGTATAAAGCATCTCAAAATCTAAATAAGTTCAGTGCCCCCCCACCTCTCTAGCGGCCAATGCGCAATTTATATGCGTTACTTTTTATATCCGGTTTTCACCATCACGTGCTGCACGAAATATTCACATTAAGAAGCATGTCTTTCCCCTCAAAATAAATCAGTCTGAAAACTGCATATTTATATTTGGGGGGGGGCGTGAGTACATTTTACTAGTACTTACAATTCCATTCAATATTTGTAAAAAAGTATGGAAATTGTACATTTGAAGATTATAAATTTATGATTAACTTAAAAATTAAAACTTTCTAATTGACACTTAAAAAACCGTTTAAAGCAACTGGCTTATCAAGCACACATGTCCATGATTTCAAAATTGGGGGTGGGCAGAGGCGGATCCAGTATTGAAATAAAAGGTGGGGGAGGGTGCTTAAAAGAATTAATTTACACCTTCCTTCCTTTTTTTTAAATAAAGGCGTGCATTCGTGATTAAATACGAGTGTCCATAAAGTTCCATCACGCTGTTGGATAAAAAAAAACTTAAAACAAACGGGATTTAATAACGTATTCACCTTGTTTTTCCTTATTAGTTTTTATTTATTCATTATTATTGTAACAGGGTTCTCATTTTCGAGCTATGCCCGGCCGCGCTTACATTCGGTTCCAGACCAGATTCAAGGGCATTCTCCTTGAGTTTGTTGTATGTTTCTCATTTATAGTTTCGATACATCCGAAACTTTATCCAATGGGACTATTGGAATTTTAACCAATGGGAAGAGATGTTACGGGAGCCAATGAAATCTTTTATAGATCCATATGGACCATGTACGCCATAAGTTCAATGCTTTGGTTATTACATATTGAGCGCGTGTACAAGATTTTCAAGCTAGCTGCTATTATATATTTAAATACATTGGAAAAACGAAATATTTAATACTATTGGATCTTAATTAATTTAATTTGGTTTAAGGGCTTTAACTTTTATTTAAAGGATCAACAATTATTATTTTTTTAAAAAGATGGAGGTCACATTTTTCAATGCATGAGGGCACTATGTAAAGTAGGGAGCACTTACGAGGGTTTTCGTGGGAACAAGACGTCGGCCGAAGTACGACAACGGTGGCTTTGCTACACCGTCAGCCATCATAGCAATTGTCATTTTATTGGCATTAGCAACAATAAATTTATTCAACCCATTTGAAAATTGCTAGTTTAATAAAGAAGTTGGTTAGTAAACAAAAAGTCGCAAGTTAAACGAAAGTTTAGAAAAAAATTAAAGATAAAGTAATGATAAAAGTTAACAAACAAGTTAACACAGAAAAATTTAATAAGCAGACAGACAGATGGCGAACAAAAGTTTATTGTTCAAATAGCATTGTTTAAACACTTTGTCGTAGCGCATAAAAAAAATGATCATGCCACAAATACCAGAAACGAACCATAAAATTAGCAAACAAAGAAATGTTCCAGAACTTGCGAAATATGCAAAAATTAGTACGATTTAATCAACAGAAGACTGTGTTAAGTAACATACATAACAAACAACTTAATTCACGTAAGATATTACAGTTAAACGCCACGCAGAAATATATAAATATGCAACTGCTTATAAAAAAGCCACTGGTGCAATCGAAATGAAAAAATATTTTATTCCAATCACATCAATGGACAATTTTTTGAGAAAGTGGGACAATTAGAGCTGCCGAAGTTTCTGAATGGAAACAGAGATGCTTGTTGATGTAATCTAGGGAAAAAATACTAGCACAAACTATGTTCGCTTTATTCCTTTTCGAGCGGCAACGGCCCTGAAAATGTTACTGGCGCGTAGGTGGGCATCCCACGACCCATCGATGACTGTGGCCTCACCTGACTATCGGCGCCAGTCGAAGGTAAGTCTGGTAATAAAAATGTTATTCGTTCACCAAGAATGCAGACGATGTAGAAATCGAAACCAGATTAATAACACAAGCCACCTGTTACTTAAAATTTGCATACACTTGACAAAACTACCGATGAACCCACAGTTTAAATAGCCTACCATTAGTCCTACAAATTCGAAGCGTCTGCTCGATTTGGAGAATCGACCCAAAGTTGGAAATATTTAAAAATGCCGTGCTTTCAAACGTGTGTTCCGTTAAATGCGACAGTCACGAGAGATTATGTAAACAAAAATAAACACTTAAGATTTCGAACATTTGCATAAAACGGCGGTTACACTCGAAACAGTTTTTGCAAGCTATTTGGAATTGGCGTTCAAGTGGCGCCGATTGGCATGAAGCTAGGACTCGTTTTGGAAAAGGGTCAGTCTCAGCTTTGTTGTGGTTGTTTTTCTTGGTTGTACATGGCGCAAAGATAGCGTACGCAGAGGAGGGGGGGATGTTGATGGGGGGTTGTAACCCCCATTGCGATAAAATTTTGTATATTTGCATATGAATATATGGAGCAAAAGTTCTGCAACTCCACCATCGAATCCACAATCCCCTCCTTAAGAACTTTCTGCGCACGCCTGTCAAGCTGCGCCAAGTCTCGCAGCTTACTAATGAATGAATCCACGTCTTTCGCTCACGGAAACAAACAATGGAATGTGGATATGATCCATATGATGTGGATATCCGCGTGCGGGATCCAGAGATGGATATCCATGAGTGTGGATATTCATGCGTGGATCCATAATGTGGATATTCGATGAAATCGAGCCCTGAGTTGCCCACACATCGTAGCCAAGACGCAGGTAGGGGGTTCAGCGGGTTCAATCCACCCCTATTAGTTAACACATAATGATCAAAAGTTAAGAAATAAGTACATAAACGAAAATCAAATTACTGTAAAAATAATAACAAATTGAAAAAATTACAAAATTTGAATTTCGCATGATCAACAGAATAATTTGGAATAGACAGAATGCGGTGCCCGCTGAATTCGCTGTGGTGTTTCTGTTTGGAGGCTTACGACGAATGCAATGAGTTTTTCTTCCCTAATATTAAGAAATTGATTGGAATTTTGGATGTGATCCCAGTAACAACTGCGGACTTTTTCATCTTTAAAACGAATCAAAACATACCTAAGGAATAGAACCAGCCAGCAGTGACTGATGGGCTTAGCTCTGATGGCAGGTCATAGAAACATTATTTCTTCTCCAACGGAGATAATTGATACATTCGTTTCTCGCCGGAAAAGGCTCAATTTGATTTTATAGTTTTTTTAATAAATTTATTTTAAAATTTTTATTTTTGAACCCCATGCTATCACTACATAGCTATGTCTGAATTATGTATATTAGAAAAGTATTTTAATTTTGTTTTGCCTGTACTGGGATGAGAAGGAATAAGATACCTAAACAAATCAGTTACAACTCTAAACCTACCCCATAAGAAATCTACACCTACGTGTTTGATCGTAACCAACTGCATTACCATAATGTCACTGTAGAGCTAGCGTGAAGCTCTCTCTTGCAATCTGTCTGATTTAGTTACGTCGAGTGTGTCGCCACGAACGACATGGCGATGTAAAATTGGAAGGCCGTGTACATGTTAAATGCCACATTAAACTTTAACTTGTATATTTTCCCATTGTACAATTAGCTGCTATTAGGGGTTAACACTTTTAATTAATAAACCTACAATATTTATAATTCTATTTTATTTTTGAAGATTGTTTTAAATTTAAATTGTCTATTGAAAAGGTGTGTTCGGTCCTGTTAATCAGTAAGAAAATACACCATAGAAATAAAACGGATTTTAGTTGTTTTAAAAGCTTTAGGAGTGTGAGAGTTCGATTTTCTATTGTAAGAAAATCAGTGTATTTAATTTTTTTTCGCAAGGTATTATTACTCTTCCCAGAGTTACACAATTGCCACTTGGTCAACACATGAAATCATTGGGGTATGTGTTCAACACCCACGTTTTAGCCTAAAATATATTTTTTTTTTATAGCAGAAAAAGACAATCCGTTTTGGCCCGAAGTTGAACCAGGGACCCCCCACATAAACCGGAATGTCTTGAACCAGGACACAGGATCAATGCTCTTTTATTTACTTCTCCGCAATTACGGTTTGTAAGATATTATTATCCTCAACACGATTAGCACAATGGCCAAATTTTTTCTTTTAAATCTATTTTTGAGGAGGTTAAAAAGTTTGGCAATTTTATACATAAATTGGCGAAAGAAATTCTATTTGTACGAGTCAAATCATACTTGAATTTGTGGTTCTTCTTTAAACTTCAGTAAATGGCTTGGCATTACCCAGATTCTATTAGATACAGAACAGGGATTAAAAACTGTACCCGTAGAAGTGAATAGGGAAAATGTTTTTGTTTTTTTTACACCATTTTTTTTTTCCCTAAACGCCAACACTTAATTTTTATTAGGAACGTATAAGAGAATTTTTTAAGTCTTTTGATTCAAAACTAAATATAGATGAGAGATCCTGATGGACGAGGGGATGGGGAAGTAGCAGTGAGTTACGAGCAAACGATTTTTTGGGGTCGACAAATTTGTGAAGCTACATAACATTAAATAAGTTGAGACGAACCCTAAAGAGAAAACAAAATTCCAACTAACATAGCATGTTTTTTCAAGAAGCAATTGATATACACCCAAATCTTTTTTTAAGGGACTCCATATCAGTTACATCTTCCTTAGTGAGACTAAAAGAGTGCGGGTTCTTCCGCCTCGAACCCTAAAAATATTTCATTCAGGTTCTCAAAGACAGCAAAAAACACCGCGAAATTCCGGAAATAACAGCTAAAAATAAAGTGCAAAGTTCGCTTGTGTTGGTATCACCGAGGAATTTTCTTATAGCAACAGAGGAATCAAAAGCAGTGGATGTAAGAAAACGAAGTTCAATTAATTTTTGAAAAATTGAATATTTGAAAATTGTACATGATGAAAGGGGTGACTTGAATTCACAACAAAAAGATGAATAGACGATGTGGTTATTGACAAAAGACTATATTGCAGATAAGCACGTTGAATTCTTAAGAATTATGCAGCAATTATTTTTTTTTTTAGTGAACTATGTCATATTTAACGTAAATAATTAATGTATTGAATAATAATAATATAAAATTAAAGTTTATTTTCACGAAAAAGGCTTGATTTGAAATCTGTATTGCGGATTCTCCTGTGCAAACAAATAATTTGCTGAAAGCATATTAATTGGATTTTTAAAACAAGGAAGAAATTGAAATGTCATAGCGTTGAAATAAAGCCAACAGCTTCTCATGGAAAGAGGGAGGAACTTTTAAAATTAAAATAAATGTCTTTATATAATCAATGAATTAATTTTTTACTGTTTTAAGTTTACAAAAAAAACAAAAAATTAATAAAAGAGGGTACATTCACATTCATGCACTAAGTTTCAACAGTCCACTCACTTCGTAAAGTAGAAACTACAGATTTGGCGCAGTATAGCCCAGATGCTCTTGCGCCATAAAAAAGCCAAACAATCAATCAATCAGAAACTACAGGTAAAAATTTCCAAAACAAGTACAGAATATTGACGAAGACTGAAAATGTTTTTAGTATTTCACGAATGGCAATTCTTTTTGAACAAACATATTTCAGAAGAAGAAAAAATTAACTGATTTTGGGGGGGGGGCTTGAAAATACTCCGTCACTTTGAGATGGATAGCTTATTTAACTTTGCTTGATCCAAATGGGGTCGCCTTAACGCATTTGGTGGAGGGGGGGGCGTTAAAACTAATTTTTAAATTTTCTAATTCCTTGCAATAAGAAAAATATAATGCATAATAAACTTTGCTAATCTGGAGCTCTTGTTTGGGTGGGGCCTAGTTGGACCACCCATTCGGGCGGCACTATCTGCGAATCATCACAATTTTTCAAATCAAGGGTACTAGGAATTGAAAACCAACCCATGAGTTCAAAGTCAGAGGCTCACAACCGCTGGATGTTCCCGGTATCGAACGAGAACGGTACACACACTTCGTTGTTGCCCATTCCTGAAGAAAACTAAAAACTGAATTCGCTTTTCTCGTAATAAGGCTATTACGCCCGAGGACCTGAAGGTCAGTGAGCTACAGTCATTATCCTGATTAGCATTGTTGATCAAGTACAGTGCCTGAAAGCATTTAGTTACTTATCAAATTAAGCAAGTTGGCAAGGGTGCAAAGGACGATGACGAAGAGCCAGAAATTTCTCTCGGTAATTGAACAAATTATACAGTAGTTGGAAACGACCGAAAGTAAATCAAAATAACAAAAAGCAAATAAAAGTCCTCCATGGTCAAGCTTACTTGCATGAGCTCATGGACAAGCTTAAGCGGCGTAGGAAAGGGAGGGGGTGGGGCTGAAGCTCCTATTCGATGTCGAAACACATCATTTTATCTAACGCCGCATCGCATAATCTTCTTACAAGTTAGTTTATCTCCCCACATAAGTTTTGCATTGCTACGTCACTGTCAAGCTTATTTGCGCGAGCTTATGGTCAAGCTTATTCGCAGGAGCGTATGATAAAACTTATCCATTAATCTATAGGATCTTATTACCAAGCTTACTCGCGAGAGCCTACGGTCAACCTTATTCGCAGGAGTTTATGTGCTCAAATTTACATGCAGGAGCTTATAATCAGATTTATTTGCATGTGCTTATGTGATCAGAGTAAGTGCTTATGTGATCAGAGTAAGTACTCTCAACCACTGCCAATTTTTCGTATTGCAGTAATAAATTCTGAGCTCTACAGCAATGGTACGCTTGCTTAAAATGATTGTTCATTGATTGGAATCCGGATAGTCCCGAGAGATTGAACAATCCGACATGTGAGACGGGTCCAATCTAGATTCGTGATCTTCAAATCATACTATACATTTAGTTGGATAGTTGTTTTTACGGAGCAAGGAAAACAAAGGTCAGTCTGAACCACGCAAGTTGAAGTCGAACATACATTTTTTACGAGAGAGGAAGTAAATTTCATATAAAAAAAAAGTTTACCATACATGTATTCATTCAAACACACAGCTTGGTGAATTTAGAAGTCAGGACCAAATCCTGCAACAATTGGACTTCGAAGCCAAGCCGAGGGGGAAGGTGGAGTACAAGGCCAACAATTACCATAATGAGTCAAGCAAGTAATAGTGGATTTTTTAAAGAGACAGAAGATGTTTGTGTGGAATCGTCACCACGAAAATAAAACCACCATTGAAATTTTAAATTTTCAAATTTTATATCTTAGAAACTCTCCTTAAAATTTGTTGAATTTTAACCATTGCATAAGCATATACATTTCAAGGTTTAATTGTTCAATAATTTTGTTCTCAGGGATTTATTATTGCGAATATCGAAGTACAAAGTACAACTAGACAATACGAAGTACAATACGAAGTACAAGTAGAAATTAAAGATTTAGAAGGGAAAAAGTGCATACCAGTCGCGAATTCGCGCGCTAGGAGAAAAGTATAAAACTTACAGGTATTCGAAGCACTTTAATATCGTTTAAAACCGTATCCACAGCCACTGACAAACGGTAAGCAATCGCCAATGCCACATATCGAATTGACTTCTTTGTGGTTTTAATATTAAAAGCTGCAATTTTATTTTTTAAATTCAACATCGTACTTTCCGGCAGCAGCAGTAGGGTTCACAGCAAAAGTTCTGTTGCGAACAGAAGACGCAAAACGTGCGCCATATGAAGAAATGAGAGTCTGGCCAATGGAGGAAACACGGAAATATTTCTGTTGGTTTAGCAGTAAGGATGACATATTGCATATTCATAAGCACGAGCACGAATAGTTGGTTATTCAGAGAACAGAATTCCGTGTGTAAGCGATCAGAGATTTCCACAGCTCGAACTTTCGCATTTTGAAAACGGTAGTGGCACAGGAAAAAACAAACTACTACAGATTCGTTGGCGTTTCGTCCTCGGAAGTGACTGGGTTTGTTACAGTAAAGAAAAACCCAAGATGATGCGATATTGTTTATCTGATAGAAGCATCTTTCTTTGGCTACCTCTTAGATAACAGTGTTTCTCGAGAAAACAGTTTATTTTACGTCACTTTTTTTTTATGGTACCGAAGAAGATAATACCATGATAACGAAGATAAATATGGTGAAGATGTCGAGTATCGTGATGTCGTAAATTGGCAACACTAGAAACATAGTTCATGGATGAAACATGTACGAAAGTAAAACAACAGCAATTTGAGAGCAAGGGCACATATAAACAAAGGCGAATGAATCCCTAACAAGTGATTACAAGGTAGTATTAAGTTGGCCATACAACTTTCCAAAAAAGATAACTAGTACCAGGGCTGTAGCCAGGATGAAAGGGCAACTGGGGCACAAGGCACTCTGGGATTGTTCTATATATAAAAATAGCTCGATGGGGTAATTGGGGCCACGCTCTTGCTGGCTCCGGTCTGACTAGTACAGAACAGAATACAGGGGACTTTCACTAATACGACACTCCGATAAACATTCCAGATAATTCAACTTTTCTTGAAAGTTCTGCTTGGTCTATCGTACTGTGTATGGAGAAAAACTCTCACCAATTCGACATCTCAAAATGGATGCCTGCTCAAGTCGAAAGTAAAAAAATAAGTATCTTCTAATTCTCGAACGTTGACTAAAAAACTTGATGAGAAAATTTTCCGCGAAAACAGGATAATTTTAATCGTTCTCGATGACTGTACCTCCCGTGGAAAATCTCTTCCTAGTTCAACTGTTTTTTGCCTCTAATATAAGTTTATCGACAGCCTTTATACCATGGCATTATTTAAAACGCCATGAAGTTTTTATGTATTTGTTTTTTAAAAGACTCATACAACAGTTTAGTGCAAATGTTGATGTTAGTAGTAATGTCAAAATTACGATGTCAGATGCTATGGAAATGGTAGATTTTGATTGGCAGTGACAGAAACAGTCATTAGAGAAAATACTTCCTACGTGCGGGATTTTTTTCTGATATCGAGATAGAGGAAGTGACTGGCATTAATTTAGAAAATACATATTCAAAACAAAATCTGACAGCTGGTAATGACCTTACCAGTGAAAAAAAATAAATAAAAAATAAGTGAAGAAATTTTAAGCGGCAGTAAAATAACATGGCAATGAAAATCGTTAATATATTCGATTAAAAAAAAAACCTACAATTCAGGATTTTTTTCAATGAATAAAACTAAAAACGTAGTATTGAAGTGAGAAATAATTAGAAAATCATATATATTTTATTTTTTAAAAATGTAACTTTAATTTTTACACAAGTTACCATTTTTTTGTCTCCCTCTACTTCAGTAACTTGACATGAATAGCTTAATCCATGACGTGAAGACTTACCGAGACTCCATTGTATTGGCTGCCGAAATCTCGTATATGGGACAAGCAAAGGAAATATAGTTGGCTGGGGCATGAACAGAAAAAAACCGAAAACATTAAAAGACAAGAACACGATTAAAACGAAAACGCTTTAAGAAACAAAATTATGGAAGCAAACGAAATTAAAAGGGGAAAACATGGGGAGAAATGAATTGATACGCCAAAAATAGTGAAAATAGGGTCGTCTGTGAACACCCAACGCCCTTCTATGGCAAAAAATTATTTCATCCTGACATCCTTTTCTGTCGGTTTGTTTATTTGCTCTCGTAGTTTTCTAAAATTGGAGCGATAAACCAGCATAAAATAGACGACATTTAACCAAAATCTAATGTATTTAACAAGATCAACGATAAAAATGACGAGTATGTGGAACGATCCCAGTATTTCGCGCGTCCAGAGAAAGGGAGGGGGTGGGCAGAGAAAGACGCGACACAGAGAATCCAGAAAGCCAAAGACACCTTTGCACAACTAAAAAATATTTGAAGCTCACAACAACTAAAAAAAATTAAATGTTTAAGATAACGTGTTAAAAAAAAGCACAGTGCTGCTTTATGCATACTAAATATGGAAAGTAACTTCAGCAATAAGAAACCAAATATATTTTCCATAAATAATTGCTTACATTCAATATTGAACATGCACTGGACAAAAGAATGGCCCATGGAGAATTCCAGGATATTGGCTGCAAAACGCTAGTTTTAGGAGTAATTAAATAAAATATAGCTGGTTAGTACGGGGGCCGACAGACCTACGGACACCCAGAAAGAAATCAAATGATGTTTGTAGACAAGCACTAAACCAGGATGCACAAGAAATGAAGGTAAATCAAGAATCGTGGGAGAGGAACTTAAAGACGACAAAACACACAAGGAGAAATCAACGGAGTTTCAGGCCACCAAAGCAAATGGAGAGATCTTTTGTAAAGGCCCTAAGGATTGAAGAAATAAAGAAGATATCATAGATATTCATAGTTCTGAGTAGATGTAAAACATTATGAGATAATGAAGAATGATAAACGAAGTGCTTGATTCTGAAATAATTCGACTTTTCTTCCTGTTTTCATTAAGGCAATATCTGGATGAGAATCTAGTAATAAGCTTTGTTTTACGTTGCTCTTTTCCATTTCTATAACCGACTTTTGTGACATTTCAATTCAAATATTCTAATATACACAAATCAGAAATTGTTCGCCACGTATATCATTAAATATTTTCTCTTGAACGAATTTATAATTATTATTATTATATTTTGCGACCACAGATTTAAGCATTTTACAAATCACTGTCTTGGAGTTCCAAATTATCATCTATTCTATTGTAAGCAAAAACGGTTTTAATAATCTTTCTGTTTCAAGGAAGTATTAAAGGTAAAATCTCCCATATCTGACTTCTTACCAAACGAATTAGCATTTTTCCATGATGAAAATGCAAATATGCAGATTGGGCCGAAATGATCCTTGCGGCTTAGTGGCTGGAATAATTACTACGACGACGAGGCGGATGGCGATCCACGCACGTGGTAACACAATGCTTTTTTGTTCAAACGCGAGTACCAAGGGAGACATTTTGCTTTTTTTGATATACTTTGAACAGACATCGAAAGTGGCAAGAGAGAGAGAACCGCCTTGGCCTAAATGACCCTTGGGTTTCAACCCGGCCAAACCATTAGAATCGGTGAAAAGGACAGGCTGCACATAACCATATCGGGCGTTGTAGCCTTTCTCCAGCTTACACTTTCCCCAACCGATTTATATAGTATAACACAGTGGTTTGGAATCTGTTTTGCCCGTACATCCCTCCCGCCTACCTCGGGTTGCTGTTCTCCACTTCTAAGGTTATGGTGGCAAGTACCATTAGTAATGCTACGGTTTTAATGTACCAATTTGAGTCGTCGTTCCATTTCCAGACGGTTGCGAGATTCTCCGCAACCAAATAAAGCATTCATTATGGAAAATATGTTTATTTTATTTTATTGCACAGTGCAAAATATAACTTGCCATTCGTTCTGGTTCCGCTCCGGTATCCTATCTGTCTGTAAAACCAAAATTGACTTGACTTGTGCAAAAGTCTAGGAGTGTTGGCTGCTACAGTTCGCGGTATTCCCAGATCTGGGGTAACAACAACAAAAAAGAAAATATTCTGCAACATAAAAGTTTATTTGTTTATAACGAAGACCACAGTCTTGTGAAAAATTTTGGACGGGCAGATACTTGTAACGAACGCTATGCGGGCAGACATAAGTATGTAACACACTAAGTTCCAGCTTTCAAACTTATCTTTTCTCATTTTCTTTTTAATGTTTAATTAAACAAAAACATGATGAAACTAATTTAATTAAATTAAAATGGTTAAAAAGTAAAGGTGCGAAATGAATCATTTATTCAGAATGATAACCAATATCATTCACATTCCAAGAATAAGAACGATCATTCCTAACCCATGCGCGAATAATGATTGAAAACAATAAGAACGAGTCTAAAGAACACATTCTTTCAAAAACACGAGAATGAAAGAGAAACGTTTAAAATGAATGATTCCCCTCCCTTTGCTAAAAAATGTATAAGGGGCCAATTACAAATTGACAGCCCGAGAAAAACGTCGCATGGTGCCTCCCAATACAAAATACGTGATTTAATATTAATTTACACAAAGTATACATATATTATACTTAGTATGTTTCGCTTATTTCCACTAAACATACAAATTATAATTTGTGTAAATTTGTATTATATTATTATTATAATAATGCAGTATATATTCTTTGATGGAAGATAGAATGTGAATAATTTTATGCCAAGAACACTAATTACAGTGCACAAGTTAACGATTTTCAACAATTTGCAAATGCGCCACAAAACAAATTCATGAATAAAACGTATGTCCAATTAAAATTAAATCCTGCGGAAACGTCCTCAACACAACAACGTTAGTTTTATTTTTTCCATGCAAACCTCCAAGTATTTTATTGTCAGATTTAGGTATGAAATAAAATTAATGGAAAAGTTAAAAGTTTCAAACGCATTAGTATTAACTACTTCAGAAACTTTGAGACATTTTTCTGTCTAAATAAACTTTGCATAGAAAAAAAAAAAAATTTTAATTTCCAGAGACCAAACCTGCAGAAAACAGCCCACATTTAATACTGGAAATTAGTTCCAGATTTACGACAAACAATATACAAACCACTCATTCCAAAAAGATCTGCCGATTATTTGTAATTTTATATGTGCAAAACTTACGTTTTTCCAGATTTTTTTCGTTAAAACTTTTCTGCAATCTTACGATATTTCACATGCTAAAATGAGCTTAGTTAGACTTTTACGGGTCTTTCAATTTCTTCCAAGGCAATAGTGCAGATCGATAGAACACTAATAGTAGCAAAATACATGGGACTGCATGTTTTAATATACATGGATAAATTAAGTTCACGTCTGGAGTTGGCCTCTGAAATCCTATGTGGCGTTATGGTTTACATTTAGAAGATGCTTAAAACCACATGACTACAGCCTTGATAGTAAATCAAAGTAACATAAAACGATTCGAAGTTCGTCGCAATTTGACAATTCTCCGTAAATAATAATGTGGACATCACTTCAAACGCATTTGCATGCGACCTTCGGTGGAAAAGCGGTTGACTTCATCCGAATTTCAAAACCAGGGAGTAAGTTATTGCAAGGGTATGGAAACACGATCGAGAGTGCGTCTTCTTAAAAGCAAGAAATAAGGAAACATTTTAGCCACTTCAAAAGACATAAAAATCGTCAAGGAATAATAGATTTATGCAAAACATTTGTGCTAAATGCTTTGAGAATAGTGTGAAAAGAAAAGGTCAAAGGCTGATGTTCTTCACAAGGTCAAATCGTTCCTCTCACCTTCTTTTCGCCCAGCAATAAACACTTGTAATAGAAATACAATGGCGCCGAGGGTCACGGGAAATGGATTAGAATGTCAGTTTCTAATTTGTATTCCATACAGTTACTGGAATCACTGGGGAAGGACGGGTCTATTTTGAATAAACGATGCCATCAACAAAAAGGCGAAAATTATTAAGCTTAAATTACGTCTAACCACGACAGTTTGGGAACTTCGGTATGTTTATAATTCAAGGCACTTACTTCCCTTGGTAATTAATATGGCCTTAGAACAATTGGATTAATTAGACTTTATTAATGTCGTCTGGACATACAAGAATATATACATGGTTAGCTAAACCACCACAGCAAGGTGGAACAGACGTGAAGTGCAATGGCTGCAGGTCAACTCCTTAGAAGTCTGCTATGAATATTGATCAATGGCTAATTAATCGCCTTTATTGAACTCCTGTTTACTCGAAAGACCTGTATAATCTTTTTCTAGCCTTGTGGGAAAAAAAAAAAAAAGTATGGGTGAGAAAGATTGTTTGTTTGTTTGGCTTTTTTATGGCGCAAGAGCATCTGGGCTATACTGCGCCATGGGTGAGAAGAAGCCACAAGTTCTGTTTATGAAGTTCTAAACCAACAACCAAACGTACCCGAGTAGATAATAAATAATTCAACAATGTAAAAAATCTCTGTGAATACACATCTCTGGATCTGCACGTCATATTAGGCAAACTCATGGCCCCAAAGTTCTATGGGAGCACGACACCCTGCTACCGATCCTGACACTACTGAACAAATATTTTATTGTAGATTAAAAAATATCTTTGGGAGCTACTTTGTCTATTGTCCTTCAGATTTCCCGACCATAGTTCTACGAGGGAGTGGATGCACAATACATTCTAAGTCTACCCATCTATCAAACTTAAGATGGCGCCAATCCTCATTTTCCCGCCAAATCCAGAAATGATATAAATCGACGATTGTCTGCATGGAACTACGATGACCAAAACGTAGCGACTACGGCGATACAAAAGTATTTTAGTCACACAAGCAGTAAGTATGGCTATAGCTGTGCACGCAAGTTTTGCTAACACCATATGGTAATCGAAATTGGAAAAAGGGTTTGCACGTATTCGCGTGGGGTGATATGGCGGGGTGCTCCTTGCACATGAAAACAAGGGTGAAAGGGAAGATGGCGCCGAAGATCCTGACGACACCAGGTCACACAACTCGGAACGTCATCTTTAGCAAGGTCAACCCTTTGAGCGAAGCGATTATTCTTCGTTTTTGAACCCTCTTTCATCTTCATTCTTTCTTTCCGACATGTCTTGTTTTTCTTAACAGCGGACTTTGATAGACTTACTCATGCACGTGACGTAGCGCGCGATAAGAAAGTTATCAGAGGTAAAGATCGGCTTTGATGCAGCACAACGTCACTGTCAGCTGTTATCTATTGTTGTCTGATAGTCATTATCGGCGTTGAGCGTCACACCTGTGAAAAATTCTGTTATCCGAGTTGGAAAATATCAAAAACCTTCAGAGGTAACGCATTGCAATAACAGTTCGGCAATCACAATTAAAAAATACACGTCACGGTGCGGGATATCTATCGTACAAGGATTTAATAAACTAGGCCTATATATAATGGTGCATTTTTTTTTAACCTCAATGTTTTAGTTCGATTTGAGTAAAACATCAAGAGAAACACACTTTACTTCTTTATAGGGTTTCTATTTCCCTTGAAGGCAAAAAAATTATGATTAATGCAAATAAAACTTTGAATTGAATTTCGGTTTCAATGAAGATAGTTCCACGTTCTCTTGAAATTTGGCTATTCAGAATAGAAGTAATTTTCCCTGACTTTTCTAGGTTTTACCAAAAAATTTTATTTTTCCCTACTTTTTTTTCTAGATTTCAACAAAAAAAATTTGTTTTCTCTCACGTCTAGGCTTTACCAAAAAATTTTGTTTTTCCCCTGACTTTTCTACGTTTTACCAAAAATTTTTGCTTTTCCCTGACTTTTCTAGGTTTTATCAAAAATTTTATTTTTTCCTGACTTTTTAGGATGATATCAAATTCCCTGGCAATTCCAGGTACTTGGAGATCCTGTTCTTACTAATAAGACGACTATTTGGTCGCTTAGCCAAGTGAATTGACGAAATGAGATTGATATGTTTGATAAAGCAGAAAATTTCATCGGCTGTTTTTTTTGCTTTAGGTGTGGGGAGAGAGATAATTTAGCCTTAGAATTTCACGAAATGCGTTTTGCATGTAGTTAGTTGCTGGTAATCAAAAGAGGTAATCCTGTCTGAACTAAATAACTGAAGGTTGCACAATGAATCATCTGGATTGGGATTGACGTCTTACCGCGACCTCAAAACATCCATGCTTATATAATACAACAAGCTTATCGGAGCTTGAATTGAACGTAACCTCTAAACCGCGATATATTTTAATACGGCCAAGCTTACAAGAAATAGAATTCGGACAAATGCGTTCAAAAACGGTGGTTGTTATTTGCTTGTGTTTGTCATTTATGACAGAAGAACAACCAAGAACCTGCTGCGCCAGGAGCTGCGAAAAGTGTAGAAATTGATGTATCTAATGTCGAACTTCTCATTAAATATGTAAAGCAAAATTATTTGGACGATAATTTATATACAGTAGAACCTGCCTAAAGTGGCCACCTTTGGGACTGGATTGCAATGATCATCATGGACAGGTGGTCACTATACAAGACAGACATTGGTATGGGTGTAAATAAGTTCCTACCAGATCTTTTTGGTAAAAAGTGGTCACCTTCTTCAGGTGGTCAATTTACCAGGATCTACTACTGTAATATAAAATTAGGAAATGTATTGAAAAAGTATTTTGAAAATTATAAAAGGTATGGCCCATATTTAAAGGTGGCGTTTCACTTGCGAATTTTGCTTTCTCCTATAGTGGCAACTCAGTAATTCAAAAATTACCGGAATTGGGGTGCTTCAAGCAGCTTTAAGGACGATCATTTGATGCGCCCTTAAAGAGAATATGTTTTGATAGTCAATTGGGGAGGGGGTGAGCCCGTAAGCCCCCCCCCCTTCTTACGCCACATTTCAATAGTATTTCTTATTCTATATATTCATATCCTGTGATCATAAAAAAATATAATTTTTTATAGCTGAAGAATTGAAGTTATTTATCGCTTTTAATCTAACCCTTAAAAGAGCTGCTCCTCAAAGAAATTATGGGCGGAATTTTCTAGAGCATTAGAAAAAAAAAAAAGAAATAGAGGATATCCTATAACAAGACCGTGGGCAGGATTTAATTTCGAGGTGGGGGATTTTTAAGCATGTATAGATACAATCACACCAAGTAAGGCCATAGTGAAGTCTCATTAAAAATTCTCAATCAAAAATCAAATTATTACCCACGTTAAATTTAAATGCAAGAAACCTTTAACATCCGTAATCTAAGGCCAGTAGCGTAACAATTCAAAACCCATGGGGCGGAGCTTAGGTGGCTACGGGGAGCGGCTTTAAAGAAAATTATGGGATGTAGCCTTAGAAAAGAAAACGTTTTGCTATCCAATGGGGCTTGAGTCCCCCACTTCCTTACGCTACTGCCCAAAGCAATATTTAAAAAATGGAAAACAGTATTATTCCTATCAAAATTAAAAGAATTTGCATAAAAACAAACGCCATTGCGTTATCACATTACTTTAAAAAACATTTGTTTAATTTGCATTTCCCGCAATTGTTTTACAAGTTTTCGAAGAAAGGTCTATTTATTTATTTATTTATTTTCCGCCTATTTATTTGCAGTAGAATTAAACAGGGAGGCTTCGTAGCAATTATTCGCTAACAAAATACGGCTTGAAACTACATAATACAACGTTGTCAATACCTCGGCGAAAGTGCAAACGGTCGTTCTTAATTCGCAAACGGGGGACATCCTGTTGGCAATTTAATATAATTATACATATTGGGTTCCCAAACCTTCGCCATCTCAACGCCCCTATTGAAATTACGTAGTTTATAAAAGCAAAAATGCAAAGTACATGGAAGGGGGGGGGGATTTGGGCAGGGTGACCGGGGTAAGGATCTTGGAAGTAGGGTCACAAGCCTCCAACACGTGTTTCCAATTGATCAACGTCAGCAGTATTTTTTGCCTTCGGCTACAACGCACGAGGAACGAACGCTCATCCTGGAAAAAGCGAAAGTTGCTGAAAGAAATATTGATAAACAAATTGGTAGCAAGAAGAAGATTGGAACGGGTTCAAGGCGATGCCATTGGATCTCCATTAGAAGCATCAACTAATAAAAGAAAAGTTGTGGAGAAACTCGATGAGAGGATGAGAAATTACTTTTTAAAATTAAGAGATATTGATGAACAAATAAATATGGTAGTCATTTTCAGAAGTTCGGCTACCGCGCTTTCTAAATATAACTTCCGCGGCTCTTCTCAAATAACCAATTTTTTTAGATAATGAAACTGTTTTTTTTTTTTTAAATGAAAGTTTTACGGCGCAAGGATCATCTTGCACCGGACCTACAGTTTTCCGAAGAATCCGAGACTCCTATGTCCTCGGGAACCAGTCCCAGAACTACAGCCAAGCTATTAGTCGTGAGATTTTTTCCACTGTTGGGAATCGAGCCCGGGACAATGGAGCCATAAGCGAATGCGTTACAACTGTACCACTGCAGGTATAAAATGACTGTTTTGATCAAAATTATTTGGGGGCTCAGAAACATACAGGGTGACTGAGAAAGATACAGGGGATCTTAAAATTTCCAAATGTTTTGTTGTATTTGCAACTCCAATATTTTAACCAGTAAAATTTTACTAGTTATGGTAAGCCCTGGTCAATCTTTGTACGTTGTTGTCAACTTTAATATTTTTAATAATGCTAAATAAATTTCTTAACGTAAATTTTGCATTAAAAAATAAATTTTAGTATACCTCTCTATACTTCGCCTATCCTTATTATAAATATAAAGTATATCTACTCAAACTACTATAAAAAATATTATATGCTTACGTATATAATCTACCGTAGAAAGTTGTTTCGAATACATTTTTAACGTCAAAGAACAATTCCCATTGTTATGTACAATTTCGTACAAAATAAAAAATTTAAAATAAAATTCTACAATATTTTGATATTTTCCAGTAGGGGGCTCAACACCCTATAGCCCCAGCTTGACTACGGGTCTGGGGGAATGGTTAAGCACATATTATATACATTTATATATTACAATATATTATATTGGGAGGGGCAGCTCGGGACTATATAACTCTCTATGCTTATATGAAGATTAGGGTTTACTAAACCCAATGGACAAGTCAGAATATTTTGATAAAGCTAAACATGAGAACAAAATTGGAAAAGGTTGAAACATATATAAATATACGACACACTAATAATACAAATAAGGCACAGTAAGAGCAGATACCATTTCAATAAATCAATCAAATATATGTTAAGTTTAATTAAGAGATAATAAATACTTAAAATAAATAGTTACACTTTAAAGCAAAGTTACTGAGCTTCAGAGAAAACAGTTTTCCTTTAGGAAATGAAACAAACCGTTGACATGACATCTAAAAAGGGTGTCACATTAAAGTAACTTGTCAATTTACGACTGGTTCTAGCCATCATCGTATTTGATCTCAAAATCCTTTCTGGAATTAGTTTTGTCGATATTTTCTTGCAACTAGTGACGAAGCTTACTTCTGATAACCTCAAAGAGTTTTTCAAGGCTTGTCCAGTAAGGTAGTAAGCAGCTAAAGATTTCGCATTTTGGAAGACTGACCTGAGAGTAGTTACGTTATTGAGAATACACTGCAGAAGTTGCAAAGCTTTTCCATTTGTATCATCGTCAATTTCTATTGCGTCTTTACCAATTAAAGCATCAGCGTTATGTCTTATACCCTGGGGTGATGGCTCCAGCAAGAGAGATTTCACAGAAAAATTATATTCATGCATAATGAATGTAATAATGACGGCAATGCAGATGCCTGTCCACAGCAAGCTACCGAATTTACTAATATACTCCAAGAGCAGAGGATCAATGTTCTGCAAAGAAGCAAGAGCAAGCATATTGGAGTAGAAGAAAGAATTCCACGCAGAAGATATTAATACACAATTCATCTTCCATCCCATAGAGTTATTGGCGCAGATCAAGGACCAAGTGCTGGTTATAAGTTCAACCATACCATCCCAATGCTCCGCACTTAGCGAACAAATTTGTTGCCAAACAGGTGGTAGAGTTCGGCAAACAAAATCCCAAATAACAGGACATTTATGGCATAACAAATGCCACGACGAGGAAGTTAGATCACACAGAAGAGTCCAAACTTGTGGTGATAATTCTCTAAGAATTGCATGGATCTTTGGCACGACCAAGCTAACAAATTCCCACAGTATTGCGTTTTGCTCGCAACTGAGGTTATATAACGGAGGAGTGATTCTTGTTGCATAGTTCCAGGCAGTGCGAATAATTTGGCAAAAGATCTGCCAGGCAATTGGAGACACTCCACATACGCAGCTCCAAATCTCTGGAGCGACCGATCTTACCACGGACCAAAAATATTGTAACAAATAGGATATGGAATTGAAAAATATAGGGTAAATTTTACACAAATTTATGCAAAGATTATAGCTCATACTTTCCACCAACAGCAACAATTTACATGAGATCAAAGTAAGAATGGGAGAGACATCGTTGACCAGAAACCAGTTATTAAAAACTAGCAAGACCTTCAAACAAGTGATATACGCATATGAAATACTAGTATTTTCAGTGGGAAAGAACGTAGTAAGGTAGGCACAGGTCCTTAAAGCAAGTCCACAGACCAGTGGGCTCACCTTTTGGTAACATTGAACAGCTTTCAAGTTCGCTTCGTACATTATTGACAACGCAATTTCATTACTCTTAGAAATATAAATTTTTCCACGTAGGGCAAATTTTACCGTTAAACCATATGCCCGCTTTCCTCTCCTTTTTACCATTGATGCAATTTTATATTGTAAAGCATCAGTCCTCAAGAGAAATTGAGATTCGCAGGTACTGCGAAACGTCTTTGAGCGGACATCATAATACCGCACGATCCAGATTAAGGACATGGTTTCGTGGACGGCAAAGGAACAAATTGGCAGGGTTTTATTTCCCAATGAGGATAAAACTAATTGTGTCTCAAGAAACAAAGTTTTCGCATCAGATGCAACTCTGAAGCATCCTTTGGTGATATCCTTGTTCACAATAATTGCTGCCTTTGTGAAGGCAGCTGATACTTCAAACGATGCAGAACACAACGCACCATAAACAACATGAGACATCACTCCAATTTTAACACCAGCTTCCACACCACAAGCAACTGAGGTTGGAGCTACTTTTGTAACCGCTTGCCAAAAAACTGGTGTTGCTGTGCATACCGCAAGCCACACTGAAGGAGATATTTCACAAAGGGCTTGACGTGCGTCACTGGAGAGTTCTACAAGTGCGGATAACAAAACAGGAGCTACAATGTATGTAGCATTGACAAGATCAAGATAAACCACAACACAAACAGAAGAAGCAAGTGGCCCAACCGCATGGCAAGCATCTGTCAACGTAGATGTTATTTCCTCATATCCACTGCATAATGTAGGAGTAACACATTTTGTAGCCAGCAGTACATCCGATGACACTACGTTTAATCCATATTGTACTGAGTATAATTGTTGAGAAAAGATCGGTTGTATTGATGGAGACAAATCATGGACTGCCATGGACATTCCGCTCTTCATGGAATTCACCACGTTCCAACTGTAAATAGAAATGTCTTTTGTTCTTTCCAGTATAACAGGATTGACCTCTTTATAGTAATATGAAAACACTTCATAGGTTTGTAATGTCAATTCAAAAGAAACATGAGGTACATTAAGAATAATTTGATATAAAATACATAACGCATTACGAATAGCGATTGTTATTTTTGGCAATACGTCATTGCAGAAAATGTACAGTGCAGGCTTGAGATCCTTGTATACTCTGCGTAAGCCTGCATAACATATTGGCCATACAATTGCGTGTGTTTTACAAGAAGCCTTGAAGACGTCAATGCACAAGTCCTTGAGCAAATTCATAATTAGAGGCGTTATTTTAATGCAGAATTTGCAATACCTCGAAGTGATGTTCTTTGCCGTTGCCCACACATATGGCCGCAATTCCAAAAGGAGAGAGATGGTTTTCAGAATCACTGCTGATATTAAAGACGTGGTCTTGAGCGTAAAATGCGCAATACTTTTACAGATTACAGGATGAGAATACACCAGTTCAGACATCAATCGAAAAGAGAGATTGCAGCAAAATCGTGCAGCGTTGTACGTCATTCTTGAGGAAGTAATACTGGCGGGGAAAATCACTTTCACCAGTTTGAAAAGTATTTTTAAAATATTTCGGAAACACTCGAGGAATAAGGTTTTGTTTTCTCTAAGAAGTGATACTGTGCTTGACACCATATCTTTTAAATAAGCGTTACAGTTGGAGTTCTTGTATAAATCCACACCTTTGTCAAATATAATAATGCACTTTTGAAACAGCTTCTGTAAATAAAAAAGTATTTCAGGTAACAAGTAATTGATGTTTATGTTTTCATATGTGGCTTGAAGCATGTCTTTGAAATGTAGAGTCAATAGGGCCATGGCGGGAGTTTCAAGTTCGGTTAAAGTTTGCAATATTTTAGCATACTTCTCATCAGACGATTGCACAAACAAGATGGCAGAATTGTAGAAGGAATGAAACTGTAACTTAGTTTCGGCGAAACTACCGCGCAGGAAATCTATTACCGGCATGGAATATTCGTCTACAACCGCTGGATCGATGCACAAAACAGTGCAAGCAGACGATTTAGCAGCAGTCATAATCACAGTCAATCCATTTTTCAAAATTAACACTATGATGCCATTGAATTTGCCTTGAACGAGCCAGAGTATTGAAAAGCCCGGTCCACATTTCTGCAGCATAAGCTTGGTGGGTTTCCAAAGCAGGGACAGTTGTTTACTATTCACTGGCGTTGATCTTTGCAACATGTGGATGGATTTCAGAAGAACGTCATAAACCATGTTGTCGGGCAACTTCGGCAGCCAAGATGGGTCTTTGACAACACCGGTTTTGGAATTACTCATGGCAACTGGAGTGAACTTCACAGTTGGTTTCGTTGTCCGCAGTAAAGATGCGTTCAAGTCATACAATGCGATATTTGCTTTTTAACAGGTTACAACCTTAGATAAATTTACATCTAATAGCACTATGACTGAAATATCAGACGTATCAGTTAAAGCTTAAAGACTGGAGTGGTTGGGTTACACAAAAGTTGCCCGTTTTGTTTCACACGATATCAGTTAGTCAAAGATCAAATTCCTAGTTTGCTGTCGTTGTAAAATCCACAACGACGAGTATGACGTCAGTCAAGGGTAGTCTTCCGACGATATCACGCATAACCCATGATTATTTTGGTTAAGCATCATCAGGGAATTGCATGAACATCGAAAGTTTTCTGATAACATTGTCTTAATATCGAAACGGGCCTTTTTATCAAAACAGCTCAAGAATACCTACGTTGAAATATAATATTTACGCACCGAAAGTTCCAGAGGCTAAATATAGATTAATTCGAAAGCCTATCTATCTGTTAGCACGAAGAGAGAAGTGAATAACTGAATAAAGACAAAAATGTTCATTACATCAGCGCTATAAGTTGAACTTTGTGACAGGGTTCGGGTCAAAGGACGCTGATAGTTGAAATTCAGACTGATAGTTTTAAAAGTCGAACTTCCTGTAACGGCTGATGAAACAATAAACAAATCCAAGAAATTATGCAAAAGATTCAAAGAAAACAACTCCAGAAAATCAAAAATAAATTCTCAGTGGGATGACGAAACTTGATTTGGCTGTCACTCAGCTTTCATTAACAAATCTAATGGGATAATGAAAAAATAACAGACAACAATAAAAAATTAAATTACATGCCATCTGATTTCGATACATGAAAACCGAATGGCAATATAACTATTTTGATTGCAAAAAATAGCACCAGGACAGTCATAAAGATACTAGTGATGGGAATGAAAACACCAAACTGTTTTTCAACGAGCAACGAATGAACTGTTCTTTAAAACGGGCCAAAACGGTTGCTGGATCCAGTGCCGGCCTGAGGCTTTTATAGGCTTTGGGCTGGAAGAATGGATGGACCACTAAAGAATGGGAACTGGCAACATATTCAGTCCATAAATCACGTGTTTTTCTTGGAAGTCAGTGCCGTAGCTCCACGGGAGCGTTACAACATTTCCTTGTAAATAGATTTTTGTGTTACAACGGACTTACTATTAATTCATAAATATTACATAAAACATTCATGTAAACGTAATACGTTGGCATTTCTCACCCTCAACGAATCCAATTTTGGAGGAAGTATTATTAAATTAAGAGATCTAAATAATTAACGAATAAATCTGTAAAATAAGATCTGAACATTAAAGCCTAAGCAAAATTAAATTGGGGGGTCAAAAATAGACTAAACAGCAGCGAAGGAATGTGAAATGTGTGGTGGAAAACGTGGGTATACACAAATGCATCTTATGTTCACTGAATTTTATTCCCTGAACAAAAATGTCAAACAATTTATTTCTTCAATTCTGAATTCTCGTTTTTTTTTTATTTTTTGGTTATTATGAAATTCCCCAAAATTTACTTTGTTAAATTGAAAATTTCGATGCATTATCTCACCGATATTTGAAACGAGGATTTTGGTCTCAATTTGGTAAAAACGGTTTTGATTGTACCAGTAGTCGTTGTAAAAAGAATCCACCGTACTAAAATACTCAGAGCAGCGAAGATCATTTTTCGAGGTATTTTTAAAAACCGAAGGAGCTAAAAAAAATTTTTTTTTAAACTGACTTGGTTTTAATGGATAGGTCTTCAGGTTACTTTGACCTGCTACTTGGAAAAAACCCTTTGGTTCTGCCTGCAAGCACACGTTAGAAGCTTTCTAAAGCATCATGGGAATTGTTAGGGGGCGTGGCTGTATACCTGGAAGGGAAGCGGAAAAATACGGGAGAAAGACTGCGGCGACAATGACCACAAGGTTTCGTTGCAACCATTATTCTCTCAACAGAAGTGAAGAACTCATTCCGGTTTTCCTTTGAAATTCTTTTCCGGTTCACACACTACCCACTCCCACAACTTATACCGCGGTACGGAACACACACACTCCACAGAAACACCAGTGGAAAGTTCGTTGGGAGGGATAAAAACTCTTGAGCGGAAATCCAAGTTCATGGCCACCTTCATGCAAGAAAAAAAAAAGCTAGTTTATTTCCGACGGCGGGTGAAAATTATAGTTTCGAAAGTTCCTTTTATTAAAATAAGTAAATATTAAATTTAGTGAGTAGTAAACTTAATTTGAGGGGGGAGTGGAGAATAATGAGAAAATCACATGGCAATTAAATAGGGAATGTAAATAATTGCTATTTAAATATAAGGCCTACATGCTAAAAGCAAGTGAAGAAGGGTGGAACTGGTTGCACAAGCGTCTCACTCCGTTTCCGCGTTCACTCGCACGAGCTAGAAGTATCATAATTTATGAAGTTAGATATTCAATAGATACTTTCACGTCGCGTTCTCTCGTACAAGCTAGAAGTATCACACTTTATGAAGTTAGATATTCAATAGATACTTTCACGCCGCGTTCTCTCGTACAAACTAGAAGTATCATACATTATAAAGTAAGATATTCAATAGATACTTTTACGATAAATGAAACTAAGGAGGACTTCCATCCGCCAATAGATATATTTAGCAAAATTATATTATTATATAATTCTAATATCAATAATAATATTTGTAAGTACACACAGAAATAACGCGAGACCGGGGGCGGGTATATATAAAACCGTTTGTAATTAAACGGTTTTGAAGTAAAAACATCCGAGATCCACAGATTTATATAACTCTTGACATGTTGGCTAATTTATAGCTACAATTACAGATGTTAGAGGGACAGAAAACGAAAACACGTCCTGATAACTATATTCCCAACCAGTGGCGCCCGTATAAGCAGTTGGGGAAATCACTACTTTTTCAAGAAAGTCATTTTAGTAAATGCAGAAGATCCTAAAATAGCACAAAATCATTAATACTGCTTGATAATTAGTAATAGTTGAAAAGTACCTCATTTTAAAATGAAACTGTAAACTTTGAGAGTAAAAGCATTGTAGAATCAGGCAGATCAAGTTTTTAAACAACAGCTTGGGGGTTCGAGCCCTTATATGGGAGTCCATGTTCTCAACAGCAACATATTTTTTAATAATGCGGTAATTGTTGAATGCCCCCTCCTCCCGATTTATCTTCTACCAAAGAAAATTTGTTATAAACCGCCCTGTAGCCGAGTTTGTTTTAATATTTAAAAAAATATGAGCAGAATGTTTTAAGTGAATTTTCAACCTCAAACTTTACTCCGATCTCTTTTAACATTATGGATTAATGATATAATATATGACATGGTAACGTACCATGGACAATGATATCCTAGGTTTTAATATCATGGGTTGAAAAACGTACATTAGTATGATCATCATCATATTTAAGGATGTAACAAATTACGCTGTAATTCAAGGGGAAGGGGGGGGGGATTAGTTACCTAAAGACTATGATCGAGATCAGTGGCTCAGAAAATAGAGGTTCGAGCTTCCCATTGGACAATCAGATGGCAAAATACATTATTCCATCACTGGTACTGGCGGCCACCCTTCCCCATGAAATCCTTGCACAACTTCTTCTCCATCACTGGTGGATTCATGGGGGGGGGAGATCACCTCCTCCCAATTGAGCCGGGATTATATTATGAAAAATGAAATGAAAAATACCAGACATTTATCCAAAAATAGGAATCTGAAACAAATCGCATCTCCTCCACCCTGAAAGATTTCTGGATCCGCCATTGTGTTCCAGTGAAACCGTCCTCTCAAAGGGCGCATACCTTGGATTATCGGAGGGCGCGAGTCCTATAGCCCATGAGGGCGCATCGGCCCAGTCCGCCCTTGCACATAAATTTTGAGTTGCTACGCCCTCGATCGATAGAAACCAATTGCTACGATCAGGAGGCTTACACAAAATAAGGACGTAATGGGCATGCCTGTCATCAAGCAAAAGCGGGAAATGGGGGCAGCGGTACTTCTTCAAATCAAAGAAATGCTGAAGATGAAAGTGAGTCATTTTTTTACACTGAAGCCGTCACAGATGAGTGGCAAAGGGCGAAACGAAAACACGCTTTCAACACATTCAGAAAGACTTATGTTTAACACCTTCCGCCTTCCAAGAGTTGACATTTTATAAATATTTTAAAAGCCACAAATAGCTGCTAGTTGGCGAAGTAAAAAGGAAGGCGATCCATTTTTTAAAATTTCTTCTAAATGTACCAAAGAAATCACCTCCATGTTTTACGGCGCAATAACAACTAAGGTCATGTTAAGCTGAGACCAACAGCTTTCCGAAGAATACGACCTATGTTGCATAGACAACCAAGCCATTATATTATCAATCATCACCCCCCGCTTTTGGAATCTGGTGCACTACCCTGTATACATGCGCTGGGGCGAACTGGGTCTTCCCAAAGGGCGCGAGTCCTATAGCCCATGAGGGCGCAAGTCCTATGGTCGATGAGGGGTCACAGGCCCAGTCCGCCCCTGTACATGTGTAGGGATACATACAAATACTTCAACATTAGTAGCGCAGCAAATCGAAATTTATGGAGGACTCAAGTAGCTTTAAAAAAGAATATGTGATAAAATGTGTTTTGATATCTAGTGGGGAGGGGGACCTTGAGCCCGAAAGCCCCCCTTTTCTGCGCCACTGTTCTATATAACCATTAAAGTATGTGAATTTGCATGAACACATAGTGATCATAAAAAAAATACTAATCGAACAGAAACTGTATATAAATAAATAACAGAAATATGTTGAAATTATAAAAGCGAAGGCAACGTTGTTTCTTTTGATCTACATTTAGAAAAGTATAAATTAATTTTCGGTATACATGAACAGTATTATTAAGTTATTTATTAATTTAATTTATTTTAAATAATTATAAACTTGTATATAAAATTAAAGTTACACCCAATGTCATTTCAATGGGAGAGACGCATGTTTTGCTCTTCGATTCTCGATATGCTTTATTTATAAAAAATCATTTTACAGAAAATTAAAGAGCTATAAACACTTAACAGTATTGCAGCAAATCAAATTTTTTCAGGTATCTTATGAAGGAGACATCAAAAATGGTACAAAAATTGATGGTGGAAAACAAAAATTCGTAAAAAAAAAACCAACCAGATTTGGGATAGATTTTCTTACGTAAACATCAACAATCACTTCCTAATTATTTTGCATGTTCATGTGAGAAAATTCGTTATTCTAAACCAGTTTTTTACGAATTTTCGTTTTCTACCTTCAATGTTTACATTAATTTTAATCGTTGGTTTTCATTCATAGGATGCCTGAAAAAATTCGATTTGTTGCGATTCTGTGAAGAGTTTATAACTCTAATTTTCTGTAAAATGATTCTTTATAAACAAAGCACATCGGAAGTTAAAGAGCAAAATATTTATACCTCTCCCATTGAGTGTAACCTTAACTTTGGACACGAGTTTATTTTCGCTCATAGCAAAGGCGAATCCAGAAATTTTTTAGGGTGGGGGAAGGGCATAAAGCTTGGGAATCAATTTAGATCTATTCCATGAAATTGGTTGCCGTGTTTGGGCAAGTAATAGCGTAAGTGTTTACTTTCGTTATTTATGGGAAAGATGAGCGCCTCCTATGCCCCCCCACCCCCAATCCGCCCTTGGCTTGAAGTCCTCAACTTCTTTAAACGTACTCAAAATACGTGTGGACTGAAAATCAAACTTAAATTACGAACATTTAAGATTGTGGGGGTGATATCATTAAGATATATAGTAGTTTTGGAACCTTGATTCAAAAATTTCAGTTAAAAATAGAAATACTTACAGAAAGTAACCTTCTTTGTTGACAGCCGTGGGCTTTACTAGAATCGGGCCTTCCGGCAGAGACGGGCCTTCGAGCAGACTTTTCGGGAACGTAAGAACTGTCTAATTCACTGCATTCTGAACTTGAATCATCCAAGTTTGTCTCTTCCAACTGTTTGGATTCTTGTGGGCTGGCAACACCGACTTTCGACTGAGCGGCTAATTTACAACGAGCTGATACGATGTCCGGTTTTGAACCGCTGGCCAGAATCTCCGGACAATTCGAAGATTTTGGTTGTGTGATTTCATGACAATCATCAAGGTTTTGTTCAGAAACAGCTGACACATTTTGGATGCTCTTGGTCAGAAAGTTCTTTTCCTGGTTAGCTTTCGATGGTTGAGAGTTTAATCCACTTAGAATACCAAAGACTGTACCAGACCTGGCCACACTTGCTGAAGTCATACTTTCAACAAAACTTCCAAGAAAGAACTTATTGATTCAGTGAAAGGAATCCCTTGGAATATGTATTCCCATTTGGCATTTCCTATTTATTACAAAGTCCAGCAAGTGCTTTTATGATTGGATAAAACATTCCTTTTACTTGAGTTGTTGACTTTCCCCTACTAATTACATTTCGTCATAAACTGAACTTTGTCGTTGGCGATTGGCACCCCTTTCACTTGCACAAAACATCGTTGAACTGCGCAACATCGCGCATTAGGCAATATCTCGAAGTTCAGTAGCATACGATAACCAGTCGATGTATCCAATTTTCGGTTTGACTTTTCGAATGAAAGAACGAAGTCCTCGGACATGAAGCGTTTATGAGCAGAGAACGAGTAGTACGCATTTCCGCGCAGGCACCGATTATTATGGCTGGCAGTACACAGAGAACCTAGAGGAAGCGCTCACTATCAAGAGGAACACTCGCAGATGTTTATATTGAAAACGTTGCCTGAAAAATCGACCAGCCGACCAGCTGAATGACTTTCTAACAACAACCGAAAAACGGGCCCGCTCGTTTCCTTCGGGCTTGTTCACCCACAGCTTAAAACAACCTTGAAATAATCCCACTCACAGCTGGAGAATGAACAGTCGAAAAAAAGCAAGCCTTCACGATTTTGAAACTAGCAGCCAGTTTTCCGTTTCTCGTCCACTTACTTACTAGATCGCAAACTGGCAGCATCAAGTAGTAGTACACCTTGAAGCAATGTGAATGAATGAGTGTGGCAGACGAACTCACAATCACCGGAGTTCACCCCTCCTATTACGTTCCCTACGTGGCCCCACTCCCGCGATTGGGGTTGCTATTCGTCAAAATGAATGAATATTTTGGCGAGTTTTGACGTGATTTTAATTTTTTTTTTTTTTAAATCATATAATACATGAAGTGCAATTCATATTTGGGAAAAGTTAGACTGATGATAAACCAACAATGAGGAGAGAGAGAGGGGCAATATATTGATTTTCCTTATGTAGATACTAATACTAATAAATAATAAAAATATTGTTTATTTGCCATTATTACAAATAACAAACGGCCATGAATTAAAAAAAAAATAATTAAAAAAAAATACCATGTAGGAAATCAATCGTAAGTACATAAATGTAGTTGCTCATGCAAACAAATGACGGGTTCCCGGTAAAAAATAAATTTTAACCGATTTTAAAAATAAAATTTATTCAACGTTCCATGTAGAGTTGAAGGCTAAAACATCAACTAATGTGTTTTTATGATCATTAGAAAATGGTCATAAGCTCTTATAATTATCACTTAATAATTTTATTGAAAGCACGTGAAAATTGCTAAAACTAAGAATGAGACAGAGTGCATTGAACAGAAAATCCGTCATTATAAAAATGAATTTATTTTTTTACTTATTTATTTTTTACACATAACATACAAAAACTTACCTTCTCATTACTTTTTAAGGTTAAATGTACAGTTATTTATGCATTACTGTTTAAGGCAAGATGCATTACTTTTTTAGGTTAGCCTTGCGCACATACACCTCTCTATACAGGGCTGGAGACAGGATTTACGATCCCCTAGGCAGTTTAGCAGCTCGAGGGCCCAGTCAATTATGTATGTTTTGCTATTAATAAGTTCCACGCTCCCCCTGCCCCCTTAAAATCCTGAGGCAACAGGCAGGGACGACTGGGTCCTCTCAAAGGGCGCACACCTTGGACTTTCCGAGGGCGCGACTCCTGTCGCCCATGAGGGCGCCTGACCCAGGCGCCGATGGCCCAGTCCGCCCCTGGTGCCGCCCAATTGCCCTCGGCCCTGCCTCTGTATGTGAACTTCCAAAATTCTGGCTATTCGACATCATCATCATTTCTCACCATGCTTGATGACGAAGCCACGTTCAATACCAACCATTAAGGCTATGGTTGCATTTTTTTTTTAAATGTGGGCAACACGTGGGTTAAAATTCACCGCAGCCTGCGCTTTTATTACTTAACAGGGGTGTCGATATCAGGCCTCCGGAAGCCCCTTATCCCAAGGGGGTAAGGTGGTACACGAAGGAATAAGGTGGTACTCGAAGGACACGCGCACGGCTTTCGTAACACACCACCCATCCAACACACTTCAAAGCTTCCGCGGCATACACCCTAATTTTCCCCCTTTCAAATCACGTGGCATCTGTTACTTTTTGCGACCAAATTCGCACGGAACAAGTCACAATCTCTTTCGCCGAACATCCGCGCACATGGCGTTTTAACACATGGCATAAATGTGTCAAACACGAGCATGAGAGGCATAATAAGTTCACTCGGGTTTATAATGTTACGAAGGGATCGTTTGTGACTTGCTCGATGGATAACGTGACCTCCAGTCATGCCCGATCTAGGGGGAGATCTTAAGGACCCCCCCCACCACCACATGAAACTAAGTTTTTAATGGAACTTGGCTGAAGACATACGCTGTAATTATCTCCATGCATGCTGTAAAAATTTTTGAACCCCCCGAAATTAAATCCTGGCTACGGTCTTGCCTACGATACGTTTATATACGATCAGAACTCGAACCTCGACCCATGGGCATGCTTATATCCAGAGGGGGTCTTGGGACTGACCCCCAAAACTGAATTTGTAACAGAACGGCAAAAATGAGAATATGTATTTGCTTGTCAAACTTGTTAAAAGGGGGAAAAAATCTATCAAACCTTGAAAAATTATCAAAATTTTGACCACAATATCTTGTTTCACAGACAACAAATTTGAGAATACTTTAAAGAAAAAATATATAGAACCCATTTTCTTTAAAAGGGGGACATTTAAAGGGGGAAATTTGAATAAGAACAACATGAAGGTAATTAAATCCGTACAGAATAAATTTTTAAAAACCATCGAACGAAACACCAGCTTAAGTTACATTACATTATTTGTAAAATATGGTATATTACCAATTGATAAAATCAATGAATATTGTACGCTAGAACTAATGTAGGAAAGGATAATAGAAGGAAAACATTTTGGATAATATTGATATCCAATATCACGAAAACAACAGAAATTTAAGAAGAAGCAACCAAATTAAGCTACGAGAGATTAGAACGGAAATGTACAGAAAGGAATTGAATATATGGGAATAAAGCTTTGGAATGAATTACCAAATAATCTTAAAAATATTAATAATATAAAATTGTTTAAAAAGAAATTAATTATATACTTATTAAACGGAGTTTATGCTGCGCCAGCGGATTAATAGGGTCCTCAACCGGTTAAATTTTATAATTTAAACTGGGGACCCATCACGGGGAAATGCAAATTGTATTGTCTGTTCTAAACTGTGTGAAATTTATTATACTTAAATTGAAATTCAAGACTGTATGCAATATGTAACCCTTGTGACAAATAAACATTATTATTATTATTATAATAAAAAAAAATTTGATGGCAAAACTACAAGTAAAAAATTACAATTATGTCTGAAGGCAAAATTAGTATTTCCTCATTTATTTTTATATGATGTATTTATATTTATTTACGATAAAGGTGACATCTTTATTCACTGTTACCTTATAAAACTTTTAAACCCTCCCCCCCAAGCAGAAATTAAATTCTGGTTACGGCATTTGCCAAAGGGGGGTGGGGGGGGGGTATAAATGAAGCACACAGTTGAGTTTAAAATTTACCTCAGCAAAGTGCTCTACTACGATGACGTAGATGTAATGCATTTATCTATCGTGCAGGCACTAGCGTAGCTAGTGAGGGGCCGCCCCGGGTGCCACAATTCGGGGGGGCGGCAAGTAGCCCTTAAAAACATTGACAGTCACTCACCCATGGGCGGCAAAATATCTACTACGCCACTGAGTATTATCCCAGATTCGATTTTAATGGTACCTCGTTCTACCCACCATCGTCTGGGATGCCCCCCGGCACGGCATAATTTGGCGTTAACGACTTTGACATAAAGTGAATTATCGTGGATCGGTACGTCTCATTGTTTCTAACATGAGCTGTGTTACGAATCATGAAGCAATGTATATTAATTGCATTTCTTTTAATCGAAGCCAGGTGAGGCAATACGTATAATTAGCGCTTCACGCAGCAAATATTGTTCGATTTGTGTTAGTGCTTTTTTGGCCTAACATCAAGAACAAGGTATTTCATCTGACCTTTCTCCACCACAAACTAATCGCATCAAGACATACAACCTGTTACAGCGAACTAGACCATATATTTTGCATTTACATTAAACGGTTTTATATGAAAATATCAGCCTCCATTTACATGTAAAAGGACAACACAGAGGGCATATGTGTGTCAATTAATTGGGCAGGTTTGGAACAATCTCTAATGACTGTCACTTTCCGTTTGCACAACACCAAAAGGTAGTAATCACTAACGCCTTGTGTGTTCCAAATGAACACTAATTGACCACCTGACGGATGCAAATGACGTTATTAGTACTACTGTGACGAATCTTTACTGACACCGTTTAAGTTGCAGGGCTAATAGGAAGTTGAAATGAAGACATTAAGTAAGACGTTAATAAAATATATGCAATCTTGTTTGTCATTTGGAAACAAGTGGTAATAGTCGTCGTAAATTATTTACAATTCGTTTTGGACGGACACTGCCAATTTATTAAAAATAAAAAGACGAAAAATTCTCGAAAAACATTAATCCACTTTCCTCGAATTAATAACCATTAATTTCATCATCCCTCTTATCTCGTTTTATGTATACATAAGTAGATTATAATATGGATTTTTTCCTATGGATTTTTTCCTTCTTCAGACATTTTTTTTTTTAAATGGTGGGAATACGGCAGAACGTCGATAATTATTGACGTTCTGCCTTATTTTGAATCGACAACTTCGAATTATAATTCAAAGTTCTCGGTAAATCGAAATGGTTCTCATTGCCCTTGAAATAACTCTAGAAATTCCCTTGATAACCCGAAGTAAAATCCCTTTACCTTAAATTTCGAATTATCGAGGTTTAACTGCAATAAAAACTGTATAATTACGTGTCGATTAATTAAATAAAAACATGAAAATAATTTTCTTAGCGTCTCTGTAAGCGGGATTAATAAAATTTTGGGAATATGTCGATGAGAACATTTTCGCGTTCTAACTCTTAAGGCCTCAGGGTGAGTTATTAGAGATGGGACTAATATTCCAACATGAGAAAGAGAAAATTTGCATAAAGCACGAGGGAGGGCTGTAGAAGGCAGCGTTGTAATTCCAACCGTTGGTTGGTTGTATTTTTATGGCGCAAGGACAGTAGGGGTCATTCTATGCCAAATGAGGTGAAAATAAATTCCCAACTGAACATGACTGTGCTTATAGGCGCCATTAGCCTTTAGTATCTCATCGTTGAGATTCCATATCACACTTTAAATTCAAACAGTAAATTCTACTAATATTGTCCCCCACCCCCAATATTTTTATGCCGTCGGTGCTAATTGTTGTGGTCAACAAGGGCGCTTTAACCGATGAGACGAAACAGAAGAATTGGAGAAACAGCGCAGTTACCATGTAGGTAAGCGAGGCCTGGGCGGACCTAGTGTGTTAGGAACTCCATGTTCAATCTTCTTGGTCTGTTATTTTAACAAAAAGTAAGGAAAGGTTAGAAATGTTTAAGGGCCTTAGTCCACAAATACCTTGGATACCCACTGATACTACGAAATAGACATAAATAGGAGAGGACATCAGGTGACGAACGCCTGTCTATTTCTACGCTGAACATCTGCCTTTGGACATAAGGTGAAATCTGAAAGACTTCATTTAAATAAACTAAAACACATTAACACAGTTAAAATAAATACGATGGTTTATAGCTATTTCGGAAGCGCGTTTAGGCTTCCTTCTTCAGAACCCTAGTTGAACCCCCTTGAACTAGGGTTCTGAAGAAGGAAGCCTAAACGCGCTTCCGAAATAGCTATAAACCATTGTATTTATTTAAACTGTGTTAATGTGTTTTATTTTATTTAATATTTTGCGCAGTGTGTCGTTTCATCTTTACTAGACTTCATTTATTTGGGCCATCAGTTAAGTATTCTAAAAATTAGGTTTCTAATTCAAAATCTGACATTTTTTTTTAAAATATAGGTCAGAAAGAAGGCAACATGTCTAATTGTCTAATGCTGTGTGTATTATAATGCCGTTTTGACGGTACTTGATTTTGAATTCATCCACGATTTAAGTATAATATGCGTTTAATGGACAATTTTTTTTTGTCCTTCATCGATTAGGGGACTAGGTACAGTACTAGAATACTGGCCCAGTACACAATATATATATATGCCCAGAGTACATAGTGTGGCCACTTACATGGACATGTAGGTGGCCCATGCAGGTTTTCCAAAGGGTGGTGGTGGTGGGGGGGGAGGATGCTAACAGGATAAAAAAAAATATTTTTTTTTCATCAAAATCAATTAAAATTAATGCACATGTTGCAGAGCGATAAGGGGGGGGGGGATCGCGCTCCCCTTATCGTCTATTTATGGGTCTAATCCCACTGACGAACACAGGGTGGTGTTGATGGGAGCTGTAACCCCTCCCATTGAGATGGAATTTTGTATAAATACATATGTGGAATTGTAGCTTTATAACCCCTCCATCGATCCTGTAACTCCTCCCTTACGAGCTTTCTGAGTACGTCTATGTCTAACCCATTCCCTGCTAAAGATGTAAAAAATTGAACACTCACGGAATGATATGAAAGACTCTTCTGCGCTAGATCCGAAGACTCGTTTGTTCACCAATTTGGTCAGCGAACAATTCACCGATGAACGACCTTTTACATCTCCACTCCATCCTCTCTTCAGCAACATGCGTCTTGTCTTAATTCATTACCAGTCATTCATTAACGTTGCAGGCCATTTCTTCCACATGCCCAGGAATAAAATATTGTTGGTGTGAAGAGGGGTGGGGAGGTGTACTGGAACGATTACAGAAACAGCTGAATAAAGTTTGAATGTGGTAAAAGCTAACGAACTTTCTCCCTACTCGTTGTTTGATGTTTCCTGAGGTCTGCCCCTCGTAACACCTGCGTCTGTGGTGACAAAACGTTTTGCCGATTTGCAAACATTTCCTTTTGAGCACCTTTTCGAGCTTGACAGTACCATGTCATCTAGTACTGTTCATTCCAGATGCTCTGGAGACGGATGTCATGAGACATCGGATAATCCTTTCCACGAATCGATATTTAGTCTTCTACTTATCGATATAACTTTTTTAATCGAAATGGAATCAGTTTCATTCAGAGGCGTAGCCAGGGGGTGGTTGGGGTCATGTCTCCCATTACATTGAAATTTTGTATATTTAACATAGGAATATATGAGTTGTAGCTCTGTAACCCCTCCCATTAAGCCTATAACCCTCCCTCTATAATTTTCTGCCTACGCCAATGGTTTCATTTGGCTTTTCATTACGGGGCGGTGGGGGGCAATTCCCTTTCAACAATTTAACCAATGTGCTAATCAGACAGGGAATTTAAATATTAATTTTATAACAAATTATTTTTAATATAGTAGTTAAATGCAATATTAATTTTACAAAAGTATTTAAATATTGCTACAAAAATAACTTCGTTAAAATTCAAATTTTCGTTGTGGAGCGCTGCATTTGCATACCATGATAAGAAAATTATCATTAATAATTGAAATAAAATTTGAAAATTTGTATTTCCATCTTAAAATTTATGGTTAAAATATGAAAAATATTTATAATAATTTGCGACTACTTTAACCACAAGTAATTACTACTACTAATAATAACAATAAAAAGCACCCAACCTACAAACGAAACTAGGCAACACTGATAGTGAAAAGTATACTTAAAAAATATTCGTAATTTTCCACGAAGACTTTAAACCTGGAATCTGAAAATTTGTGAGCAAATTTTTTTGTTAAAATAATGGAGAAAAGAGCTGCCTGCAAATTAAGTAGTAGTCGAACTAGCACGCTTTTGTAGATCTAGTATCGGGGATTTTCCAAAAATTTCTTGTGGTCTGCTAGTTGCAAAAAAAGGGAAACTCGAAGTCTAATAAGTAACACACACTGGTTATAACTACAACAAAAAGTCCCACACACAACTCTCAGCACAATACAAGCCAATTACTTTACTCATTTGTTAAATAGTGTGACGCAAAAGATGAGGTTTGGTATCAGTTCAATACTCGATACCAGTGCTAAATTTTTTAAACCTTTTTTACACCGTTGGCACGTAAAAAATTAGGCGTATTCTTCTTTAAATGGGGCTTTTTTTTTTAATTTTTATTCCCTTGAACTGCTATAGGTTAACAGCCTTTAAATCTTCTGTCGTGTGAAAGTGAAAATTCTTTCTAGAAAGTTCGAGAGTGGGCTTTAATTCCCTGCCATAACTAAAATATTGATTGGCGGTTCATCCTACGCAACGTTCAAAGCTGCAATGGGGGAAGAAAGACATTCTGCTTTTGAGGTATTTTAGATTACGCCATAAGATTTGAGGACAGTTATACCTCAATTAATGGCAGAATCGGCAATTAAAAAAAATTATAGAAAAATAAGATACATTTTTATTTTATTTGTTCGCGTTTTAAAGCGCAAGGACAGAATTTGCCATAGTCTTGGACTTGAAAGTTGGAATTTTTTACAGTGAAAAAATATATATTTTTGGGGTGGGTTATGATCCCTGTAACGCCCGTGTTCGCGCTTGCATATTATCTCATCTGACATAGAAATTAATTTGTTTCAAATTCTTGATAAAATAGAAAAATGTTTTATAAACCGGACTGAAACCAAGACAATTGCACTTTGGCTTATTATTATTATTTTTTTCAAAATAAGAAATAAAAAAAATGGTCTGTAGGTCATCGCTTATTACTATAATATACTGTGTGTGTAACTTCATTAAATTGTAAGTAGTAATCAAATAACAAGAACAATTTGTAAATACACCCCATGCATTTTATCAAATGTATTACTATTCCTAACCCACCAATGGTAAAAGGAAATCAAATACATCTCTGAAGACAGTCCTTAACACACATCCCGATTAGCGGAGTTTTCTGATTAAGGACTTTTTTTTTATCTCCGTCCCTTAAGATTCGTTAATAGGGGGAAAGTACTGATTATGGAAAATATTAAGGACAAAATGCTAGTGTAGTACTGAAATTAAAAACAGTATATTTATATACCGGCAGACTTCTAGGGCAAAAACAAGCACGAACTTTAAAATAAATTGCAAGTTGGTTTGGGCTCCATCAGTCACCGGAACGAAACGATAATCGAAAAAGACCCCTGGCTGGGTTGTATCTTTCGAATGGCACTTTTTAAAAGCATGGTATAGATTCTCCAATTTTCAAATAGAGTGTGACGACGCTTCATTCTCAGAAACGCCAGAAAAATAAGTCCCCCGAGCTTCCAGGATACCCCCTTAACCTTGACTTCTTCAGGTGGGCCGGATTCACTCCTTAACCTCGGGCAAGCCATGGGGTCGTTCGGACCCCAATATTTCAAGAGGTTGACGGGTCTTATCTCACATAGGACCCATAAAGGTACTGAGAAAGGTACCCGTAAGAGCACCATAGTGCCGAAGTACATTTTAGGACCTGAAATGGGGAAGTTTTCGGGGGGGCGGGAGGAGGAAGAGGAGGTATGGAGTTCTGAGAAGATAGTTCCTCATAATAATACCAGTTTAGGGTTTAAGCTGGCTCAAAACATGCTGTCGCAAAAATGCTAAAATGGGAAAAAAAGTTGTAGCAAAATGCTAAAATGGGAAAAAAGTTGTAGCAAAATGCTAAAAAATATTAGTAGCTTTCGTTGCTCGAAAAATCGTATCAATGAAATTATTTATATCAACGATGCTTAACAGGTGCTGTTAAGAATTTTGAAGAGGAAACAAAAAGGAACAAGAAAAGATCGCTGAAGTGCAAAACGGATATTCTGGAATCGAGAAATCCTGCTTTCAGAGAATAAACTGTGGTTAAAAATGCCTGTCGCATTTTCGCGATGGGCAATAATTTTTTCTTCGCATTTTCGAGCAACTCGTCGCATTTTGCGAAAAATGCGACTGCAGCTTAAACCCTGTATCAGTTTCTCAATTACCCAAGCTTAACATGAACAGAGGAAGATGTGAGAAGGAGTCCAGGAAGCCAAAGGTACCTTAGCATAATTAAAAAACATTTTGAACTTCCAAAGAACTAAGCACCAAATTAAACGTTTTTCAAAGCAACCTAAAACCAGAAATTAAACGTTTTTCAAAGTAACCTAACATCAGAAGTTAAACGCTTTTCAAGGCAACATAAAACCAGAAATTACACGTTTTTCAAAGTAATCTAAAACCAGAAATTAAACGTTTTTCAAAGTAAGTTTTTTTTTCTTCTAAAACTAGTGCCGTTTTAAGCATGGACAGTAACCAAGCCAATAATATACTAAATTCAGGGTGTTGTAACTGTTTCCTTACAACATTAGATATACGATCTGTTACACACCATCCAGAACAGGTAACTAATATAGAACGTTGCAATATTTGAGGGCCACAACCTGCGTCAGAAACAATAAACCAAATAAAATATAGATGGTTAGGACATACACTCACGAAGATTCTAAATGATGATTGTAGATAATCTACAGACAGGGCAATTTAACTACAAAGTATAAAATGCGCTCATAGTTTTTAATATAACGATAGAGTGGCAAGTTATCCAGATAAGAGATCTCTCATAACACTTAATGTTATTTTATATATTTCATCTACAATTCTTTGTACATTACCCAACAGTAAGAATTTTACTTCGTCAGTGGCTTTTCAATTCCACTGATGTGGTCAGCAGCGCATTATAAACTTTTTTCATGTTCTAACGAACTAAGTTAATGTCCTAATGAACTAAGTTCATGTACTAATAAACTAAGTTCATGTACTAATGAGCTACGTTCGTGTACTAATGAGCTATGTTCGTGTTTTAATGAACCAAGTTCGTGTTTTAATGAACCAAGTTCGTGTTCTAATGAACTACGCCATAAACTACAACTTTCTAAGTGATCAGAACCGTTCCGTATGGAATCAAATTTATATTACGATGCCTTTGAAAGCAGCATTATGATGCACCAGGGGAGTTAAAACGGGAATTCAAGAGCGGTAGAGAACAGTGTTACCAGTACGTCAGAGCAGGGCTTAGAAACCTTGAGAGTGTTTACATTAATTTTGGATATTCATTCCAACCCTTATTTTTTGTTAAAAAATCTGTATTAAAAAAAAACCAACCAAACTTTTCAAGGTACCCCATTTTGTTATTTTACTAATGCATTCTTTTTCTTTTACTCGAGCATCAGGTGACTACGCCCCTGCTAATGGATTATAGGTTCCATCACATAAGAAACAGACACGACAGATTTGTTGTGGACCTCCTCCTCCTCCCCACAACCACTTAGGTACTCTTACGAAACAGAGAAGACGAAGAAAACGTCCAACGAAAACGAGTGTTAAAACTCAAAAAGAGATTGGCGTCATCACTCCCCTTTCCCAAGTCAGGTCAAAGCCCAAACAACAATTTTGGAAATTTTCTGAGACAGGTAGGGTTCGAGTTAACGTAGGTTAACCTGTTTGGATGTAAGATACGAAGAATTCCAGAAAATTCGTCGTTTCCTCAAAGATCAATTGTCTTTTGACAACGAGATTAGATCTGCTGTCTCGAGATTAAAGAGAAAGCCTGCGGAAAAATGTACCATGTCAACTTGATCACTCTTTCATCACCCTTCTTTCGTCATCGTTTCAAAGAGCAACCAACACATTCCTTCCACACTGAAGCGAAGGCAGCGCTGTTTTGTGTCAAAAACACTACATTTTTCACCAAAATTACGCGAAAACACATATTTCATCATTTAAAACAATGAAGTACTGTATATCTGCATGATAAAATACACAAAAGATGCATTCAGTGCTCATTGAAGTATGACCATCCATTCTATACCTTGTTGCCCCCACTTTTATATAGGGGCACGGCCTATAGGTAATGACCAGTACCGAACTAAGTTTCTGGGGACTTCGAGGCACGAAATCGCATTTTGGACCCCCGTTTTTATTGGAATAAGAAAGTCCAAACATGAAGTGAGAGGCCCCAATTCACCAGGACCCTATTCCTTGTTTACTTTCTTCATGCGGTAGTTATGCGCCTATAGGTGCGCACATCAAGGCTGTGCACAGGTGGTGGAGATAATCCCTATTTAAAGTTATTTGGATATAAAATGGGCTAAACGGGAAACTATAGCTATTATTAAAAACTATTTTTTTTTTCTTTCGTCTACTACACGGGCCCGAGCTCGTATAGAGTATTTACGAAAGGAGGGATTTTGATAGAAACAAACTTTTCTCTCATAAAGAAATTTTATTTTAGTAATATTGTCAGCGTTTGCATAATATTGTCTAGTATTATTATTTTAAAAATATTTGTATAGGGAGGGATTGACCCCTAAAATCCCCTTCTTGTGCGCTCTCTTGTCCCAGCATGCGGTTCTTATTAAGGAACGTTCAAGTATTACGTAAGCACCTTGGGGCGGGGGTGCCGCTGTGCTTATTTTCCTATGTTAGCTATAATTTTTGCTTACCGGGATTGAAGAAAAACATTGCTTACGCAATACTTGAACCCCCCCCCTCCCTACCGGAAATGAGAATTTCATTAGCATTTAAAGGACAAGAAATTTTATTTTGGTTTGTTGTTCACCAAACGGGGTTACCACATTTGCATACATAGGAGGAGTTTGAAGGCAACTTTTTGAAAGCTTATTTTTAGCAGTTGGAGAAAACAGTGTGTTATTTTTTAGATGTGTTGTAACACATTTTTATGTAGAAAATAAGCTATCTCACCAATGCACCAAAGAGCTGCGTTGAGATTTAACGCGATTTGAATTAAACATACCTGTATATCCAGATTATATTTCTGGACTTGGCTGACTTTTTCAGAAAATCAAATTGAAAAAAATTGAATTGTAAAATTTAAACCATATTGAATTTGCTTGGCCTCCATGTATGGAGTGTTTTAATTTCGGAAAATGGCGTAAATGTCAAAATTGGCCCTTTCTCTCTATTTTGGCTCCAATGGCCAGTTACCACCAAAAATGATCGGCGAAATGCTTAAAGACCAACTTTCATAAAAACTAAAGTTATTTGAATAAATACAACGTTGATTATACAACATTATTGAAAACTAAAGTTGTAAAGGGGGAAAAAAAAATAATCCAAAGGGAGAATGTAGTCTTGAGTAGGGAAAAAAACCCCAGAAAAACAATCATAACAAATCAATAAAAAATAAGGTACCATGGCTAGAAAGTAGAATTTTTCAAATTCTTCTTCTTGTTCTTTAATGGCTCCCAGGGAATCAGCGACGCCTTGGTGTTTTTCGAGAGATTCCGTCCCTTTTCTACAAAGCCACGACAGAACCTGAAAAAAAAATTAAACATTTCAGAAACGAAGGATGTTCGATCAAGTTCAATGCTTGGAAATAACTCATTGTCAAGGCAACTGGCTAAGGAAGTGTGAAAACTACCATTGATTTCGGAAAAGCCGGGCTTAAAACGCGTTTTTCTTTATTTTTTACAATTCGAATCGCAAGAGCAAATACTGGATGGGGTGGAGAGGAGACGCGGCAACCATATCTTCACCCCAGCAGATACCCAAGGTAGGATTTACAGGATTTCGCTTCGAGATTTCATACTTTCCAACATTCCCCTCATCGGATATTGGGGACGCTTTCAGATATTTTCTTTTTGAAAGCTTATGCTTCTTCCTCTTTATTTTTTTCAGTTTAAATTTCAATATCATCGTCGCAGAATAAAACAAAGTTGTGAAAGATGGCTACCATACTTCGACGTTTTCTAAATCTTTCAGCAACTGGCGATTATATTTCTAAAAGACAAATTTCGAATACAGGAAACTGTGATGGAGAGAATTCGATGAAGAACAGTATCAGCATTTTTTCCCTTCAAAGAATTAAAGCTTTATGATTTCTGAAAATTATTATTGATAACTGAGTTATATTCTTTGTCTATTTTTGGTCGCTAATGACAATTATATATTGAAGGCTGGAGAGTATGTATATCTTCAGAAAAAGTTCTTGTTGCCAGTAAAGCAGAATTGTTTTTTCCAAGTTTTAGAAAAAAGCAAAAGTGCATTTCAACGCTTTATATTTTTTAAAAGAAAATGAGGCATAAAAGGTTTTAAGTTCGTATCAATCTTCCAAAATGCCGGCGACAATTTCATTAACTCAGCGAAAAAAAAAATACTTTTTTTTTTCGTTAACTTATACCTAAAAGGATAGGTTACACAATAATTATAAACACACGATTGTTACATAGCCGGGGACGGCATAAAAATATTGGGGGGGGGGGACAATATACCAGTAGAAGGCATTTTGTTTGAAATTGGAGGGGGATATGGAACCCAAATACCAACATTGGGGGGGGAAGGGACCCCCTGTCCCCCCGCTAACGGCGCCCATGGATTGTTAGAGAAATTGCACACGCAAGTATATGTAACACCTACCCCCACTTCTTTACATAACAACATAAACATCGCCGTAAATTAGAGGTGAAAATTTTCCCATTGTTTGTGTCCCAGGGGCGGACTGGGCTGCCGGTCAACCGACCTCCAGGCCAGTGCCCCCTCATGGCTGTAGGAGACTCGCACCCTCTGATAATCCAAGGTATGCGCCCTTTGAGAGGACCCAGTCCGCCCCTGTTGTGTCCATGAAATATTTTTACATTTTACGTTCGAAGACGCTATGGTTATCTACGCTGGGACAATTTAACATCGCTTAGGAACCAACATACATTTCCTTACAAATTTACTAGGGGGTCATCATCGTAGAGGAGCATTAATAATGTGTCGTTAATAATGTCGCGTACATTAATGTTTTTATGCTGATAAAACTATATCGAAAAGTGATAAAACACATTTCCGAAAGAATTCAGTAATTGATCGAAAAACATTAAAACCATAATACAGTTTATCACGTAGTTGTGGCGCCATCTATGAGCAGAAATATCTAATTAAAAGACCAAAGCAATATCTATTTTCACAAAATAAAACCGGCATATTATACAAATCGCAGGACAATATCCGTACTGCACAAAATTGTTCACAGCAGTGGGAATTATTCTTTGACGTTAAAAAATTATTCAAAACAGATTTTTACGCCAGATCTTGCGTACATCATGTTTTTTACGACTAGTACCATGCCCGTATCCAGAGGGTGGAAATCTTAGGGACTGCACCCCTTCCCCACCGAAACTAAATTTTTAATAAGACTTGGTTATGGCCCTGCATGTTGTAATTGTATCAATACATTCTGTAAAATTTTTTTTCCGCGGTGCGCTGTCATGGGCGACAGGACTCGCGCCTTTTGAAAGGACTCAGTCCGCCCCTGCTTCTCGCTTATTATCCATGATGACTTATTATCCATGATATACATAAGTTAAACTTTACTATGACGTATTTAATATAGTCCATGTATATGAAAGAGTATGACAAAAGCCTCTCCCAAGAAAACCATGGTATGGAACTACAAGTAAAAATTTGGAAAGTGAAAACGACATAAAAATGGATGAATCCGTTTTACGGTATAGAGGACTAATACTAAATTCCAGCTCATTAAAACCCATTTAGGGATTCAATCAACGTTCATGGCAAAACAATTTAATTTTAGTATCAGAAAAAGTATCCGCTGTCTGGATGCATGTCTTTTGCCGCAAGGAAATTTCAATTGTCACAGAGGCTTTTCATTTTTTTTTTTAATAACAAGAATATTCAGTGGGTCTTACGCGAAGATCATCTAAAAAAACTGCACTACGCGGAATTATTCTGCACATATATTAATATTTATGAGCGGGGCGAACAATTTGGGCTTCGCACAGAGCGTCACATAACTAAGTCCGTCTCTGTATACAATCATAGGAATCGTTACATACGGCTTCAAATACGCATATGCTAAAGCAGGGTACCAAATGTGAGTACAGTCGAACCTCGTTAAGACGAACACCAAGGGGAACAGAAAATATGTTTGTATTAAGAGTAATTCGCCTTTTCCAGAAAGGATAGTATGTTATACAATCTGACGGGACTTCAGAAAATGATTTGTATCAAAAATAATTCGTCTTAAGCGTGTTCGTCTTAACGAGGTTTGACTGTATAAGCAAAGGCGCAGAACATGTTTGCATAAACAGGACTGGATTAAGGTATTTTGGTATCCCGGACGAACTATTTCAACGACGTTCTTGAATACCCTGGGCTTGGCTTGTGTAAAAAATAAGTAAAATCCTTACTTAAATTTTAGGCGTCTTTGCAAGAATGAAGACACGGAAGTACGTTTTTTTTTTTCGTAACCTGTATCTCAATTCGCTACTGAGTACGAGATTACAGTACGATCCGGATGTATACATACATATATATATATAGTCAATATACACCCGGACGATGTATATATATACATATACAGTCGGTATACATCCGGATGTATAATCATCATAATCAACCATTTTTAATCCACAGCAGGATGGAGGTCTCTCTGTTATCACACATACACGTAGTACGGTGAAAGAAATACAAAGGAAATGGCCTTAAGCGCAGAATGTTGGCCAAACGGGTTGGCAAACTGGACCTACAGTTTAACGAAGAATCGGAACTTCAGTAACCACAACCAAAGTTCTGCACTAAGACACTGCCTTTTAAATTTAGAAAGCAGTGGCTAAGACGGGGCTAGTTCTGTCACCCCACTAAGAAGTGACCGCTACCGATGGCGCTTTTCGGTCGACACCGGTCGGGTGCCAGTATTCTTGGCAGAAGACGGATTGGCAAGCTGAACCTACAGGTTAACGAAGAATCCGAACTTCATTCACCACAGCCAAAGTTCTGTGTTAAGACACTGCCTTTTAAATTTAGAAAGCAGTGGCTAAGACGGGGCTAGTTCTGTCACCCCACTAAGAAGTGACCGCTACCGATGGCGCTTTTCGGTCGACACCGGTCGGGTGCCAGTATTCTTGGCAGAAGACGGCTGTGGAATATCCAGATGTATACTGCCTCTGCACACAAGAATGACGGTGTAGCTATACTAATTCTTTTAGCTCAGTACTGGCGTAAATTTTACACGTAAAATTAAAAACCATAACTGAAATCTTAAAACGAATTTTCAATTTTTTCATGTAATTACAGCCAACGAAATGTAAGCAAAAAACCAGCTCGTAACTTGTTTACAAGTTTAACGTTTTCCTCTTTTTATTTATAATCTTACCATTCACGTCTGCCACTCCCAGTCTATGCAAACTAGCCAATTAATGCTGAAGATGCAGTAGATTAACTTTTCTTGCTACTGGGTATGTACAGCTATCTCAAAGATGGGCAGAAAAAGAAACTTGTCCCCTCATTAACCACCCTGATAGTTGAATTAACTGAGGGTCCTCGGGAACTATTACTTTTTCATTAACCAAAGATACTTCTCGTCCCTTACCCTTGGAATAATTAAATTTATACTATTACTCTTTATTGTCCAATAATATTTCTATTTTACCCATTTTATTGGTTATGCTTCTTGCATTTATATGCATTATTCGTATCATATTCCTATCCCTATTATCCAACCAACTTGTTTCCCCTCCCCATAATCTGTTATAGGTATATTTATTAACTCTCTCCATGATTATACTCGCATTCAATCTTACTCTATGAATCTACTTTATCTATACAACTTACACTACAATTAACACTTGAGTTAAATTCTAATCCATCACCTATATTGCCCTTATTATCATTATTGTTTTTAATTTGCCTTATCAAATAAATATCTTTCAATTTAGATATAAAAAATCAGGTTTTGATTGACCCACTGACATTATTGACTACAAAGGGATACAAAATAGCTTGTGTACAGATGTCCATTAAGTGCACAACGGAGAGAAATGTGTACTATCACATCTTAAGAGTTTCCGGATTTGACAAAGCTAACGCCTTATCCGGCAAAAGTAAAGCACGATACCCACCACTATATTGAAACTACTGGTCCCCAAGTCAAATGTAAGCCAAGGAGACTAAACCCGGCAATGTTGGAAGCTTCAAAACAAGAATCCCAATACATTCGGGAACAAGGTATTTGCGAACATTCAAAATCTCCTTGGGCTAGCCCTTTGCGTATAGTTCCAAAACACAAACTTAAGGACAGTGATAAACAATAGTATAGAATATGCGGAGAGTATAGAGCAGTCGACGCCCAAACTATACAAGATAGTTACAGTTTGCCCCATATACATGATATTTCGCATCATTTGCGTGGCAAAACTATATTTTCTAAACTAGACTTGGTCAAAGCATTCTATGCAATTCCCGTGTTACCCGAGCATGTAGAAAAACGTGTGTTACAACGCCATTTGGCAATTTTAACTTTCTGTTCATTCTCTCTGTTCATTCATTTCTTTTCATTTGGTTTTATCAAATTCTGAACAATTCTACTAACGTTTTCACAACGAGATATTTTTGAAGATAAAATATATTTCCCTTCATTGATGACTTACTGATTTTTTCAGAAGATGAAAAACAGCACGAGCAACACTTTAGAGAGGTACTAAAAAGGTTTGACCAGTATGGCCTTACCATTAACATAAAAAATGCATATTTGGAGTTAAGAAAATCCCATTTCTAGGTTACTTAATTTCCAAAAATGGCGCCAGACCAATGGAGGAAAGGGTGGAAGTTATAAAAAAAATTATGCCAAACCCGAGACAAACAACTGAGGCAATATATAGGCTTCATAAATTTTTACAGACGCCACTGTAAAAATGCAGCACAAATATTGGCCCCACTCGATGAGTTTCTTAAGGGCGCCAAAAAGAACGACAAATGAAAAGTTCCTTGGACCCCCGAAACTGAAAAAGCATTGGAGAACAGCGAAACTCAGTTCTAACAGCAAACAATGCTAGCGCACCCCGCGCCAAATGCGAAACTAGAATTATGGTGTGATGCTGCAAATTACGCAATTGGCACCGCATTTAACCAATGGGTAGAAGGTGTAATGCAACCGCTTGCATTTTTTCAAAGAAATTAACACCTGCGCAGCTCAAATATGGCACATACGATAGAGAAATGACATCTGTGTATGAAGCAATTAAGCATTTCAGATACATGCTTAAAGGGCGCCAATTTGCAATTATTACTGACCAGAAATCGTTAGTGTACGCTTTTAAACAAAAAGCAAAGCCCGTGACAATTGGAATTCATAAGCCAATTCTTTACAACATTATCCACTAGAAGGGCGTCAACAGCGAAGCAGGCAGACTTCCTATCTAGAATTGAAACTATTGTGGTGCCAAATAAAATAGGCTACAATGTAATTGCCCAGCGCAAGCGAACGACGAGGAATTCCAGAATTTAATAAAATACGAGTCATCTTTGACGTTTAAAAAAATTGCATGCCCTGATACGCAATGCAAACGATACTGGGACACTTCGCAAAGCAAAATACGTCCGTATATCCCAAAAGGGCACAGGTATATGGTATTCAAAACACTGCATGGTCTAGCTCACTTCGGCAGTAAATCTTCTGTAAAACTAATTTCTGATAGATTTGTATGGCCCGCATTACGCAACAATGGTCGAAAAATGCATTGATTGCCTACGCAGTAAAATATCTAAACACACACACAGCCCGCAAGGAACATACGAGCTTCCTGATGAAAGCTTTAGTGATATTCATGTGGATATAATACGCCCACTAGGCACTAGCAATGGTTATCGCTATTGCCTAAGCATCATAGATAGGTTTACTGGATGGCATGAAGCAATCCCACTAATGGACCAAGAATCTGAAACTATTGTTAGAACATCATATTTAGAATGGATCGCTAGGTACAGCGTACCCAAATCCATTACTTCCGATAGAGGAAGGAACTTTGAATCAGCACTATTTAAGGCATTAGCAAATCTTTTAGGCATACACAAAAAGAGAACGTGTAGCTACCGACCACAATGCCAAGGTTCCATTGAGCGATCGCACCGCTCTCTCAAATCAGCATTGCGCGCTTATAAAAACGAAAATTGAACTGCAACCCTTCCCGCAATAATGCTTAGTTTAAGAACTGTAATTAAGCCAGATTCGGGGACGTCTCCAACCCAACTTATGTATGGCAAAAATTGAATGCTACTAGGGGAATTCTTTACGAGCGGCAGGGAGGATATTAATGCAGGCCAATACGTAAAATCGCTGCAACAACATTTCGAAAAAATTAGACCAGTTCCCCCCCACCCCGAGTACCACGGGAAACACAACATTTTCGTACATAAAAACCTAAATACATACACACGCGTCTTCATTAGGAAATACACTGTACAAAAACCTTTACCGCAAAGGCACAACGGACCTTTCGAAGTAATCGCCAGAACGCCTAAATATTTCACTGTTAGTGAAAGGCAAGAAGGAAAACGTTTCAATCGACCGCCTTAAGCCGTGTTATATGTCAACAGAGGACATAGCAGACGAACAAGGCACAAAAACTGAAACCACAGACGAAAAGAGAAAGGACATCGACATTCCCATGACAACAGACGCCGCCGACGGTACAGCAAACCAGTTACCGGACAACAATCAAACCCCTCTGACTAGAAGGAGCAAAAGAACTGTGCATTTTTCGGACAGGTTTCAGTATACAGCCTGAAGCTCGACTACGAGCACGGTTCATAAGAGAAATTTGTTTTGCGTGGAGCGGAAAGCTAGTTGACACCCGGATGGGAGCACAAAAATAAACAAACGCAAACCGGAACATTTAAACCCGCATAGCAGCGTGCAACCAGAACGATGCAACACGTTGCATAATAAACCCTGTGGAGGTGATGGTTATAAAATGAAGTAAACACTTCATTTTCTTCAGGGGGCTTTAATGTAGGGACTCACGAATCAACGGTCATTGATACACCAACCCACATTTCCAAAAGGTTTAATCATGATTTAATGTTCACCATTTTGTTTCCCCGCACATACGCTTTTCCCATCCAGAATCCAGATGGACCGACTCATCAGCGGTTCGCTCTGTTCCCGGCGACGGAAAAGATATTAGCTGCAGGCGACGATTGAGTTTAGTGTACAACACGGTACGGTGCAAGGATAACTTAATTGTATTTCTTCAAACTCCTTGACAGACATTTCCTGCTTATAAGTACCCCTACTGGACATGATGATTACGACCCTCCGAGTGTGACACCACGAACCCTTGAGTGGAACAGCAAATCATCAATTAGTGTTAAAGGGGTAACCAATGAACATTTGCGTATGAAAAGGGTGAACAGCCAATAAGATCATTGCGAGTGTAGAGACGATGAGGCGAACACCAATAAAAGACATTCTTTCGGTAGGACTCTTAGCGAGATGGTCACGCTGCCCATGATGGACATTCATAATGTCTTACAATAATAATGTCAATTCTTAATCGTAACAATTTAAGTTATTTTGCTATGTGATTGTAAATAATTTGTGTAACGTAGAGACATGCTGTCTACATGGTTCATCTGTATCTTGGTATCCCTGACTTAATTTCGATAAGGTTCCAGGGTAACATTCCACGTGAGTTGACGCAGGAGCTAAAACCCTTCTGATATAACTTATAAGCTATCGGTGATATTATGGAGTCTATCACCGCTCCATCGTTCTGCAATCCGTCATAGAACGATAACCAAATCTATAAATGTAGAAACCGCAATTGGTAACACTTCAGTTCATACCAAAAGATGTGTTTATAGGTAAAGAAAATTATGCGTCTTACAACCATACAAAAAGAGGAGTGTCAAAACTTTACCTATATTGAATTATTTCTCCTTTATTAAGAAGTTCCCCTTTGGTCAACATGGTCAGTGGCCGACTGTGAATATTGGGGGCCCAGGCTCAACTTGCATTTGGGGGCCCACTGACGCACGTATTGGATATATATCTGAAAAACGTACGCACCCTTATTACCATTTAAAAATGGAGGTAAAAATGTGCTTTTTAATCCCACGTTCACGTCAATGTCGGATGTCCAAGAATGAACTTGCAGAGCTGAAGTTGTAGAAGTTTTGGCAAAAGTTGTAGAAGTTTTGGCAAAAGTTGTAGAAGTTTTGGCAAAAGTTGTAGAAGTTTTGGCAAAAGTTGTAGAAGTTTTGGCAAAAGTTGTAGAAGTTGTGGCAAAAGTTGCGAATAATATGTGGTATCGGTGTAACAATTTTGTGTTTTTGAAAACTCTGCTCTTTTATTATCCAATTCTCAAAGCTGTGGTTATAGTAGTTATAATAGTTGTAATTAGATAATAGCTATGATTTCTCTGAATTGTTTCGGATTTTAAATCTGAAGAAAAAACGTTTTTTTGTATTAATTTACTATTTTATCACATTAAATACAATTGTCATATAATATTTTTGGGACCCTTCTTTTCGGGGGGCCCGAGCCCCGCGAGCCCTTGTCATAATCTGGCCCTGAACATGGTCTTAATAAAAATTAAATAATGTCCATTACAAAGCGTATTTTATTAAATTTTGTCTATAACGATATCTTTAACAGTTTATAGAACATCGTTATACACAGATTTTACTGTATACCAAACACAAAAAGAAATTATTAAAATCATCAATAGGCTAGTTATATAATAAAGATAGTTCTCGATCAGTGGCGGTTCTACGATAGAGATGGGGTCATAACCCCCACAAATATAACCAGATTTTATTATTCTGCCCGTGAATATAGAGATAGGAATTTGTGGCCCCCTAAATTTTTTTGCCTAGATTCGCCGCTGTTCTTAATATACGATCATTAAAAACCAATAAGATATAATATAGATTCATAATATATAGCTTAGAATATTCGCATGGATAATGATATTTATTTAATTACACTAAAATACGTGTGTCATAAATTATAAAAGTGAAATAAAACTTCCTAGCACTTTTTCCAGAGGAAGGCAAGCTCAGTGATCAATTTCATAAATTATTTTTATTTAAATTTTAAGAGTATACGCTTATAAATGAATTTTAAATATTATGTAGTCTTAGAGTTTAAATAAATATTACTTATTTATTTTATATAAATCGAACACTACGCAGATTAAATTAAACAACAATGTCAATCAATCAACGTTTATTGGCGTAGTGATACCAACGCCGATGGTATGGCGTGATTAGATGGTGAAACGTTCGAAAGAAAATAAATATTTCTGCCTTCGGTGGGACCTGAACCCACGACCTTCCACTTGCCGGGCGGAGGCTCTACCCACTGAGCTACGAAGGACAATATATAATCTCTTTACGAACGTATATATATTGTTGCCAGTTATTTCGCAGAATGGTGTAGTACATAGACTACTATTTAAACCAAATTGCAAAGAGACTGGTATTAAATTGATCGAAATGCCCGTTGCAGCATATGTATTTATTTTATATAAATCGAACACTACGCAGATTAAATCAAACAACAATGTCAATCCATCAACGTTTATTGGCGTAGTGATACCAACACCGATGGTATGGCGTGATTAGATGGTGAAACGTTCGAAAGAAAATAAATATTTCTGCCTTCGGTGACCTGACCGGTCCCACCGAACGCAGAGATATTTATACCAACGCCAATAAACGTTGATTGATTGACATTATTGTTAAATATTACTTACTTGTGAAATATAAATGGTAACTGGCATGTTTTTACATCTTTCTTGTTTCGATAATGATGCGGAAGTTTAAAAAAAGAAGTGGGACTTCCAAGTCTCCAGGACTAACTGATTGCATGTAAAAACCATAAAGCCCAACTCCCATAATTTGTACACTGTGACATCGCTGGTTTTATTCTGAAGTGTGCCTACTCACCCACCACCCCACCACAGTCCTCTGGAATCTCCAAAAGCGGCTTAGGGTTACGACTTAATCCGCACCATGTGTTCTGGGGAGGAAATCTGTTTCCAAGAAAGAATATTTAGGAAGGAAAATATATAAGCAGCTGAGATGTACGATGCAGAACTATATATATCTTGACACCTCGTCGATACTTAGTTAGCTAAGAGATTTCAACACCATGAGGTCACGGGGGCTAAGTGTTTAGAGGAAGAGCCCCTCCAAACTTTCTCGTTGAAATTATTTTTTTTTTTTCTCGTCTGTAAAATCAAAAGTAACCATCGGCTTTACCAGGGCAAGCGATAGACCATTTAGTTTCATTTATTTGTTGTTGAGTTAATTTCGATTATCGTGTAGTGGTGCATTAAGCAACAAAAAGTCTATCGTGATGCCGCCCTAGGCGGCCGCCTAGTTCGCCTTATGGTCGCGCCGGGCCTGCTTGTGCCCCAGCTGCTCCATCGAGCTATTTATATGTATGAAACAATCCCTGGATGTCTTGTGCTCCATATATCCTTTGCCTTGCCCCAATTGCCTCTTCGTCCTGGCTACAGGTCTGTGCCCATGGTAGCTCTCCTTTTGCCAATGCTTAATTACGCCTCTGAACATAACAATTCAAAATTAATAATTCAGTTTGCCACCGAGAAATTCAGCTCCACTTTTGTAAATTTGTCGGTGGCAAACGTAGATTTTAGCATACTCAGCTTATTGGTAAATGCGCCACTGAACATACAATACTACTAAGAAACCACGCTACTGCGAAGCAAAATGGTATGCTACCGTCTGATTTCCAAAAAGTGCTTTTTTCTAATTTCTCATTGAGATTTACATTTGTATACCAAGTAATTTCCATTACATTTCTTCCCATGTACCTGGAAATAGAGAGCTTCACTCTTTCTCTTGGCCAACCGTTGCAATCTCCGGTAGCATCTTCATAATTAATAATAATGTTTCTGCGCATGTTAGATTATGTGCGGTTTTGCGAATTATACTTCGATTTTGGACACCAGCGCAGTATTGATACTGTGAAGGAAATGCCTTTAAAGCACATATGGGTGATTGTGATAGAACAGATTGGACAACACTACCCTTTTAACCCTAATCCTTTTTGTCAAAGCCGTAAATCACCGTTTCGGCAGATAATGAAAATGAGGAAAAATTTCATAAGCTAAATAAAAACTTGTTTCTGGTTTAGCCGGTACAAAGATTACGGCATTCGAAAACCAGCTGCCGATGCATTAACACAGCAAGGGTCCAAATTCAGAGATTTGTAGGCGAAGAATGCCATTCCGTTAGCGTCGGGTCAAAAATAATCCCAAAAGGGTGGGTTCACTAGGTAAAAAGGATAAGAAATAGCACAGTTTATAAAAAATATTCCTGTTATAAAGAACACTTCACAATTTATCAAACATAAACTTTTTTTTTTATTTGGAACAGCCTCAAAACTAATCCCAGATCCGCAATAGTTTCAATAGCAATAGCCTTCAACTTATTTTCAACGTAACGTACTCTAAGAGATTTACAGCTTTAAAAGTTTGGATCTTGTATATTGAAAAAATTATTTTTGCCAAAATATCACTCACAAAGGTGAAAGCAACTGACGTCATGAATGTAGATAAACTAGATAAAAGTTTCAGGTTTCCAGATATTGCTCTTCAAAGAGTCACAAATTATAAAAGCAGTTGTGCCTATCACAAGATAGGTCTAATTATATATGCAATAGGGGCACAAGTTATAAACATAGTTGTGCTTCTCATAAGAGGCACAAGTCATAGACGTACTGTTCGTTCACGAAAAGAAGTCCGATGGAACAGTTAGAAATAACGGGAGGTGACGTTACAAACGGCCTATCCCATTACAGTAGAGGAGGGCTCCAATTTCAGAACTTGATTTTGGCGCCGACAAACGTTCACCAAAAACAAGTTCTGAAATTGTAGTCCTCCTCTGTTGTAGTGAACTAACCCGTTTGTGACGTCACCTCCTGTTATTTCTAAATGTTCTATTGAACTTCTTTTCGTGAACGAACAGTAGTCATGCTTCTAATAAGGGGAATAAATTATAAACGTAACTGCGCCTTTCACAAGAGGCACAAATTATAAACGTAGTTGTTCCTCTCACAAGAGGCATAATTTATAAACGTATCTGTCTCTTTCATAAGAGGCACAAATTATAAATGGATTTACATCTCTAACAAGAGGCGCAAATTATAAATGTAGTCGTATGCCTCTAACAAGGCACACAAATGACCTGTATGTAGTTCAAATCCTACATAATTATTTATGAATGAATGCTATGATATACACCATGAATCACAATTGCGAATTTGATTCTCATGGTCACATAATTACGCTAAAATTAACTGCGACAATTATTAAAGGGTGCGAAGGTTCCTTTTGTGTTCGCAATTTCTAACGGAACAGTCAGAAAAAGCAAAAAATGGGAACATAAGTAGCTGTAGCAATAATCCCATCACAAGTTTATCAAAAAACATTCTATTAACTATTGCAACTGTTTATGTGATATGTCCTTAGAGAGTTTGTAAAAATAGGTCACCGATCGAAAATTGTACAGCCTCTGAGAAGAGACAATCGCTAAAACGTATTCACATTCAGTCAGTCTGCAAAAATCGAGCCAGTAACAATGGACAATCCCTCCTTTCATTCCACTTTTATTTTATTTATCCCCTTTCGTTTCTCCATCGTCTGACGAGGATCCAATAGCTGTCGATTCGGTTGATCGGACCTTTGTCTTCTTTTTATCGCAATCGGTTCAAGATCACCTCAGGCTATTGTCGTTATTAAGTCTCAGAGGCGACAAGAAGAACAATCACCATCAAGGGAGATTTGATCCACCCATTGTCTTCAACTCATGGGTGCCAGAGAAAAACTTGATCGCTGGAATCACTGCCTTCAGTTAAGGGCGTTGACTTTTGGTAATACGCTTTCACTTTTCCATTGTTGAATAACGTACTGAATGTTTACCAACAGACGATTCGCTTTTACCACATTCGTGGCTTAATTGTTGAATAATAATAAGGATCAGAGAAGAAACAACAAACAAGCCGTACCCACCAAAATGGCGTCATCTTGTAAAACACAAGAACAATTGAATTATGGCTCCTACGCGCGAAAGTGGAGCCTTGTTATTATTCCTATTAAGATCTATTTGACAAGACAACTAGTGGGCGAAATGCAACCTAATTCTGGCTGGAGAAATTCGCAACACAAATGAATTTTTGAAATCGCACACGAAAGTTTAAAAGTGAATGAATGAGTGAGTGAGTGAAGGATGTCTAAATTTGGTTCTGAATGGTAGATACAAGAGATGAGACAGGTTCTATATTTTTTTCTGGCTCAGGATCATCAGATGGATATAGCTGAAGCCGAACACTGGCTTTTCAATATCGAAGTTCTCAAGGAAATACATGATTTGTTTTCGAGGATTGTAGAAGTACGTGTGCATGAAAATTCAAAGGAAATTAAACAGTGTAGTTTAGTAATTTTTTAAAAAATTTAAATCGTACATTAAGGGGTTAAAGTTATATTTGAAGGTCCAGGCTCGGGTCTTGAAAAATGAGCCCGAACATATCTCCAGTGGAGACGGAGCAAGTTTTGACTAAAGATATGAGCCGTTAATGTCCCTTCGATGGTGAAAAAAACATTACAAAGAATTGCGATATAGAATTAAATACATAATCCCTACGGGATTCGGCATTTTCGTACCTTATGTTTGTGTTTTCAGGGGCAAGGACAGCAAAGGTTTTCCTATACCGGGAATTTTAGTTTTCAGAGGAATCCGAACCTCGGTCACAGAACGAGATTCGGATATCATTAGAATATTTTGTTTTTTTCAAGGGAGCCACCTTTCTACGAAACCATGTCTTTGTATGTTAACCATTGTGTTAACCCTGCCAAGTCCTCGCGAAAGATTGCCGGGGGGCCGCTTGATGATTTTCAGGGGGGCCCGGTCATAAAAAAAAATGACTTCCTTTTTCATCATGGAAAAAAAAGGGTGGAAGAATCGTGGTCGCGATGATATTTTTTTTCGTGGGGGGGGGGGCTGTTTCGAACACAGTGTGGCGCCCGAACTGACGTTCTCGCTCACCGAGGTTTGTTGAGAGGTAAATAAAATTACTGACAATTTTTTTTAAGAAGGAAAACGTAATTTTAACAAGCAATAATTGTAAAAAACTATGCATCGCCTGGTGGGAACGCAAGCATGGTGGCCCACTTATCAACTCAGGGCGATATAGGTTCACCATCGTGTTAGCTCTGCTTGCTGCAACACAGTCGAAGAGAGTTTTCAAAGTAGTGACGGGGAAAATATGTCAAGGTTTATTTTTATTATTATTATTATTTTTTTGCCTGGGAAATGCTCGCAGAGGGGAAGGCACTTGACCAGTTCCAATCATTCCTTATGTTCCGGGATGCGATGAATAGTCTTGGGATATCGTTTCCTTCAGGCAGCCACGACCAAACTTTTATTTCTATCATTAAAACCAATTAAGGTTGAAACTTGTGTACTTCGAAAATGCTGTCACAGGCAACGTGTGGTGTCCAAACTACATTGTCGTGTCAATTCGCACACGACGCAATACACCCGCTTGAAAAAAAACGATTTGGAATAAACGCAGCGCACCAGCTAGCTCAAACTAAGAGTAAATCTAGTGTATCTCTAGTTTTCGCAAAAAAAAAAAACATGTCTTTATATGTGAGTCAGTACTGTCGATGCCCCCCCACAAAAAAAACAAAAACAAAAAAAAACAACAACTCTAGTTTGTACGGATTTTTTCTATACAGTGTGTGTGTATAGTCAGAAACGCAACGAAGCACAGGGTAGTTCCACTCCCGACCAGAAACTCACTTTCGAGTTTTCGCGGAAAGAACTAATAATTTCTATCCAATTTCTAATCCGATGTAAATTTGATTCTTGAATAGGTTCCGGGGTTTCAGTTCAGTTTCTGTCACGGTCCTTTCATTCTACAGACAGAAACGTAACTAAGCGCAGGGTAACTAAGCTACTCCGGACCAGAAAGCGGACTAGAAACTCAGGTCTGAGTTTTCACGTAGAAAACTCACTTTGATAATTTCTGTTCTGTTTCTAATTCGACAGAAATTTGATCCTGGAATATGTTTCAAATTCAGTTTCTGTAACGGTCCATCCTCCCTTCTATAGTCAGAAACGCAACTAAGCGTAGGTTAGTTCCACTCCGAACCAGAAACTCACGTCTGAGATTTCGCGGAAAAAACTCAATAATTTCTGTGCAGTTTCTAATTCGACGTAAACTTGATTCTGGAGTAGGTTCCGAAGTTTCAGTTCAGTTTCTATCACGGTCCTTTCACTCTACAGACAGAAACGCAACTAAGCGCAGGGTAGTTCCATTCCGGAATAGAAATTCAGGTCTTAGTTTTGGCGTAGAAAACTATGATAATTTCTGTTCTGTTTCAAATCCGACAGAAACTTGATTCTGAAATAGGTTCCGAGGTTTCAGTTCAGTTTCTGTCACGGTTCTTTCTCCCTTCTATAGTCAGAAACGCAACTAAGCGCAGGGTAGTTCCATTCCGGATAAGAAACCGGACTAGACCGGACTTAGTCCTAAACCGGACTAGAAACTCAGGTCTGAGTTTTTGCGTAGAAAAGTCTGATAATTTCTATTCCGTTTCTAATCAGATAGGAACTTGATTCTGGAATAGGTTCCGAGGTTTCAGTTCAGTTTCTGTCACGGTCCTTGGTTAATATTCTTATTAAAATTTTACGGACATGCTTTCAAATTAAACCAGATTCAGAGAGAATTTTTTTTATCGGTTTTGCACATTAGTTGCTGCATTTGAAATTCGGCTGAGCTATGGGCGCCCATATAAGTGGGCGGGGGGATAGGCTCGAGCCCCCCAGCCACTACATGGGCATCATGGAGTAACCGTTCAAAATCTGATTTGCCCGATTCTGCTATACATATACTTAAAAAATTACAGTAACATTTTAAAAATAAGGTACTTTTAGTTCATTTACTAAATGGAGTAAAACGATTATTCTCAATAGTTCCAGTATTATGTAAGCTTCTTCGAAGAGGGCTAAAAGCCTTCGAGAAAACGTTTTAAAGCTATATTAAAGCATATAGTTCAAAAACTGTGCCCATTGTGTTATTTTACGATTGTGATTCATTACTAAATTTCAAACAGTATCAATCATTATTGCAGCATTTTAGCATCTTGTGTAATCACTAAAATATCTGACAGCCTTGAGAAGGGTGGAAAGCAAGTTGTGCTTTTTCTCAGCACCCCCACCCCCCCAGAAATGCTCATATGGGCTCAGCTTATTTATTGGATGCGTAGATTGTTTATGACACAAGAAAATGAATATTCAGACATCGATAATAATCAATGTTCTCAGTTTAGATCGGTGAAGTCATAAACGATATTAGCTAGCATGAACTTGTGACATCATCAATGGCATGATGTCATCATGAAATTCGATCGACCCGTCATTAAAATTACTCCCGTGTAATAGAATTATGCTTAAAGGCACTAATCACTAGAACCACAGCCATTATTAAATGTCAATTTGCATCGAAACCCCATACTGCTTTTCCAATTAGTGTTCATCAGCTCCTGACATGACTGCGTAATTATTACGTATATGAATGAACGGGGTTCAACATGGCGATCGAGAATATTGCATTGGACACTCACTTGTTTTGAAGATGGCGACGACTCATCCTCTGCGTGGCTGGAAGGCTGTAAGATGCCAGTTAGACGACACATTGGAAGTGTTATCCGCAGGAAAGAGACAAGCTACATCGAAGTATACTGAAACAGACTGATTCATCTACCCAAAGCCTTAATCCTGGCAACTAATAAAATATTCTGTCTTTATTATAGGTCGGGTTTCAGTCTACGGGGTTTCCGTCGTTAAAACCTTGAGTAATAGTACCCTTAGGTTGCGAACTAACCCTGTTAAGGAAGTACGTCTGAAGTGTGAGTCATAGTTTTCAAGTCTGACGCTAAAGTTATACTGTATATATAGCACGGTCACTGGTGTACGCAGGGGGGTGTTGATGGGGGGTGGACACCCCCCATTGCAATGAAATTTTGTATATTTAACATAGGAATATATGAGTCGTAGCTCTGTAACCCTCCCATGGAGCCCGTAACCCCCCCCCTTATGAACTTTCTGTGCTATGAGCTTTCTGTCCATGCCTATGAGCACGGTATAAGTTACAGTATTTGAGTTGAGATTTTTTTGTTGAATTTTATAAGTTTAAGAGAGTTTGATCGGACATCGTTAGTCAGGGCCGTGCTTATGGTGTTAGCGGCCCTGGGCAAAGCAGATTTTAGCGGCCCTTAAAAATATTTTGACATAACACAACGATAAAAAGATTTACACGGGTTTAGCATTAAATCCTTCATAAAGCGTAAGTCCTTTACTGGTCTAAACGCTGTAGGTAAAAATAAAGAGCAGATAATGAAGTTAAATTGAAAATAGGGGATAAAAATTAAATAAAATACGAATCATTGTAATTTATTATTACTCTAATTATTATAATTATAACGAATTAATGAAAAGCTAATTCAACGAACAAAGCTGCTTGTTTTATAATATTAGAACTTACAAAGTAATTTTTCTAGTTTTTTGTGCTGCCAGGAGTCTCTGCAGTGGCCGTATGGCCACCACAATAAACATGATAATGTACATAGGCTCCTGATGCTAACACATTTGACTAATAACACATGTATTTATTTTGACCACCATTTAGAAGTTGCATTATGGGAAGTATGACGTCACACACAAAAGGTGAGTTGACCAAATACTCTGTCGAAAGTATATGGGGCCGCTAAAAACTGATTTCTTGGTATTTGCACTACACATTTTGGCGACCCCCCCCTAAGCACGGCCCTGTTGTTAGTCTTAAGACAGAATCGCTGATTTAATGTGATTGTCGAACAATAATGTTTTTGTTAAGGTATTATTACCCTCCGCAGGGATAACACAATTGCCAAATATGGTCAACACAAGAAAGCCTCCGGGGCGAGATTTTTGTGAGTTTTCGTGGGGGAAATTTATTATACTATAATTTTTGCCACCCACGTATTAATTACAGCTCAAACTAG
>QLNU02014176.1:67293557-67342469 GCA_006491805.2 Dysdera silvatica
GATTTTCAAATAAATTAGCATAATACTTGACTCTTATTCACTGGCGAGCTTTGATGTCCTAGCAAATTTTATGGCGCATTTAATGAAAATTACTCATCCTCTGTTTACAAACAACGTTTAATAACATTTTGCTATTGAGATAGTATAATATTGCTGCTTAATAACGTAATTCAAAACTGTTTACGAAGTGCTTAAATAAAGCGTTTTTTATTATTTTTATTTGGCTGGCTGTATTTTTATCACGAAAGGACCTTTTTGAGCTAAACTGCCTTCATTTGAGCCAATTTGTTGAGCAATCCATCGTCGCATTTGAGGAGAAACAAAAATTTCACTTCAAATCGATTCATCAGGCGAAGGCGAATGGTTTAGAGGAGCAATCCTTTTACAAATAAAATTCGTGAAGAAGAGGATATCGGGGCTTTCTACAATCAAATGCTATTCAACTGGCTAACTTGGGACAGAGAGCTACCTGAAAACTCTACTGATAAATAACTTTTTCTTTTGTAACTTTTTTCTTCTTTTGTAACTTCTTCCTTTCTTCCCGTTCCACTATTCTTGTTTTATTTGAAAATTGATTCCCTATCGTTCTTTTATTGAATAAATACGTTACAAAGAGAGTAAAGGGCATTCTGCAGTGGCAAATTCACGAGGGGGGGATTAGGAAAATTACCCCCTCCATTCCGTACAAATGCGGCGGAAATCAGTTATAATGATCAACCGTATGTGACGGCGGAATTTTTTACAAAAAGTATGATTTCCTACTTTTTTTTAAATTGTTCGTTAAATCCGGGGTCCAAAAAAAGATTTGTTCGCTAAAAGCGGTTAAATTGCATTGCGCTTAATCAGTATACCAACCAAAAATCCACATTTTCCTAGCTATATCCGGGGTTGTTGTAAGTGGGTTCTCTACCCAGACATGTAGCCAAGCTGGGGCCAGCAGGAGCATAGTTCCAGTTGCCCCATCGAGCTATAGATATATATATAAAACACCCTGGGTGCCCTGAGATCCATATGCTCTTTGCCTTGCCTCTGCATCCTGGCTACAGGCCTGGTCCTACTGTACTTTACACACCCTCTTCCAAAATACCTCTCTGGATCTGCCTCTGCTGTGTGTCAAACGAAGTTAAATATGTACACAAACTTTGAATCAGAAATAAACCATATAAAGGTAAAAGTGTATCATTATATCGAACATGAAATTTAAAGAAGTAGCCAGTACTTTCGCCTTTTGTACAGCTCAGAATCCTCCAATTCTTAACCAAACAATAGTGTACCTGAGAAATCTAAGAAGTCAACAGACTTAAAAATGCAATATATTACTCATTTTTTGGCAAGCTCAGGCCATAATTGAGCGTAAACAGTGTATTCAGCAAAAGAGAATGCAACGCGGTTGAAAAAATATTTTTGTTGACCATCGGTCGACCCTGAAATAGCTCCCCCCCCTACAAGTTACGGTCAGGTGATTTATGGGGTGTCCAAATAAGCAATTCATCTATCTTCTGTTCCGTAAAATGCATCTGGAAGTTGTAGGTTGGCTGACTAGCGCCGCGTGAATCTGCACTCTTATAACGTAATTGCGTATTGGTGACTCAAGCCATGGGTATTTCTTTCACGGAATGCAGAAGACTAAAAAACTTGCAAAAGGAAACGGGATGTACAGCCACCGTTGAGACCGCCAATTATTTGCATAAGCCTCAACGATTCACCAGTGACATGACTCACATCATTACCATTAACACAAGCACTTCTTTCAGCGTCTCCAAAGGTTTTGTAAGTTTGTTTGCTTACGTAATTAAGTTAATGAGGACAATTGAAGGATGCGCTGCTTGACTCACGCGTAGCAAAAGGCTACGAAACGTGAATCAATGTGTTCCAGTGGCGTTTCATGAATGGCACTGTTAAGAACTGAACCCTATCTACTGAAAGATATCCATCAATTTTTATGACAGTGCACACCCGGTTGATAATTGGTTAATATATTGGTTGCCATTGTTTTTTCTGAAGACTTACAAAGAAACAGCTTCCTGGGCCATGGCTGCGGCCGAAATCCATTGAATACCCTTTCAAGTGGTTTCAGTGACAACAGAGTTGGTGAAAATCTGTGCAGGAAGGAAATAGGGCAGCGAATTTTTTTTTTAAATAAAACAAAATACAATTTTAATACATTTAAAGGTAATCCAGCAAAGTATTTGTACATGTGATTGGCTTAAGAGACATAATTTATGCTTTTCAAAGAATTCAGAATTGTCAGAGATGGTTTTGTGTAAGCAATTTTTGCATATAGGCTTAATATTGACATTTTCGTCTAAACACGATATTGATAAACATTATGATCATTGTCAATTAAACATTGGGATTTTAGCCAATGATGTCAAACGAGTCTTTTTGCAAACCATTAACCCTCCCGTTACGTTTTAAGTAACCTCCTTATGTGAGTTATGACTAACCTCTTCGTGGGAGTTATGACAAACTTCTCATGTGAATTATGACAACCTACCATATGAGTTGCGACAAATCTTCCTCTTCCTTACACACATTGCCTAAATTCACATCCTACGAACGCCAAACTTAATAATCAAGTATTAGTTTATAATTTGTCTATACGGAATAGTGACAAAATGGAGAAAGTACAAACCACAAAAAAGCTGGTTTAGATTGTGTGTACCAAAATTTTTAGTTTTCCGAGAGATCTAAACTTCCAGGATTTAGGAAATCAAACAGCGGGACGAGGATCGATATGGTTCAGAATAAAGTGCGGTGAAGTAAAGACAATGATGTGGTTTACAAGAAAACTTTAAAAATAAAATGAAAAACAAAGCAATGTCTGACAGAGGGTGAAGGAACCATATAGAAGAGTATTAAAAAAATTCATGTTGAGAAGAAAAAAAAAAAGTTATCTCGGTATACTTAGAAAGGAAGCTTATTCATTTAGAATCTGGATGAAGAAAAAACCACGGGAGCCGAGCAAAAGTAAAAGTAAAACAATTTCATAAAAAAATAAATAAACATTAGACCAGGCAAAAAAGAAAGAAACCCGCCGAAAATTTCATTTTTGCTGGAGATTAAGATGGAAGGAAAAAAGACAAGGAACAGGCATAGTGAAAACAGATTATATGTGTTATATTTATTCTTTTATGTTTTTAAAGCGAATTTCATTTCACAGGGAAAACGAACAACCGAAAAGTAATAGAAAAAAACAAAAAAACATTAGGATGTTTTCTCACATTGAAAAGGAAATACATTTTAGGCTGCTAAAACAAAAATCATCTGGATTTCCAACGATGAAGCATTAGATAAACTTACAAAAATGCTAGATTTTTTTACATGGATACAGTCCAGCGGATTGTTTTTAGGCTAGAGACTAGGCAGGAATGTTGGTTTTACGTTGGTCGAATGTAATCAATGGTTTAGAGACAGAAAATTGGAAATGAGTGAAAGGAAGTTCATCTTTCTTAATTAAAACAATTATACAAAATATTAATCAACACCTTGCGTCCAACAAAAAACCCAACACACAAAAAAGGCATGAAATACCATCAAGAGGAAAAGGACGACAAAAAAGTGGATAATTGAAAATAAATTAATGCCAACCATGATGGATTTTACCAACCTTCTGAACGCGCAGCTTTTTTAATTGTGCAAGCTCAGGAGGGCGCGCATTTAAAAGCACAGTGGGTTGAGATTCAACGATTCTGCGTTGAAGATAGTTTTATTTACTTCTGAAATGGAATATTCCAAGGTTAAACTTTGAAGAGAGTTTAAATGGAGAGAAATTACCATTTCTGTTATTCAAAAAAGCAGAAAAAAAGAAGCGTGACACTTCAATACACGAGAACAAGAACGCGAAGGTTATCATTATCAAATTAGAGAAGTTCGTATATTTAGTTTTTGCAAGTGAGATTGAATAAGCCCAACTTGGGTTCTTCCACCACATCTCGTTAAGAGCTCTGATCCCCAAATGGAGATTCCATCTCTTCTTTATATTTTACGGCACAAAAGTGGCTAAAGGCTCCGGGACTAGGGCCGGATTAAGATCTACGACGACAATATGCACTTGTAAGAGATTTTGGTGCCTATATATATGTAATTTAACATATAAATAAAATTAAAATCACAAAATAAAACCTTAATTTTCGAAAAAAAAATATGTAGCCTATATGTTCTTTTGTAAATTTTCACTTCATTTTCGAAAAGTTTTCTTTGGTTTTTGTAAGCGCAAAACCTTTAATCAGATCCACAAAACTAATCATACGGAACGCATTTGCTAAGAAAGGTAAGATAATCAGCTAATTTTGTTGTTTTTGTCATATATATAGGATAGCCCTGATGGGAGCCTTCCTTTTCACCATACAATTCAGGATAAATTCCGGATAATCGGGAAAATTTGTGGTGAATCGCCTTCCACTCCTATGCATGCGCTTATTTTGCTTATGGTTAATCCAGTTCTGAGCCGGATGTACAATTTTCTGAGGAATCCGAAGTTCTGTAGCATGGAGCACCCAACCGCAGTTTATGGTGAGTAGAAAAACCGTAGAAAAAGCTTATGGTGAAGCTAGAATCGAACTAGAGTTACTAAGCACGTGAGACAAACGCGCAAGAGTATTCAAAACAGAAGATTAGTTTTTGTTTGAGACATATCAAAGGGATATTTACGCTTCGCACTGCTCTAAAATTTTTCACGTAAGTCAACAACCGTTTCTGAAATATATAGCACGAAGTTAAAAAAAAACAAGCATTCACATAATGGTGTAAATTAAAAGGGCGAGTTCATATAACCGAGGGAACAAGTAAATTACGTAAGTTAAGGATGGCGCCTTTGTATCAGTAAATTAACTACGAACTTGCGTTAACTTGTATTTTCGGACATGGATGAAATCCTAAAACAACGAAAGCCATTCGGCAAAGTAGAATAGCTACCGGAGTTAGGTCATTACCAGTGGTCGAAGGGTGGAATCGAGAGCCACATAGTCTTGTCTAAGCATAACGTGAATTTAAGTGCTTTAGAATCGGGAGACAATCGCCACTTGCTAATTTGGCGAATTTCTGTAGATTTTCCTGAATAGTGATATGGAATCCACAATCCAATGAGATCTGATAAATACGATACAATTACAAATAAATAGAAGTTCCAGAATTTGAACCCCTGACTGAGCAAGTTGCAACCAAACTACAGGCGTGAATTTGAAAGAATTTTTTAGTCCTGGCATCGTAAACTATTAGTAGTTAACAGTAAATTAGAAGTAATTGGATAATAGTTAAACATTTCAAATATCATTCCAGAAGGCGAACTATGGCATATATACGTAATTGCTACAGCAATTGCCGAATGACATCAGCAGTTTGGTGGTCAAGCGAAAGAGCTTCGCATTGAAAATTGTATTTTATAGCGGCTCTTAGAGGCTTTATAGGTCGATGCCCCTCGGCCATCGAAAATAGATCTTTTCTTCCGTTAATGTTAACTGCAAGCACCATCTATTAGTAGATGATAGCGTGTTACATGCTTGTACGATGAGGATGTGGAGTTGAAATGACCAATTACGAAAAAACAATGGGTAAGTGGACTGGCGACATAGAAGCGAATCATATCTTCCGGGCACATAGGTTGTTATTTGGACAACCCTTTTCTCCACTGTTTGAATAGCACCGGGATGCATACGTCAGTCTGCAACGGTCCCACCTATGCAAAGAAGGCGGTGCTGATGATTGTTTAAGAGAACAAATCCTGATTCTTTGTGTACACTAGTGAGTCGTCAAAGGGTGGTAGCAGCGCAAACATACTTGACCTGTACAAAATGTCTTTCTAAATCGGAACGAGGAATATTATCTTTAAAGCAGTATGAGAAAGCTTCGGTTTAAGAACATGGACAATTATTAAGTGGTAAGAGAGAAAAGTATAGACACACGATTAGGAAACTAAAGACAATGAGCAACAGCTTTCCATGCGTCTTCACCATTCACTAAAGCCATTGTTTTAGAGTAGGTCTTTGCAAAAAAAACCAAATCGTTTGATGATGCTTCAACACCAGAGTCATCTTTACAATCATGGCCTGCTGAAGACTGACGTGACGTCAGAACCAAGACAATTTGGAAAGTTATTTTCAAATAATTGCCCATTTTGGCATGGCAAACCCTTGGTAATGGCATTCAACTAGGTCAAGAGCAAGGCCACTCCAACGTATCCCGCCATTCATCTATTGTTTTCAAATGTTAGAATAGTATATCCGACCATTTTTGTCCACAAAATGTTAGATCGACGAATGTTGGTGTTTTTATTTTCCCCCCACCACACTGATGAAACTTCCCTTTTTGGGTTTCTGTGTCAAGCGTTGTAGTACCTTCACCATGTGCACCACATGTTAGATTAAACTTCTTTTATCAAGGTTATTTCCGCCCCTCTTCCTTCGATAGAACATGAAAAGCAAATTAAACGCCATATTCAGACGATTAGAATCTAAAGAAAATACAAAAATTAGAAAAAGTACAAAAAATGGGTACATCGATCGGTGGGATAGAAAGTGGGCGTTTGTCTTTTACGCAAATCGAGTGTGGGAAGACAACTGTTTAGATAAAAAGTGCACTTACGGTACCACAGGTATATATTTTATATTCAAACACATCAAATGGTCTTCAATGCTCAAGATTACATTTTCATCACGTGTGCGCACGAATAATTATTTTCAGCAACCATACTTTCTGAAACGAAAGGTCGCAAAGAAGACAAAACTTCCATGATATAAAAATGCAACGAGGTTACTATCAAACCGACATAAGATTGTAATAAGATCTGACATAGAAGAGGGAATTGATTGAATTCAACATGACACAGAATTGATTAATGTGATCTGACTGGTATGAGGCAGAATTGATTTATGATATGACTGGCATGAGGCTGAATTGATTTATGATCCGACTGGCATGAGGCTGAATTGATTTATGATATGACTGGTATGAGGCAGAGTTGATTGATGATCTGACTGGCATGAGGGAACTGATAATATGGTCTGACAGACATACGAGGTAACCGATATGATCTTGTAGATATGAAGTTAAACAAATTTAAAAAACGTACAATACACATTTTTTAATTAAAAACATCAGACACTTTCATCTGGTTATTCATCCGTGTCATCTATGCTATATTTTTTTATTATATGCGAATTCTCTGATTTATAATCATTTTCGGTGGTTAATTCGTTGTTAATATTAAACAGTAAAAAATTTCTAACCAGTTTTTGAGTATTTGAAAAGCTTTTCGGCGCGTATTTGTGTTTCTCTCCATATATTTATATATATGTCCGGTATTATTTTTTTAATTTGTTATGGCTACGTTTATATTTTTTGGTATTTTGATTCGTGAAGAAGCCAAGTCTTGAACCTGACAAGGATTTCATTGGACATATTTATTGTCGCTCCCACTGAAATGAACTCACCTGTGCAAATGCTTTGAATGAGTGCTCTTACGGACGTTTAATACAGCCAGGCGAAAGCTTTCCCACGGTGAGGATAGTAGACCGCGGAAATGTAGAGAAAGCCCGTGAAAATTATCCGTCATAAAAAATATCAAAGAGGCAAGTAAAACCAGTAATACAGAAAATGGCAGGTTCAGCAACGAAGAATCGCAAAAGTGACCTTTGAAATAAGGATCAAAAATTACAAAAGCTCGGATCAAAAAGTCAGGGTGAAAGGGTTTCATTTACAAAAAATTGGAATTATGAAATTTCCCACACTTATATGCCTCCATTAAAGTAAGTCTGTATGTGCCCTCATTCATGACTTTTTGACCAACTCAATGCGTGTAATTTGTAGTATAAAATTACACCAAGAATTTTTTACGTAGTATTTTTTTAAAAAGGCATGAAGAGGTATCAAGAAACAATCAGACTTCTTTCAGAATGGCGGTCCATGATTTTTTTTTTAATAAACTGATTTTATATGTAAGAGAAAATTTTGCTTCTCCCCACTCTTCCGCCATAAATATTCTCTCTCTCTCGTATCTAACTATTCAATGTTTCCGTGCATATTTTAACATAATATAACAGTGTAATATATATTTATCATATATATAATATAACGTAGTATAATATATATTTATATCCTGTATCGTTGATATAAATATATTATGTGATATAATATTCCTATCACATATATAACATAACGTGATATAATATATATTTATATCATATACATCATAATATAACGTAATATATATCACATATATATCATAATATAACATAATTATAGTATACGTTAACACAGAGTCTAAGTAGGTATACATACATTTTTTTAATTTCGCGTGTATGTATGGGGGTATTAGTTCAACTCTCTTTTATTTTTGATAGAAACAGTGTAAATAACAATGCCAATTTCAAAATCAATGGAGTTTGACGTTTTTAAAAATAACGAAAATTTTGTATTTAATTCATTATGATTACAATCGCGTCAAAGAAAATATTACAAAGGTTTAGAAGAAGTCAGTAATATTTCATCTTCCTACCCCAAATTTTAACACCCTCAACACCTACTACATTTCAAATCTACACTCCCAAGGTTAATCACATACTAGACGTTCACCTTTAACACTGTTCGTATATCATGGGCAAAGACTAGAGGACGTACATCCGCATCTTAACCTGGATTAAAGACAAAGCTCTCGGGACTCCACCTCAGAGCCACATCAACCATTAAAGTAACATCTTGTTAAACCAATCATATCTTTCCAAAGGGTGTTCCTCTCTGTTGTGAAGTTGAATTATGATTGGTGGGAAGATACCACGACGCCATTCAAGTTGACCAGTTGAGCGCTATCCGTTGTGAATGACTTGTTGAAACTGATGCCCAGATCGTGTCTCTTTTAATCTTGATTAATTAGGGAGAATCAATTATGATGGATGATCCAGGCAGACAAAGGCAGAAGACACAATGGAGAGGATGGCGTGCTGTAAGTATGTAAATTAGTGGGAATGAAGGTCGAAAACCAGACACCACAATGACGAACGTTGACGAGCGAAAATTTCTTCCAGTTTCTTATGGCTTTTCACTAAACACCAGCTATCTCCGATGCTACTTAGTAAGAAATAAACGACTTTTTAACCCGTTATTTTCGTTTTTATAAGTGGTATTTCCACAATAGTTGCCCCGAAATGTGGCACGAATTCTTGTGTGCATGTTTTTTCCATGTGCATGTTTTTTTGCCAAAAAAATTGTTGCATATACAGGAGGTTTAATTATGAATACAGGTTTATACACTGAAATGCCAGAAAAACTGGTACAGGCGTGCGTATGCAAATAACGGAGCTTTGCAACCAATCAGCGTAACGCGATGCTGTCGGCAGCGCCTATATAAGACAAGAGATGTCTGGCAAAGCTGTTAGATCGGTTCTTGCCGCTACAATGGCAGGTTATCAAGATTTAAGTGATTTTGAACGTGGCGTTATAGTCGGCACAAGAGAGATGGGACATAGCATCTCCGAGATAGCGACAAAATTTGGATTTTCGCGTACGACCATTTCACGGGTATACCGTGAATATCAGGAATCCGGTAAAACATCAAATCTCCGACAGCGGTGCGGCCGGAAAAAGACCTTGAAAGAACGGGACCTTCGACGACTGACGAGAATCGTTAAACGAGATAGACGTGCAACACTTCCTCAAATTGCCGCGGATTTCAATGCTGGGGCATCAACAAGTGTCAGCGTGCGAACTGTTCAACGAACCATCATTGATATGGGCTTTTGGAGACGAAGGTCCACTCGTGTACCATTGTTAACTGCACGGCACAAAGCTTTACTCCTCGTCTGGGCCGACCAACACCGCCATTGGACTGTTGATGACTGGAAACACGTTGCCTGGTCTGACGAGTCTCGTTTCCAATTGCATCAGGCGGATGGACGTGTACGGGTATGGAGACAACCTCATGAATCCATGGACCCTACATGTCAACAGGGGACTGTTCAAGCTGGTGGAGCTTCTGTGATGGTATGGGGCGTATGCAGTTGGCGTGATATGGGACCCCTGATACGTCTAGAGACAACTCTGACAGGTGACAGGTACGTAAGCATCATGTCCGATCACCTACACCCATTCATGTCCATTGTGCATTCCGACGGACTTGGACAATTTCAGCATGATAATGCGACACCCCACACATCAAGAGTTGCTACCGAGTGGCTCCAGGAACACTCTTCTGACTTTAGACACTTCCATTGGCCACCTAAATCGCCAGACATGAACATTATCGAGCATATCTGGGATGCCTTGCAACGTGCTGTTCAGAAGAGATCTCCACCTCCTTGCACTCCTATGGATTTGTGGACTGCCCTGCAGGATTCCTGGTGTGAATTGTCTCCAGGATACCTTCAGACATTAGTCGAGTCCATGCCACGTCGTGTTGCGGCACTTCTGTGTGCATGCGTGGGGTTGGGGGCTACACAATATTACGTAGGTGTACCAGTTTTTCTGGCACTTCAGTGTATGTATTACATAAAAACCAGTACTAAGCAAGTGGATTCGGATGTTATTTAGGTGCAGGTTCGCGAATTTTGATCAGAGGTCACTTGCCTTGCAGTCTGTGACACTGCCTTATCTAGATAACCACGTGTATCTAATTTATGCAAGTATTTTGTAGTGAAAGTACTGATAAGACTAAGCTGGGTCAAGACCTACATTTTTTCGAGGAACTCGGGAACCTCTTTTGCCTACGGAATCAGGCCTCGGATTACGGAATTATGGGGCAAAAACCGGGCAAGAGCTGGAAACAAACCAGGATTACTCTAAAGGTAGACAACCTTGTTGTCTACCTTGAGGGCAATCCTGAAAGTAGACAAGGTAGACAACAAGGTTGCCAACTCCACAATTTTAGTTGCCAGCGGCGACCAGATTTAACGAATCCCGGATATCTGGTAACTGATTCGATAAATATTTGATAAACCTCACTAAAGGTTACACCTCCAGACATCATATGAGGGGTTTTAAAAGAATTTACAAGTGTTATTTTTTGCATACCTAATTTTTTACAAATCCATTTTTGCAAATGTGTAACGAAAAACACAAAAATTGTTCGAAAACAGTGTTTCAAAAATTTTTTGTATAAAATTAGCACAAACGCCAATGAAACAATCCCGAATTTCTCTTGTCCCAGAAAACGGGTCAGTTGGTTCTATTTTTATGGAGCAAGGGCAGTAAGGGCCATTGAGCGCCAAACACCAGAAAACGGGGACAAGATACATCAATCAGAGTGAAAAAGGCAAGTCATCGTCTTCAAAGCTTTGCAGAGATTACTGAACTACTTCTGTAATTTAGAGAATGTCAAATTTATATAAAAGAAAAAACTAAAAGTAATTCCAAAATCGGAATGCAGATCAATAAAACTAGAGCCCTTATTTTCAAACAATACAAACAAATGGCACTTTTAAAATAAAAAATAATCGAAAATCCACTGAAAGCGTGATGGTAACTCAAATGATTACATTGATGTAGTTACCAGTTTGTTCAAAACACAAAAAACGTGTACATTCACTTTTTTTTTTTTTTCAAATAAAAAGTACATCAATCTTTTTTCTTTCATAAACACGATATATCGTTTATTCAAGACAGTTAAATATTTATCTCTTGGTTAAACAATTATTAGCATATTTTGTTACATTAATCATGTCTAACATGTTTGCACACAACCGTCAAAATTGACGCAGTTATGTTTTGGCAAGTGACAGCAGCAAGCAAGATGAAACAAAGCTAATTTTTCCATCCTTTTCAGGATAATATAAACGGGGACAGAAGAGAAGGAACACAAGTAAGTGCTAACTATGGTCACAAAAAAGCCAAGTTCAAGAGAAAAAAAAAGAAAGAAAAAAAGCAAAAATTGACATGAATCAACGAAATAGGAAGTCAAAGAGAGGCCTTTCAGCTGGCAAATTAACCCAAGTCAGAAGGGGCAAGGGGTGTATGTGAAGTGACCTTATATTATGCAAATTACATGGCAAAATAAAGAAGAAACTTTATACAAGTTTCTCTCGCATTTCAACAACGACAGACTGGGTTAAAAGGGTTACGAGTGGCCTACATGTCAGCATGTTGCACGCCAGAATCACTTCATCGATTTCTTTCCAGTAAAAATCGATAGATTCGTCCAGTAACACGATTCTAATCCGAAGTTATTTATGTATCTTTAGGTTGTATTACAAATTTGTGCATGACACGTGCACTAGTTGTTGGTTAACTTTGTAGATATTTTGACTCTTAAGTGCGTCAGAAAAGTTCACTTTTACTGTAGCCTCGATACATATTTAGATTACATACTATTATATTATTACATACATATTATATGCATACTGAATCACATACATCTAGGACGATACGGATTGTTTTACGTGACCACTGAACCCTGGTTTCCTTATGTACAACGAAGGACCTAAACTATTCCAATGAAAGCAAGGAGTGGTAGTAGTGATTATTGGATCACTTTTAATAAAAGGATCTCACGGTGGAACCGAAAGGAAACATTCGCTAGATAGGGTCAAAAAGAAGCGTTGTGTTATAACTTATTCGTATCAGACTTAAAAAAAAAAGTACTAAATCGAAAAACAAAACAAGCACGAGTGATTCAAGAAATCGAAAATAAAATCCAGCACTTTTCAAACTACCTACAATCTTCTTTAAAGGTATTGTAACACTAGACAGTTCTTGGTCATCTTGGATGTTGGCTTAACAGTTTAGTGCGATTTGTAATTTAGCGTTTTAAAGCTGTCCGAAGAAACATTTGGGATAAGACTGACGATAATATGCCACCTCCGCACCATGCTATTGCAAATATAACTTCATCAGAGAACTCAAAGACCACAGACATAGCCTACAGAGGCGCTTTCAAAAGATGTTCTCGACAGATGCCCGTACATTCTGAGTCCCAAGACGGAGTTATGGATCATCTGGTATAGGACCGACGGCTTAGTGTGGTTTCCGAATCACAAAATGCATTTACGTACAATTAAGTTTACTGTGGGTAGAACCCGGGTCAGAGGGTCAGAAGGCGGATCATAACCATTCGACCACTCTTGAAAGCTTCATGATCAGTTGCCCACAGCAAGTTGTGGAAAGATCATTTGTAAAGTCGAGCTTTAGGGGTGATTAGTTACTTGTAGGCTGAACCCTATAGTCGGTGAATGGGTATCGGTCACCGACACAGATATTTAAGAAAACTTGAGTAAAGAATAAAGTGTAAGTGGGGATGTTTTTTCATCATACAGCGTGATCTTTTAAAATCAAATAAGAGATTGAAATGAATAACCAACAACAATGTATAGGGTGTCCCATAAAGAATGCAACTTTCGAAATGCCCGTCATTTCTGTTCTAATAAGTTGGCAGCATTGAACTTTATAGGATTTTTATCTGATGTCTTTGTGGTTAGTAGTCAAGGAGCGCCGAACAGAGCATGATCGTCATCTGTTTTCTGTACGGGTAGGAATGGAGCGCTTCACGACGGAACAGCGTGTTGTCATAGTGAAAACTTATTACAGATGTTGTGAATGTTGCGCAGAGACTGTTCGCAAACTTCTTGGAATGTTTGGTCAACGTAATGCAACGAATAAGTCGACTGTGATGATACTGATTGCTAAATTTGAGAAAACCGGTTTGGTTGTGGACATTAAACCTTCGGGGCATCCTCGTGTTAGTCGTTCTGCGATTTCATACATAATCACAGGTAGCATACGCTGCAAAAATATGTAATATTAAAATTACTTAATTTCACCAATAAATTTGTATGTCATTATGCACTCAAAATTTTCTTTCTTTATGGGACACCCTATATATATATATCTAAAATCATTTAACAACCACAATCCATACTTAACACTACTTAAAGATAAGGCATGATCAACGCCACTTAGCAACGAAGCAAACTGCAGGAATATATTTGTATTCTGTTAGAAATGGAATCTTCAAGTTTAATGTCAATTTCGCGTCATGCAGTAAAGACGAATGACGTCCGATTTTAAAATTAGATTGGTAGATAAGATCTAAAAAAATGTTTTAATAACGTTTTCATGGACATACCTGCTCGGACAAAATTACGCCAAACGCGCTTTTCCTCGTCCTCCGCCCACAAACGAATGGGCGAAGGAAAAATAAACTATGGAGGGGGTAACTATACAATATCAAAAAGTGGCTGACCGCATCAAAGAAAAATGATGATTTAACGTGAAGTATTTACTCTCTTCTTGAAGCGGATTAGACAGTTTGGGGGAAACGAGGTTGACTCCGAAGTGCAAAACCTTTAACCTCTAGAGGACGCCAGAAGGTGGGAAAGAAGTGAAAATTGCTGAATGATTCCGACAGCACCATATATCCTCAGCAGCGGTGATCATAAGGGGATCTTTAGTACAAGCTCTTATAATTGGAGATAGGGTGGAATATGGTTTGCCTGTTACAGAGGTCAAGCACTTCTGGTGCATTGGAGCAGCTCTCTTTAAGATGATGAACAAGGGCTGTGAGAAAAGTGCATCTCCAACTTTCCACTGGCGACTTTTCGAAAGTCTCAACTTTATGCCCGGTTCGTCCGGCAAAAGGAGTGGCCCGCAATGGGGGTTATTTTCTTCTTTTTTTTCCTTTCTTTCAGACGGACTTTTTTTCCCCTTTGAAAGCATTTCGTATGAATTATGTATTACGGATAACGACATAAGGAAGAGCTTTACATCCCCGCATAGAATTGCAAATGGCCCTTATGTTGGTTTACTTTCGTAGTTAGCCGGAGATGTTACAGTTCCGACAGAGGTAAGAGGCACACTACATGTTTCAAAGCGTGGCATTAAATCAGCAATATTGAATACGAAATGTGTAGACTGATCTGACTCTAACGCATCTACGTCCATCTTATCGATCAGGCATGAGCTGCTGTCTGTTGAAATGGTAAAAATATAGATTATGTACTAAATAACAAAACGGGAAAAAAATCCAGGAAGAGGAAATGATGAAAAATACGAGTGAATTTCAAATTAATGATCATTATGAAACTTTTTTACGCGCATTCCTACGACTTAAACCAATTTGGTCAAAGGCCAGTTACAGTCATCACGATTCACTGCAATCACGTTTACTTCAAAAGTATGTAAAATCATTCAATAACAAATTCAGCGAACGATTCTGCGGATCTGTTTAGGAAAAATGGATCACTGATTTAATCGGTGAAGGAATTAGAATAACTCCAGTTCACATATCGCAAAAGCGAGAATCATTATACCAACACTGCTCAAAATTCTTGGCTTGCAATTCATCGATCGGAAGAACATTCGAATGGTCAACCAATTTATATCAATCACGACAGGAGAAACGGATGTAGCGTACTATAAAATACAGATATTACTACTAAATTTGATGCCCACGTACCACGTCCCTGTGAAGGGTAATAATATCTTGCATCCTAAAATATAGATACTTCACAACTCAAGACGAGGCAACGTTTTGATAAAGGCACCGTAAGTTGAAAATATCCTAAGTCGGAAAGACACTTTATGGGCCCAACTTCGAGATGATGTCCATTACTTCGCACGCCGCGTCTCTGCTCGTACACCCCTCCACGTACACTGTGCGTTCACGCTCAGTTGAAGCGTAATACAGTTAGCAGACGGGTTATTCCATTACAGTTTAGGGAAGGCCGTCTTGGAGGAACTGGTTTTTCCCACACGAAAAACCAGTTTCGGCAAGACGCCCTTCCCTAAACTGCAATGGACTAACCCGTCTGCTAACGGTATCAGGCGTCAGGTCTGCGCGAACGCACAATAGCTAAGGCTACTTACAGTTACACATTTTCTAGATTTAGGTATTGCTGATACGGCACTGTATATATTGCTAGCATGGATAAAGATCGAAACAAAATTCGGTTTCCGTTAATAGCGTATCATTTCCGCACCACCGCAAAGTCGAAAACGGGTCACTAGCAGAGTCGACAAGAGAGGGGAGGGGGAAGCAGGGTTGCAGCCCGTGGTGGGGGGGACCGGTTGAAGCCTAGGGGCTCGCACTGACAAAGACCCGTGCTGTAGGGGCCCGGTCCTGAAAAAAAAAAAATCTATGTCACTGCCCAGGGAAGGAAGGGGTCATGGGGGGGAGGGGCAGGTTGAAGTAAGCCTGGGAGTCTGCGTTGACTCTCGGCGACCCTGGTCGTTGGTAGTCATCGCAAGTCGTGGATTATAGGCATTGTAAGTTTCCACAATACAGACAGAATGTTTGTTGTTTGGAAGACACAAGCACAAGACAACGGCGTAATTTTTAAACTCACGCACCATTAATAATAACAATGTTTTAAAAATGACTCACGAATAAAATAAAAATCCGTTTACAAATTTCAATCCCTAGGATTCTAGCATCTTTCCGAAATCGTTTATTTTTTTTTTTTTAATAGTTTATTAAACCGTGGTTTCACATCTAGTACGACTACGGTAACCAATACACAAGGGTCTATTATTTACACAGTTACTTGAGCTGGGAATATCAAAACAAAAAGGCACCTTATTGTTGTTCTGTCATAAACAGTATACTTCCTGATATTGAATTTGAAAGAAATGTTTATATTTTAAATACAAACAAGCAAAAAAACGTATATACGGCCATATTTATACTGTTATACATGGTCATAAATATACATAAGGCACATGTAAGTACTCACGTACCTGTTTTTTCACAGCAGGAAGAGAGCCCCCCCCCCCCACCAAGGGACCGACAGATTAGCTTGACTTCTTAAACATTTATTTAAGAATAAAAATAATTCATTTCCATGCCCATACAATCACTCTCAATTCCATTGAGTCCCTTCATCCATTTCCATCATCCATTTATAAATGTTCAATGGAATTGATTGATTGTTTGGCTTTTTTTTTATGGCGCAAGAGCATCTGGGCGTAGTATAGCCCAGATGCTCTTGCGCCATAAAAAAGCCAATCAATCAATTCCATCGAACATTTATAAAGGGTTGTCTTACTGGAGACACGCAAAGCGTGATGGGAAATACATAAAAACATTTACAGCTAATCTTATTGCAAAATCAAAACCAACCTACGAGTTCAAAGTCCATAGTTTTTTGTAAACCATTGGGGTGTTGTCCCAAAAATGTTTACATGCGTTCTGTTATAGCTTTGAGAAGCAACACAAGTAATTAATATGAAATATATGCTTGCTTAATTAATGGGATTATTATCATCATTAAGAAAAACAGAGCGATTACGACACTAATTCAAGGAACTGAAATGTGGTTTAAGTGCAGCAGTTGGTGCCCATTAGAAACCTAACAAAGGTGCGCCATTTTGAACCCTTTAGGCGTACGACACTGCGCCCACATTTTTCTCCGCAATAATTTATGCAAAAGACGGTTGACATACAAGCCCGACATCGATTTTCTTGGACCTACCAATATAATTAAAGAATTCGCCAATGACTACTCATTACCGAAAGTGACGTAATGTAGTCATTCTCTCCCCATTTAATATTTCTAATGAAAATAGGACGAAAATTAGGCGCAATTTACAGAGCAGGACAGCGCAACTCGTCTTGGCTTGCAACTTACTTAGTTGATGATGACAGAAATGATCGTTGTCGCTAATGACAGTTTTGTGGACATTTACAGATGAGTAATTTCCTATTTAAATGAGTGGTTCTGATTTACGGGCTTGCCACAAATATTGATTTTACTTTCGCTGACATCACTCTTCTGAAGAGAAAGTATCTGGAAAGATTATTCCCTGGGAGTTGTGAAAGTACTATAGTTAATTCCTCCGTGATAATCCTTTTTATTAATTTTCCTGTAATAATCCTTTTTTATTAATTCTCCTATAATAACCATTCCTCGAGCGAAATTTCTGTGAATAAAGGGAATTGTGTGTACTTCCAGTGCCACTATTTTAACACTAAAATTACCCCATGGCCGGATCATTTACTACACACAAATAATCTTAAAACACATTTTGCAAGCGAAATTAGACAATGGTTTAGTTTTGACGAATATTCTAGGATCAAAGAGGGTTTACTTGGTTATGGCTTTCAAAAGACACGTAATTATTTATACACAGGGTTCCCATTAGAGGGGAAAAAAAAAATCCCCATCTTTTTCAGGTTTTCCCCGACTGTTCTGACAAAATTCCCTGACCAATTGCAAACACAGCTTTGAATTAAATTTCGGTTTCGGGGAAAATAGCTTCATGTTTGCATGAAATTTAGCTATTCAGAACAGAAGTTAGGAAGGTTTTTCCTGATTTTTCGGGCAAAATTTCCTGGCGATATTACAAGTAAATTTTCAAATGAACTTCGGTTTCGGGGTAAATAGCTTTACTTCCAAGTAAAGTTTAACTACTCAGAATAAAAGTTAGGAAGGTTTTATTAATTTTTTTTGCGACGATTTCGATTTCCTGACGATTACAAGTTCTCAAGGTGCGTGACTACCCTGTATGTATGTGTGTATATATAAAGACAAACACTACGATTGTACTGGTTCCGAAGTGTACAGGTTAAATAAAACAAGGAAAAACAAAATACTCTCCGCCTCTCCTTGAAAATACATGCGCTTTGTACACACTTAACTATTTTAAAGGTACACAACAATGAAGACGTACGGAAATTACGCTATTTATGGATTATTGAATGTATTGTTTGCCCTGAAAATCATTGTATAAGGTCTTGCTGGTTCTGCTCTATACATATACAATGGACCTTGGTAAAATGACCACCATGGCAAAATGACCAACTTTCATACTTTGTACTTTTATACTTTACAACTTTTACAACTATACTTACAACAATACAACTATACTTTACAACTTTTACTTTCTCTTTTACAACTTTTATACTTGTAGGGGCATAGTCTTGCCTATACCAAAGTGTGTTGCGCATAGTGACCACCTATCTATGGTGACATTAAAGTCCAGTCCCAAAGGTGGCCACTTTAAGCAGGTTCCACTGTACATGTTAACGACGTACCAAACCATTCAATGACCGCATCACTGAACGAGTGTACTCATTTATGATTGATGTGCAAAATCGCTCATTTATTAATTTAATGAATGATTAACGGTTTAGCATATCTATGACACATAACATATAATATAATAAGAAACAATATAACACTAATAATAATAAATAATAATATAACAGTAATGGTAATAAGTAACATAACAATGGCAATAAATATAATAATAATGTATATAAATATAATAATAATGTGTGTGTGTATATATATATATATATATATCGGTGTACTGACGTCCCTTCCGGTTCCTCTAGTGTTATCAACGTTTCAAATTTCATGTTTTGTTTTAAGGCGCAAGGACAGTTCAAGGTTATACTGTGCCTCAGGCTACAGCTTTCTGAAGAACATGAATCTGTTGCCTAGGCAACCAAACCCCGGTCTACGGTGTGCAGAAGAAACAGTGTTTTATGATGCTATTGGAATCCAAATCGAGTAAACACAATTGCCGAACGCGTTTCTTCTATGCTGCCGTAGCACGCAACGTATTTTAATTACCCTTTAATTACCTACAAAGTCAGTTCACTTTCCGAGCCAATTTTTGAATTCTTGGTATCATATTGTAAATGACCAAATAACTGCAGTAGAACCATGGGCGCCCATATGGGGGTAAAAGTCCCCCCCACCTAGCCGTTTAAAAATTTTATTTGCCCGAACCTGCTATGCATTTACTTTCAAAAGTTTTACAGTCACATTTTAAAATAAGGTACTTTTTAGCTCATTACTAATTGTCAAGCAGTATCAATTACTTTTGTAGCATTTTAGTATCTTGTACATTCACTAAAATTTTTGACAGCTTTGAGAAGGAGGTAATAATTTTTCTCAGGGCCCCCCCCATCTAGAAGTACTACTTTGGGCGTACATGAGCAGAACCCCGATAACCCGAAATAAAAGGGGCACAGCCGATTTTATTTTGGATGAGCAAAATATCGGCTAATCCGAAAGTGCAATTTTCAGTGAAAAGGTTCAAAAACAAAATCTGACTTTCATTCAAACAATACATTTATAATTACATATTACAAAACTATTATACTGATAGTGAAGAAAGTGACAAAATATACGTATGCGTTAAGATATTAGTTGTTTTCGAAACTGTCCGATATCTTTGTATACTTGATATATAAAAAGAAGGGAAGAGAGTACATATTGTGCGTTCGCGCAGACCTGACGCCTGATACCGTTAGCAGACGGGTTAGTCCATTGCAGTTTAGGGAAGGGCGTCTTGCCGAAACTGCTTTTTTTGCGCCAGAAAAACCAGTTCCTCCAAGACGGCCTTCCCTAAACTGCAATGGACTAACAAGTCTGCTAACGGTATCACGCGTCAACTGAGCGCGAATGCACAGTACGTATATGTTCGATACCTACTCTCTCTCTTTCCTCCCTTTTATTTTTTTTTTCTTAAATTCTGGGGAGTACGTTAGAAAACTTTTATAAACGTGTGTACACACATAAAAAATAATAATTTCAATAATACGTAAAGTACAACAAGTCATTTGATTAACTCAGGTTTTGGCTCAGCGAAGGTAGGATAATCGGGGTTGTAATCTACATAACGTATCCGCCGCTGCTTTCATTTACAGAATAAGAATCATTTCATTGAAAGAAAAAAGTAATCACGAAATAAAATATTTAAGAGGAACTAGAAAGATTTATAACTATTATAATTTAAAAACACAGTTTATAAATTACTGTCGTTGAAGGGTGACAGAAAGAAAATGGAAGTTTATATCAAAACACGTTTTTAATAGCAGTGAGAGTGCGTATATATATATAGAAAGGAGAAAATGATAAATAGAAAACAGTGTTAAATTGGAAGTATATTACGACTTTTGTTTGGATAAACTAATGAATTTTTTAAACAAATCAGACATCAATCGTCAGCTGCACGCCGACAGGCAATTTCTTGTAAAGTTTATTTCAACATCATCAGCAATTTCACAATTCGCAAAAGGCAACGAAAGTTGAGGAAAATGTGATACAACATAGTGGATAAACGAGAAAATTTACAAGAAATCGGAACAAGGAATGAAGAATAATAAGACGCATAGTTCAAAAGTCTCTGGAATATTAATGAGATATTAAAAAAAGTGCCAGGTTTCAAAATTGGCTTTCAACAGGGAATTTCACCTCATTTATTTATTTTTAGAGAAAAGCTTTTCGAATAAAACTTCGAAGTGTACATAATTACAGGTTCACAGTTCATAAAATAAGAGGTAAGGAAGTAGACAGAGGGCATATACGTACCCCGTGTGGGAAAAAAATGAGGAGAGATCCTGTCCATCATTTATTGGGGCTCGCAATAGCTTGTGAGTTATATAAATGACTCCTTGACCTCGAGGGCTTGAGTTTTGAACTACAGAAGAAACCTATTTTTCACTAGCTTTTATTTTATTAAATTTTCTATATTACATATTTTTAAAAAGCATCTACCACGTAAAGGCTACAATATTCGGTTTATAATTGCCCAACTTCTCATGATTTTCAAGTTCCTCTACACGATTTGCGTCCAAGAGCAAAAATATTGCGTTACGAACGTATTACAAAGAATATAATGAGTATTGTGTATATTAAAAATATTATGAAATAAAGGTTTTCCGCATTATATATTGGCTCGTTTTCGAACCACTTTTGGCGCTTTATTTCGCTGCTTTACATTTTACAAATTTCACCGGTAAAATTTTATTAATTTTTATTTAAAACGATCTTTTTCTTTATACAAATGCAAATAAAGTTTATAAACACAACGCAATTGTAGAAATAACTACAAAATTAGTAAAAAGTGCTGTCATTTATGTCCCGTTTTCCGAGGATTTCGAATCTCCACTAGCAAGGGAACTATACCTCCCGACTCATCATAAGCGTACGCAGAACTTTCGTAAAGGGGGGGGGGTACAGAGTTACAACTCACATATTCCTATGTTAAATATACAAAATTTCATTGCAATGGGGGTTACAACCCCCCCATCAACACCCCCCTGCGTACGCCAGTGCCCTGACTACAGTGGGCACCGTTGGTAGTCGAAACCAGTTAACGTCACCTTAAGCGAACGCATTACCATTGAACCACCGCAGAGCCAAGTTTGTGGATAGAAGGAAATCTCAAAGATTAACAGGACGGTATTGATCGGACGGACAGAATCAAGGAATACAGAGAAATTCATTTAAAAAAAAACAACTTTCAAAATTGTTATACTTCGCTTAATAAAGTTTCATCGTATTTTTGGATTCTGTCTCATTTGATCAAAAAGTCATGTGTGTGTGTGGCTTGATCGAGAAATCCTACGTGTCGTTTGATTAAAACAAGGGCCTCTGGATCAGGGAATCATGGGTCGCTTGATCAAAAAATCACGTGTTACGCTGCATTCGTTTCCAGTGTAACGTAGCTAGTAAAATTCGAGACAGGCAATTGACGCTTGGAAGAATTAATTTAAAATCACATTTTATTCATCGAAAATAACTTTCTGTTCTCTACGTACAGGAAGCCCAGAGAGGGCTGTCTAATGGTAGCATATCTCTCGGCATCCAGGCCCCTCTCTGGTCTCAAGTCACTGTTACCATCCTATCCCCGGATCTGGTTCACACATGTCAAAGGTCGGATTCCAGATGTCAACCCAGATCCAGGGACTGTAATTTTATGTTAGAAATTCGAGTTGTATGGACGGAGTGTAGATCAGTAAATCTTCATGCTATGGCTGAGTTCGAAAGGGGATATAGTCAAGAGGCAAATGACATATCTCACATGGCTGGTAAATGGGGGTCGGTATACCAGGATTGAATCGAAGAGTACAACGAACCGAGGAGTGCTAAAGTTTCTCCTCCTCTGTGGATAGCTGTGGAGAGCATTTTCTCCACAGAAGGTGGCGCTCCTTTGAGCAAATATATGCAATGGGTGGAGGACAGGAGCAGGTACTGTGAAAACAACGAGACGAAATGCTTTGAACAGTGACCTCGAGACAGTTCGGAGACAGACTTAACGGCAGGTATATAAATCGCCATAAAAATTGGCTTATAAGCCGGTTTCTTGTTAAGCAGGCACACATTACGACTTTATTTTCCTTGGCTTACTCTTTTTTTTACGATACATCAATCAACACAAATGACAATTTGACAAGCAGCAGAAGTAATAATCATGGAAGTGGCCACGTTTATCGCATAGCTACATCTAAATAAATATTTTATCTGATGAAAATTGTTTTTTATTTCTATAAACATGGAGAAGGATAATATTGCCATCAATCTTAACTTTGAAGCTACATCTACTAGAGATGTATCATATAGCAACACATTGGAAACCAGTTCTATTTCGGCTTGTACGTATCACATCATATTATACATCCGTATTTTACGTGTTAAATGCCGCGTTCTACGTTCTCTCTCTCTCTCTCTACTGAAAACCTTTCATTTTTAATGATAATAGTTTATTTAACCTGCGATATATGCTGCATAGTGGCACATTGTGAATATAGTTGTTGAGTTGCATATAGTAAATTAAAAGTAATTCGGGTCTATTAGATGTGTTAGGAATGAAACGAAGGTAGAAAGCATAGTTGTTCATTGCGCGATTTTCTTAGATGAGTTATAACTTGGCACTTGGTTGGTTGGTTTGTTTAGGTGTTTTATGGCGCAAGAGCATCTGGGCTATACTGCGCCAAACATGGTAACTTGGCTACTGGATTTAAACTTGAACAGCAGCGTAGCAGTTCAAAACTCATAGGGAAGGGACTCAAGTATCTTTAAAGCAGGGGCGTAGTTGAGGCCTAGAGGCGCTGGACTTTTAGGCACTTCCTTTGGAGGGCTAGCGGCGCTAAGGAAAATTTTAGGAAATCATACATTTTACGTAAAAAATTCTGTTCAAGTTGTAAATAAACTATATGTGGATTCTACAATTTTATTAAGAAAATTGTGTTTTAGAGCAATGACCCTAAAATTTTGAATAAATCAACTAAGAATCGTGGGAATTTAAACGAAATTACAGCTTGGAACACGTATCACAAACTGTGTTCCGAAAATAGGAAAAGACAATGCGTTGTTTGACGCAATGAAGGCGACAAAGCGGATTTTGGGCTATCCTTTTCGATCGTTTTCTTTATTTGATTGGATCACTCCAGAAGTCATTCTTGATTACTTCGGCTTGGGCACATGCGTTTGTATCACATTATTATTATTTTACGCTTATATGCCCCGAAGCTATATGCTGTAGGCAGTGTCGGATTCAGAGAGGCATTTGGGGGGGGGGGATCTTGCAATGCCAACTCAACAACTCACACATAATAATAATTTCTGCCCCTATCAGATTAATGGGCTGTTGACTGGTTAGGGGGTTCCCTGACCCCCCTCCCCCCAACGTGGATCAAACCCTGACTTAGAAAAGCGCTAGGCTACATTTGTTTTTAGGACCACACCACTGCTTTAAAGATGATTATGATGTAACGTAGTCTTGGAGGAAATAATGTGTTTTGATGTCCAGTAGGAGAGGGGCTGAGCGCCCCCCATGAGTCCCCCTTTTCCTACGCCGCCGGCTGGGTTTGATTGTGTACTTTGCGTCCCAAACCTGCATTATGGGTATCTGGGACGAGACTGACGTCTCAACGTAATCCAAATAGAGATACATTTGTATGGTGGTTCGGACGTTTTTGTAATTTTTGTTTTTCGAAATTATTATCTATAATTTAGTTAAACGTCAATTTATAGTTCACCTTCCTATGCACACTGGGACGACAATCCCTCTTTTTTAAATATTGCATTACTGATTTGATAACATCAATTTCCACAGCAGCATTAATCAATTACAAGGAAAAATTAGAGGCTAAATATTAGTTTCTTAACGTTCATTAAAATGCGCAAGGAGTCCATTATACCTGACGTCATAATAGCGATTACGTTAGAAAACTGCTAAACGCGCATTTTTCCTTAACTAGCTGACACTGACGAGAGGAAATGATTACAAATATACTTATTATGTCGTTTATCAAATTTCTTGTAAAAGCAGAACATTTTCCTTTTACTGGATTGGTGATTAGCTCTGACTTTTGAACTTTTTTTCGTATCCAGGCTTTTGGTTCGAGTTATATTGGGGCTCAACTTTCGAACACCAAAATTTAGTTGAAAAATAATTAAATGCACTCTTTCTTTATGCATGCTTCTGTGGCACAGTGTACCATAGAAGTATGCACTCTTATGGTACACTGCGCCACAGAAGCTTGCACGAAGAAAGAGTGCATGCTTCTATGGTACACTGTGCCATAGAAACATGCACTCTTTCTTTATGCATGCTTCTGTGGCACAGTGTGTACCATAGAAGCATGCACTCTTTCTTCATGCAAGCTTCTGTGGTACAGTGTACCACATACACCAATGTAACGTAACATGCATGTGTGGATGGCCACAACTGTGTAGCCAAATAACTGGTTTAGGCAAAAGATACCGGTACGTAGTGTTTCCTGTAGTAGGCTACTGACAATCTGGGTGGTCGTAAGAAGGACATGTCGAAGTTGAGCTGGCGTGTATGTGTTTTATGGTGCAAGGACAGCAGAGGTCACGTGGGGCAAGGACATACATTTTTGGAGGAATTCGAAACACTTCCGCTGCAGATAAAAGTCAGTAAGTGCTGTGTACTTTCCGGACTCGAACTCACTGAAACAATCCGCATGGTAGTACGAAACACAACACAATAATCGCGGGTAATTAATCAATTAAAATTTAATTAAAAACGGTGATAGCTATTTCGATAGCGACAGCTATCTTCATCGTTTCCACAGCTATCTTCATCATTTTAATTAAATTTTAATTTATTAATTTACTGCGATTTTTGTGTCATTTGCGTTTCGTACTATCTACGCGCAGTGTGTCGAATATTCGTGTATAACCCGTATGATAATCAAACGAGTTGCCACTACGTTAGAGGAAGGATTTGCTCTCGTAGTAGCAACCAGCATTATTACTGCTATTAGCTCCACTGCTTGTGCTTTCACCTAAAATGCTCCATAAGGAGCCACGTAAGATAGAACCGATGATTTACCACGATCTTCAACTCACCGTTTATTCACAAGCAATGAGGCGTGCAAGGTTTCAAAGATGATGATTGTAGCTTAAGAAAGACGGTGATTGTTAGATTGGAAAGATGATGATTGCAACCATGTGCATGGACGCTCTCATACATGTCCTCCTGATTATAATGAACTGCCATGAGTTCTCGTTCAGATACATATTACATTGTGTATAGAGTGACAGTACGATGGTCAGCATCTTAGTTGAGCATTTCGCGGACAATCGTGTACGCCATACAATGCATAAGTAATGCTACAGAAGGCGAATAAAACTGGCATGAAATACAGATAACCTCAATTTACCACAGAGCGAACTTGCCAGTTTTGCATAATATTTGTCAATGCGTTACTAACAGGTATCGGTATAAGTGATGTCAAATCCCCACCAGTATGAATCGCACAACATTTGCCGAAATAGGGTTTCATACACAGAAATAGATGAACTGAAAGTTTCAACTTTGCTTCGAATTCTTTACATACTTCCATTGGATGCAATCTTTTCACTTGACGCCTCAATCAGCTTGTTGCAATCTTTTTGACTACTACTCGACGAAGAAGGCCATTTAAAGGGCGTAGCGGTCTCGCTTGGCAATCCCAAGCTTCTTAGAACTATTTAACGTTTGTTGCCATCATTGGAAGCACGAAATGTGCAGTTAAACCGCACGAATTTACATATTATACATAAAATTACGTGCAAGTAACGCCGTTTACTACGTCCTATAAAAGAGAGATGATAATAGTTTCATACTTTTTTTTGTGAAATGCACTACTTCATACTTCCAAAGTGCTGCATTATTATGCGTATATAGCGTACGTTAGCTTTTTCATCAAGATATAATCATTCCGATATAATCGGTAATAATCATCGATAATAATCATCATGATAAAAAACTGGGCCACGAATAACTTGAGTTCCGATAAACGGTCTTCGCTTAACTAGGGGGTGGGGGTCGAGAAATTATTTTCGAGAGATAATTCGTTTATCGGTTAATCCATAAACTGTCGAAAAATCGGCAAATATCGGATAATACGTAAATTAAACAAAATATACATAATTAAGAAAAGTACGCATTTACTGTAAAAAATATAAATTGTACGAATATATTTATAGTTTATAGTAAAATATGTCTATAAATCTAAGCTAGTGGTTGGGAAAATATATCGTTATTGCTATAGACCAGGGCTGTCCAACCTTTTTAGACAGCGGGCCATTTAAAAAAACGTCAAGGATTCCTGGCCTGCGGTTTCCGTCCAAAAAAAAAAAAAAAGTTTTTCCAGTGTTTCTTCTGTTTACTTGTTTATGTGATATGGAAAAGGGTGACTCATGCTGTCACTGCGGTTTTTCCTTACCCCTGAAAAAAAACTCAAACATTTGTTCTAGAATTTTTTTTTTTTTATTCCAAACAGTTGTCAGCGGGCCGGATTGTGACCCGCGGACCTAACGTTGGACAACCCTGTTATAGACAAAGTGGAATCACGCGCATTTTATAATGCAGTTATCAAATTTGGAGGGATTATATTTAATAATTTCACACTAAACAAATTATTAAATAATATTGCACGCTGGGAATGTATATCAAATAAAAGGAAATAAAAGTTACTGCATTGCTTTAGTTCAGGGACAAAAAATGGGGAATTTTCGAAAATCCGTTCAAAGGTGTCAAAGTCTTAAGGTGTTCCCAAGCTAGGAAAACCATTTTTTCTATTCTAGAACAAGAGTAAAACCTGCCTAATGTAACCATCTCTAGGCAGCAACGGTCACTAAACACGAGAGACTTTGATATAGACATGACTAAGTCTTTATCAAATCTCTCTTATAAAAAGTGATCACTTTACTCATGTGGTCAATTTACAAAGGTGGTCACTTTAACAGGCTCCACTGTATTGGCTTTTGTGTATATTCTTCAGTATTAATGGATTTACAAAGGTTTTATTGCTTGAACACAACGTATGGTCAAACTTTAAAAACCTAGAAATCATCGTTATCAACAGGTTTATTCAAAGCAAATCGGTATTATAGACGAAGTTCGATAAACGTTAATACTGTAGGAAAGCTGTCGAGACTGTATAGAGAGGGTTGTCCGCGAGGACACAGGGATCATGACCCACCCCAAAAATATATTTTTTCACTGTAAAAAATTCCAACTTTTATGAAAAATGAAGGGTGTTATTCCAAGACCATGGCAAATTCTGTCCTTGACCTCGCCTCCCCAAAATAAAATCCTGTGCCCGCCCCTGGTTATAGGCAGTATTGTCATATACAGATTTCACTGTCTTTATATGGGAAGAAAGGGTTGCCGCATTTTAGGCGGCCAGGACCATTACGAGGCAGAATTGGGTCTGAGGAGATCTTGTTCTAAAACAGGGGTCTCTAAAGGTCCGGGACCCGGACAGGCCCGGCAAGCAAAAATTAACATCGGCCAACATAGGAAAATAAGATCGGTGCGGCCCGCGAGCCAACAAGAATAAACAAAATTGGCCCTTGGATTACAAAGGATCGAAGACCCCTGTTCTAAAACATTCCAAGTATTTCAGGACAGTATCATCTTCCTCCTCCAGGTGGTGCTGCTGCGAATTTTTTTTTCTTTCAAGCATTTAAATTTTAAAATAGATTGTGGATGATCCGAAGTATCGATGTACTGTGTGTATATATATTCTTAACCTATCCGTAGAAGACCCCCCGTCAAGTTACCTTCGAATTAATCAAGCCAGCGATACATAGCTTGGCGCAGTATAGCCCAGATGCTCTTGCGCCATAAAAAATCCAAACAAACAATACATAGCTATAGGATCTATTCGTTTTGTGTCGTGAGGTTTATTGGTGGGAAGGTTTAACATCCCTTCGGGTGATGAAGGGAGTGGGAGGCATTATCAAAAAAAATCTGAATGAATTCTCAATGCTAAAAAATAGTTTCCGAAAGTTTACCGAAAAAATTGGATTTATTTTGGTAACTAAATAATTTTTACATGATGTCTTCACGTTCAGCGTTAGATTACGTTTCATGGCACAAAAACAGCGAAAGTCATACCGCGACAAAACAATTTTCCGAGGAACTTCGTCGCTTAGGGATAAAAAACCTCGGACCACGGAACAGTAGAAAAGATGGCAAGTATTTAGTACTATTTCGTTTCGAACATGCGAGGTCGGGCAAGCGCGTTATCATCTTCGGGCGATGCCGAAAGAAACCGCTTAATTGTTACATCATAATTTTTTCATAACGTTTTCAGGTTGGGCAGACTGCGTTTTTTGAAGGATTTATTTTGGTGTATCTTTTTTGATCTGCTTTCTGCATCTGAGCTTTCAATTTATTACGAATAAGAATTACCAAAGCGATTGTTACATACAGATATAAGTTGCTTTCACACATATGACAGGTGGTGTCATGGGCACGTCAGTCTGACAGTGTGTGTGTGTGTTAGTGTGCATGTGAAAGTTTCTAGAAAAGTTGGCCGAGAAAACGGCACTGTATTTCCAAGGATGGATGGTTCGAAAACCTATAAGAGGAAGTGCATCAGTCTGGTAGTCTCCATGAACTATCTTTAAGGTTCCTACTCCTACTGGAGGAAAAGTTCCCCGATGTTTCCAGGTTTTCCTCCGATTTTTTTGATGAAAATCTTTGACTAATTGCCAACAAAATTTTGAACTGAATTTTAGTTTCAGGGAAAACAGTATATGTTCCGTGAAATTTAGCGATTCGGAACAGAAGTTAAGAAGGTTTTTCCCGACTTTTGAACATTTAACCACAAAGTCTACCTTCTCCCTCCTGATTTTTCCGGACGATTTCAAATTTCCTGACAAGGCTAAGTTCGCCAAGTAGTTGGGAACCCTGTATCTTTTCATAGTACCATAGCGATGCAAATGCAACCAATGCAGTTGCATTGAGACCCTTGCATTGGGAGTTATGCAAGTCGAGGCTCCTTAGATAGCATAATTGTGGGATCCTGGAATGGGGCGGGGGGCTTCTATAGTCTGTTCGGGAAGAGTTGGCGTCCAGGTTTCGTTAGCTGAAGTAGCAGACTGGTTGTTCCATTGCAGTAGAGGAAAGGGAGTCTTGGCGTAACTGGGTTTTCGCGCGCAAAAAACCAGTTCTTCAATATTCTTAAATAGGTACAAAGCCGACGAGAGGTGGGAGGCAGAAGCGGAGGTCCGGATGAAGTTCAGGGGCCCGCACTGGCAAGGACCTATGCTGTTGGGGACCCGGCCCAGGAAAAGGGCCATGGAGCCTGGGGAGCCCACGTTGGCTCTCGGCGCCCCTGAACAGGGGTATAGGTTATCCGGAACAAAAAAATAATTTTATAAGGCACTTACTTGACTAGATTCTTCCTGAAAGGTCCGCATTTGCAAACATTCTTCTAATCGTTGTAGACGCTTGTCTGCAAGCTCGGAGACTTTGGCCATGGCTTTCCTGAGTTTATCGTACAAGTCGCTGGTGCGCTCCAAGTTGTCCCTAAGCAGAAACGATGCAACAAGTTAGAAGAACGGTTGAAGATGGAGCTGCTTTCAACACGAACAAAAAATTTCGACAAAATATATCATAAAAAACGTTTAGCTTAGATTTTATGGTAACTTGAGGCTATTTGCAATGGGAATGACAATTTCTTAACGACAGAAATATTGTAAGCATTTCTCCGTTTTTTCACCCATAAATTGATTCGGAAGGCTGCGTGACCAAATCGATTAATAGAAATCACACCACCTGCAATGTCCAATTTATAAATTAATTTGATTCCTATTGAATATGCTGTTAAAAATAAGTTGCAGGAAAGCATTGAACTACGCGTCTTCGCACTCCTACCATCGTGGAGACAGCTAAATACGTTGAAGGAAAGTGGTATATATATACATACTGGAAGTCATTACAAATTACATTTAAATATGGTTACATGTAAGAATATTAAATAAAGTTATCTGTGAAAAGAACATGCTGTCGAAAAAACTAAACATCAAAAATTAAATATTAAAATATAAGCGCATTTTTGCATATTGAGAAATTTTTCATTCAAGTCACTCATAAAATAGCTTTCAAAAATTTTCAGTTTTCGCATCAAAATTAACATTAGCATTCACTATTACAAGGTATAAAAAGGATTTTTCAGCAGAGTGAAAAAGAGAATTGTCCGAAAGCAGTGTTTAGTAAACTTCAGTACGGGGGAAGGGAATTTTCGCTGATAAAAATAAGAACAACATTGTCCGAAATTAAAATAAACTCTGGTTACTAATATTGAGCCTTCCTGACCACTATTGGTTGTAAGTTAAGTAATCTGACCACTATTGGTTATAAGTTAAGTAATCTGACCATTGTCAGTATACCATTAAAAGCATCCAGTACTAGGTTTTTACATTCTAATATATTTGTTAATTTACGTAGACATCCAAGAGGGTAAGAATAGTATGACCACATAGCACCACGTGTTACAAATAAAGAGAATGGATCCGACGTTGTAAGCGTAGTAATTTTAATAGAAGGTAGGTTAAAACGTACGTTTCGAATGGACCTTAGTCGTCCTTCATCAGGAAATACATGCGATCCAAAACTAAACAAACATTTCAGTGTTGCCATTCTTACCAGTTAAAGGCTGTATATCGGGCGAAAGTTATTACTTCTAGGTGACGGCAGATCCATTTAGCGGTAGTTAAGGGCCAAGAGGACCTCACTCCTAGAAATTTTATTGTCCGCATTGACGCTTTATTTGTCGCAGACTGATACTTTGAGTTGTAATATTGCATCTATTTTTCATTATTTTTACTCTTTGAATTTTCTGAAGGTTTTGAGGACTATTCATAGGTCGTCAAGCAGTGGTCTGCAGACCAGACTGAGGAACGCCGTTCGAAAAAAACAGGAGACAGGAATGAAGAAGAGTCGGTGGTGTGCTATCACTCACAAACTGAATTATTATATTCTACGGAGTAACAACAGCTAAGATAACGGTGTGCAGGTTTTCCAAAAAATTCACTCTAATACCTAAAAAGTTAAATCTCGAACTTTGGGGGTTGGGGGGGGGGTTGGGGGAGACACACCACGTGTTCTGAAAGACAACTAAAATCGGAATCGGGCAAACGGCACAATATAGATCAGGGTTGTCCAACCTTTTTGGGTAGCGGGCCACTTAAAGAATTTTCACGGATCTCGCAGGCCAGCGGTTTCGTAAAAACTACTCACTAAAAGCACCCCTTCATAGTTTTTTTTCTGGTTATTTATTTTTGACTTATGATATGGTAGGGGATTATCCATGCTGTCTCCCCGTATTTCTTTATTTCTGAAAAATCTAAAATATTTGTTTTTGAGATTTTTTTTATTCCAAACAGTTGTTGGCGGGTGGTATGTTGGACAACCCTGATATGGACGAACGCGTTATCTCTAGGCTACGGTAAGGTGCTGATCGAATTAAGGAATGAATCTTCTCATGTAAAATAAATGAGAGGGATCGTTCCTGATTCAATCAATGAATGATTCTGAACACCTCTGGAAACCGGGTGGGCATATAAGGGTAAATCCCATCAATACCAATAAACTCAACGAAGAATGGATATAAACATCAAAAGTGACGATAACACACACACACAGATGATGTAGAAACTTGTAAGGAATGAAATTCCTTTATTAAGTATTAAATGTACAGAGTAATTCAAATGATTGCCCCGATTACAAAGGGCTATAACTATTTAATGAACCATGACGGGATTTACATAGAATAGTAAACGGAAGTTCCAAGTTTCGTTCGTTGTGGAGCAAATGCAGTTATTCACGCTGGGTTAAGAAGGTTCACCTTTTTAAATCACCATCTTCCAAACCCTTAGTTGGTTGTATTTTTATGAAGCAAGGATCCAAACCGTTGGATTGGTCGTTATGGACCTCATGATGACGTGTTCTGCCCTTGGCCGCCCAGATCTCCTGACATAACTCCATGTGATTTCCTCTCCTGAGGATATGTAAAAGACCTTGTGTTTTTGCCTCCTTTGAAGAAAACAATTCAAGAACTGAAAATGCGCACTGCGAATGCGCTGGTGTCGATGATTACTGATATGCTTCAGAACGTATGACGTAGAATGGACTATAGATATTATTCGTGTGACCAAGGTTTGTCACATAGGTATATAAAACAAACTTTGAACTTCCGTATAGTACACTGTGTAAATCTTTTCTTTGCACGATTATTCACTAAAGAGCTATAGCTGTTTGCAATCGGGGCAATCATCTTGAATTACCCTGTATTTATTTACCTGTAATCAGTATTGTGAGGAGACCTTGTTCTATAAGATTCCAATTCTTTTAGGACAGTATCACCCTCCTCCTCCAGGTGGCGCAACTGCTCATCTTGAAAGGTAAGCTGCACACTCTTCTTCTGTTTCTCGATCATCTGGTGAGTGAGAGAAGAAGACGGCGGCAGTCTACTACCTCTCAGCTCTTCCAGAAGATTCAGGAGATTTCGCCCGGATAAATGGCACCCATTGATGAAGGGCTCCAAAAACTACGATAAATCATAAATATACTCATAACAATGGACATTTTAATTTCCCATTACAGATAAACTAATAAAATAATTTAGTTACTGTTAGGGCTAACATTTCATAATGAAGATCCAAGCTAAAACCTCTATTTCTTTCACCTTAGGGAGGTTCCCTTTTGGTAAACTTATATACTGAAAAGGGACCACAAATGTCTACATCCAATGAGCTAAGGGTCAGAGTACCGAAACTGCAATTCAGAGATTGCTAGTTCAAGTCCAGTCCGTGATCAAATTCTTTTCTCTTCTGGGCATTATATGCCAGAAAACAGGTTCAAGATTAAACCCTATTGGTGTGGATGGCCATACTGATATATAATTGTAATAAAATATTTTTTCTCAACTTCTTTAATTGACTGAAGTAGGCCTCTTATAACATCTGCCTGTCCTTTCTAATGAAGCTTTGAACTGTACACGTACTGATTTTATTAGCGAATGAAAATATGCGATTCACAATAACATCTCTATTCGATAATATTTACCGTTGCGGGCAACCTTCGTATTTCTTCTATGTCCTTCGCCCACCTTTCAAGTCGAGAGGGTAGATTCTATAAATAGAGTTCCCACTACTTTTTTTGGAGAAAGAAATTCCCTGACTTTACCAGGTTTTCCTAATTTTTCTGGCAAAATTCCCCGACTGGCAATTTTCCCCGGCGAAATTCCCTTTTTCTAGGTTTTTCTTAACCTTTTCGGCAAAATTCACTGACCAGGTTTTTTTCTAAATTTTCCGGCAAAATGCGCTGACTTTACCAGGTTTTTTCCTAACTTTTCCGGCAAAATTCCCTGACCAATCACAAGCAACTTTCAACTAAACTTCTGTCGTGAGGAAAACGGTTTCACGTTCGTGGAAGATTTAGCTACTCAAAACGGAAGTTAAGGTTTCCTATGACCCTTCCAGGTTTAATCAAAAAATCTTGTTTTTTCCTGACCTTTAGGGACGATCTCGAATTCCCTGACAGTTCCAGGTTCTCTACGTTAAATAAAAATCCTGCAAAAAACACAATTACGGGCCATAATACATAAAAGTGGTTGCCTTTATCTAAGGTGGGAAAAAACAGGTTAACGTAATCTGAACTACAACCAAAAGAATGCAAGGTCCATCAGAATTTGGAATTTGACACTATGGGGATAAATAGCATTATTTATTCAACGTCACCACCTCCGTTTATACAAAATTAATGGCATTAACTAAGAATATTTTGTAAACCACTTAGTTCCAAATATAAGTGTGAATAAGCCCTGTAAACCTTGCAGTGCACTGTAGGGTTTACAGTGGCACTGCAGTGTAGGGAAATTCGCCAAATATGCAAGCACTTAGAGAGTATCTTTTGGATGCCCTCAATTAAGAAGTCGTTTGCTTTCAAGTGGTGAGATAAGGGATAAGACGAGAAATATGTACACGAACGCTATTTTCACAACACTAAAAATACTACTTGGTTGTTTTAATAACCATGTCTGTATTTACAAAGAACGGGGTATTGTAAACTTTAATATAATTTTATCAATTCTCATATTACGAGACCATATTGACTGAAACGAAAGTGGTCAAGATGACGTTATTAAACGTATGTTGGATGGCATCTTTATGCACACAACAGACGATAACATGTATATTGGGTGGAATCTTTATGTACACAGCAGATACAGGTAACAAAGAACAAACAGGTTATGCAGAAAGAGTACTTACCCTACGAAAACTAATCCACTCCTGATGGTCATAAACGTATGAACCTCCATGCATGACTAACAATTGGTCTTTTCTGATAAAGGTCAGTAGTTTGTCATAGGAATTGACTATTTCGCACTACGAAAAACAAATAAAATTGAACTATAGTTAGAGAAACATAAAACCGAACCCAAACAAATTTTCAAAGGATAAAAACTAATTCCATCTTTTGGGTAAAGTTAGCGTGACGGCATATATTAAATTTTTATTTGATCCGTTGAAATTCAAGAAATTTTCGAAGTTTTAAATTTTAAGTTTAAACTTTTAATCGTAGAGTGAAAACAATCAAAGCTCATTGTAAAAAAGCTGTGGTGCTACATCGAAGGTTCCCAAACTATGATTCGCGAAGACGTTCGAAAGAAAATAAATATGACAAAATTTCAAAATTGTAAATTTGCGCCGCTATGAACTGTGTATAGGTAAGTATTGTGTAGAAATTTAGTTTCTGCAGTCTGCTGGGAATCAGTGTAGATAAGAATTATTATAGACTGAAATGTAAATGTCATGCTTTATCCCAGTCAGCTCTGCCGTCCACACCCTCCCGAAACCACGCAAAATATGCTCAAAAACTCCTTCTATCATCTTCTATCTACTGTCATTCGGTTTAGCACCATGTAGATGTAAATGCTGTCGCAATTATGCCAGTGACACCTATATGCAAAATTGATGTTTGGAGAAAATTATATTCAAAGTTTCCACGTTTTTTTAAACGGTAAAAATTAAGTTTAAATCAAAATATAAGTTATTTAGAAACCAAAAGAAATAATTTGTGTCTTCGTAACAAATACCGACTGACGACTTGGAAACATAATTACGTAAAAACGGCCAAAAATGCATGCACGCGTCTTTGGTACAATGAAGACTACAGTGCTCCGTGACGGATTTTGGTCTTGAAAAGTTCTCCGTCATGAATTTTGCGTTTGAAGAGTTCTCCGTGACGAATTTTGGGCTTAAAAAGTTCTCCGTCACGAATATTTCATTTAAAGAGTTCTCCGTGACGAATTTTGGCTTTAAAAAGTTCTCAGTCACGAATTTTGCGTTTGAAGAGTACTCCGTTACTTATTTCTTAAAAGTGTCATGCGACTAAAAAGGTTTGGAAACAGCTGGACTAGAGCCTTATTTCGCCCTCCACTAATATTATATTGAAAGTTAAATGTGATGATGTAATTAAAAACCCTTCCTTTTTACAACAATTTATTTAACAAAATTTTGTTTTGAATGAACATGAAGGAGAATGTTGCTCTCACCTGAATTCTACATGTTGAGAAAAATTTTGATATGTCTGAGGACTTGACAGAAGGCGAGTAGAGCAGGACTTGGCTTAAGGCATTTGTAACGTTGGCCTGAAAACATGTTACATCAGCTATAAATGATGTATTTTAAACACATCTGGTGATTATGCATGAAAACACTTTCTAAAACACATCTGCAATTATTATACAATTAAAATTTGTAACATAAAACGTTTACAGAAGTAATTGTTCCGTCACATAACATGAATTCTCACTTCCAACAGGCAAAATGTTTCGTCCAAAACATTCCACAAGTCTTCATTTTCATCGTTAGCATCAATGAGTACTAACAATCCTCGTGATATAATTTCTTTCCTATGTAAAAAATAAAATAAAATAAATAAATAATAAAAAAAAACAAAAAAACGACAGCGTTGCATTTTCATTCATATAAGGCCTGTCCCTAAATAGAACAGCTAACAACGAAATTGTACAGAAAACAAAAAGTTGAAAACTCAAGAGGTTGTATATCTCATGTTATATTTAACCCTTTGACTACGAATTTTGAATTCCATTTTTAATTTCAAATTTTGTTTCTTAATTCATTTTTTTTTAATTTTTCCCCAGTAGGAATATATATTTCTTCTATAAAATTTTCTTCCCAGTAGGAATTTTAAAAACGTTAATGGGACATACTCGTCCGGTCAGAAGTCAAAGGGTTAAAGCAGAATACACAATTTTTAACACGGTCAAGACAGTACAAACATTTAAAATAAAAGAAACCGCAAAACAAGTAGGGAATCTTTAGTTCAAATACTCTCACAAAATGATGGAACTAATCTCATGAACGCTGTGGAAAAAGAAAAATTATGCGAATGAACAAACGTATCACGATCGAGGGACTGATATCTGACGTGAGTGAAGGATTAAACTTGGATTTTGCTAGATAACGTGTTTTTAAATCGGGATCTTGTCAAGCAATCTGATATGCAACAGTCAGGGACGAGACAAAAGGTTTAGTGCTAAAGAACAGCGATTAATTCATGAAACCTAGCTGACAGGATATTCTGTAAGTTGCATTGCAAAAGAATTACGCCGTTCACTTTATGTGATGGAAAATTGAGTGAACAAATGGGATGTATGGGCAAAGAAAGTCCATTAAACAAGGGTCCCCCCCACACACAATGGAGTAAAAAAATTCCACGACTTTTCCACGTTTTTCCCGGACTCTGCTGGCAAAATTCCCTGGCCAATCACAAGCAATTTTCAACTTAGCTTTGGTTGCGGGGGAAATGGCTTCATGTTCGTGGAAGATTTAGCTATTTAAAATAGAAGTTAAGGTTTTTTCCTGGCTTTCATAGGTCTGACCAAAAAAATCTCGTTTTTTTCCCCGACCTTAAAAAACACTAGACGCTAGCGGCTGAGTAAATGCGAGGCATGCTGAGCGAGACAGACCAATCCTTCTGCGCATGTGCGTGGCAAAAAATTCCTATCAGTGGTTCCATTTGCTTGGCCAGAAAAATAGCTATCAAATATCAAGCATTAGTACAACTTCATATTTGTATCCCCGCTAATATAATAATTTTATTATGAATTAGTACTTTTATAAATAAATCAGTACTTACCTGACTCACAGAGACCGAACTGGGAGGAGACCCCAAACCCCCGCCCCGGCTCGTCGCTTCGCAGCTCATGCCGTTTCGGTAACATTCGATGTACGCTGCCTGAATCAGTATTTGTTGAATCAGCATATGTTGATTCAGTATCTTCATGCACAGTGTATTAAAATGAAAATGATGATACTCACATGTTACGATTAATTATGTTTAAAATACGTTGCTAATATAAGAATACTTGGCGACCCCACTATCTAGCGGCTAGGTGTAATAAATCTAGCTAATTTACAGCGTATTTCGACATTACTAGCACCTACGAGTCCAAGCACGCATGCGCAGAAGGATTGCTTTGTTGTTCTGTCTCGCTCAGCAGCCTCAGCATGCCTCGCGTTTACTCAGCCGCCAGCGTCTATTTAAAAAACTACTTTAAATTCCCCGGCAATTCCAGACCTTTCAGATGCGGGGGCACCCTGATTAAAAGTCCGGCAGTATTTACTCAATGACAGAAATAATTATTTTGTAGACTTATAAGAACCATTGCAATCTATATTATTGGCAAGTGACAAAGACTTATGGTATGCTGTGTCGAAATTAACTGTTTATTGCAGCATCATACGCAGTAGTTTTTTCTGACAAGAAAAATGTGACCATGACTACCACTAAAAATTGCGCATAAACTGAAACGACTTCGACAGGAGCAATTCTACATGCCATGGATGTAGAAAATGGATGGATATGGAGCCATGAGAATTTAATTTAGACAGACCAGATATGGATGGAAATGTCCCTGATATGAGCTACGAAATGGTGCTGTAACATTTCTAAAACGGCAGTACGATGAGGGAATGGACTACATTTAGAGGACATGGCACAATTTTTTCACGGAACAATGATTTCCGTCATCCACGTGAATGCTAAGATGTTTAAGTATTTATTGACCAATTGCGTTAAGAGTGGTTCTGAAAACTCCCTTGAAAATTGCTGTAGGCGGCTATTCGTTTCAGAAAGGTAATCTTTCACCGTACATCGGAAATGCAATGTGGGATTATTTTGCGGCTAGTGGTGCTTCAACTGGTCTACATGCTCTCTCAGTACATGAATCCAATGGAGATCATGTAGTTGCACGTATGGTTTACAGAAATGGGTACACGTTGAAGAGAACAAACGACATGGAAGATGCCATCAGCGCATGGGACCACATCTCCAACGGGTAGTTTCGGAAATTCGTAAAATTCAAGTCAACACGCACTTTAAAGGTACCAGTAGGCGTGTTTTTATTGACTACAAACTCTCCCATCCCGGCTATTTTCATTTCCAATGCAGTATGTGAATCTACTATTTTGTTTCAGCCAAAAATTCCACGCTGTTCTTGATCTTTTGTATTTTAATTCATGTAAATATTGTCTTTATAATAAATTATCAACAAATAAAATACTTTGATTTTAAAGGATATATTTCAGTATATCACTGAGTTCTGACAATAGATTTAATTATTCTGTGTGCTGCAATTAAAGGTTTGGTAGGAGGAGTAAAGAAAACAGACAAGAAGCTATTGGTAGGTTACTGCTTAAATTCCATCCAGGTGTCTGAATACATTTGCCTACACTGTGTACGTGCTTAAGAAAATGCATGTATGCAGATGAATGCGACTTTAGAACAAAGAACATGAATATATTAGGCAACCATTTATGTAATGTTTTGCTCCAATAACTTCATTCAGAGAGGCTGGCGGAAAATAAACGATGCGTTATTAAGCTGTAGAGACGTAATTTATTTTCAATATATATATTGCGTAACTAACGTTTAAAAGATCATTATTAGCAGCTGTTTCGTCTACGGTGATCATCTTGAGTAACTTCATTCACTAATGTTCGGTAATTGACGTAGAAACCGGCTGAAACGTAAGTAATTGACATCTTCGGGTGGAATTCAGAGTTCGGCCAGAAGAAGGGTGTGGAACAACCGACTTGAACGGAAGAAAAATGTCATTTGAAAAATACATGTTTTCGAATGAACTCATTATCTTACTGCATATTTTGTTGTGGGTAACGCCCGTCTCACGGCTTAGTAAATAGCCTAAAAATATGCAAGCAAACTCCCAGATTCCTGATACCTCCAGGAAACAAGGTTAGTTGGATGCTTATGGCACAAGGACAGCATATTATGCTGAAATGAAAACGTTTGATTATGGAACTCACTTAAAAAAGTTGAAAGCAGTGCCAATTAAAATTATCGAATTTCTGTGGATCGAAACGGATTATAAATTAGAAAATATTTTAGAAATATCCGGGGGGGTGAAATAAACAATATTGATACACAAATAGTGCAATGAAAGTAGTTTATAAAAGGTTATAAAATTAAAAGAAGGGGGGTATTTTATGAGCAGTGTTTTGATATTTATTTTGACTGACAAATCGAAGAATGTAACTATATACTTTCAACCATTTTTGGCGAGGCACAGTGTGATATTTTAGCAATCTAGGTGGTAACAGGATTGACATCGTCGACACATGGACTCGCGAACGTTTTGAAAAATTCCAAGCGTGTCTCGAACTTCTGAAGCAGCTACAGAGATGCGCGCTACAAGGTCTTCTTCATTTTCAACTTGGTGTCGTACACCAGTCCTTTGATGCCCATCCAGAAGAAATAATCAAAGTATGTTAAGTCCGGCGATCTTGCAGGCCAATAAACGGGACCATCACGCCCGGCCCACGACGTCTAGCACATGAAGATGGCGTTTCCGACCCTGCATTGCTATATAATTCCCCATGGTTTGTGTAACCTACTTCCTGAAGTTTGTGCACGCGCTTCTTAATTCTCCTGTGCATAGCCATAACAATAACATTGAACATATATTAAATGCTATTGATAATGATGATGCCGATCTTGTTTTTTAAACCCAGACGGCTAACAGCGTAGGACCAACCGTGATACGAGCTTCTCATAGGGGTCCATGAATAACGTAGAAATAATTTTAAATGTCACAATATTTTTAAAGGTTACTAGAATGGCAGGTTCTACCATTTTTGACAACGTATCTCTACAAATGTGGTTTCTTAGTAGAATACGTCTCTACAAAGAAATAAAGATAAAGTATCGCAGAATCGTTAAAATACGAAGGACGACACATATAGTGCCCAGTTCAGTTCCACATCTAGTCCAACTTCAAGGTCCTCTTCAGTCGCATACACGTCTCATTTTGATACCGCAAAATAATCACTATAATTTCGGAAAACAGTTTGTTTTTGCTAAACTATTAGTTCTGCTCTACTTCTGCTCCCTCCGCACAATTATACTCTTAGTTTATAACTCCAATTATCCATGCACTCAAGTCCTCCAAGTGCATAAATAATTGGAACCTTCTCGGACACGTTTTCAACCAAAGGTTTTGAGGAATATTGCAATTTTCATTTTCGCAGAGGAAAAAAGGCGTTGTGACACTCTGCGTTTTTTTTTTATCCACCTCCCGCAGTGACTGAGCTACTCTCACTAAAGCTTATCAAATAACACTGCATTTATTTGCGTTTGTTTTACGGCGCAAGGATAGTTAAGGTTATGCTGCATCTGGACCTACAGGTTTCTGAGTAATCCAGAACCTTACTTTGGTAGACAAACCCCAGACTATGATGGGTAGAAAATACGGCTGACATTTTATCATCATGCATCCGAGGTTCTTAGTTCGACTGGAATCCAAGAATCGAATAATAATCCAGGGTTATCTGTAACAGCAAATAGATAATGCATAAATGAAGGCGTTTCCTCTACATCACCGTAAGGCTAACACTGCATTCGTCGAGCTGCTTTTCAAGGAGTGGGGAAAATGATAAAAAATGTGTGGGTACATTTTTATAAATTGTGAGTATTTAAATATTCTATAGTTTTACAGTTTTGCTCTATAGTTCTGCAGTTCTGTTCTACAGTACCACAGCTCTATTCTATAGTTCTGTAGGTATATTTTATAGTTCTGTAGTTATATTCTATAGTTCTGTAGATATATTTTATAGTTCTGTAGCTATATTCTATAGTTCCTTCACGTAGTTCTGTAGCTATATTCTATAGTTCCTTCACGTAGTTCTGTAGTTATATTCTATAGTTCCTTCACGTAGTTCTGTAGTTATATTCTATAGTTCCTTCACGTAGTTCTGTAGTTATATTCTATAGCTCCCTCCCGTAGTTCTGTAGTTATATTCTATAGCTCCCTCCCGTAGTTCTGTAGTTATATTCTATAGCTCCCTCCCGTAGTTCTGTAGTTATATTCAATAGTTCTGTAGTAAAATTTAATAATTCTGTAGTTACATTTAATAATTCTGTAGTTACATTTAATAATTCTGTAGTTATATTCAATAGTTTTTTCCAAAGTTCTGTACTTATATTCTATAGTTATATTTTGTAGTTCTGTTCTATACAATATTCTATAGTTCTGTTCTATACAATATTCTATAGTTCTGTTCAATAGCCATATTCTATAGTTCTGCTCTATACAATATTCTATAGTTCTGTTCAATAGTCATATTCTATAGTTTTGTAGTGCGATATTATTGAAGTTCATATATATACATGAGGAATGGTTCTGCATTGTTTGTAAGCTCCGAATTTCCCTTTCCCCCCCCACTTTCCGTGTTTTTAAAATATTAATTACAGCCTGAGGAAGTGTAACAAGGTATCCGATTCATTTTTATGTCGGATAATTAAAAATTGCACGTAATTGTAATTCTACGCTTAGACGCCAGCAGAGAAAATACGTGCAAAATATTTTTAAACGAATTAACAGCTGTTACGAAATGAGTCACTAGAAATTTAATCCTCTCTTTTGTTTTTAGGCATATCACCTATCACACTAAAACGCGATGGAATGTAACTGGCCTCTGACCTTGAGTGAAATCGAACATGCAATTGGCAGGCTCCTCACAAAGAATGAACGACAAGGTAAAAGTAATAAGATGCAAGTGAAACAACAGGGGCACGAACTGGAGAAAGAATGAATGAATGAACGAAAGGTTCTCTCTCACGGTTGGTGGAACTGACATGTGCTTGCAAGGTGAATCAATGAGACAGGACATCCGTAGGCATTCAAAGGATCTAAGGCAGGCTGATCTCGCCCTTGAAATTAAATATTGAGTGATATTTTTTGTTGTGGGAAATACAATATGGGGCGTGTCGCAGTTCTCATCGATTGGAAACATTCCGCCGATTCATTGAGCTGTCATCGATGATTTACGTTGTCACGGTTCCTATTGGAAGTTTGATATGAAGAAAAGAACCATAAATGAAATCACAGTTGTAACAATTTGCACCGACAAAAAATCTGACAGTTTCCTCGTCAACACCCAATAGTTTCTATTGTTACTAATCAATATAACAAATTCTTGTTTGTTTACAAGACCTTGGTGAACAGGTACTTGACCACTCTGGTTTCTGTCCACATTGACCAGTAATGTCAGCGAATATTAGAATCACACCAAGATGTGGTTTTAGTTGGCAATCAGTAAGGTTAGTAGCGGTGGACTTGCGATTTTTGCGATTTTACGAACAAAATCGCATGGACCTCGAAAAAAAGGTTGCGAAACCGGAAGTTCGGAAATGAGAATTAACAGTAGTTTTAAGCACATACTTTTTGGGACCAAAACAATAATTCGTAAGAACGCGAGTTCACAATATGTTCAAGTGATCAGCTTCTACTGAAAAACAAACTCGAAAATTTTTTTCTGTAAATATCTTTTGCTGATTAAGCAAATAGATTGCATGGCAAAATTATGATTTTAAGTAGTTATTTTGTTTTAAAATGGCTATAAACACACACTGTATTCTTGGCGCAGTATAGCCCAGATGCTCTTGCGCCATAAAACATCCAAACAAACGCACACACTGTATTAATTGCAGACCTTAGACCAGTGGTTCCTAACTGGTGGTCCGCCAAAGAGTCCCAAATGGTCCGCGAGACGGGTCATTATTTAAAAAAAATTATTATAAAAACGCTTATAAAAATTATTATTAAATATTAAAATTAAATATAATAATATCAATAGTATAATTGTAGTACTTTACAATCTGACAGAACTTCTGAAAACGGTTCGTATTAAAAGTAATTCGTCTTAAGCGTGTTCATCTTAACGAGGTTCGATTGTATTATTAGATTTATTTTATGTTTATTATTTCTTTTTTTTACGAAAAGAACAATTTTACGAACACATTTCCCCCAGAAAAGACTCGGGCCCCCTTTTTAAGTTCTTGCTTCTAACGCGTGAGAATTTTTCAAAGTGGTCTGCGGGTACGATTTAAGTGGAAAAGCGGTCCGCGGGTACAATTGAAGTGGAAAAGTGGTCCGCGGCTTAAATTGAGTTGGGAACCACTGCCTTAGACCAATGGTTCTTAACCCTTTGCAATCTAAGGAGTTCATCTCTCCCCCATCTTGTATCATCAATGGAAATTATGTATTAAGGACATACATCGTTTCGTTGCGCTTCGCAGATATTGCGCTTTTTATAATTTAAAGGCTTACGGGAACCTTACGTCGAGCAGGTCTATTGGTACCATGTTGCCAACAGCATGTACTAACGTCGTGTCTGAGTTACAAATTTTGGTATTTAATAAACTCATTAACTGATAATCCCATTGCACATAGACTACAATGTAGTGTGAACATGAATCGTATATGTACCGAAAAGTAAAAATCTTTGCGGGACCCGTTTTATTGCGGAGGCCTGTCAAATAACCCGCAATATAACCAAGGTCCATGCCGGTATTCTGAGTAATGAAAATATGGACCCTTTTATCAGGAAGTACACTCTTGTTGCTCATTGAACTGTGTTCTCAGACAATCCCATCACTATTTACCATGCGTGAACCTTACATTGAGAACTTCAAACTCCTGTCCCTGGATTTTAAACCCATATAGTTTCAGAAAATCATCGCACAGAAGGAAATTGATGTTATAATTTCCTTAATTGGCGAAATCAACCTCTATGAATTTTGAAGACTTCTTTACTTTTCTAATTCTGCGTTGACTATAATGCTCTTAATATCTCACCTCGTCTTCTAATGCTCACGTTAATAAGTATTCCCCTCCCCTCCACAAAATAAATAAATAAAATTATATATATATGTTAAACTTTAACATTAATCGTGTAAGGGAATGGGGCAAACGATTGATTCATAAATTGACGCATGAAGTTGGACATTTTGTATTCATTCTAATGCTAATGCCATTGAATTTTAGCATTTTTTCCACACGGTGTTAGAGGCAAAACTTTCAATTTGCCTTACTATCTTATGGAATCAATGTTAAAGTTTGGCTTATGTGTATTTTGACCCCATCAACGCGAGCATCACCAGCCGAAGTGATATGTCGAGAACAGCTTTGGCAAAGCAAGATTTAGAAAGTGAAATTATTTTTTAAATTCCTGAATGTAAAAGGCCGTAGATCGATTGTGAGGAGATTATTTCCTGACATCATTAGTGGAACAAAATAAAACCAATAACAAACATCTAATTGATTGATTTTATGAGGCAGATTATCTGAAATGACTGATTTTGTAATTTAAGGGCAGTATAAATTAAGTTGTGCTGCAAAAACACAAATAAATGGATATATGCATATTAAATTAAATATCTGACAAATATAAGCATTTACGTCATTCAAACAAAAAAAATATGTTCTTGGCTTTGATTTATGTGACTAGCTACCACAGTTCTGGCGCTGGCATACACAATGTCGTGAAATTAATTATTAGAAGGAATAATTTTAATTGGATTAAATAATTAATAAATGGAAAGAATTTTACATACATTTAAACACTGTAAAACTGGTTATAAACGACAAAATAAATTAACCGATTTAGAAATGTGACACCTATATAATTAGTATTAATAAACAAACGAATAGACAAGTTAGGAAAGTTATTTACTTTGGAATGGTGTAGAAATAGAGCAGCAGTTGTGCCAAGTGACAAGGTGATATCGGCGAGTGTCGTTTCATGGCTAATCCAGAAATGATAACCACGCTTCTTCCACAAGAATCACGACATCCTGTCAAAAAATTTTGAATTGTAAGAACACGATATTGAAAAATACATTTTTTTACGTTTAGGGGACCTGCCTTTTAAGTTTCAGGGAACCTTTGGAAATTCGTATTCTGCAAGAAACATCCATTTGTAAAAAAAAAAATCAAAACAAATCAATATCAAATAAAAGCAGCCTTTAAAGTGTCTCGACGCAAGGATCTGACAGTTATAAAGGACACGGCATATATATAGGCCTTCAAATCGTATGCGAAAACCTATATATCCGATGTTCTTTATTTATCGAATGCAAAAGGAATTCAAGTACGTACATAGGGTAAAAAAAATGACGAAAAAAGAAGCGGTGTTTTTTAGATAGGATTTTAGTATTTCAAGTAACTTGCATATGGGGAAAGAAAGGTGAAACATAATATAATTACGTGTAGCAAATATATAGTCAGGGGGCGGACTGGGTCCTCTCAAAGGGTGCATACCTTGGATTATCAGAGGGCGCGAGTCCTATGGCCCATGAGGGGAAGCGCACCGGCCCGAGGGTGTCGCCACGGCCCCGTACGACCCTATATATACTATATTGCGATTCAGCATATATTTCTGTTCCGCATCAAGGACAGTATTTACCGTTCCCTCCTGCTACGGATGACTCGCATTTAAGGATAGCAAAAGATTCGTCATTCTTTGGCCATGCATATTATGGTGCAAAAGTAGCTAGGATCAAACTGGGGAGGGAGTTTGTTTCCGAGGAATCCGAACCTTTCTAAGAAATCAAACCCTGGGCCACGATTGGCATAAAAATAGCATGTGTTCTATCTACACTTTTACAGCAGCACTGGAATCGAACCTGAGTTAAGACAATAGATGAACATGTTACCATTAAACACTACAGAAGGTATAAACGTGGAGTTATGTGGACCCGTAAGGCCCGAGCCTCTCTCCAATAATTAAAAATAAACTGCAAGTTCCATATATTGTAATGTACAAATGTGTATAATATTAGTTTGCCCTCCCAAAAATAACTTTGAAAGCTATATTGCTGACCGTAGTTTTTTTTAGGTGGCCTGCGATATTGTCTAATGCTGTTAAAAAAGGTTAGAGTCCTTTTTTTTTGTCTCTCCTTAGTCATGTGATGAGTCTAGACAAAAAAGCAAGACCAAGTGACTGAAATCACAAGGTGTGTCCATTCTTCATATTCGCTGCACGTAGGATCACCACCGAACAGTAGCACCAACGAATTTAAGCACATTTGCAAACATGATCTTCATATGTTCTGCAAAGCCCATTTTGCAACTACTACAGTTGAATAGCCACGAAAAGAAATTAGTTCTCTGACTAAATGCAGCTGGACAGGTGAACACATTCGTCCTTGTGCAACAATGCGGATCACACCAAGAAAGCCTCGGATTACATCAGAAAATAGTCTAGTTCTATGGCAAAGTATGACCTTTTCTGTCAAGTCAGATTCGGGATTTTCCGTTAGGTTTTCTTTTATAAACAGTAGTGGAAGGAACAGCAATCCTATTCATCTGTTTCTGACGTACGAAAGCTAAATTGAAAGTGACTGAACAAATTTGAAGGCGGATTTAACTTTCACCACAAATTAATTTCGGGGAGGTTGGGGGCAACAAAAGTTTCCTCGATATCGTTAAATAGAGGTGAATTGCCCCACCCTAATCTTTATTTCAAATAAGGATTACTCTGAAAGCCTTTGTTTTGTGTCACAATGATAGTCAAGGTTGTGGCACATCCAGATATTGTGATTTTCCACAACAGAAATACCACTTGTTGGTTTTAATGGCTTTCTTGGCTGTTGCCACTTTGGGATTAAAAAAATAAAAGCGTTTTCCAAGGAATGAAAGTTTTCGTTGTTCAGGAAACCAAATCCCAGACTACGAAGGGAAGAAAAATGTCACGTGTTCGAGAATTGAACTCTTATTATACCGTTAAGACACACGAACCCGTTGCCTATACCGTAGGGTGAAGGATTAATTTGATTTGCTTCAATTCTGCCAATTAAAACGCAGTTTTCATGGATATTACCATTCTACGGTTTGTGATTGGGTAAAAAGTTACCTGGAAGCAAAGCGACCTGGGAACAGAGCAAATCTTGGTCCACTTGGCTCAATGTAGCGGGCTGAGTTAATGTATGTTCACAATAGCCATCGTCGGGTTCTTCATCAGCGGGAAGCGTGTTCCCGCAGGACAAGCGTAAAGCCGATACGTCATCTCCCCTTGATGGCCGCCTTGAATCTACAAATACACCATTTAAAACATTTATCAGCATATTTAAGAAATATATATTGCTTTAATATTGCTGATTAAAACAAGCAAGTATTACACATCGTTCAAAGTACAAAATCTGCTTTACATTTAAGAGATGCAAAACGTTTAGTCCGCTAAATGTTTTGAAATCAAAGAGAAAATGAATATTGTGAAAATTAACGTTTAGTTGCGGTGTGGCATTAACTTCTCACCCTAGAAAATAAAAATATTTGCAATACGGACGTCACACTGGTAAGGTCGCGGCCTAGTATTGATTTTATAATGAACCGATTTTAATAAATCTAAATTTTACACCAAGCAATTGGAAAAGGTCTTAGAATTATTTATTAGACAGCTTTTATACCCCGTAACATATAGGCAAAGCCCACATACACATGCAAATAAAATAAAAATTAATATGTGCGGATTCTATATATAGTAGTAAGTATTATAGTAGTGGTATTATCCTATTATTACAGTAGCAAGTATTTCATATTATTATTAAAGTAAATGC
>QLNU02014176.1:67342569-67452431 GCA_006491805.2 Dysdera silvatica
ACGTACTCTCTCTTTCAAACTATAGGTTGGTACTACGATATGACCTTTTCATGTGTTGCACCAACTATTTAGATAATTATCTATGTTCGTCTTTTGTCATCATTATATTCCTATGACTATAACTCCTCATTACGGAAGGTAGAGCAGCAGTGCTGCGGTACTTCAGAAGAACTTGTCAAATCTCTACAAAAACAACGCAATATTAATAATGGAAGGCAATGTAAACGAAAGTTTGAAGTAAATGAAGAATTCTGCCACGCAAAATTAAGGACTGGTATTATAGGCTAAAGATGAATAGCTTTTGAAGAAAATATTTATTTTTTTCACGTCATTTGCGAGCAATCAGGAAAAAGGAAATCCAAGAATGAATACAGAAACCCAAGGTCTCACACGCATGTCTTTAATGTTGGCTTATCGGACGAGGAAAAGCAGTTTGAAAATTAAAATTTAAAAAAAATATTACACAAAAATCTCTTTTTACTGAAAGGCATGAAGTACTAAAAATCGTGGTGCAGAAAAAAGTGTCCAAGACAGGAAAAAAAAAATGTTGGCAATGTAATCATGTTGATATATACCTTTCGCCGTACCCAGTGCCGGGAAAAAGTGGGGGGCGTTTGTAAGACAAACCTCAATTGCAAAGGTTTGTTCTAGCATAACAAGGCTCTTAAATATTCTATTTATTCAGTTGGGGCTATTTTTTTTTAAATCAAAATGAAAAATTACTTGCATTCGAGGGGAAGGGGGCGCTATTGAATTTTTATTACAAATTTCTGTCAGGGCATTTATTTTGTCTGACTATGCTTGGGAGGAAATGGGAAGCAAACTGCCCTTTATATATTTTGTTTTCTTTAGAAGTATTTGAATTGACTGAAATAGTCATAAATAAATATTAATTTCTAAATGCGGCATATAGTACCTCTGATAATTTGAGCATGTTTTAAAAGTGTCCCAAATGCCTAATACATATTTTTAAGAGATACGGTTGAGGTGGCATGAGCAGCTCTGGAAATGCTTTATTTCAAATTTCTAGGAATGAAAAATGAAACACACCTTCGGCGGATTTTTCCAATGATTTTTAAAATTGAATTTTGGGCAATTCAATTTTTTGAATCAACCATATGAAACTGAGAAAAAAAATATAAAAAACGTTAGAAAAGAGTTTAAAAGAAATTTATAATTTGAAATACGTGAGGCCGTCTCGCTGAAACCACCACGATGCAGATCCGAACCGCTTAGGATTAAAAAAAAAAGAAAAAAAATTTTTTATCGCTGCTTCATCAAATACTTTTCATCGATAAAACATAATATTCCCCAAAATAGAAAGCTATTAAAGGAAAAAATGTTTACTCTGATCATCATCATTTTCCGGAATCAACGAAGAGGGAATTTAAAAAAAAACAAAACAAAAAAACAGACCCTAAGCAGATTATAATGTAAGAATCGAGAATTTTCTTACAGCTCCCTTGCGAAAACGCGCTTCTGAATTGTATCTAAAATCTTTCAAAAAATCTAGTAATGCTATTGGAGAGATTTGCATAATAAAGTCAATTAATTAACGGTGCCGGGACTCGTTAATTTTGTCTATATAAACAAATGTAATTAACGTGCGAGAATGAGCAAGTGAAAAACCAAAAGGAATAACTGCTTGGGCTCAAGGCTAATGCCATAATTGTCTAATTGAGAGTTTGGTTACGGTCAGATGATGCGCATAGAAAGAACTGAAGAAGCAGAAGAAACGGAGCTATGGCGATTGGTTCACAAAACGCGAAGGTCGGCGTTTTGAGACTATTTATTTTTTGTCCTAGACATGGAAAAAGGTCTGGAGGGAATATTACTTACATTCATTTAACACATCCTGGAGAATAAAAATAGGCTTTTAAGGTTGTCTACTTCAATACAGTGGCATATTTTCGTTATTGTTTGATAAAATTTAGAACTCAATGCGTATACATTTAGTTATGTTAATATGGCTAGGCTACTCCAGCACATCGAATTCGGGAAATTGAAATTAAACATTAAAATTTTGTGCCCATAGTTATATTCTTCAATTCAATTCATAAATTCTATAGTCACATTTTTCTTCCCACTCATTATTAGCACATTGCAAAATTTTGGGCACGTTTGTGCATGTGTGTGTATATACGTTTGTGTGTGTGTGTGTGTGTATATATATATATATATATCATCATCATATTCAACCATTATCTATCCACTGCTGGATGAAGGTCTCTCCAAATGCTTTCCACACAAGTCTATATATTATAAAAAAGTCTAAATATATATGGTCTAAATAGCAAATCGTATATATATATATATTTTTTACTACAAAAATTGAAAATTAAGTTAGTGCAAAAGGGCTCAAGGGTTAAATAAAGGGTCAAAGGTTAGGACAGAGAGAGAGAAGTGTTTCACTTGCACATATTCACGAATTTCAAGTGGTATATCTGCGTGATAATAATTTTGTTTCGCTTTATGGCATAAGGACATTCACGGTCATGTTGCGTCGAACCTATGGCTTTCCAAGGGGCCCCAAATTTTGGGAATTAAACCCCGAAGTACGGACTGGTATAAAATTAATATCAAGTAAGACAAATTTCTCAAGGCGCTGAAGAGTAGGCCGAGGCATTTAAGCAAGAAAGACGATATACATGTTCTTAAATTATGCCAGCTCACCTTCCATCACGCGTTTGCGTCATTAAAATATTTCAAATGCTTCAAAACGTTAACTAGTTTTCATAGCGAATGTCAAAACCGGTTTCCCAAAGCCCTTCCCAGCATTCCTTCCAATTAGGACTTGGCGCTGTACTCAAAGCTCAATGACAGATTTCCTTTTTTAGCACACATTCGTTTTTTAAATTCTGCTATTTTTAAGTTAGTTGGTTGGTTAAAATTTTATGGTGCAAGAACAGCAAGGGTCATTCTATGCTAAACAAGGTGATGCCACAGTGTGTTCTGTATTAAAAAAATTCCAATGCCAAAATATATATTCTCAAGTTCTCTATATTTCGTCCCCACGTGAGCTTCAAGCGTTCCCTTTTTAAAGCTACAGTTTTTCGAGAAATCCGACCTCTTACGGCCTAGGGAACCAAACCTCGGACTACGGTGAGTAGTGCGATCTTTATGAGATGTCCGAGTAAGCGTTCTTTGTACCATTGGGAGTCGAATCCGGGTTATGGGCGCACTATTGATAAGAAGCGCTGGATCTACAATTGTCCGAGAAATTCGGACCTCTGCTGCATGGGGAACCAAACCCCGGACAGCGGTGGACAGAAAAAAAGGCACGTGTTCTGCGGCACCATAAGAATCGAATCCGGGTTGACGGCACGACTATGCGATTGTACGGCAAAATCAAGGCTCTGTGTTTGCCCAGAGTTTTACAGTGGCAGGACAGTAAGGGCCTACTGCTGCGCCGGGACCTACGATTTTCCGAGGAATCCGAACTTCTTAAGGACTAGAGAACCAACCCCCGAACTACGGTGAGCAGCTAGTCAGTAAACGCATTTTTTGGAAAGGTTGGGAATTAAACCCGGGATAACCGCACGCATTACCTTTACATCATAGCAGGACCGCGAAATTAATGATCGCTGTCGCAAGGACAACAAAGTTCATGCTGCATTGAGATCTACATTTTCCTAAGGACTTGAATCCTTTAAGGATTAGGGAACCAACCTCCACGGAATGAAGTGGGCAGTTAATAAGTAAATGCTTATTAAATAGGTAAATGCCCGCTGCACAAAAACCTTATCATCGCATCACCACAGGGCTTACCACCATTATTAATACAAGGCTAATACCCAGAGATGACGTGATGGTATCGCTTTCATTTACACTCATCAAAACCCAGATTCGACTCCCGATGCTGTCCAGAAATTTCACTTTTTTTCCCCACTGAACCGTATCGCCCGTTCGCGCAGCCCTGACGCCTGATCCCGTTAGTAGACGGGTTATTCCATTGCAGTTTAGGGAAGGCCGTCTTGGAGGAACTGGTTTTTCCCGCGCGAAAAACCAGTTTCGGCAAGACGCCCTTCCCTAAACTGCAATGGACTAACCCGTCTGGTAACGGTATCGGGCGACAACTGAGCGCGAACGCACTACAGTTCGTGGGTTAATTCCCTATGCAATTGAACTTCGGATTCCTCGGAAAACTGTGAGTTATGGCGCAAGATCTCAGATGTCACTGAGCCTTAAAACACAAAATCAACAAATGCCTGTCCAATAACGGTTTTGAAAGGGATTAAACAATTGACACTAAAATCATATCAAAGTCCATGATTTTGATGATATCAGGTTTTATCATTTTAAGGGGTTTGGTACCACTTCTGGTTTAAAAAACACAATTATTCATTTTGCATAAAAAAATAATTGCATGTTTTTCTGAATGCAATGGTATTTTCGATTTTTTCCTAAGGTACTTGGATCCCCCGCAAAATGTCAATTATTGTAACGTTGTAGCAAGGGTCTATGTTGTACTCAACAAGCTTTAAATGTGTTTTCCTCAAACTGAAGTTTTTTAAAATGTTACGATTTCAATTTGAGATATCTTCCAAACCGTTTGAGATAAATGTTAGAATTTTTTAAGTGTGTGTTGGTTTTGTGTTGGTTATATAGTTCTCTTAAATTCATCTTCGCAGAGTTTTCCTATATGTGTTACAACCTGTAATATGAGTTTTATCAAGGGTTACAATGTCAATTTTGACATTTTTATATTTTTAATATTTTTTCTAAACCACTCATCACAATTTCCTGAATATGATCTTTTCTTTATATTCTTATTTATAAGAATATAATTTTATTTTGCCAAAAGTCAAATAATATCCTGAATTATATCAAAAATACTGGACATCAGTTGTTCGAGTTTTTCCACGTATTTTAAATTAAATAATAAAAAAAAAAAAAATAAAAAAAAGTAGTTTCGATTATATATTATGCTTACGATTATGCTGTAATTACTATAGAAAAAAATGGAAAGCATATCTCCAAAAAAATTTTTTTTGGAAAAGTGATAACGGACGCCCTTAATTATAAACAGCTTCGCCAATCATTTAAATAAGTTGAGAGAAACATCGATTTTTATTGGCTACGCTAAACACGAGTTTTCCGGCCTTGAAACCATATTGGTTTTTCCCTGAACTTGAACGCGTGGTATTTTATTGCATTAAAAATACTACAAACTAAACGAAATACCACTTCCCATATCCGAAAGTAAAAAGCGAAAGAAAATGCGAATTTAGAAAAAAAAAAAATTACTTCGAAAATATGGTATTTTGAAGGGAGGGCCGCGTAATGAAAAAAGTAATCTAATGGGTAGATGAAATAAAATTTTGATTACGCTAGCTAGAAAATTTTAGATTACATATATAAACTTATTTAGGACCTCGCCCTAGTTCTATTGTAGTTTTCTTCCTCTTTGGAAATTTCATAAGACGTTCCAAATTAGGTTTTCTATTACGTAGAACCGTCGCCGAAACGTCTTCAAAATGAAAAGAATTTGTGTTACTTTGCAAAATACAAAAGCAAATGTCTATTGAAACTAAAATGAAAAAATTAGATTTTTTTAATAAAAAGGTCAATGAACTTGCAGGTTACAAGATCTCCATAATGGCCTATGGCCTTTCTGGCACATATGTAATTTACATAACATCAAATATTATTATCATAAATTAATTTTGAGTTAAAAGGTAAATTTAATATCTATTGCGAGATCTCTTTCTGGATGTTAAGGTTAAATTACCTGTGCATTTCTCGGTAACTCGTTTCGAATTGTATTTTAAATATCCCTTATATAGACAGCTAGATTGAACGAATACAGTAATACTGTGTAGTAATACCATTATTAAATGAATATAATGTTTAGACATTGATATATGGTTTGTACACAAGACGTTTCGAGATCTGACTGATGACTGTGCTTTACAATGCACAAAAGAGGGAAGGTCATGCTGCGTCGGGACTATATATGTAGCCCGGAAGGGGATAAGAGGAGGATATCTCCCCTCCCCCCACTTACAAGAAATTAGATCACATACTTGCTTTCGCCCCAGATCTTACGTCTAAACCACTTAATCTAAGCCCTTCCGTATGCTTATATGCGTTCTTTGCCGGGACCGATAGTTTTTCGAAGAATGTACGCTGCGTTGCCTAAGGAACAAGGCAGTGTACGTGGGGGGGATTGGGGATAAACCTCCCATTTGAACTATTTTTAAGTTCACTAGCGGGGTGGCTAATGGGACTGTAACCCGCTCATTGCGATGAAATTTTGTACATATAACATACGACTATGTGAAATTGTAGCTCTAGCCCCCACCTCTTAACGACTTCCGTGTACGTCTATGTTCAAATTTCTTATGAGAAAAAAAAAAATTCTATCACTCCCTATGTTCAATAACCCCTTTTAAAAATTCTGTGTAGGGTCCTGCTGAGGAACCAAACCTCGGACTAGGATGGGCAGACAAAATGGTACATGTCCTGCAGTACCGTTAGCATCAAACAGAGTTAAAGACCTGATGGTTGGTTGTATTTTTATGGAGCAAGGATCATTCTGGGCCAACAAAGACCTGATAGACATAGCCGTTACTGCTATGCCTTTCTGAAATAAAATATGTCTTGAGTTTTAAGGCGCAAGGACAGCGTAGGTTATACCACGCCAGGGTCTACAGTTTTCCGAGGAATCCAAACCTCTTAGGGCCTAGGGAGCTAAATTCCAGACTATAAGTGACGTCTTAATGGATGGGACAATGAAGCCTGGGCTTCCGACCAAAACGTGGGCCCCGAATTGGCAAAGTCCGTTATACACACATATACGATTTTTCTTGCTGTAAAAAATTTAAAATAATATAAAAATAGTGTTAAAAGGGCCCAGGATCACCGAATGTGTTACGACGCCCCGCCCAGGCTTTAGACTACTGGGACACACAAGCTCAAGAACACGCACGTTATAATGGTGACCCATATAACAAACCTCCCTGCCACTGGGGTTCAAACCCGAATTTTCTGTACGATAGACAAACGCTTCACTACTAAACCACAGCATGGAGGGGAAGTGAGGAGGAGGAGGATTGTGCAAGGGTTTCATTGGGAAGGGTGGCCGCCGGAGGCGGCGCTGTAATCCCAGGGAGGGGAAGTGAACTATACTAATTTGCGGTGTTTAGCCCAATCACAAACTTCCAAGAGGGGCCACAACCGAACTCCCCCAAGTCCGCCAAAACCCACGAAGAAAAATTGAGGCGTCAAATAACCAAATTACGCATTCGATTTAGTCGTTTAAAATAGCATGGCGGTTACCAGAGGAAAGCAAGCATGGAGGTACTGCACCCCCTAACGAGTTTTTCTGAAGGTGAAAGTTGTGACAGCTCTAGATCGAACCCTGAAGCAAGGTAGCTATTTCCTACTGTCCTTGGCTATATGTATACACTGATGTCAAAGCGGACAGATGATGTCATTTAAAAAAAGGAGTAAAAGGTAATTGAATTTTCCATTATACAAAATGGCAATTTGTCAAAATGGCGTAGACTAAGGCCATTGGCAAACAGGCCATTACGAAGGGAAGAAAAAACAACGACGAAGTGGAAGGTAAACACGAATTGTGGAAGCTAAATTGACAGCTATTGGTGTTCCCCCCCCCCTATTGCAGCCCGGTTCCCTTCCCTGTGATTAGGCGGTTCAAAACAAACTAAATACATCACTACGAGAAGATCACACAAGACATCGTACACTAACGACGATTCCACTACGTTTTCACGAATCGGGGTCGAAAACCCGTCGATTCGTGGAAGGGACTTTGAACGACTTTAAGATCGTTCTCGAAAATCTCGACATTTGAAGGCAAATTGAAGAGTCACGCTTGCTCTGTGGTTTTCTACAGACCATTCGATTTATAACAAGTGCCAATATTAACCTGTTAACTGGGTATGACGACATTTTTCGTCATGCCCGGAAGACTACCAAAATGCGAATGACGACATTTTTCGTCATTGAAATTAACCGTATTATGTTGAACGCATTACGTTTTATGTAGTTCTTATATATTTAATCCTAGCGTGATGGTGTGATGACATTACTTATCACTGTGAAAAAAAGTCCCCAGTGTGAAACGAGTTTCACAAAATTTTATTCCCCGGTTAACAGGTTAAAATTCTAGAGAAACATGTCATCGAATTAAGAAAAGTAGTACATTCAAAAGAATAGATGGCCATCTCAATCACACAATGACCTCCTCCGTAAAGACGACGAACAAATTCCCACCGCGTCCGTATACAGGAGTTCAAAATGGGGGGTAATAAAATTTATTTTCTCTCATGAGGAATTTGATTTCACAGCCAATAAAATTATTCAAAGGGTTAAACCCACAAATCACTCCTCTGTCCCCACCTTGATTCCTACTCCTTCACTCGTTTTCAACCGGCGACCCGGGCACTTGGCACATTATTGTTGGGTGGTTGGTTGTATTTTTATGGCGCAAGGATAACTACATTATTATTATTATTTTTTTCAGTAGCGTACTTATATTTTCTTGTTCAGTATAACTTAGCATTTATGTTGAAGCTGTGTGCCTTCTCGTGTTGAATTTACGTATCTACATTAGTATTGTTATGTATTATATTAAATTATGTTATGTATTATATTAAATTATGTTATGTATTATATTAAATTATGTTATGTATTATATTAAATTATGTTATGTATTATTATGTATTTATTAATTTCAAAAGCAGAAATCATTATTACACTTATAACGCTGACTTCCACTTACTAACTTTATTCGCATAGAGCCACGTCTAATACATGCAAAAGCTTCGTTTTGCTCTTCTTTATTTCTTGCCTAATCTTCGATATTTCCATAATTCAAATAAACCAATGAAACAACTCGTAATTCACAAAAATGTTGTAGCTTTAAATTAGGTTGGTTGAATAAAAATCGTTTATTTACATAAGTTGAATTTTTATTGCCAAAGATACGGTCATGCTGCACCAAGTTTGCCATACCATCCCAGAATTATTAGCCATGCTTGACGCAGCTCAACTTCAGCGGCCTTAAGAACAGATGTGGTATGCCCACCTGACCATGTGGCAAAGGCAGGAATTATTTATTCAAATTAGTTCATGACATAATATAAAACACATTATATTTCAAATTGGAATATTTAAAATTACAATATAAACATTTAAAACAGGGTTGTCAAACGTAAGGATCGCGGGCCACAATCCAGCCCTCCGGCAACTATTTGAAATGATTTTTTTTTAAAAATATTTAGATTTTTTTTTCAGAAATCAGGAAAAGCCGCATAAATGACCCTTCCCATACCTTAAGTGAAAAATAAATAACAGGAAGAAATTCTGAAGAGAGACTTTCGTAATTATTAATTATTATTATTGATTTTTACGAAACTCGCTGAAGCTACTGGCTCGCTGCTCAAGAAGATTTGGACATAATCACGCTTGACGGAGATGGCCATGATGACGCACAGGCTACAAGTCGAAGCAGAAAACCAGCTGCAGCCCGTGTTAACTCGATGGCATATTTACTATTTGTGTTTTATATAGTTCAAAGACTATTAATAAGCTATTCCGGCAGGATATGCAGTATTTCCAGATATCAGAAACTGTTATCTAACGAATAAAACCCAGAGTACGGATTGGTAAAAAGAGACGCTCAGTATGTGAGATTGAATCACTAGAGACGTTTTGCGAGGCAGACAAAAACACACTATTTCCATGCCTCCATAGCTAGTGAATCGGCTTGTTTGTGTCCTAAGGCGCAAGGATAGCTAAGGTAATGTTGCGCAAAGACTTGCATTTTGTTTTCGCGGAGAATCCGAACTTCCGTTTCCTAAAAAAATAAACACCGGACTACGGTGGAGAGGAAAAGCGGCATGCGTTCGACGGTAGTATTCGATTAGAATTCGAGTAAACTGCATAATAGACGAACGCGCCGATGAAGTAGGAATCCGCCCTGTGCGAACGGAGGATTTAATGGTAAAAGGAGAACTTACCGATGTAGATCGAAGAAACACGTTCGAAATCAGCATAATACAATTCATAGAATATAGGGAAATCTTTTCAAATTAATCATTCGGCGTACCGTTCCAGAATTCCATCATTAATAATTTGATTAATTCACATTATAAATAATAATTTGATTACTTCACACCATGAATAATAATTCAATTCACATTAATAATATTTGATTAATTCATATAAATAACATTTGATTAATTTAACACCAATAATTTGATTAATTCATCATTAATAATTTGATTAATTCATCATTAATAATTTGATTAATTCATTACTAGAGAGCTTCGTTTGGATGATGTGCGAATTAAAATTCTGAATAAAATGGGATGAAGAAAATTCTTAAAAATGGAAAATTATAATTTTAAGAGAAGAAAATGAAAAGTGTGCTTACGAGGAAAATGAATTTTTGCACAATTTTTTCTGCAACAATTCATTTTCCTCAAACAATGACAAGACAGGATTATGTTTTCAATGTATCGACGCAATTCATTGACGTACTAAGCTGATAGGGGAGATTTAAGTATTACGTAAGCAATATTTTGGTCAATAGTTTCACGTTGTTGATTAATATTTTGGTCATTTTATACCCCCCACTCCGTAAACAAAAATTAACATTGGCTAACATAAGAAAATAAACACAACGGCACCCCCCAAAGGTACTTACGTAATACTTGAAATCACCCTAATCCGTAGTGGCAATTTAACATTGCCGGGGTTGGAAATTTTTGATTTTGCAATGTTAAAAGCGAATTTTTTTTTTACTAAAAAATGCAGAAGTAACTTAAGTTTAAAATGCGTTGATAAACTATTCGGGGATGCGGTTAGGTAAATTTAGGCAATATCAAATTTGAAATTGCTTTTTTACGTGGCGTCCCTAATAATTCTCTATGCAAGACTTTGGGGTGGGTGGGGGCGGCGTCCGAGGGGCCAACCGTAAATTGCTAATTATTTTACAAAATTATTAGTTATAAAATTATTTTGAACATCTGTAAAAAAGAACTTTCTATAGGTGTTATGAGTGCAATATGCGCGTTCTCAACTTTAAAAAAGTATTCCTTTTCTGTGAGTGGGTGGCAATAGAGTATCGCCGACATAAAACTGGGGGCACAATACTCTGCTTAAAGGCATTTTGTTTGAAGTGAAGGGGGATATGGAACTCATGCCAACATTGGGGGCTCCTGTCCCCCTCTTAACGCCCGTGCAATAGAGCCTGTGCAGAAGGCGGTTTCTAAATTGCTGCTGATAATACGACAACATAACTCTTGTTGTGCTATATTGTTGATACCACAAATCAATTCCAGGTCTGTGGGGGCCGCTAATATAAGGAAGCCCTCTGTGGCTCTTTGGGCGCCTGAGCCATCCAAAAAGTTGATGGAAAATAAATGTTGTTGGTTTTGCATTTAGACTACAGTGGTCATGCTGCGCCGGGACCTACTGTTTTCCGAGGAATCCGAACCTCTTAAGGCCTAGGGAACCAAACCCCGGACTACAGTGAGCAGTGCGATCTTTATGAGATCTCTGAGTAAGCGTTCTTTTTGCACTGCTGGGAGTCGAACCCGGATTAGCCGCGCAATAGGAGAACGCGTTACCACACTGCGCCACCGCAGGGGCTTGGAAAATAAAGAAAGGAAGAATATAGATGAGCGTGGAAGGTATAACATGGAAACTATATTAATCAAGATCCCCATTCAAACTAGAGAAAAATATTCCCTGGCTTTTCCGACAAAATGTTGCCTAACAAGTTGTAAATAGAAACATGAATTGAACTTCGGTTTCGGGAAGAATAGCTTCATGTTCTCGTGAAATTTAACTATTCAGAACAGCAAGTTAAGGTTTTTCCTAACTTTTCCCCCCCAAGTTTCACCAAAAATCTCGTATTTCCCCGAATTTTGGAGACTATTTCAAATTCCCTGACAATTCCAGGGTCTCCAGATGCGTGGAAACCCTGATACTGATTAAGTATTTCTTGTCCCTGATTCGCTTGACTGTTCACGTGATTCTTCAGCCTCCCCCATATTTTCTTTAACTTGGTGCCCCTTGGAGATCTCCGTATTTTGTTATGTACTTCATCGAAGAGAAGGCATTGAAACTAGGAATAACGTAGCAGAATTTGGACTGGCCCCCCGTTGGTCGCGTTGTATCATGGAGAGAGAGAGGAAGAGAGGAGCGACCTAATAGTGAGTCATCCGAGAAAGTTACCTGCTTCAAGGCCAATGCCTTTACAACTACTGCTAGCTATTGAACATAACGTAAAAGACATGTATGGTATCCGTAGACAAGGAAGCAAAACCGCCGGCACACGACGGCTACAATAAAAGTGTCGTCATAAACAATGAGTGTGAGTCACTGAGCACAAAAACCTACAATTTGGACTCGGTCGTAACGCAATTTGATATTTATTTAAGGGAATAAAAGTACGAAAACAGCAAAAACGCGGAGGTCACCGTTTAGGTAGGAAGGACATGCGTTTCTGATGAAGAATGAGAACTACAAAGCCACATATACAAAGAAAAAAAAATCGAAAATATTTAAAGTATGGAAGAGACGCCGTACTTCCATACTTTTAAAGTATGAAAGAGACGCCGTCCCGAGCCTGAAATCGAACTAGAGTCCATCCGTTAAATCCAGAGTGCCTTGAGCACTGGCGTACGCAGGTAGGTGTTGATGGGGTTATAACCCCCCCCATTGCAATGAAATTTTGTTTATTTACCATAGAAACATGCGAATTGTAGCTTTGTAACTCCCCCCATTGAGTCTATGACCCCCCCCATTATGAACTTTCTGCGTACGCCTATGCGACAGAGGGCACCGAGGATAGGAGCAACGCTCCCTTTCACCATTTAATCGTTTTTAGCGAATAAGACTTCGGCAGGTCCCGTCCGTAGCGAGCAAAATTAAATTGCATATTCTATGCAAGTGGCAATGGCATGTTATCTACATTGACTTTACTTTCAAAATCCGAAATTTTAACTTGCAAAACGGATTTAGCGACCGACCGGATACAGCGAACATTTTAGTTAATCCAAAACTCCTCGTTATACAGTGATCCTACCGTATTAATAATTATTAAATAATCAAAATCTCATCATAAATATGTATAATACACGATATTACGTGTGGTATGTAATACATTTAATATTGGAAACAAGGGCAACTGCAGCTTCATAATCAGGGCCGGATTATAGTTTTATGTGCCTTAGGTACGGAAGATAGAATGGGCTCCTAAAAAGTATGACCCTCGGGATATTCAGCAATCGCTGACTACATTACCTGGGGCCTAAATTTTTTCCCAGAAACTCGAACGTCTTTTAATAATAATTTATTTTACAGGAATAAAAAATTGTATACAAGTATAAAAAATAATATGAGTCTGGAAGCTGCCTGCCGGATGACGTGAAAAAAAGCAGATTAAAAGTCAGCTCGACGAGCTCTGACCACCCCTCAGATATTAAATCATTTAAATACATAAACTCATTGAAAAACCATAAATTTAAATAAATATTTATTTAGAGAAGACAAACTTATGTTCGCTATTAATATTAATTAGACTTATTGGGAGAAGATTCCAAATCATGGGCCCTTGGGAGTCAATATGATCATATAAGTAATGAGAGGTGGATTGTAATGGGATAAGGCTTCTGTCGGATCTGGAGGGATAGCGATCATTACGTGGACGAATCTTAACAATATTTGAGTGAAAGCCTTTGTGAATACGCTCGAAGGTCTTAAGGTTTTAAAGAATTTGTCTTAACGTCGTAAAGAACCAACACCTGATTACAGTGAGGAGCTAGCTGGCAAGCGACGACTATTGGGAATCGAATCCTGATTAACGACACCATAGGTGAACGCGCTACCTCTGCGCCATTGAATGAAAAACTCTACAGAGTGACTGAACAGTATGAGATAATAATTTTCTCTCTCATAGTGTACACAGACTCACTCTAGCAACTACTCGTGCCCTCTTTATATATATATATATATATATATATATGCATGCATATATATATATGTATATATATATATATATATATATCATCATCATCATATTCAACCATTATCTATCCACTGCTGGATGAAGGTCTCTCCAAATGCTTTCCACACAAGTCTATCCTGAGCAATTCGCTTCCACGTCACCCCAACCTGTTTTCTTATTTCATCCACCCATCTAGTTTGAGGACGTTTTCTAGGTCTTCGGTGGTCTCTTGGAATCCAGTTCAGAATTTCTGTTGTCCATCGTTGATCAGTTCTTCTTGCAATATGCCCAGCCCATCGCCATTTCAGCCCTTTTACTTTAACAATGATGTCCTCTACTCTAGTTTGCTCTCTCACCCAAGTGTTTCTTTTTCGATCTCTCCTAGTTATTCCAAGCATGCACCTCTCCATGCTCCTTTGCGTTGTCTGTAACTTTCGTATTGCTCCAACTGTTAGACTCCATGTCTCTGATCCATAAGAGAGGACTGGCAATACACACTGGTTGAAGACCTTTCTTTTTAGACACAAAGGCAATTTCCCCTTCAGGATAAAACTGTTTCTTCCAAATGCACTCCAGCCAAGTTTAATACGTCTGTTGAGTTCTTTCATAATGTTGCCATCCATTGAAATCAGCTGGCCAAGGTAAATATATGAATCAGCAATTTCTAGCTCAATGTTGTCAACTTGTATTTTTGTTTCCTCTACAAAATTATTGAACATGATCTTAGTTTTTTGTAGGTTCATCTTGAGTCCAACTTCTTTACTTCTAGTTGAGAGCTCCTGTACCATGTCTTGGAGTTCTGATGGGTTCGTTGAAAAAATAACAATGTCATCAGCAAACCGCAAATGATTTAAATATTCACCATTTATTTTTATTCCCTTGTTATTCCAATTTATCAGCTGAAAAATCATCTGTAAAGCTGAAGTAAAAAGTTTTGGAGAAATGGTATCTCCCTGCCTCACACCTTTACCAATTTTGATAGTTTTGGTATCTTTATGTAACCGAAATTTTGCACTTGCATTTTTATACACACGTTTCACCATGTCAATGTACACATCCTCAATGTCTGTTGATCTTAAAGAGTTGATGACTGCTGATGTTTTAATAGAGTCAAAGGCCTTCTCATAGTCAATAAATGCAACACACAATGGAAGTTCATATTCATGTGTTCTTTCAATTAATTCTCTTAATACTTGAATATGGTCCACTGTACTGAATCCACTTCGAAATCCAGCTTGTTCTCTTGGTTGAGCTGCATCTAATTTTTTCTGCAGGCGATGTGTTAGCACTTTTGTGAAGATTTTATAAATAGCAGGTAACAAGCTAACTGAACTAGAACAACTCCAGCGGAAAATGAGAACCATCCAGAGAAGAGCCGGACAACTACACCCTGCAACGGCAATTGAACGGCAAACACTACCCCGGGAAGAAGGAGGACGCGGACAAGCGGACCTCAAAGACTTACATGACAAGCAGATCCAGAGCATGAGGCAATACTTCCAGTTGAAGAGTCCCCGATCGCCACTCATCCAAGCCATAATACAAGCAGATGCAAATTACACGCCACTAAACCTGTGTAGTACCGAAGAGCGTGTCCTCGAAACAGCCAACGAACAGAAACTGAGAACTTGGGCCGGAAAACCATTACATGGCAGGCACTACAATGACCTGCAACAACCACACGTTGACAAAAAGGCATCAAATTCTTGGCTGGCCAAAGGCACTCTCCAGCCAGAGACAGAAGGATTCATGCTAGCCATCCAAGACCAAGTGATCGCAACAAGGAACAATCAGAAATTCATCCAGAGAAAAGACATAGAAAGCGACAAATGCAGACACTGTCATGCGGCATCGGAGACAATCCAACACGTGATGGCAGGATGCAAGATCCTTGCGCAGTCAGACTACAAACATAGACACGATCAAGTAGCGAAAATAGTCCACCAGAAATTGGCAGCGAATGCTGGCTTTCTGACAGAAAAATGCCCGTACTACAAATATGAGCCAGAGACCGTGCATGAGAACGAAACACACAAGCTTTACTGGGATAGAGCAATCATAACAGACAAGACAGTCCCACATAACCGTCCTGACATAACCCTCGTCGATAAATCGAATAAGACCACGTACTTAATCGACATAGCAGTACCCAACACCAATAACATACAGACAACCTACACAACGAAAATCACCAAGTACCAAGATCTCAGACATGAAGTACGAGATATATGGGGTATGGAAAAGATCTTCATCATCCCGTTAGTCATCTCAGCAACAGGGATAGTACCAAAAACGCTTGCGACGAATTTGGAGATACTCAACATTGACCCAAACACCTACATTGAAATACAAAAAGCCACAATCCTAAACACGTGTCACATTGTCAGGAAGTTTCTAGACATGGCACATTAAGAAGTGATGTAAAAAGAGGCTTGGGAACATGGCGCTCTGCCCGTCCCAAAGCCTGTTTCCGCCAAGAATGGGCGAGGAAAACTTTTATATATATATAAAGGTCATTGGCGTAGGCAGGGGGGTGTTGATGGGGGTTGTAACCCCCATTGCAATGAAATTTTGTATATTTAACATAGGAATATGTGAGTTGTAGCTCAACCCCATTCCGGCCCCTTTACGAACTTTCTGCGTACGCCTACGTATATAATACTATTAGCTGCACGAAGTAATTATTCATTCCTAATCCTTTTTTGGTATTTGCAGTTAATTATATTCTATTCATAATCTGTTCCTTGGTGACTCTGGGCATTGGGTATTTCGCCCTATACATCTTGCATATTAGATTTGTGTGTATATTGCGACATATCTCTAGTAAAGGCGCCAAGTATGTAATCTTGGGAAAGGCACCAGACGACGGTTCTGAGACTGTATGCTTTTATTATATTGTATATTTTTTGAGTGTGTATCAATTACTTCATTTGTATTATTTTTTTCATCGAATTGAAATGTTATATTTTATACTAATATTTTCACTTATTTAATTCTAGCAAATCGCATTTATTTAACTCTCTCAAACACTTTTATATTCCTTATATATTCATTATTTAACCTAATTCCATCTACATTTGCTACTTTTGCGTGCGTTCTCTCTCTATCGGTTCAGCCCCCCCACTCCGGGTCCGGTCCTGCAGGTAGCTGACGGAATAAACGGAATTCTGCCTTCACTTGACAAAGGGAGCAGTTGGCTCCCGAAACGTCGTGTTTTTAAACCTTACGCCAGTGTCGAAATAACTTTTTGTTATGGAATCTCCTGGTGAAACTCTGTATTGTTTCGTTAATAAACGTAAACTTTGCAATCTCACTCGCCGTTTACGCAAAAGAAAGCGCCGAATGTGGAAGAGATCGTTCCAAACACGAAAGGAATGGTTTCTTGCATTTCTATCAAATAGTTGCTAGGCATGCGACAATTTGATCATTTGTAACAGGCTTCAAAAAAACTAAATCTGCGTTTTTTTCCAACTAAATTACTGTAATTTTTACATACAATTCTTACAATTTTCGTGGAATATTTATTAGTTTAGCTCGAACCCTTTGCTCGTTCGGGGTACCTCACATTTTTCGCAAAGAATTATTTCGCATAGATGTATCAAAAATTTACGACGGTAGAGAGTTTTGAATTTACAAAGGTAGAGCGGCCCGTAGCTTGCAGCGGTGCGTCAAATCGTTCAAAAAACCGAATCACTGAAGGGGTCTTTTCACTCATGATAGATGGGCAAAATCACTCGTTCACTGAGCCATTTGGCGCACCTGTAGATCTTGGCTTTTAAAGAATAGGGGGTTCTTCAGACCTTAACCTATTGAGAACCATTGATTCAGAGAATCACAATCCTGAAAATTACTTTGTAAGTAAAAGTCAAGTGCTTTGCACCAATGCGAATCAAATTCACACGAAGGAAGAAAAAGTGTTACCTGTATACTATTATAAGGCGCAATTCTAAACATCTCAAAAACTTACAAATCCATTTAAGAATATTTGAGTGCAATGATACGAATATATTTGAAGGGGGGGAAAAACCCTCTTAAGTAATTTCATTTTAGGAACGGATTAAGATCCTTGACGACCGCCCAGTCGTCAATCCGAGGGAGGGGAAGTTGGGAAATTTCCCCTCCCAAATCCATAAAAATGCGGTAGAAATCGTTTACTGCTCCTTAAGTCTAGGGCTATGATCGTTGAATGTCACAATAATCTCACACAGCTTAAAGAAGTAAATTCCCTGACTTTTACCAGTTTCTCCCTATCTTTTCAGAAAAAATTCCCTAACTAATCGGAAAAAAAATTACTTGAATTTCGGTTTCGAGGGTAAACAGATTCTTTAACTATTCCAGGTTTGATCAAAAAATCTTGTTCTCCCCTGACTTTAAGGGAAGAGTTCAAATTCTCTGACGATTCCAGATTCTCCAGGTACTTTCATATCTTAAAACTGCCAACAGCGAGACATAATGAATTTATTCAACCCAAGTACACATTTGTTGCCTAATATTCAGACTGTTGCGTTGGCGTTGTAGACTAATAGTAAGGCGACTTAATAAAAAGAGTGGGGGTTACCTGAGGTGGGATTATGAACTTAACGTGAACGACGGGTCTGTCACAAGATGTTTACACCAACTCACTGAAGACTTTGGAGGCTAGGAGAATTGAAAACTGTGGCTTTAATATGTGGATTTGGGATGCAACTGAATAGGGGCATCAAGCATACTGAATATTTAGCAGACTGCCAGTAATGCCATACTTTTATTCTTCTTGACTCCATGTGCAAATCGTTTAGAAAATTCATTTGAATGCAGTGCTTTAAAAAGAAAATGCTGTTAAAAATGCATACGTGCTTGGGGGGAAAATGAAAATTGCAATTTTCTCGGCATGTGTCTGCAATTTGAAAATAAGAGCAGGTGTTGATGGTTCAAAAATATCTCTGCTCCTTCACAAAAGCTTCCTTGAATGCAAATTGCGAAGATCCAGAGGAACAACCAAGTTTCTCCCAGGGCCCAGAAATTGCGGCTAAAACCAACCAAATTTCTCGCTATAAACAAATCGTGCTTCAGAATTATTCTTAGTATACTCGCCGGGAACTAAAATTGCTCACCAAATTGGAGTCTAAATACTGAGAATTCTCTCACGGTCTCGAAAACCACCCACAATTCAAAAACGAAGTTTTATCAAGATGCCTTTTTTTTTTCAACATTTCCTTTCTCCATCTGCATAGAAACCTTTCAGCGGTGGTGGGGGATTCATGCGATCGTGACCGAGCGTTCCAAACTAATTCCCGGGAGGTAATTCCTCGACTCTTAACAACCAAAATAGAGAAAATCTGTAGGAATTATATGAATCTCTTCTCGATTTGACTTCGCTGTGCCGTAATGGCTGCTCCTTTGTTTACATTGGCACACAGATTAGACAGTTATTAAGGTTCTGGAGAAATCGGGACAGTTGCATAAGAACAGTGGTAACGAAACGCCGCCATTGTGAAAGGGTCTTATAACGATCTTGGGGGGCTTCATTACGCAAATGAGGTGCTTTTTGGAAATAGGTTATCGTGCAAATGAAGCTGACATATTTCGTTCAGAACATGCCCTTTCTTCCAGTCACGTGGCAGTGAAGGTAAATATTGGGCAGAATTATGGGCGCAAGGCAAGCTGGGTCACATTTTGAGAGAAAAAAGATCACCACCTCTTTCTCTACATCCCAACCCATAGGTCAGCAACCTGGTGCTCTTTGAACCATGCTCATATAACCAAGGCTTTCTAACTTTCAGCGGCTAAGTAGCTAAATCCACATTAATCCATACGGAATTGGACATTTGCCGAGTCTCTATAACAATAAAGTGGTCGAATCTGCCCATATCGATGTTTCTGCATGTTCCTTGAATTTCCTAGTGTTCACTGAGTTTATTTTGATTGTTTATAACGAATAATAGTTTTTACGAAAATCACATATGTAAAAGTTTTCGTCAGAATATCACCTTCAAGTGCCTTCTACGATTCGGAGATCGGCGGCCAGCATGGACCACATTTTTCTGCCTCTACTGGCATGGATAATGTCTTCCGTGCCTAGCCCAGTTTAAGCCTTTAAGTCATCCCATCCATCATTCTCAGAATATACGGACATATATTATGCAAGTAAGATTTTGTTATTTCGAAGTGGATAAAAGAACTGGGTGATGAAATAAGTCAGTAAAAAGCGAAGGATTTTTCTGCTTATAGACAGTTCTGTAGCTCATTCAATTAAGGCTGTCTTAAAGGCTATTACCATTCAGTTAATAGCGTGTACTCAATCGCAGTTTGCGATTAATAATCGATATAAATATATGCTATATTTATATCGATTATTTTACAATAGGTTTAAAAAATATCTTCCAAAAGAATACAATTCTGCGAGACTGAAAGAAACCAATAGACAGTGTATTAATGTGAGTCCATTATACATTTTTAACCTTTTATTTACTGAATTTCTTAAAAGTTTTTAAAATTTGTGCTAACTTTTTTAAATACTTAATTTTGTTTAATTTTTTTAACATCCAATTTTAAATTGAAGAACAAACTTCATAGAAGTGGACTTCAAAGCCCTAATGGGTCTCAAAGCGTTTAAATTAATATAGTACCATGAGAAAACTGACGGGTCCAGTCAGTAAATAAAGGATTACCAACAGATGGCGCTCATGTTTAAAAGGATTATATAATTTTGTTTTCCTGATGCTAGTGAATACTTTCTTACTGATTTTAATTTGCATTTTTTCTAAGAATGCTCGGTTTAATTAAAATTAATTATCATGCACGTGTATTATGTCTACTCTCGGCTAAAAACAGTTTTTCTGTTTTAAATTGTTAGGGGATATATGGAAGTGCACGTTTATCCAATATTTTCACGACTCCTTTCAACTTCGTTACAAGCGTGTTCTATTGCATAAGCAATCCGACTAATAAGTAGTAAAATAATAATAAATCTTACTAACCAAAAGAATACAAAAAGTAATCTTTCTAGCAAAGTAGCAATATAAAAAATGATCTTTCTAGAAAAGTAACAATATAAAAAGTAACCTTACTAACAAGTAGCATAAAAAGTAACCCTATTTGTAAGTATTAAGATAAAAAGTAACCCTACTAATAAGTAGTAATATAAAAATAACCCTACTATTAAGTAGCAATATAAAAAGTAACCCCACTAATAAGTAGTAATATAAAAATAACCCTGCTATCAAGTAGTAATACAAAAAGTAACCCTACTAATAAGTAGTAAGTAATAAAAACTGTTAACATGAGGTTAAACAAATGGCGACAAACAAAAATTGTTAGGTGTCGTATGTGCTCCAACCTTGTCTAAAAACTGGACATGATGATGATGATGAATAAATATGTTTCTTTCTAGGGGGAAAAAACCCGCCATTTTATTCCATTCCATCCTTCAACTCTGCCGCTCCTTTCAGTTTGTGAGCTGAGGTGATACTTCAGATTTTTTTTTACGTTATAATTAGATCAAAAATAGCTTTTTAATTAAAAAGGGTTACAGTTGCTATTCTATTCTATCCCCGTCTGTCCAATGTTCGTTCAAAGTAATTATATCAATTATAGTAAGTTGTAAATCATATAATGTGATGGGACTTCTTTTTCACTTGCTCGTGACACCAAAATAAAGGTATAAAAGGATGACGCACAGTTTGAGTATCCATCTTTTTAGCGTCTTTTAGGATCGCAATTAGGACCACTACGGAGAATATTGGCAGTAGGTCGCAGACATAATAAAGAGGTTAATCTCGGGTTATATAAATATGTCGACTTACAATCATTAGTCGAAATCTATTCAGAAAATGCGTCTTCAGACATCTGTCTAACAAAGGAGAGGAGGAGGACAACCTCAATATTTCATCTAAAGGCAGACTCGTAAATTGTCTAACATTTTTCACTGGATACAGAATTGAGGTCTGTTATACGTTTACACAAGTTAGAAAAATATATTAAAAAACTACTTCTATTAATTAAAATTAAATTTACATATTTCCCAAATATAAGTAACTGGTGCACAGTAAGGGGGGTCGAAACTGTAGAACAGGGGTCTTCAACCTTTTTCAGTCCAAGGGCCAATTTTGCTTATTCTTGTTGGCCCGCGGGCCGCACTACTGTATCAGCAATATTAGGACTGAACAAAAGCGGCTCAAGGGGTTCTCCCCCTCCCCCCCTCGCACTCCGAATCATCCTTTGTTCATATTTTTTCCTTAGATCTCTATATTAGTTTCGCGTGCTCACTCAAAAATATTTGCTGGATCTGCCTCCGGGACGGACGGATTTTTTGTTAAAAATAAGCAGTGCCCAAAATTACGCCAAAGGGGTTTGATTTCGCTTTACTAATAGCTAAATTATATAATTATATCATATACAATATGATATAATTACAACATAATATACAAATTAATAAATTATATAATATATATAATTTTATTATTAGTTAAAAAGTATTACAAATGTCTTTGGCTTCCATACGTATTTTACATTATAATATATATATATATATATATATGTGTGTGTGTGTGTGTGTGTGTGTGTGTGTGTATTACAATGTAAAATACGTATGGAAGCAAAAAACATTTACAATACTTTTAGTTATTAATATGTAAAGCGAAATCAAACCTTTTAGTGAGATTTTTGGCACTGCTTATTTTTAACAATCCTGTCAATATCAGGTCTTATTTTTGATATTGCAACCCTAAGAGTGTTTCCAAGGTGGACGTCAGTTATTCTGGTCCTAACTTTTCATTTTATCAACTTCATTTTTGGAAACAGCTGTTTACAGACGCATTGGCGTACGGGGGACTGAGGAGTTGTAATTTCCACTGCAACGAAATTTGTGAATATATATGTATATGAACACATGGAGTTGTAGCTCTGTAACCCCCCACCCCATATGAAGTTTCTACGTCAGCCTATGAGCAAATATAAGTGCTTCAGAACAGTAACGTTTTCAGAGTACGCAGTCAGGGAAGATGTTGGGAAGATGTTCTTTTGAGAATGTTAGAAAAGAATTTGACGAGTGTTGAATTTTGTTTTAAAATCACTGTTGCACTGCAAATCAATAAAACTACACCTAATCCCCATATATGTTAGAAAACTAAAGTAAAATACGATTGAGCGGAAAACCATGTGTTACTTTGGTTCTATAGTATTTTAAGGGCACCTAGTCCTAATCTTCAAAAAATTTGTTGTTTTAACTATTGCAAAAAAGTATGTAATTTCTGAACATTTTAAAACAAACCAGGTGACAATCGACTGAGTATTAAGCTCAAAAAAGCAGCAAAAACATAAACACCAGTAGTATATTATTTAAAGGCAAATAAAACTTTGAAGCTTGTTTTCACGAAACGTACTTTATGAAGTTTGTGAAGATGTTTTTTGAAAAACCGTTTAATAATTCAACGAAACTTTCAGAATAGCTTTAGCTTATGAAACTTTAGCCTCCCGAGCTGAAATTTGACACATTTACTGCATTTTGTAAACATGAGGCAGATTCATTAAAAAAAAAAAAAAAATTAATTTTTCTTAAATTTGTTTTTTGGTAGGATGTAAAGAGACAACATTTCTAAATAATTATTATTAATAAAAACTCATATTAAACTAAAATTTAAGTTGTAATCATTCGCGCAGTAGGTTTGGCTCGGTGTTTTGTTAAGTAGAAATTAGGCATTTCATATTTTGTAAAATTAAACGAAAATATAATGTATTCGAAAATAATACTGATATGATAAGAATGCAAAATGTATGACTACTTTAACTGTTTTTATTTCATTTCAATTCATATAATACTTTCTGAGTTAACAAGTTCTGAAATTAGTGCAAAATTTGGTACTTTTTTGGATTTCAAAAGTCTTAATTTATGTCCCTTTAAGATATTTATTATGAAATATGAAAATACCAACAGAATAAAATACATATATTTCAGACTTCGGATGTCGAGCCAGGACGTTGTTTTTGTGTGAAACAATTTGTATTTTTTCATGAGCTGGCGGGCCGTAAAAAACATATTGGCGGGCCGCATGTGGCCCACGGGTTGAAGACCCCTGCTCTAGAATATATTTTGGCATACGTCATTTAAACAGCAGTGATTTTTTGGCTTATATCTAGTTATGCCCCTTACGTTGAGTTTCAAAGTCCGTAATGTATCACTGACATGGCAACGTACAGGGGCGGACTGGGTCCTCTCAAAGGGCGCATACCTTGGATTATCGGAGGGCGCGAATCCTATAGCCCATGAGGGGGAGAGGGGGCGATTGGCCGGCGGCCCAGTCCGCCCCTGGCAGCATAAAGTGACTTCTGGAGCACGATACATTTTCACAAAACCAAGTTTTTACGAAAGAAACCAGTTCATTAAACTTCGTGTGACAGCGCCAATTGTAAATAAAGTTTGCTATGTCATAAGTATTCAAAGTGTATTTTGCGTCCCATGAATTCGCCATGGTTCGTCTGGGGGGGGTGGGATAAGCGGCTTAATGTGTCCTGCAAAATCAAGATACATTTACATACAAGCAAGATTAGTAGGTGTCGAACCCACTCCAGAGAGGTTGAAGACGGTGTTCATAATAAACACTGGACAGGTATTCAAGAGGTCACCTTCGAAAACCACAACATAATCAGCAAACCACATACCGTATTTGGATTCGAAACGGGGCCACATGACGTGGGACACTGGGTTTTGTCAACACGGAAAACATCAATAGAAAGGTGGTGAAATTAATCACGCAGCTTCCGCCTTTTGACAGCAATTCGGATTCTTACGACGCAAGGGCAATAAAGGTCATGACGCGCAGGGACTTGAAGTATACTGAGGAATCCGAATATCATAAGGACTAAGGAACCCGTATTATCGGTAGGTCGGGTAAACGTCTTACTACAGCACGGCTGACGCATCAGTTATTTGCCACTCCATAATAGGGTCTTTCATTCCTTTAAACATTTTCATAATTTATATGCATATAAGCGTCTTATTTTAAGTATCACGAAGAAGCTTTATTTATTATTACATCCGTGGATTATGATATGAGTGTGGTAAAATATGATAATGGTTACCAGCTTCAATTTATATTCAGAAATACAGTGGGAAAAGCACCGAGGTGAAGTTTACACGATGTGAGCTTTTGAAAACCAGAATCATTTAAAAGAGTTGTTTATTTGATGGCTTTGTTTATGGGTTGAATAATGGTGCTGGTCACATGACCCATGATCGCCATTATTCAGCCTACAAAACGAACCTAAAGAAGTGTGAAAAACATCTCAACACACGAGCCCATAGATCGTCAACGAACCCTACTCCATTCATTGCATTACCATATTCATATTAAGCATCGTGGAATCCATCAATCGCGAAGCATCAACCTCATAACAGGAAATTAGTTCCTTACCAAGATTGAGAGCTCCGTTCTCATAATGGCCATTTATGTGAGTGGTGGCGTCTTCAGCGTAGATTTCTTCTTGGAGACTCGAAGAGTTCAGCGGGAGCTGTCCTCCAGAACTTGCTGAGAGGTTTTGTTGACCATCTGCACCTTTACACACGACGGTCAAGTCCTCCGAACTGTTGGTTTGAACGGAGCTGTCTTTCGTGTTGGTGATTGGTAAATGGCAGCAACGAGATCCTTGCCCACCTGCAGATGATGTACAAGTTTGCCACGCCTTAACCACGCTATCCCATTCCAGTCTCTCTATACCTTTAAAAACAAAGACAAAATGGATTACCTTTAAAAACAAAGACAAAATGGATACGCTAAACAACAAATAGTAAATTAATTTTTAAAGAGGAACGACTATACTTTGAGAAATAAACATATATATATATATATATATTTGTTCGTGTTTAACGGCGCAGGGAAGGATAAGGTCACTCTTCGCCGGGATCTACAGTTTCCAGCGGAATTCGAACCTGTGTCGCCTAGGTAATCGGATTCCGGACTACAAGTAATAGAAAAAATGGCACATCCTCATCCGTTGATATCGAACCCGGGTACAATGAAGACCGCGGTTGAAAATAAAACTCTGCTTTCGGAGATAATCGATAATTAATTAATCTCGCTCCCTGTAGGTAATCTGTAGGTTACATAAATATGTAAATAATGCATTCAATTTTTTAATAGTAGAACCCCGGTCATCCGAACTTCGCTTAACCGAAATGGCCTCCTATACAATTTATTTTTTAATTACTGTTTTTTAAGTGGACACTAGTGTAATGATCACATGGCGTTAGCATGGGAAAGTGAGACTTGTAGGTCTTCTTTGTGAAAAGGGTCGAGAGGAAACAGTCCGGATGTGGGCGGATAAAATTGCAATAACTCTGGTCTGCAAGGTCCAGATTGACATTACAGAATATTTATGGGAAACATGTATGGAACGGGGAGAAGGGTCACATCGGCCAATCAGGTGTGACCACGGTCTTAAGACTGACCAATTATATCATAGTGGAGAAAGAGTTGGTTGCGTACAGTGGGTAAGAGAGGGCAGATCGAACGAGGCAGAGGAGTAGGAAGGACACACGTGTGTGTGATTTCCGTGCCTGACTAATACGTTGGAACTTAGGGGGTGTGCCTATAGTTGCCTTGTCTGTGATGTCAAGGTATATACTAATCACCTTCAATAAATAGTGTTAGATTGTTTCTTCATTCTTGATATCTACCTCACTCTTCATCATCGACCTTCTAGTTTTCTACCTAGAAAACAGGAATAAAGAACCCGCCTCACGAAGAGACGTATATTGCTCAGCTACGAGCCGAGCTGGTGGCAGCACACGACTACCTGCACACACGCTGTGTGATCGCATATATATACCTGACTATGACAACTAGCTCACTGGGTTTTTTTTTTGGAAAAAACGCTCACATAGTGGAAATCTTTTATCGAACTCCGGTTATCCGAACTTCGCTTAACTGAAATAACCTATACTATTTTTTTTATTGAGTGTCCACTTAAAAAATAAGTAAACAAATAGTGTAGAAGACTATTTAGGTTAAGCGAAGTTCAGATAACCGGGACTAGTTATGAACTCTTTCTACTTATGAGCGTTTTTGCCAAAAAACATTGGACAAGTGTCCACTTCAAAAACAAAAAATAAATTATATAGAAGGACATTTCGGTTAAGCGAAGTTCGGATGACCGGGGTTCTACTGTTAAAAAAAATGTATATTTACATAGCCTACTGATTATCTACAGAGGGCGAGATGTCCGGGGGTGTGATGCTGGGGGCCAATTGTTCAGTAAACCCTCAGAAACACATATAATATTGATACTAATTTCATGAACTAATTCCTAATATTACGGCGAATTATTTGGAGATCGGTTATAAAGCCGGCTTAAAGGGCTGGATTACTCACTACACTTCAAAGGCTTTCAAATTGAGTAAAGCCGATAGGACGAACTGTTCTAATATTAACTGAAAAAAAAAATTATATATAATTTCTATATTAATGCAGTAACAATATTTTACGATATTTATCGCACTTCATTAAATTTTAAACTTTTTTTAGTTAAAAGCTTCCATATTTTTAAATTGAAGTATATATATATCGATAATTTTTAGTTATAACCATCGATATTTAGAGACCAATATTTTTTAAATATCATTTTTTTAATTAAAAAAAAATTAATAACCAGTATTGGTGTTTCAAATTCAAAACAAGAATTAATCCAGTTTCCAAATATTTCTTTAAAATCACTGATAAAGCATTGAATAAGTTTTTTTTTTTTAAAAAAAGAACGGCGTAACATCTAGTAAACATGGAAGCTAAATATCCATATTTTACCTTATTTCTTAATAAGAAAACAGCAATTAAACAGCTTTATGATTTAAACATTAAAGTAACGATGATTTTTCTTTAAAATCTCTTTTTTTAAACACTAATGCGACATCGAATAAATATCAATATTTAGAGACAAGCATTGATCTTTCAAACATCGATAGTATTTCGTCTATGTTGAACAGCAACGTTTCGTTATCGATGTTCTTCCTCGGTGGAAAGAGTATGGACAAAAACGGTTGAGAACCGCTATGCTAGACCAATTGCATTTTCAGTGGAACAGAGGATACCACGTTCTTTAAGAGGTGTATTAAAGAGCGGAAGTTATTTTATGTGCTTAAGAACTCCATGATGTTCAAGAAGAATTCGAAGATTAAAATTTCTGTTCCTGAATTTTTTTTTTCCGCGGTTTGGATTCGAGTCCGGATTAAAGGTATGTTAGGTGGACGCGTTACTATTGTCTCATCCCTGGGCCTAGTATTTCTCGGAAGGTTCAGTTATTTGAACTTTTGTTATTATTTTTTAAATTTGATTTGATTAATAGGTCAAAATACAGTCAGTGACCTGAAGGGGAAACCTGGGAAAAAAACACTCAAATAAAGAGGGCCTGACAAGTCCCAAAATAAAACAAACAGTAGGCAACAAAAATAATCAAAATTGAACAACACAGAGATGAAAACATTTCAAATCCAAAGCAAATAAACATTAATTAGGGGAGCCAAGTAAAGAAGATCTTAGCCTCTTTTTAATCAATAATAAACTCTGAACATCTAATCGACTCGGGAACAGAATTCCGACCCTTTGAACCAGTAGAACAAATGAGATTAAATAGATGATTATGCACCAATATGGGAACTAACTGTAAATCACAACGGGAAGGAAATCTTGATAGCGTATAATGCGAATCAATCAAATCCTCAATGAATACCAAGGTTAATTATTTTTATACATGAAAACGTTTAATCTAAAATTAACCTAGTTTTTCAATAATAAAATAAGAGAAAGGGTTGTCAATAACGGTATTCAACTTGGATTGGAGAATTCTAACAATTCTATTTTGAACTCTTTCTATTTTATGAACATTACCGATAGATGTGAGGTCCCAAATAATATTATAGGAACAAATTAAGTCTTAATAAGTCCTGATGAGAAGGGCTTTATAGTACAATAAAATCTACAACAGCCTTTTCGCCCTGCCCCGATATATATATATATATATATATATAGATTGCATCATGTTTAGCCTTGTTCATAACAACATCCTTCCGATCTCTTGAATATCGTTACAGGGAGATTGCACTGTATTTACTTTTTCTTTTCCTGCAAAATGAAGAGATAAAGAGCAAGAAAACAAGGTCTCTGTAAAACAGAAAATACACAGAAAAAAAAGAAGCCACGGTAATTCATACGAAATTTCTGTCAATTTGTAAACGAATTTAGATCGGTTGATTATTTAGGGCTGAAGAGAAATTGGCTTACTAAACCGACGTGATTTTATGGCTCTAATGCAGTGTTTCCCAAACTTTGTTCGCTCACGGACGACCGAGGGGGTGGGAATTGCCCCCCCTTCATTAAAAGAATATTTCCTGAAATTAGAGTTGCCAACGTATGGTTAATAATATTAAGTCCTACGTAGCCATCGTCATACTAATCCCCCCCACCACCACAAAAAAGAAGAAACACGTAACCAAAATAACCCTCGATTTATGTGATTTATTGGCAGGTTTATAAACGTATAGTGGTAGGGGATATTTATTCACCTCTCGAAATATAATTTGTATCTAATTTTAACTTCTTTTTCGGTAAATTTTAAGCTTTTTTAGTTTCTTTTTAACTTCAAAAAAGTCCAAGCTTTTGGAAGAAAATCCTCTGAAATTCCCGATCGTGTTCTTATATTATAATATGGGTTGGTTGCCAAACCCACCTGAAACAAAATAATTTTTAGAGTAACGCTATTTGATAAGGAGAGTATAAGTTACGATCTTATTTTGTCAAATTTATAATGAAAATGACATCACTAATTTAATTAAATAATAATAAGCAATGTAGACAGCATGGGTGTATTCAGAGGATTCAAACCTTTCACAAAATGCCGTAAAGTAACGTTTATAACAAGTAATATTTATGAGAAATGTTTTAAATTTCACCTGAACCTAAATTCTAGCTTCGCCGGCAGTTTCTACTTTTTTCTTCTGAAATTTGAAAGTCGCCGCGGACCACAATTTGAGAAACACTGCTCTAATGTGAACCGTCGACAAGAAGAGCGTTGCCGCAATGAAGTGGTATTTCTTGAGGTAAGTTTCGAAATCTTGAAGATACATACTCTTGATTCAAGCACTACTCTATGCAAATGTCAACGTTCTTGTCATGCTTTTCTTGAGAACTTCATTGATCGCATGTTGCTGTGACTGTTATTAGAACATTGCGTTCATTAGCCTGCGAGTTGTGTAGATTTCCTAGTCCACAGCCCAACGATGCCGGAAGAGAAACCAAAATAAGGAATATCTGAAGGACGAACACCTCATTATAACAACAACGCAAGTTCCTTCCGTTTCATTTTAATCATAGCTGTAAATGGGGCCGCGGAGCCTTCCAATTATTATTATTCGTACAAAACGCACGCATTCGCTAATATAACATGTGGTTTTTTAGAGGCGCCAACTTTAAGTGGCCTAGGTCCCTCCCCCACACCTTCTCAAAATATTTGGATCGGTCAGGCCCCAAAATTGATGGACAACAAAGAAATGCACAACATATAAAATATATTAATGATTATCCTTTATGGTTTTCTTGTTTCCAGTCAACCTCTTGCGCAGGCAGGTCTTCCCCAACCCAATGTTTTCTTCAAATTGGGGCCCTCCTTGGTGCTTCAAGATATCATTTGTGTTTTAAGTTGGTTAGTTGAATTTTAATGGCGCAAGAACAGGAAAAATCATTTTGTTTAAATTAAAGTTGGTTGGTTGAATTTTTATGGTACAAGGACAACAAAGGTCACTGTGTTTTGAGTTGGTTGTTTGAATTTTTATGACACAAGGACAGCAAATGTCATTATTTTAAAAGTTTGTCGGTTGGTTGAATTTCTATGGCGCAAGAACAGCAAAGGTCACTGTGTTTAAAGTTGGTTGAGTGTTTGAAATTTTATGGCGTGATGACAGCAAAGGTCATTGGGTTTTAAGAACAATGATGGCCAAGAGCATGTCGATCCAAAAGCTACAGCTCTCCAAGACATCCGCAGATGTCACCCACGGAATCGAACCCAGGACTATGGGATATAGAAAAACGGCGAGAGTCCACTGGAGCATCAGGAATCAAACTTGGGTTTCTGCGCGGCAGAAAATCGCGTTACCACTACACCACCACGAGACACTTTCCACAAGAACTTAATTGAATTTTATTGGCCTAAGAACAGGAGAGTCTTGCTGCGCCAAACACTTCTTCTCAAGAAAAGAAATCACCTAGTTTGGCGCGGAATCATCCTTGCGTCATAAAAATACAACCAACCAAGGAAGTAATATGTTTAGCGCAACATTTGAGTGAAGATCTATCATTATTTAGTAAATAACAAATAATTAGTAATTACTCTATGAAATCCATTTTTCTTGAACCGAACTAAAAATGGGGAATCATGGGAAAAAATTTACCTACAGGGTAATCATACATAACGTACACAAAGGAACAAGGAGAAAGAATGAAGACTTAAGAATTGGAGAAAAACAAATCATATGCTAATAACGTATAACCTTTGGTTATTTGATTTGGAGTCCCAGCATTACTCGAAAACAGGACGAAAACCTCGATGTGATCCCGTTGCAAGATGCTTGTAAATACGTAATTTCTTTCCGATTCGAATGGGGATTTAGCCATTGTAAGGGTATGGGCTGAACAAACAACTGAGCCATCGAGGCTCTAAAGCATGTCAATAGCATATGGCTGCTATAAGTAATCTAGATCTCCATTATCAGAACTAGCGGGGATCGAGTCCTGTTCATACTACTGAATATTTTATCGTATGTATTGCATGTGTTTAATTATGTATTGCATGTTCATACTACTGAACATTCTAAGAAGTAGCTCAATGGGGAAAAACACTTGACTGGTTGTCAAGGAGGTTGTGGGTTCGGCCCTACAAGGCACACAGAAGTCATTTTTTTCTTTGCGAATAATCTATCATCTAATCCTGAAAAATATTGAGTGAAATAAAAAAAAACAACTAATGAAAGCTAATATCATATTATCATTTTATCAAAATTCTGCGTAATCGATTGAATACATTATTTGAAATTTTTCGACGTTAAAAATATACCCGAGTGTATATGTTATACATGGCGATGATAGCTTTTTCTGCAAGAATGGTTTCGATAAGGAATTATTAACATTCTTCATTCAATTGTACTTCATCTCAAAAATTAGATTCTTGAAGCTCAACAACAATAGAATGACGACGTTCTAAGTTTTTGTTCCACTCCGAGGTCAATTATACAATTCCCCAAGCCATGATTGGAATTCTGCCTATGTTGAAACATCGTCTTCACTGGACAATCTGTTACAGCCATTTAATCATAACGTAAAATATTGAACATAAATAACAAAAACCCGATGCAAAATTAAGCAGTTGGGAAATGGTACTCTGGCATTTGCCTAGCTCAAGAACTTCGTCACAGAGAGCAATTTGCCCCCTCCTAAACGTGATTATATCGATGCTTATTGAATCTATATAATTTAATGGGCTATTTGATACAGTTACATAGTACCATATAAAATACCTACACAAGGAAATTATTACATAACACCATATAAAATAGTTCAATTAATACTACATAAAACAGTTACACGGAGACTAACATTAATAAGCAGTAACGTAAGTGCTTACCTCTTTCAACGGATAAGAGCAGATGCTGCAGAACGGTGGTCAGCCGTTCGTCGCTGAACATCAGATTGGATTCTGTAGGCTCCAACCAGTCCATGGCAAACAAAGAACCGAACTTTGTTTCATCGATCTTGTTTTCAATCACATCTCCAGTTGCTGACGTTTCGTCTTCTTGGATTTGAGTGCTTTGTCTCTGGCGATACCGAAAGCTCAGATAAACCTCACGAAGGTGACCTTCTGGAGCTTTTGACCCGTCTTTATCAATTCCAGTCGCCTTCTTTAGACAAATGTAGAAGTCTCCAGGCTTCAGAAACGCTTCGTCTAATTCTCCAATATGGATTACAAGACGACCGTTAAAACACAACGGCCAACCTTCGCAAGATCTACAAGCACTGGCCTTGAAGTTGATCTGAAAGAAAACAAAAAAGGATAAATGATGTTGCAGGAGCCTAACGAAGGTGTAAGGAAGAATTACCAACTCAATACAAAGGGCGTACACTTTTTTATATTTCTATCGGTCTTAGCATTGAAAATCCCTTGTAATAGGGAGGGATGGTTTAGAACAACGGTTTTCAACCTGTGCTCCGAAGAACGTTTGGTGATCCGCGAAACCTTTCCATGTGCTCCAGTGCTCAAACATTTTTTAAAAAATCGCACTTCCTACTAAAAATGTTGAAAAACAGCCAGATTTTTAAAACATTCCCGATGGTCGCTGAATTGCAAATTTTCTAGCTGTAGAAAGGTTTTGTTACTGTTTTTCGTTTATGTTTATGTAGTGAAGTAAGTTCCCAATTTCGTTGAAATTTATGAGAAATGTAGCATTTCGAATAAAATAAAACTTGACGTTTTACGCGCCCAAATGCTTCAAAAATACCTTCCATCGTTAATACTGCTGTCATTGGGTTTAGGACCTATGTTGGTGAAAATACCGTCGCCCTTAAGAGAAAAGAAAATTTATTGTATTTTATTTAAAAAAAAAAAAAAGCAGCATAAATGAAAGCACATGGCATTGCTGATGCTTTCAGAAAAAAGTATTTGGATGTGTATAAATCGAACACTACGCAGATTAAATTAAACAACAATATAAATCAACGTTTATTGGCGTTGATTAATACTGTTTGAAAGTATTTGGAGTTCCAGTTTTTGATGACTTTAACTGGGAGAATTAAGTGTAGATTCAAATTTAACCAATTTAAAATTCGAATACAAATTCGTGCTTTTACTATTATACAATAAAATAATGACTTAAAATAGGTGGTTAGGTAAAAGCAGCAAAAAATGCACGCATGTGCCGCGTATAGTGTACATATACAGTGTTCCGCGAATAATTTTTTTTTTCTTTTTTTGAAAAGTGCTCCGGGAAGCAAAAAAATTGACAACTGCTGGTTTAGAAGACGAACGCACACAACGCATAAATTAAAATCAAATCATGACTGCCTTTCTTAAAGAGTTTTATGATTAGTATTCTGTTCAGAAAATTTTAAATAGACTCGTGACCCACAGTGCATTTTAAATCACGAGATGTTTGTAAAGAACCAGAATTGGGCGCCCCAAAATTATATGCCGGGGGTGCATCCAGGAAAAATTCTAATTAAATGATGTTGTTGAACTATAGTTACTTGTGGGTTCAGCCCCCCTTTTTTTAATAAGTCAAGAGGGTGCAAGTGCACCCTTTGCACCCTCTCGGGGCGCCCAAGCAACCAGGTATATTTGGGATGAAGTAACTGGCCCTAGAACGGTGGGCCCAATAAGAAAGCAAATAAATAAGATCGTCCAATAAGCCTAAATGGAAGGTAAAAAATATTCCAAACCCTTACTTCTGGAGTCAAGCTACCATGGCACACGAGATTAAGAAGTACCTTAACGTGTGCCACTATGGCAAGGGTAGACGAATCATCGGAAAACCATGAAGTAGATGGATTTTTGCCATCCGGATAACAATGTAAAAAGCTTTTTATAAGTAAAGACATTATAAGCGTAAGGTACGCTTAAAACGTCTTCTTTACTTATAAATCGTATTTGCGTAACGCTACGTCAAATTATCTTAAGTAAAAAGCTTTGTTAAGCTATTATTTCATTGGAAAAAAAATCGGTTTAAGAAAGCAGAGCATTAGTTATACGATGTTCAATTTCTACACTTCAATAAATTTTTCGAAATATATATATATATATTTTATGTAAATATTTTCTGTACTGTTTACGCCACAAGACTGTCTTCTACAAGATCAACCGCTTAACATGGACACCAAACCACAGTAAATTTACATATAATCAAGCTTACAGTGAGTCAAGCCCATCTCACTAGATTCGAGGATGACAGTCGTGGGCAGTGAACCATTGAAACTCAGAAGTTTTGTCTCTTATTTTCCCCAAGTCGATGGGAATCGGTACTGAAGTCATTGAAACAAAGTTCAAGGTTCATTTATGTGATGCTCATTGTTCATATTCTGTTAACAAAGGACAAAACAGTTTGTGTTTTCACTTTAGGGTTCTGGAGTATCGCTAGGTCCCGGATCCTATTGTTGTGTTACTACCGGGTCAAACAGAAGTTCAAATTTTACCAAGGAATGTGAAGTATGGATATCCATTACGAAAAGAGTGGAAACAGAATCATCCTATCTGACTGTTCTTTGTTTATCAGCAACTCTGGGAACAGGAATCAAGCCAGGATCCTAAACATTGTCTTCTACAACAGTAGACTGATGGGGGTTCATTCCAATAACCACGCCTCTGTTTAGACTGATGGTCGCTAAAGAACCATACAATGGAATCAGACGAAGGTGATTAAGACCATTTGTTTCTGACGTTCTTTAACGATTGCTCCAGATGAACTTGCTCTTAACAACCGGTGCCTTCAACAAAACCAACACTTCATCTCTACAAACAGCGTGCCACGAATCCAGAGAGACGCCAGGGGTTAATCTGTTGGGAAGTCCGATAATTTCAGAGCATCTCACACCAGGTCACGTCTGGCATTCAGCAAAATTCAAACAAAGATGTCAGTCAGCATACTCGAGGTGGAGCTCCAGTCATTAACATATCAGCAATCACGTGACACGAGACGTTTAAGTTCTTAACGACTATTTTTCCAATTTACAGAACTGCCACGAGGTGCTTGTTCAATTAGTCACAAATGTGCCAGACATGCTGGCCATGCAGAAGACAGGACCGGAACACGCAACATCATGCAGTGCTTTAGTTTCCAAGAGGAGGGGTCAAGGCGATTTATTCTGCAAACAGTGTCTGACTACCTATTTGCACGAGATTGTTTTTTTGGCTTGATATGTCTTGAGTTTTCCGTCAACACTGAATAATTATCCATTGTTGAGTTTACTCACACGTGGAGGTTATACGTCTTATTCAATTAGTTTCGGATAAAGAATACAAATACGTTCTTTGCAGCGAATTGTCTGCAAACGGGTATAAATACTGCCTTAAGAGCCGATGCAAAGATATATCTTGTCGACCTTGCTTTCTTCATAAGCAACAGATTCCTTCTTTATTCTATAAAGTTAAATGTATTGCGACTGAAATTCTCCCCGAGATATGATTGACGTTGTTTTGCCTATATGTACATTATCCTAGTGTATTAAACATCGCAAATTATATATTTTATCATATTGAGCATTATGCCACGCTATACTTACAAAAATTCAGACTTCAATTATGCTTTTGTTTCACTACGTGATGTGTATAGTCAGGTTTTTAAAGAGGCCTTATTTCATTACTGCACATTGCGTGTAAGTAGCCATTTTGTGAAGCATTTAATGGCGTCTCAAACTTGATGACAGTGCTCCAATGAACCGCTGTTCAATGAGAATTGTACGAAATTATGAATAGCATCATGTACGACAAAAGTAATTTCTGATGAGAACAAACTTTTATAAATTTAGTCAAATAAAAGTATAATTTTCTTTCCTACCGATAATATGCACATCTTTACCATAGACTTCCCATCCATGTCCATGCACATATTTTTCATGGCCATGGATGGAAAGTAGGCATAGAATCCAAACACTTCATCACCTTTTTTATGCAATTTTCTCCCATCTCCCAAACCTTTGATACATCACAGAATAAATGCAAACAAAATTTATTGCCGGAATTCGAACACATAATGCAATGTGCATTTGTACAGTATTTAACAAATTTATTCTATATTTCTCATTCACCTCTCAGAAAGAGAAGAAATTTTGCTACAAAAGTAGCTGAAAATAAAGACAATGCTGATTGACGTTAAAAAGGCAATTACCATACTTCAAGGGCAAGCTTAGTTTTTCCTTGATTACAGAAGTGCTTCCAGAAAGTTTGTTTTCGACAGGCATGGGTTTCATTAAGTAACAAGGAAAATGAGATAAACATTTTGAGAGTTATATAAGCAGAATTATAAATTTCTACAATATAAAGATATGAAACAGAATACAAGTAGGAAAACCGGTACTTTGTACGTTTCTCGAAACCTGATAAAACAAATTGGTATTCTAAGAGTTAGTTACAATATAGATGGTAATTTTTCTTTTCGACGGGCAGTTCCGAAATTTGTGTTAATATTACGAAAAGAAATCGATCGGGGCAAACATCTGTTGATGAAATGTCTTAATTTTAATAATTATCTGCCAAATATCAAAGCACATTTAGATAGACTGCTTACAGTTTTCAGTATAATTTAAACTCATAGAAGCGGACACAAACATTTTGCAGATGATTTTTATAAAAACGTGGAAAATTGAAAATTTTCATGAAAACAATTATGCCCTTTTCTTTTCCATAACATCGTCATCTGTAACAATATTACATATTACGTCCTTGTAAGACGATACAATTGTTCGAAATAGTTAACTGAAAAAATATGAAAATTAACTACGAGCAAAACGTAACTAGCGCAAAGGTCAACAAGGCGTGGGTCCTCACAAAATCGGTTTAGTGTAAATTTATAATACCTAAATAATGCAAATAACGACAGAAAGTCAGGACTGAAAGGTCAGAGGGGTCAGAAGCAAATGACTGTGATCGTGCTTTATGACGCAAGGACAGGGAAGGTCAGCATGCTGTGCCAAGGATATATTTTTACGAAGGATCCCTACCTGTCACCCATAGGGTCAAATTCCGAACTACTGACCAGCAGAAAAACCCGATACCTGTTCAACTCAAATCCAAGTTTTTGGTCCTGCAGAAAATTCCGTCAACACTACACCACCGTAGGGTATTGTTGGTTGTATTTTTATGGCGCAAGGACAGCAAGGGTCATTCTGCGGCAATCAGGGTGAGATCGTATATACGGTATAAAATGTGATTAAATTAAAACTAAAATGGACCGTAGGGTGTGAATACAACTAATATTTTTGATTGGTTGATTTTTTATGGCGGAAGGACAAAAGTTTGTGATAGTTTTATGGCGCAAGGGCATCAAGGGACATTCTGCGCTAAACAGGGTGAGAATACATACACGGTTTTAGAATACGAAGCAATTAAAACTAAAATGGTAAAAACATATTGAAAGTGATGTATTAAATGTATCAAACGAAACGATATACATATTGTTCGTTCACGAAAAGAAGTCCGATAGAACAGTTATAAATAACGGGCAGAGACGTCACAAACGGGCAAGTTAATTACAACAGAGGAGGACTACAATTTCAGAACTTAGTTTTTTCTTGACTTTTAGGGACCATTTCAAATTCCCTGGGAATCCTGATTAAATGATTGCACCTATAAGGTTGTTTCCTATCAATGATTCGGACACTACTAAGAAAACAACCGTTTCGGCATTTGCATATTGGAAATCTCGAAGGCGACAGGAAACAACGTTGAAGCCTCAAAACAGTGATTAGTAACTTGGGGTCATGGGCCATTAAGGGGTGGAGTGGACAAATTTCTAAAGGGTCCATGACATTGGATTGGGGAGGGGGGGTAATTAAATTACCAACACCGCTGTAACTTCTATCTAACATTTAACATTCCTTTCGACTACAATTGTTAACAACAAATCGGTCGTATTAGTTGTATCGTTAATTAAAAAGGCGTCCGCGGCACACAAAAAGGTTAAGAACACTGCCCTGAAGGGAGTATGTGGACAACATCGAAGCCTAAAACCGGGGATGGGGATGTCTGACCTTCCGAAGACAATGCCCAACACGTACGTCGAATATTTGGAAGTATGGATAATTTTAGAAAGCTATATTTAGGCGATAAAACAAATTATGGAGTTTTTACTCTCAACTCCAGGTAAGAGAGCTTGTTTTACACTTTCTTAAACCATTAATTATCGTTGCAAAAATATCTGGAAGGAGAACAGAAGCTCACGCTTTCTAAAACTTCATAATTTTCGAGAGGCAAGCAATTCTTTTCAAGAAGGCAGGGGGAAAATCAATTACGAAAAAATAATTAACATAACACCATTTATAGGACTGGACACCCAATTTTTTAATTGGAAACGTTGAATGAAGCCACACACGAAGAAGCATCTAGTCACCTCCAGCTGAAATCGCCTCCAGAACACCTGGCCACAGTCTTTTCTTCTCATGGTTTACACCGAGTTTTGAACCTGTAATTACAACCATGGAGGTGGAGTAAAAGACTGTCCGCTTTGGGCCACGCAGTGCACCTTTTCCCCATAATTTTTCTGGGATATTCTTACATTATTGTTCCATGCGCTGCAATACGTTGTCAAGGTAAAGGACGATTTCGTAAAAACCCACCACCTAAATAAGTAAGATGAGATACAAAAACTGAGTTATTGAGTCAGCAAAGGTCACGTTTGCCTGGACCTACAGTTTTCTGAGGAAATTGAGTCCCTTGAGGCCTAGGGAATCGAACCACGGACTAGAATGAGCAGTTGGTCGAACGCGGATCAACTGCTCATACATTCTATTACTAGGTAAACGCGTTACTACTGTAGCATCACAGAGTTGTTACATATGCTTGTACATCGGACAGTTTTATGTTGTCTGGGTGTGCCTACGCACTCTTTCACCATATTTTAGCATGTCTTTCCCTCCATTCTAGGATTTGCTTATGCAGCAGTATGAGTATTTTGACAGTTTGAATCTACCAATTTGAGTCCTGATTCCGCCCCTTCCTGAAATAGGGAAATTTCCCTTATTTTGGGGAAAAATCCCTCAAATTGAGGACCCGTGACATAAGGCCATGTAATTATGTCTTCAGGATCATCACCTATTTTGATCCAATTACATGAAATGGATTTATTTCATTATTATGGATTCATTGCAGGATGAAGATCACGTCAAGGTTTTTAATGAACAGTTATCCTGAACAATTCGTCTTCAATTTATATATTTTACGTCCCAAAGACGGATCGCTGGCTTATCTGAGATGGGACAAAATGCATAAAGTGACCGCTCATTTACATGCAGCTAATATTAGTGGAAGTGGAATCCAGTTCAGCGGGTCGGACAATCTGTCTTGAGACTATACCTCCTTCTGTCAGACTAGCTGCGCCAGTTTTTCGAGTCTTCGATGACTTTTTAACATGCAATCGAGAATTTCAATTACACCTCGTTGGTTAGTCTACTAGTTGGTTAGGTTTCTTACAGTATGCTCAGCCCACTGCCATTTAAATTTCTTCTTGATTCTATGAAGCATAAGCCACTGAAGTGTTTCAATCTTTATTTATCACTACTCAATGTCCTTATGTTTTCTTTTCCTTCTTAATCATCCAAAGATGTCTCTCTTCACATTCCTTAGAATTGTCGTCGGATTTCTTCTCTTGCCATTACACAAGAGAATTTTAATCTTATATACCGAAATCTGAGCACAACGATAATCTAGAAACAAGGGAAGGATATCGTTATACATAGTTCATCGTTATAGACAAGTCTGAGCCTGGTACATTCGGTATTTGTCTGGACGGCGGGAAATATCGTCATAGTCAGATTTATCGTTATAGACAGAATCGTTACATACAGATATCACTGTATTTTTGCCTCAACGAATACAGATTTCACGTTTGTGATTTTTAAACAAGTCGCTTTTGCAATGATGGAGCCTTAATACCGATATAAAAAAAGAGAATAGGTGGAGACCTGCTCTCTTATATAGACAACCATATATAAATACATATCCATATGCTGTATTTTATGCATTAGTGGTGAAATGGGTGACGTATTTGTGCTCGCATATAAAAACGTAGAATAGTCCGACATTTGGGAGAAGGTAATTGGCAACAGGCAGTTAAATTAGGACATTACTCCACCGTTGTTAAGACGTCACTGTAGCGTTTGGATTCCATCTGCAACTTCTGCGTTGTTTAATGACAACTGAATTATATGTTTTTTAATAGAAAAGAATATGCATGTTATATATCTGTATGTAAAAATACGTATCGGCTCATTTTCAACCGGGCAAGACAGCAACACAAAGATGGTTCATTTTTAATTCTTGGCTGATCTCTCTCTCAAGACTCTTCCCACGTGGGTTTTACTTTTCCTCTTCAATCAATTTTCCTTGTCTTAACTAACAGTAACCTTATTTTCGCTTCTTCGTTGTGCCAAAATCAGGTTAATGAAGGTGACCTTATCGATCGTGACCTCTTGATTAGTGGCTGATGAATCATTTGAGATTGGAGGAAGTGGCGACGGAACGTAGGCGCTAAAGACAGGGTGCAGGTCAGACAACAGGCCGGAAACTGAGGGCTAAATTAGGAAATACCTGGCTAATTCTTTCGACAGCTGTTAGCATAATTACTGCGGCCAATATGAGCTAGATTAAAAATCTAATCAATTACCATGTCTATCGTTTACGGAAAATTATGCTAATGATATCTAACTTCAATACTCAATCTTTGTTTTGATTGATAAAACTTTTCGTCAGTGGGCGCTAGGTTTATTTATTCTTCGTGGTCATCCATTCATCTCTATCATTTCATACATCAATTTTTGTTTAGAAAATTCTGGTGAATGCCAGTAGAGGGCGCTGATAATTTGTGAACTGATGCCATTCGCACTCCACCATTATCCAAATATGAGAGTAAAATGCAAGACATTTGCAACGATTATAAAAGCAAGCGAAAAGAAATGTCAGAATATAGTCGAACCGAGATACTTATACCAAGGAGAGAAAAACAAGATTGAAATAGTTTTTTTCAGATGACAAGGGGCTTACATATTATACAAGCAATTTTACATCTTTGCTTTAAACAAGGGTTATCTAACATACGGCCCGCGGGCCTCAATCCGGCCTGCTGATAATTGTTTGGAATTAAAAAAAAAAAATTACGAAACAAATATAAATAGAAGAAGAAATACAAAACAAACAGTAACAACATAAGTATCTTTATTTTCATATATCTATTGAATATTAAAAGTTTTTAAATAAATTTTATATATGCATGGGAGTATATACCTATAATTATAAAATTAAACTAATTACAGTTTGCAATTCGAGGTGACTATAGAAATAAACTGATTTAAAGCCAAAGGCGAAAATAAAATTATTTTTTGAGATATCAAAGGATAAGGTATCGCGGAGCATTCGACTGTATTCCCCAAATTCAAAAATCCCTCCAGCTGAGAAAAAATTCCAATTGACCTTTAAATTAAAGGTCAACTCAAAGTTTTTTTTTTTATTTTATGATATAAAAAATTTCATAATTGAATTTAGTAAAAATATTTTTCCACATTGCACATTAGTGACAAAATATTTCGAAGGTCGGACTTTATGCGACAATTTTCGTTGTCGTAAACTGCTTTTTATGGTAGCGTCGCAGACAAGTACGATTATGAATGGCAACTAATGAGTAGTTTCAGACTTGATTAATTTCTTTAATACTAAAAAAAATAATTAGTTTCCAAAATGACAGAAAATGCTGTCGACGTGATGAAAGAATGTTTGAAAAGTGCCGCCAATGCGGTGTACCTGTTACGAGTATGTGGTTGGCATTGAAGTTCAGATGGAAGGTGGGCATAAACTTGTATTTTGGTAACTAATTTCAACGGGTTAATGTCACTAACAATTTGTTAATTTAATAAAAAATGAATTGAAATATTCACAAAAATTAATGGTCGTGCAAAAGGAAGTTTAGACCAAAGAGAAATGCATGAGAATAAATTTGACAAATTAAATTATTGGGTTATTAATTTTTTACAAAAACAAGCCTTTTTTAATCTAAATTTCGTTAGAGAAAACTATTAAAAAAAGGAAATAAATTGAAATAAACAAACCAAATAAATTGAAATAAACAAACCAAATAAATTGAAATAAACATAAACAAAATAAATTGGAATAAACAAACAAGATAAATTGGAATAAACAAACAAGATAAATTGGAATAAACAAACCAAATAAATTGGAATAAACAAACCAAATAAATTTACGTAAACATAAACCGAATAAATTGACGTAAACATAAACCAAATAAATTTACATCAACATAAACCAAATAAATTTAAATAAACATAAATCAAATAAATTCGATTAAACAAACCAAATAAATTGACGTAAACATAAACCAAATAAATTGACGTAAACATAAACCAAATAAATTTACATCAACATAAACCAAATAAATTTACATAAACATAAACCAAATAAATTTAAATAAACATAAATCAAATAAATTCGATTAAACAAACCAAATAAACACAAATATAAAAAAAAAAGTTCCGCGTTTTGGAACAGAATAACGGATTTTATTTTGATATATATTCATTGTCAATTCTTGCCTTCTGTTAGTGTCACCTTGATATAGCTCAAAAAATTGCACGATCCCTAACGAGTTTTATGCAATTTACCTCCATCAAGTTTGTCTGTTTGAAAAAAACAAAACAAAACTACCAATGACTGTGTCCAGAGATGCTTTGATCGCCGTTTGTCGAATTCTAGTGCCCTTGTTTCAACCTCCTGAAGGGCACCTCTGATGTGTGGCCAATAAAAAATTTCAAAAAGAAAATGTCATGTAACAACAGCCACCTCCGCATACCTTATACCGTTTAAGGGTTGTTCACATGACTCATTTTCTACAGTAAAGGAAAAAAAAAGGTAAGAAAAGAGAGAAGAGATAGATAAGAAGAAATAGCAGAGGTAGGTGAAGCCTAATGTTCTTGGTGAACATCTCACTAGAGTTTGCGCAATTCTGCCAGTTATTTTCCAGTCATGAAAGCGTCAGAATGGCCTTGGAAGTTTCATCGACCTTGGACTTTAATGGTTAGAAAAGACGGCCTCCAATGTCCTTTCACTTTTTTTACGCGTTCGTCATTATTCGCAAAAATAGTTTGATGACGCGGATCTTCCAGACGGTGGTTTTCCGATAAAAGATAAATGGATCATCCGTCGCTTTCCGAATTCTGTTTCTCAAATACAGAAAAAGAAACCCCAGCAGTTCCGCACATTTCGATGGGGCCAACAATTCACAAATCACAGTTTTCAGGGGACCAAGGACTCTTAAAAATTTCAACAAATGCGATACATTTTTTCTTCACCATCTCAAAAGGGAGTTTACACTATTATTAATCCGCCTTTACTGAGTTTATGACGTTACTTATGCATTTAATCTGCGCAGAATTACGCCCAATTATATTGCACAATATTAGCCGTATTTTAAAACAGATTGAAGCAAAATTCAACCACGTTTAGACTCGCAGTCGTGATTGGCAAAAAATCTTAAAATTGTGTTGCAAAATGCTCGTAAAACTTTAAAGTAAGTTTTCTCAGCACTTTATTTGAGGGGGGGGGAGGGGAGGGTGCATCTTGCAAACCGTTTAACATAGTTAGATGAAATTTTGGAGAACACTTTCTTCTATGGTATTATACAATACCTACAACACTTTCCGTTTTATTTATTTATTTATTTTTTTAATGTGGACAAAATAGTTTTAAAAATGCATAAAAATCGTATTTAAGGAAAAAAAACAATCAAAACGCATAATAATTTGTTATTTCTAAGTGCACCATGAGTACACAATATATGAGATAACCATTTCAGTCTACTAGCAACATAAAGGGCGGATTCAGGGAAGGCAGGCGCAGGGTTGGCGAGCCCTCTCCTCCGAGAACAACAAATTTCCATTTATTATTACTTACCCAACCTCGGCAATAAGATTCACAGCATAGGTTTACATTGGTTTTAAAGCCTTTCCCCCTCCTTCCCCCGCAATTATTTTCTGGATGCGCCCTTAAGCAATATTCTAGCAGTAAAACTGAAGTTGTAATTCTGTGCGCAGTGCGCAAAATTCACATCTAATACTTTGTGGGGGAAAAAGACGTATATGGCATTTAAAAATATCATTCGTAGCAACGTAGTAGAGTAAAACCAACCAACCAACCACGATATCCGATAAATCCCCCAACAGCGATAATTTTTCTCGGTCCGTATAATAGTGTTGTAGAGAGGTTTTACTGTATAATGAACCTCCTATAATAATAACTCTGTCTACAACGATAATTTTTGTCCGTCCGTATAATATTGTTGTGGAGAGGCTATACTATATTATTCTTCTCACGGTCCTCAAGATATACTCCTTGAAATTTTTACACAAGCATAGAAAGCAAGACAAGTACACTTTCCAAGAAATTCCCATTACGCTAAGTATATAAAAGTAACTTCATTTCCAAGATCGTGCTTCTCTAACGCAATGTTTATATTTGTTAAATAGAGAATGCTTGAAGGCTATGAGACCGTGTATCCACCGTGAAACACTAAACTAGTGACCGTTTTCGGTGGGTCACTGTATCGGCTTCGTTAATATTACCCTGACGGTGGTGAAAATGCAGATTATCAGCATACTAAGTGCTACGTCTAGGCGAGGTCTATAGGGTAAAGGGGCGCGGTGGAGACTGATGGACAGAACGCCATTCCTAAGGTTTGCACGGCGATCAATGGAAGCTCAGGGCGTTCGCGCTCTGATTTTGACAAGTACCTAATTATTACTGAGGAGGATTCGTTTATGGACTTGGAATATCCGGTTCGTAGTTGGTGATTTCAATACTTCGATCGCCAATTTTGTGAATTCGTTTATAAATTAATAGGGGACATAAGAGCACGAGCATAAGGCGATCTTTATTCATGTTCAACCTTAGTATTGCAGGGTTTAAACACTGGAGATGATGTAACAGACACAGCACTAGAAATAAAGTTTGCTTTAGTTTTCAGAAAACACCATGTCTTAATGTTTCTTCTAGGGTTCGCTGACTATTTTACACGGAGCTGGTAAGTTATAGAGATACCTGTAAGTAGCGATATAATTACAACTCAGGGTTCTTACTCAGATTGAAAAAAAAATTCTCCGACTTTCCCAGTGGTTTTCTCTAATTTTTTTGACTTCTTGCTGTGGATTCAACTAAACTTCAGCTGCGGAGACAATGGCTTCACGTTCGTGGAAAATTTAGCCATTCGATGCAAAAGTTAGGGAAGTTTTCCCCTGACTCCTCCGGCTTTGACCAGAAAAAAATATCGCCTTCCCTGATTTTCAGGGACGTTTGAAAATTCCTTAAAAATTCCATGTTCTCCAGGCGATTGGGCACCTTGCAAATGTATCCAAACTTGTGCTCTAAATCTGGGCACAAAGTAGTGAGAAAGCGAGTTTAACCATGACACTGATAGGACACATCATTAGCGAGAGATAATGTACGTCATACTATCCCAATCCTTCATCCTCCTCCAATCTGAAAATCATAATTCATGAATATTAAATTATGTTTGAGCATCTACAACGGAGAGATGAACGACCACTTTACCTCTACTCGTAATCTGACGGATCTAAATAAACACACCTGAGGGATAATAAGTTATATGCATTAGAACTTGGGTAATTTGAAATTGGTGGGACCGCGCAAAAATTTCGAATTATTCAAGGGTACGCATGGGCATATCAAGAGAATAAAGGAAAAGTTAAGATAAACTAACAATTCGAATTAAAGCGTTAACGTCATTTAAGTTATACAATGTTTTATATATATATATATGCATCATATATTGCATACTAATTAACGTAAGACAATTATAATATTAATACATGGACATCGTAAGGTGTGTTACAGCACACACAGAGATCGTCTAGATCAGTGGTTCTTAATTTTTTAACACATCTATATATCTATATAGATCTATATCTATAATACAAGATTTGTTTGTTTGGCTTTTTTATGGCGCAAGAGCATTTGGGCTATACTGCGCCAAGGACTTTTGGGGGCACCCGGGTATGAACCGGGGACCTCTCGATCCCCGGGTGCCCCATAAAGTCCTTGGCGCAGTATAGCCCAGATGCTCTTGCGCCATAAAAAAGCCAAACAAACAAATCTTGTATTATACGTAGCAGCTTTTGATTAAAACCTGCAGCTTGTAGCACCTTTTGATAAAAGCCTGCAGCTTTATCCAAGAAAGAAATTTCTTTGTAGCCATCATTTACTATCAATTATTTTTTGCATTTGCAGTTAAAACACCTTCACAAAATTCTTTAATACAATTCTTAAAAATTTTAGTGTCGCGAATTATCATGATTTTCTGATGTTCGTTACACAACTAGAAGTTCAATATATGGACAATGTTTTCGCTACTCATAAATACTTTCTGATTAAAATTCATGATGAATCTAATTCTTGATGATGTCTAATTAATTATGATATCTAATTGCTGATTTACCTTTGATAATCGCGAGAGGATATAATATTATTTTACAGTTTCTAACAACAATGATTTAGAACGATAAATAGCCATGGAAAATAAATCCTATGCAGGAGTTTTCTGAGACGTCTGTAGAGACAAAGGAATAGGGTGTATGCGTCGCAAGGATTGGTCAATGATGAAGAACGGAAATTCCCAACTGGACATCAAGATACCAATCAAGGTTAAGGAAACATCCACAAAAAAAGACAAGGAACAGATCGGAATACCGTGGCGATGATCGGGCAAGACATACATCAGGAAGAAAGAGATCTGAAAGATCTTTATGCAGCAATGAATAGAAAATGAGTCAATGAGATATATTGAATTTTACTACGCTATGTGGTGCCACTTCGTGTATGTATTTTTCTTTTAATAATACATAATTCCTCAGTTCAAGTACTTAATTTCGGAAAGTCGGCACTCTCTAAATAAATAAATATATATATATATATATATATATATATATATATATATATATATATATATATATATAGTACATATTTTTAATTGCCTTTGGCCCATGGGTGAAGAAAGATCCGTTAATTGGAAGAAACGACTAATCTATTTCCGTAAGGACTTCCATTTCGCAAATAAAGAAATAATAAGTAGAGCACGGATTATATGCATTAAAAAACTTTAAAATATAAATGTATATGTACCTGAAATGAATAATTATGCATTTATATATTTTTTACTTGAAAATCCGTTTGTCCTGCCTTTTAAAACAAATGTGTTTATTATTCACTGCCGAGTCGAAATATTCGATATACATAAAATGATACGCTTTGTACACTACAGCTTTTATTAGGGCATATTACAACGCGCCTTTAGAAATTTTGAATAGGTAAGTTTTGTCTTCTATCTTTTAACAGCACTTTTATGGCCAAAAAGATCCTTTCCAAAGCTATGGAGGTTATTGGACAGCATTTTTAGAATTTTGAGGGTTGTCTATTACGGATAGTTTATTCCCGATAGACTATCATTGACAGATAATGATGTGGAATTTTACCCTGTAAATGTTCGTTTGAATCTGACCTTCAATCCGCTACCAGCCAGTCTATCACAGGGTTGTCCAACCTTTTTGGACAGTGGGCCATTTATAAATTTTTCATGGATCTCACAGGATCCAGCAGTTTTAATAAGTTTCGTTAAAAAAAAAAAAAAAGCCTCCCTTTCGAGTTTCTTGCGGTCATTTATCAGCTCACTTGTAATATGGAGAGAGGTCACTCATTCGGTTTTTCTCGATTTCGGAAAAAAAAAAATTATTTATTTATTTTTTCATTCCAAACAGTTGTCGGCGGGCCGGATTGTGGCCTGCGAGCTGTATGTTGGGCAACCCTGGTCTAGCACAATATAACTAAACCTTCGGTTTCCCTAATAAGAATGGTGGCTATATTTCGGCTATAACTAAATCTTTGAAGCTCTAGGATACAATTAAACGTGACGTTTACAAATTCCTTTGCCTTTTTGCTCATAAGGAGTAACAGAAAGGTTTAGCTTTAGCCCTGTCCATGGATTTTTCCGATAGAGGAATAATAAAATGCTTAAAATTGTTGAAACTTAAAATATGCAGTTGTTAGGGAAATTCACCGCTTTTATGCATTTGTATGCACTGATGCGCTAAAATACACAATTACATATGTATTTGCATACAATCTGGGATCTAATAATGAGACTAAAAACAAATTTGTAAAAACGATATGTTACTCATTGAGGATATATATATCAACACAATTATTATTTCGGCTAACAAAAAACTCAGAGTAATGTACCTTGCACTTTAGACAGCGAAATATGTGATTTTTATAAATTCCACTTGAAGTTATTAAACTTCATCAATTTTAGTAAACTTAACGTGGACGGTATTTGTTTTAACTGATGGAGAAATTTGCGGGGCCTGGAGCTTTTGCCATAAATGGGTCGTATTCAGTTTCAAATTCCTTTTGCACAATAGTTCTTTTTTTTTCTGCTTCTTGACGAGAAAAAATCGCAACAATCGAAGACAACAGCTTGAAGATCCATCAACCTGACACAAGTCAGGAGATACAAAAACGAAACAAGATCGCGATTTAACCTACAACAAGTCCGGACTTTACGTGGCAGAAGAGGATTTTATTTTTATAGAAGCACACTGAAAACCCAAGAAAAATATTTAGGTTACAAAACCACCCCAGACCCCCATTAATCATTATTGATCGAGCCAGCAGAGCAAACAGAACAAAACACGGGGGGGATCCATCATGAACTTGTCTGTCGACATCATGATATCCGACGGAGGTTTAAGATGCCATGGTCACAATTCTTGCACGAGACTTCTGCTTCATGTGACCGTCAGGAGTAAATCCCAGTCTCCTATAAAAGAGCATCACGACCTATATGAGCGAGGGAGTCACAGTCATTACAAAGGGATTACCGGACGTCCAATTTCCATAACAATAATAATAGGTTCGATGACCGGAACTTCTTCCGGCATCCATATCTAGATAACATCGTTGAGTGTCAGAATATGTCGCAAGGACAATGTGACTGTCGAGATAAGCCGGGTCTTCTGATGTCAAGAGTACCGATTTACTTTTATATCGGACATCTTGTATTAAGGGAGTCTTCAAGTATTACGTAAGCAATATTTTGGCCATTTTATACCCCCCCCCCCACCCCGGGATGCAAAACCAAACATTGGAAAATAGGCACAACAGCAACTCCCCCATCCCCCAAAGATGCTTACGTAATACTTGAACGCTATCTAAGTGACAATTTTGGACAAAATTATAAAACTTATTCGACAATTTAGATTAAATGAGTAGCAGCTTTATATAGGGCCGAACGGGGCCCATGAACCAGGCCCCGCGAAGCGTAATTCTCAAATTTTTAATTTTTGTAATATTAAAAATTTCCCCAAAAATATTTTTGCTTCAGCTCTCGCATTTCGTGCCATCTAGGGTTTATACGTATATATAGCAAAATTGTAGTATGATTGTGACATGTAGTACCTTCTAATGTAATATACATGAATACACTACACTTAAATGTATATTAATTTAGACAAAGTTAAAGTTGTAAAGTAATATCACACAAGGTAGTCAAACCAAGTAAATTTAAGTAGTAGAAACATCTCAGAATAAAAATTGACATGTAGTAGTAAAAGGTGAAGAGGAGTAAAAGATTAAACAATACCAAGAATTTTGTTCTTCATCAGGGACCGCACAAAATCCCTGTTATTGGTTTGCTTTTTCTGACTACAATAATTGAGATTTGTGATCAATACTGAATAAACCAGCATTGACCAAAACTTAGCTAAAAACAGTATAAACCCAGAATATAATTAGTTTAACAATATTTTAGTAATTTAGAAGGGTCTCTTTATTAATACTGAGAACAATCTCAATTGTTGTAAGTGGTATATATTTTTTTTTCCCGCATATGTATGGGCCCCGAAATACGTTTTGCCTCATATTACCTAAGGACGGCCCTGGCTTTGTAACAAAGACCCTTTTTTTTTATTATTCGGCATTGACCTGAAGAGTGGAGGAAGAATTACTTCGCCCTCATTTTATCTATTATTCTGTTTCAGGAAGAAAAAACTTTTTTTGAATAATATATAATTTATGGATAAAAAGGCAGATGTGTACGGGAACCAGATTGCAACTTTTTGTGGTCTATTTTTTGCAATTTTTTCTTCAATTATTTCGGAACATTTAGTTTTTTCTTAATCCCATTGCTTTAATTTCGGGGAGGCGCATATGGGGTTTTAAAAATATTTTTATTCGCATCTGTTTTTGAGAATTTCTTATTTTCTCTCACCATTTTACACACACCTTCAAGTTCGTTTTTTAAAGTGTCTATTTCCTCGAAGGACCCAATTTATTCCTGGTCTCCGAACACTGTTCGGTTTGTTTTTATAACAAGTTTCAATTAAGAGGGGATGAGAATTTACACAACGCAAAGCGCAGAAAGGTAACTGTTAAATCCCATACGTTTAGGAAATTTTTAAGGTTGACTGACCACAGTTGTCTTTTCCACTACCTGACACTGTGATTTATACTTGGTCTTTTTTTGTCCATAAATCTTACAGGGCGCTGATCAAACTTCGTAGTGCCGGAACTAGTTCACACTAACACCAACAAGGCCGCGCCCAGTCGCTGTAAACAGGACGCCACCGTAAACACCGAAGTCACGTGACCCCAAATAATAATTACGATATCAAAAAAGTTCATTTCCTAGTCGACCTTCGTTCTAGGCGCAATGTTAACTAATCCGCGCCTGACCTCGCGCGTGCGCAGAGGAGAACAGTGACAAGTAGTTAGTTAATGTCAGATTAGCCAACCCAGATAGGACAATAAAACAGCTTCCCTCTCCCTCTGTCATTGAAGACGCGATTGACATCGGCACTTATTGATGAGAAAGATCACGTGAGCTAGCAGAGTTCCCAAACGGCTGTTAAGGGTATTTATAAAACGTTTAGCGCAAATGACAACGCAGGAAAGAAACAGACAAGTTAATTTCCTATTAAAAGTTTGTTTCTTTTTACAACATGCAATATAAATTCGTCATCTTATCATTTAAATGCCCAAGGGGAGTTTATTTAAAAAAAAAAAAAAGAACTCACAGCCACGGGGAAATACTCTGGGTCTATACAAAGAAAAAATATGAAAAAAATACCGATTTGTTATATGCATATGTTTTTCTTTTAGGGATTCACGTCGAAATATATATTGTAAATTAAAAATTGTAAAATTAGCAAAAGGAATTGATGGAGATAATGTTCACAAAATATCTATTATATACTCAGTATGTATATATACATCCCTTTGCTGGAATAAACTGTTTGATAGACTCATTGATTCTCGTAAACACTATGTACGAAACTACATGGGCGCCATTATGGGGTCCGGGGGGCTCGAGTCCCCCCCCCTAGCCGTTCAAAAATTTTATTTGCCTAATTCTGCTATGCATTTAGTTTCAAAGGTTTTACAAGCACATTTTAAAATAAGGTACTTTTTAGCTCATTACTAATTGTCAAGCAATATCAATTATTTTTGTAGCATTTTAGTATCTTGTACATTCACTAAAATGTTTGACAGTCTTGAGAAGAAGATAATAGTTTTTCTTAGCACATCTCACCTTCCCAGAAGCACTCATATGGACGCCCGCGAGAAGCTGTATTTCATAATAAAAATATACAAGGTTGCTACTTACATTATAGAAAAAAATTTCCTAATTTTTCCAGGTTTTTCTTTTCCCCTCTTTTTGAAAAATTCACTGATCGATCACAAGCAACTATCCATCGAACTACAGTTGCGGGGAAAATGTATCACATTTCTGGGAAATTCAACGATTGAGAACAGAATTTAAGATTATTTTCCCTGACTTTTCCAGGTCCCCCCCCACCCCCCAAAAAAAACCTTGAGTTTCCTTTACCGATGATTTTAAATTCCCTGACAACTCCAAATTTTCCAGGGGTGTGGGAACCCTGAAAATGATAGTTTCCTCTCAACGTTATTCAAAAATGATGAATTTGAATTAAGAATGTGCTGTTCGTTCACGAAAAGAAGTCCGATGAAACAGTTAGAAATAACGGCAGGTGACGTTACAAACGGGCTATCCCATTACAGCAGAGGAGGACTCCAATTTCAGAACTTGATTTTGGAGCAAACGAACGTTTACCAAAAACAAGTTCTGAAATAGGAGTCGTCTTTTGCTGTAATCAACTAGCCCGTTTGTGACGTCACCTCCCGTTATTTCTAACTGTTCCATCGGACTTCTTTTCGTGAACGAATAATACTTGAAATGCGAATTAAACCTCGGAGTACGACGGATAGAAAAACAGCAATTGCTGTTCCGCATCACTGGAATCGAACCAGATTAACGGGACGATAAATGAGCGCATTACTACTGGTCACCAAAAGGTATTAACACAACTAAATAAATTTAATCGAAGATATTAAAGAATATCCTTGGAAGGGTAAGTTTAAATACGTCTACAATTTGAAGATTTTGTATATGTACGCAAGTATCTCTATATCTTATAATCTTACACCTCGTTACAGGATAAAAATATAAAAAAATATCTTCAATGTTAGAACGTTGAAAATGTATTCAATAACATTGAAGACTTTTTCTTTGCCGGTTTCTTTTTTTTTTCATACACTGAGCTGGTGTTTTAATAGATTTTTCCATAGACGTACTTGAATCATTGATATTTTCAGAGCATAATTTTCTTTTAGTTCCTTGTAAAGGAGCAACAATATTATGGCTTCTGATGAATAGCTCAGTGAGTTTACCTGAGTAAATAGCGGACTGTATTGAATATTTTATTTAAGAATAACATAACAGCAAGGTTCAGGCATATCAAACTAATAAATTCATTGTGAATAAAGAATAACATTCGAATTTAAGCGGAATAGAAAAAGAACGTGCGTACCCGTCAAAACTTGAATGAATACTAATAAACAAAAAGCGCCCTCCGACATTTCGTGCCTTTCGGGTTACCATGATAACCAAAATTAAAAAGTAAAGAATTAATCACAATTGACATTTCTTCATGTAGCTATTATTGATTCCACCAGAATATAGTGGCAACAAACATTTTTCATTGGTTTCGACACAAGTGATTATATTATTGATACAACTACAATACAGTGGCAACAACAGCCTCCTACCTTTATTAAGACGTAGTAACGCAAAAATGTGACGAAATACAAATTAACGCTTTTTTCTAATTGACCTCCGTAAAAACGTTTTCAACTTTAAAAAATTAATGATAGATTTTAGAGGTAACTGCTATTTTCTTGATATCTAACTAATTTTTTTTTTTATTTCAAAGGACTGCCGTAGGAGGAAATACATATTTCAAACGGTGTAGTAGAATTAAAATTGCCTCGTTAGAGAACTGTGAATAATTATAGACGAAACGGAAGACTCTCCATGAATACATAGAACGGCACCATTTGAATAGCGAGTTCTTTTTCGTTTGCATCGCATCAAAGTCTTCGAGGGCATATAATTAATTCTGACCTTGGTATTAAATAACCATTCAATACAGTGATTGGAACAGCCCTCATTGTAATCTCTCATAAAAGGTAACGGCACCCAGATCAGAGGAGGAGGAGCACCAGGCATTACTGCCATAAGCTTATCACCCAAAGCACGTTCAAACGTACTTTTACAACGTCATTTAGGCTTATTTAAACCTTTTCCACTCCGAGTACGAATCTAAATTTACAACAAGCAATCTTGCTAGGAGGGAAAGGGCTTGTTCGTTTCTAAAGGATGAACAAAAAAAAAAGAAATGTATCAGTCTATTTTCGTCGGAAAGTTATATGAAATATTTGAGTACTGTCTCCTTTTTAAAACTGACGCCAACATCTATGAAATTGACCTATATTTGTTTGCATTTCTTTTCCTTTATGGGAAGGTAATGCATGGTTCTTGGACGTGAAGAGAGACGCACACCTCTCGCATAAAAGTGACATGGTTTTAAGTATTGCTTTACAACTCCATAAAAACCAAGATCTTTGTAAGAAGTGACAAGATTACAATTTGGGAATACTTACGACCACCACAAAGAATGACATTTTTCGCGTCATGATAACTTGAGTTATTATTTGCGCTTCATTACTGTGAGGTCGGAAAAAAACGTAAGTTGTTGGACTTCCATGTTTTTCCCTCATTTCTAATCGTAAAATTACTTGTCTGCTTGTGCTGTATGAAGTAGAGACAGCTAAGAGCATGGTGCGCCAGAACCTACACTTCTACGAGAAATCTGGACATTTTTCGTTCAGGTAATCAAATACCTGACTGTGGATCCGTAGAAAGAAACACGCACGCGCAGGACACCTGCCGGAATAATCCCCAATTAGCTGCACAGTGGAGTTGAGACGTCCTCAGCCCGAGCCTTAAACAGGCCCGGGCTCCATATTTCACATTATTTTTGGGCTCGGGCTTCAAAAATTGGGCCCGAACTCATCTTTATTGCACAGTAGTGTCAAACGCGTCATCACCAGTACAAGGTTTATAAAATTACACTTTTATATTTGTCGAACACAAATCCTTACTTGAATGGCGTTTCGCACTCACACTGGAGAAAAAAATTCTTTGACTTTTCCAGCGTTTTTCCCTAATCATCTGAAAATTCCCTAATCAATCACAAGTAATTTTCAACTGAATTTCAGTTTCAGTGAAAATGGCTCCACGTGCATGGATGGTTTAGCTATCCAAAGCAGTAGTTAAGAAGGTTTCCTCTGCTTTTCCAGACTTAATCAAACATCTTGCTTTTTACTGACTTTACCTTGTCCTTTAGAGACTATTTCAAATTCCTTGACGGTTCCAGGTTTTTCCGGGTTCTCAATGTGTGAGGGAATCCCGGAAGGAGTAAGAACAGTTATTCCCAATCTTTCACTTTCGTCCACTGACATTTCTCCTTTTATTATTATTAAAGAAGCAGCATCAGTATTACTACCGTCATCGGGTTCAAGAAAATTACTTTTCTATTCAGAGATTCTTAACCAATAGGAGGAATTAATTCCCTTGGGGAATTTTACTGTTTCAGTAAGGGGCATTACTGATCCAAAGCAGCAGGCTAAAACTGCAGTAAGCACTGATCAAACTGGAGAAGACTCGAGAAAACATTATGAAATATAAATTTTCAGAATTCATTTTCAGTGCGTTTATATTTATTCAATGAAATAGTGCTCAGTGCAACACACTGAGGAAAGGAAGGTAATTTTTACATTCAGTAGATGTGACACACGACGAAGGCTCATTTGAGCTGCTGATTACAAAAAAATAAACCTATTAAAATATTCTTTTACAACGAACAGACAGACATTTTAAAAAGCCTTATTGTTTATTTTTCTTATACAGCGGAAATCTGGATAATTTAAACCTTACGAGAAAGAAGATTTACTTCGAGTTCCAGTGTATTTGACGCTCACTGTATCCTGTTTGCCGGACAACAATATTTCAAGGTAAAATTTGGATAGCGGGCTGCAGTTTAGCCATTTTCCTTCATTCTGCGAAACAGGATCTTTGAGATGTCAGAACAAACTACAATTTTAGTTTTTCTAGTAACAGCATTGGTCATACAGCAGGGAAAAAAAACATCATCGGAAGTTGCAAATGGACGCGCTCCCACAGGAATCAAAAACAGTCTGACCCAAATTTCCGAACGCCTAAATGACTCAAGGCCAAATACACACATCAAGCTGATGTCTCGAGGGAAAAGAAGTCGTCCAGAAGAAATTTCAAACGATCTATTGCATCACGCAATTATCGCACTTTGTAGTGTATTCGTCACCCTGACTATGAAGTTAATCTTCCCGTCTTTTCCACAGTTGCGAAGAGAAGGAGACCATGAAAACATCATCCCTTCCATTATGCGGTAACGTATACAACAGTGAATGGAACGTTATGAGTGGAGGGAGTCTCATGGTTCTATACATTTTTTACACAACCTTTCCACATTTTCAAGAAGAGTTTTATGTGAGCGTTTTGCCACATTGTATTCAAAATGAATCTTTCAATTCTTTCACGATTCTTGAACGACTTCCTCCGAAATAAATGACAGTGCGTCCAAAGAAATTAACGCTTTTTTCTAAAATTCTATAAAATATACATTAGTGATAAAAAGCATCGCACACAAAAGTGTGGGCTTTAGAGAAATATCACGACGCAATCATCATTAACAACATTTTGTTTATATTACAATTTAACAATACGAGGATTTTCTATTTGTGACGGACTACAGCATAGGATAGAGCACATGCAATGTATGAGAACATTTTGGAGGCATTAACCACTAACTTCATGCATATATTAGGCTTACTATATAGGCTGACACGCTGTTTAAAATCTCTCGTTTTGGTCGTATATCAATGATAGCTCTAGAATTATTTACAACGGTGGACTCAATGTAAATGGTATATAGTTGTATAATACTTTTCATGGTACTAGGTTACAGATTGCGTAGATACGTACGTTGTACGTAGAGGCAGATTTAGGGCGGCACGACCGGTTCTGGCACATTGGGTTCCAAATGGCCCTGATGTGCGGACAAAACCAATCAGACCATCGAGTCACTCATTATTATGTAGATTTCAATATATCTAATTGATATTCTATTAGTTCTAAGGATGTGATCATTGTTGTAAAGTCTCACATGCGATCAAAATTAGTAGATGATTGGTTGTCTGCTCTGGAATCTGGGTATTCTCTCAACAAAAAATAGTATTAACCATGAGGTGAACATGATACGAATCAAAATCATATACGAGTTTAGAGATAATAGGTTCGAACCTTTCGTTGATTAAATTCGATTAATTCTGTATTTTTCACTGTTAATTCTTTTCTCGTTGCTTTTAAGAACATGCTACCTTATTTAATGTCTATAAATAATTAATAATAAACTTATTATTCAATTTCTGTATAAATTATCCTTTACTCTCCGTTTTGTTTTTTTTAAGGTAGAAACACGAACACAAGTGTAGTATATAAATACACTGATTTAAATGGTGAAAATTTAGAAATTTGGCCCATGCCTACTTGGGTAGTACAGATAAAGACAGAGTTAGACAAAGCCCGCCCCACAACTAAGGCTTTCTGAGGCAAGTACATGTTCTGTGGAAGACATCGCCGTGCGAATATTTTATTAGGTTAGTTTTGTTAAACGTGCGTTTAATTCAGTTAATTGCGTTCAGTTAAATGTGCGTATAATTAATAAATGTGTGTGTATGGTAGTAATAAGCCTATTTTTCAATAAAACCACAATATGGAATTACGAGTGAGAAATTAAGGAAGTGAAAACTACATTAAAATGAATCGATTTACTTAACTGTATGGGGCTAATAACACATTCCATACCATACCATTGAAATTCGTGGGCTCCCACAATAGAAACACCATGTTCACTTCGCAGGCTTTCTTAACTGTTGCCACTTAGAATAGCAAGAAAAGGAAACTTAATAAGTTTAATTTCTAAAATTGGCAAAATGCCAAATGGTTTCATTTTATATGATGTACATTTTACTTTCCGTATTTGGAAACGTACCTTGTATAACTATAATTTCATTTTTCGTATTTGGCAACGGTATTTGTAACTGCGTTTCGAATTCTAAAATAATAATCAGTCTTCCTTTTATCATCGAAATGTGCACACGTACTACCCTAGGCTCCGCCTAAAAATTGCGTATTAAATTCTTTTAACGTATGTTGTATTATAATTATTTATCTTCGGGCGAATTATTGAATTAACTTAAATAATTAAAGCATTAAATATTATTTCAACTGGATGGAATTGATGTATATCATCAATATATATATTTCTACAAATTAATTTACGGTCTTAATTGCCATATTAAAATAATTTAATTTTTTGCTCCGTAGAAAAAGCACTTGTTGTTTGGTTGCATGATCTTTGCTGCACGATAATTCTAGTTCTCATCGTGGCTTTTCGTTTTTGTAATAATATAAATATTTCAGTGGGTCTATTGAAACTCAAGGTTCCTTCCTGAAATTAAACAAAAAAAAAAAAAGGAATTACTCTCAAAATTATATTTAAGGGGAGGGAACAAGGGTCCATATAAACTAAACAAGTATCTCCGGTTGTAAGATACAAGACCATAGACTCCGTTCGTTTCATTTCTTACTGAAAGTATATTGGGAAGTGGAGTGAGTAGTTTTATTAATAATAAACAATCGATACTTTATACTAGTCCTTTATACTGAGTCTCATCTTAGCGCAGAACTTTGGCTGTGGTGACCGAAGTTCGGATTCTTCGTTAAACTGTAGGTTCAGCTCGCCAATCCGTCTGGCTAACGTGAAGAGCTTAAGACAGCTTCTTCTGCATTTCTTTCACCGTACTATGTACATGTATGATAACAGAGAAATCTACATTCTGCAGTGGATTGAAAATGGTTGTTAATGCTTGATGATGACGACTTTATACTATTAAGGAGAAAACGAGCTGTCCATTCTATTATGGTTTTAAACTAACAAATTTCAAAACGGTGATATATTACAAAAAATTTGCTTTTGATTATATTAATTAAAATATGTGTTTCCATAATTTAGACGCCTTTTAAAATAAATTTGAATTAAGCAACGTGTACTCCAGGACATTGGGGGACACCAGCCAGATTACGCCTGTTTTCTTAGAAAAGAGGCAAAATCGTACCTTTTCTTATACAATTTTGGGTTCTTTTGTTTTGCCACCTCAGTTTAAGCCTTTTTTAACCCCCAAGTTACGCCTATGCTCCAGGATGTAAAGAGGCTGCACGTCGGAGAAGCAGGATATAAAAGATGGGTGCAGGTATGGCATCCACAACAATGTCGGAGACATCTTATCAAGTCATTTTCCTTTTCAATATATTGTACAGCAACTGTGCTACGCACCCCTGATAAGCTTCTATAATGTGTAACCCCTAAATATAGAATGATTGACGCTTATATCCACCGCAATTCTCCTGGCGACTTGGCGCACAAAGAGACTCTTCGCTTTTATTTTTAGCAATACATAATTTCAGATAAATTTTCGTTAAAGTGTACATTTCAGACTTTGATAGGTTTTAGCTATACAAGGTAATGACGCCCATTTGAGACCTTTAAAGTATAAAATTCAAATATAGGTAAGAAACAAGTAAAAGCAGAAAAAAAAAGTAGAACTTAAAAGTTTGCTACATACTTTTTTTTTTAATTATATAGAAATAAATAAATTAGAGATAATCAATCCGTTAGATTATTCGTTGAGTTCTAAAGGTATTAAATGTACAGCAAAACCTCAGAATAACGGATATTTCGGAACTTGATAATCTCTCCGCTATTCGGGAATGTGAAGATATAGCAGGGTTCGAAACTGGGAATTGGAAAAGCGCGCGTTAAATAGAGGTGTCCGCTATGGAGGTTTTACTACTGATCTCTGGTACGCAACATACATAATAAGATGCCCATACTGACTTTTGATTTCAAATTATATTCGATGAGTACAAAATCGTGGATGTACCATGCCATTTCAGACTGAATGTAAAACTAAAATAAAAGACATGCAGTCCTGCACTTCGCGTGTATTTCAATTAGTCCCATGGAAAAGGATGCAGGTGGAGAGTTACAACTGGCCAATGTTATACCTCTCATAAACGTATCTCTGACACATACAGTGGCCATAAAATCCAAGATCAATGCCGATGGAGTACCGAACTGACCCGAAGAGTTGGTTAAGTGTAAAACATAGCTGCATTTACCGGTCAGCGGGTCACCAGGCCGTCACTGACCGATAGACGTCGTTGATGAGAGGATTTTTCATCACAGGGGCAGGTGATATATCTAAATCGGTAGAAATAAAAGGCGCCTTCCCGCAGCGCGGGTGCATGAGTTCATCCCCAATTTACATAACTGAAGAACCGACGGTGGAAGGTTAACCGGCTCGCATCAGTGGATAACCGGTTAGAAACACACGTGTGAGCGAGATAGTACACGTGTGTTAGAACTACCAGTTTGGGGAGAAGAACCTGTGTCCAACCCGGAATTTTTTCTTCATTTTTAATTCATGCCCATGCATTAAAAGCTGGTGCGGTATATTAAGCAAGGACGAACAGATTATCACACCTGACTGAAATCGATCACTAAAAGAGCATGGTTCAAATCGCTAAAATATTAATGTAGAGAAATAAGAGAACAGAGAAGCACGGATAACTAAATAAATAGAGATTTGAAGATAAAGAAACAAGGAATTAATGATAACTGAAGAAATGGAGGATTAACGATACCTAAAGAAATAAAGGATTAAAGGCAATTAAAAAAAAGAAAAGAGAGAATGAGGGATAACTAAAGAAATAGAGAATTAAAGACAACTAAAGAAATAGAAGTTTAAAGACAAAAGAACTTATATAAAAATAAGAGAATATAGAGAAATAAGATAGACGTACAGAGAAATAAAAGAATAGAGAGTGATAATAAAACCTTTTTATTTTCAGTGATAATATACTGCGAGATAAAAATATTCGGATACTAAGGTTGATATAAAGAATGAATATTTTTAGAAGCCGAAAACATAATTGAGTAATTGGGTTGTCAGTCTAAATTTGACTTGATAATGGTATTAACTATACAAGTATATTGTTCTATCGAAACAAAGGTTTAAAACTTAAATGATAGTTTGAATAGATAAGCAAATGTCCCTATTTAAAATCTAATATTCACCAGCAATTAAATGACGACACATGAATGAACATCGAGAAGTACATTAATGTATGGATGAGATGGGCTATCTTTTAATTTTACGGCACATGTTTATCGAGTTTCTAATACAATTACTCGGATGAGATAAATGGATTATTGTAGCCGTCAAACTAACCGACTTTCTACTTCAAAAAAATGAGGACACAGCAAGACGATAGCGAATATAGAATTTATATTACAATTGTAGCTATATGGATTCGAACGTGGGATTAAAGGGTGATAAAATAGTTTGGAGCAATGCACAAATCAAACTTTGTTTCATGGCTCAAAAACTGTATGATGTTGCGTCAGGCTTTACAGTTTTTCGAGAAATTCTTTCGCTAGGGAACCAAACCTTGGATTATGGACTGGGGGAGGGGGGGGTGAATAAAAACAAAAAGCAAGTGCTGCTGGAATCGAATTAATGCCGGGTTATTTGCGTGATACCAGAACACGTAACCACTGAACACCCCACCACTGAGAGGCAAAAGGTAGTTTCAACGACAAGAAAAACGAATGAGATTAGATCGAACACAGATCTGAAGATTTTCGGGAAAAAGTCAATCGGGATAGGCGATAACAAACAGAAATCAGATGGAATGCTAAAACTTGTGTTACAATTTCGTAACTTCATATCATAACTTCATAATTTTTATATATATATATTCTGCTAAATGTGCAAGACAATGAACCAGTTAGATATATGGAAATGAAATGAGAAGATTATCTGTAAATTAAGAATTAAAGAAACCCCCCTTTTCAATTTTTGAACTCGTAAAGTTGAACTGGCACTTTGACTGGCAGCCAATTTGAAATTGAAAATTACTGTTTCCACTGTTTTCAAAATAGTTTAGTTGTGTACTTAACAATTATAACTACTCGTCGGGGAAACCAATCATACTGAGTTGCAGCTGTCAAATAGAGGAAAAAAACAGAAATCGCCTAATTAGTTTCTTTGGCCTCTAGGGTATTCATTAACGTTAATTGACAAAGGGGAGGAATCGAACCAAATAGGATTGTCAGTTGGGCTTTCCCGTCTAAATTTAGAACAACCATCAGACCCCACTCATGACGGCGGATCCCCTGTAAAGAGAAATTTCAATTCTCGTGTTGGCCTTATTAGAAGGTGACCTAATTGATCTTCTCTTAAAAGGTCACCTCTCACCTTGGAACCATTTCGTCTTATTTTACAAAAGCCAATACACAGACCCTCATCTATTGTCTCATCAGCTCAATGTTATAAAGAACATGCCAACAATATCGACCGTTCTAATCAAGCTCCGTCTGTTTCAAAGGGCACTCGACAATAGACTGATGGGCACACGGAGGAAGCTTTGAGAAATTGTGCCTTCAAACGCTGACTACCTTTGAAATGAAAGGAAACTGACAGTATGCACTCAATTTCTATGATGAGCGAAATGCCTGGAATTCAGTCCTTTGACGAGACCTGCTTTCAAAAGTGACGTTACGGTATGATATATATTATTTAGACATAATTGTGCGAACTACCTGCCATTCTTCACCAACGCCGACTTAAAAAAAAAGGATCAAATTCTGCACGAACACATAAATATTAAAAATATATATATCGAATAAAAAAATCCCGATACTTTTATGAAAGAGCAAGATGTAGAAAGTGCTCAATGTATACAGGAAAAAAAATTAGTATACGGCCAAAAAATGCTCGTAGATTGAATACTTGCAGCATGACATTCACGGCTCTCCTGCCAAGAAACTATAAATAAACTCGTATAACTTTAACATCTAAGAAAATCGTCGTTTTCGTGCTCATAAAATAAAGAAACTTTCTGCAAGAGTTCAAATCATTTGAAGTTGTTCATCCCGGATCTCTGAGGTTTATAACAAAAATTCACATAGGATTTTCATATTTAAACGACATCTGTCATATTCCAGGATATTAAGTCCTGAAGTCTGTATGCAAAGGGTGGTTAAACAACCAGACAGAGGTCTCTGTCTGTAGCTCTGCTCAAACGAAGTCATATTTCAGCAGAATTCTCATAACGTGCAAAGGCCCCTGCTGGTAAATCTGTGTGGTCTGCAGGAGACTCAGAATCTTTAATCATTCTAAGACATTCGAAATAGCGCTGGAGGTTTCTGTGCACGTAAAAAGCAAGAAGACATCAAAAGATACCATCTCGTCATTCCAAATGATGCCCTCGCCATCAAGAAAATGAAAAATTCCGCAGTAGTTACCACAAATAATGCTGTTTATGACTGGGAACCATAGATCTAAATACCAAAAATGTGTAAGTACAGGAATGGTAGAAGAGTGCAATAAAGGGTGATGTAACTCTCACGACATAATGGTAAAATATTGTGATAAAAGGATATCCTAACTTCCATGGCACAATCGTTGAAGATTGTACTAAAATAGCGACGTAACTCGCCCGACACAATGGTAAAATATTGTGATAAAAGGATGGTGTAACTTCCACGGAACAATGGTTGAAGATTGTAATAAAAGGGCGACGTAACTCTCGCGATATAATGGTAAAACATTGTGATAAAAGGATGACGTAACTTGCATGGCACAATGGTTGAAGACTGTAATAAAAGGGTGACGCACGCTCCCACGACATAATGGTAGAATGCCGTAACAACAGAGTGACGTACATTTTAAAAATATAATGGTAGAATATGGTGATATATAAAAGGTTGACGTATACTTCAGTTTTATAACTTTTAACATTATGGATCCTGTGTTTAAAAATGTCAAAAGAGCCTTTTTCTTCTTACTGTCTATGTCTCCCAATTGAACGTTGACAATCATGATAGTAATCCTTTCTTTGTCACTAACTGCGCGAAAAAGCGCTAAATTTATCTTTCAAACCACTCTCTGAAGTTTTTCAACTGTGATGATGTTCTTCTGCCGGATCTTCGCTTGCTCTCGATCTTTTCTTGCATGATGACGATGTGCAAAATGTCATAGTTTTCGGGGTGTCGCATTGCATATTCAAAATATCCAAGCTTTCGTTTTTTGATGTCATTTATAATTTCTATTGAATTTCCCATGCGACACAAATCTCATCATTTCTGACCGTATCTGTACGACCCAAAATAGTCAGCAAGGGTAAACCCCTGCCTCAAATTAAACATTGTTTTTTAAGTCTGATTTTATTTTTCCCATAAATGTAATAAAGATGAAATATAAGAAAGATCTAAGTGCATGCGTACGTGTACGTAGAATTCTCGGAAACGAGTATGAGGCAGTTGTATTTCCGTTTGAATTTACGAAAATTTCAACCTCATCATCACGATTTTGCACGAAGACAAACTTTTGAACTTGAGTAAGGTCAGTCATATTTTTTGAATCATCGTTTTATCTCTAAGGTAGGACAGGAATTGTTAAATCGAGCTAAACCATGTAATTTTCCAAAAATAAATTTAATTAATACATATGTTTATTGTTCATGGCACGTAACCCTAGGCAATACTGAGATCAATAGGACAGGAAGTAGTATCAGAAAATAAAAACGAAAACGCAATTAAAAATAGCTTTAATTAATATTGACCATTCAATTTATAATAACCACCCTTTAAAAATGCAGGCATGTATACTTTGAAGATCATAAACGAATGTACAACATGTACAAGAAAGGGAATAGCGTTTAACTTTTTGAATCCAATGGAATAATGCTCTCTAAACATATCAAATCCAGCGAAATGTCCGTACAACCTATTTGCTTCATCATTAAGTCATTATCTCATTTATCATACACAAAGAATTCAGTTGCTTTTTAATTCATTTCGCATTATTACGGTTATAATTAAATATACGTCCACAAATAATGAATTTAGTTTTCTTAAAAAGGATGTAGCAAAAGTGTCCCATTTTAAGAAGCACGTTGTGGAAGGTTTATAATTTGGTGATTATGAGCCAGGGTTAACGTAGTCTCTTAAGCACTATAGCACGAGTCAAGTGTTGTCAGTCAGATAAATATGCTATCTCTATTATTCAACTCTCGGTAAGTACGGAAGAACAAAAAAGCCTCGATCTTGAGGTCCTCACTTCTGTCGAAGCCTTGATGCATTTTCACGGATGTGAGATCCGCCTTGAAGGGGCCCGACGAACAGCAGGAAGATGTCGGAGGCTCTGAACTTGTATAAAAGGTGAGGGGGGGGGAGACAAAACTGTACAAAGTATGGCCCGATAGCAATGTATGATGCCGATGATACGATTCTGACAAAGATGGGCAAGGCCTAAGTTCCTACCCCGAAGGGACGGGTCCAATTTCTTCGACCTCTTGCAGCTGCATGGGCCCACAACTGGTCCTGGCCTAGTAGATGGTTCCATCAATTAAAAGAGGATGATTTCACGAAGACCAGATCAAAACTAGGATAAAATACAGAGGGTCCCAAATCCAGAACACGACATCAAGGTATTTCACAATAACCCATACAAAAAGGTCATTGAAACATTTCCTGGCTAGTAAGATCCGGCTGTTTTTCATGAAATAATCTTATAAATTACTGAAATACTCTTATTTCTAATTTCCTGAAATATTCTCATGTGCTGAATAAGCAAAGCTAATAGAAACAAAAGGGTGGATAATGAATCCCTAATATGTGATACATACAATCCTATGCTTAATAATAGAACAGTATCCATCAATCAACGTCAGACATCATTGATAAGTACTACCAAATATAACTACTAACTAGGCAGTGTTATTTTCAACCGATAAATACAAATATCCTCCATAAGCATCAGGGGCGGACTGGGTTCTCTCAAAGGGCGCATAGCTTGGATTATAGGAGGGCACGAGTCCCATAGCTCATGGGAGCGCGAGTCCTATCGCCCATGTGAGCGCACCGACCAAGTCCGCCCCTGATAAGCATGCCAAAGTATGCCGCATGTCCTATAAAATATTGTTTATCAACTACCGAGCCGCGGGAGATTGTTCTGTAAATTGTTGTTTTAGTTTTATCTGTAATTTATTGTTTTAGTTTTATCTGTAATTTATTGTTTTAGTTTTATCTGTAATTTATTGTTTTAGTTTTATCTAATTTGTTGCTTTAGTTTTATAAGCTTCTTTCATAAATATTTCATCGTAGAAACATTCTGAGGGGAATAACAGTCGCGAATTTGTATGAACGCTCACACTCAGAACGCCTAAATAACGTATGTGCAGCAATTGCTCTCATAATTGTGCCATAAATTGTGAGCTCTCATAATCGGAGAATTTTCAGACATCAAAATCTTTTAGCATCCGAGAAAGAGCATGCCGTTCATTACGACAGGCCACAAAAAGTTCCTGCAAGCAGATTACAATAATGTGCCGTGCATCCTCTGTTCTTAAAACCGAACGGAGTAACCTCTGTATTGTAAATACCAGTGACCGATCAGGAAGAAATTATATCAGCAAAGTGTGTAATCATAGGAAGAGTGTATCAATACTCTTTATGATTGTACCACAATTCATTATTTATACGTATGACAGCTAAATGCATGATTTTTAAATAAAAGGAAAGGTATTTACGAGTAAATTCGTTGCGACCGGGACCTCGTCTCATAAAAAGAGAATTTACCGGGCTGCGGCTTCGTAAAGGTTGAAAAACGCTACTCGAAGATACGATGCTCGTGTATGATAGGAAATACAGCCTGCCCACTCCACAACTCCTCTTACCGCTGCCGTCTGCGCTTGCCTGTTACTGTGGAAACAAGCTTCGTTTCTATAGCAACAGACACGTGCAGACTTAGCAGCAGCAGAGTTCTGGTTATAGACAGTGTATATTAGAGTGGCGGGTCAAATCGTTCAATTACGGAATCATTCAAGGATTATGTGTGTGGCCCAGTGAGCACTGAAAAGGAACAGAGAGAACGCAAGCCTCAAAAAGTGAAACCGCTTTTCCGCCATATTGTTGATCCCCTGCGTTCATGTAAACGAGTGCGCAGGGGCGGACTGGGCCACCGGCCAACCAGGATTCGGGCCGATCCGCCCTCATGGGCGATAGGACTCGCGCCCTCCGATAATCTAAGGTATGCGCCCTTTGAGAGGATACAGTCCGCCCCCGTGTGTGCGGGAAACATTTCTGTTTCTAGCAATCGCATTAGCATTCGTTTATATGGACAGGGGATTAACAACATGGTGGAAAACTGGCTACACAACTTTCGCGTGTTGAAATGTGGTTGGCTCCCTCTGTTGTTTTTCAATGCCAGCTGGCGTCGCTAGGCAATCATTCGTCCAATGGCCAATTTAGCAGATTCGTAGTATATTACTTTAGATTATTCAGGTATTTTCCATCTCTGGATAGCTAGTTATTTGCATTATTGCTAGTTTTCCATTTTCTCACTCTGGGATTACAACGTCGCCCTCGGCGGCCACGCTTTCCAACTCCCTGTCCTACCTATTATTCTCTCTCAGTCACTCTTTCCTTAATAAATGTCAGAGAGTTCACATCATTTGGAGTTCAACTCCGAAGGTAAACAAATTAGCTTTTTTTTTTTTTCCGCACTTTGTCCTTACGTCTCCACTGTGGCTTAAAGGTCAAATACGTGTTCTCACGTTACCTGGCTTAGATTTAAATTCGAATAAGGAGTTTTACGTGTTGACAAGAATATAGAGATACGTCACGAGTTCTTTTCATATTTTTTAAGAACTTTTAAGCACTTTCGTATAACCCTAAAAATAACTAATATGCCTTGCACCAGAAAACTTGTAGGGAATACACACACATACATATGTACATATATACAGGGTGTCCCGTCGTCAAGACTGCATAAACTCTGCACAGCACGATTCCTTGCAAAATTTTAAGCAAAAAATGTTAATGAGGAAATGCTGAGAAATCCATATTTTCTTAGTTATTAATGTTTTAAGTCCAGCCAATGAGAACAAAATTTGACCCCCCTTTTCTTGGCGAGAACCACTTACAAAATAAATCACTAAACCCTGCCTGTTATAGCAGAAAGCGAGACCATCACTGGGCTTCGAAATGATATGCCTATTTGAAGCGCAATTCACTTTTCCTGAGAAAATTGGGACTGTGACGTGATACCTATTACGTAGCTTTACGTAAAGTTACCACAGTTGGCAAGTTTTTCAACTGTAACAATTAGCTTATTTTGAAAAACGTTTTATTTATTTATTACACATAAATACTTCATACACCTTTTTCACTATATGCAACATCATTTAAAATATAATTTTCGCTATAATTAATCACAACATCATAGAATATTCATCATTCCCTATTTTATACAATATAACAACTAAGTATGACAATTGTTGGTTATGGCAATATTGTAATTTAACTAATAATTTAATAATTAGTACTATATTATTTCAATAGATATGCCTTAGAATTACCGAACGATTAGATGCCACGATACAAAAAACATGCTGTAAAAGGAATTTACATGATTTTAAAGCATTTGATTAAGTTTGCATATTTTACGTCTCCAAACCGTACTAAGCGATTTCTGCGATGGAACCGATAGCTTAACGTGACTTTGGAACCACAATACACTTCCATTCAATCTAACATTTTAGAAGTCGAACCCAATCCAGTGGACTCGAAGACCGAATAAACGATCGAAAACGTTTATTCAACGTCTTTTCAAAGACAAAATTTCTTCAGTTCGTTTCAAGCTCAGCCTGAACGGCGTTAATAAATGAAAACGATATGAAATTGATTAAATTCCAAACCTTAATAACTCAAAAAATATGGATTTCTCAGCATTTTCGCATTATTTTTTTTGTTTAGAATTAGCAAGGAATCGCATTGTTCAGAGTTCATGCGGTCTTGAGGGGACACCCTGTACATATAAAGAGCTTACATAAGCTGGGATATTTTATATATGCATGAGAGATCCTGGGTTCGATGCCAGGCTTGGAAGCGTGTTAATATATATATACTTGACATCGATCGTTGAATAGAACTTAAATTTGAGGTAGTTTTAGTGATGCCTCAAAGGTTAAGACAACTACGAAACAAATGACTGTCTCACTTGGATATGAAGACACTGCTAAGTTCTCTAAAAGTATCTTTAAGAAATTTAATCTGAAAATATTAATTCAAGAAGTTCACGTGAATAAACATAATTTAACTACGTGAAAAGCCTTAAAAGTCTGAGGAAGTTCGAAAACAAAAACAAATCAAGGATTCAGTTATCTTGGTATCATCTCTTAATTGCATTTACCAAAGATAATTTGATTCCAGAGATAAGATCTTGGTTAACAAGTGTTAGGGCTGCAAGAAAGATTGAAAACAAAGGAGCGAGATATTTAAAAAAATGATTAAAATTCAAATTTTATTAAAAAGCTATTTTTTCAACTTTCAGCTGTTCCAGATGTGTAAATTGATGTCGAAATGTATCTGGAAAGGGAAGTTTCGTAACTATTTTAAACGAAAGGGCGGTAATCAATTACAAATTGGAATTCATAATTTGAAAACTGAATTAATTCGGAACATTCTAATTTGATTTTTTTTTTAATTTTCTCTAGAGCGTAGAATAAATATAAAAGAAATTTGATTTTTTTTTGCTTGGTTGGGGAACGAAAAACTGTACGTATATTCTATGATTAATGTAAATTAACCTTATATGATTAATATATTATTTGTCCACAATCTCTTCGATTAACAATCCAATTAATTAGTTATTAAATAACATTGGATGCACATAACGACATACATTTTACAAGTTATATTATACCTAGGGAGGAACAGTGTATAAATACTTTTTATATGTTTGATTTGTTCCTTGGTTGGTTGAATTTTTATGGCGCAAGGATAAGGGTTATTCTGCGGCAGACGATGTTTGATTTGCTTTACGGGGTAACGGCCTAAAATTTTCCCAGGAATCCGAACCTCTCTGGCTTAAGAAATCGAACCCTGGACTATGACAGACAGAAAAGCCGCAGGCGTTCTATGATGTCACTGGAGTTGAAACCTGATTAACGGTGCGAAAAAAGAGCGCGTTACCACTGAACCACCGCAGGGTTATTCGTTATACGGGCTTGGGAAGGGATAGTACAACTGCTTTTGAATTACAATACGTCTGAGAATTTTAAGTATCGTTAGAAGAATCGGTTCAAAAAAATTCGCAACCTAAAAGACATATGCATCAAAAGCTAAGGCATGCATTAATAGTGTTTCAAAATTTACGTCTCCAGACGACATTCACGATAAGGTGCGTATTTGTAAATTTTACGCTCCAAGGCGGTGCTATGGAGCATTTGAGACGGGACCTAGGGCTTAAGGCAACATCCCCGAACCACGGTGCAGTTGCACACAACCAGGCCTCAAACCTACGCTAAAAAAAAGTACGGAGTCTCAAACAGCTTAACATACTTAGCTATTGGAGCTAAATAAAATAAAATTTATAGCTTAATATTATAATAGAGAGATAATACATGAAAGAATATTATAATAGATAATACACGAGAGAACATTATAATAGATAATAAATGAAAGAATATTATAATGGGGATAATACACGAGAATATTATAATAGATAATACATGAAAGAATATTATAATAGAGATAATACATGAGAATATTATAATAGAGAGCCAATATACGACAGATAATAGATAATACAAATTACATTTAAAATAAAAATGACTTTGCTGTCTTTCAGCCTGTTGATAAAAAGAAAATGTTGAAGTGTTTAAAAAAATAGCAGTTGTGTATCAGTGGTAGCTCCTCAAGTGAATCCCTGATGTGTTATTTAAATTATTAGTTGAATGGTTTATGTTTTCCAACTCATTTTGATTTTTTGTGAAATTTAAAATTTGATTAAAAATTGAAGCAAAGTTTTAAAATGAATAACATGTAATCCTATAAGCCAATTTATTTTTTAAAGCATTTATATGCTACTTATATAAATGTATTTGTGAATTCACTAAAAATTATTAAATTATCATTATATTGTGCGAATTTAATAATTTTTAGTTGAATTAAAATGATGACTTTTCTTAAAATAAAAAATTGTTTAATTTAAATATCTCTTATGTGACTTCTCATATATATACTCTCTTTAATTATTGGTTCATTTTGTACATGTGAATGGTGTAAAATCTTTCTTTTGTGAGATTAAAATGACTAAAGAAAAATGCTTTTGTCTATTTATTTTGAAGATAAATCGTAATTTAAAAAATGCAATGAATTAATTCTTTATCATTACTGATTGAAGAAGTTACATTTTTTAAATGTATGTGATTATAAATTTCTAAATAAAATACATCTGTCAATTTTTTATTAAAAACATTCAATTTAAATATAGCAAATAAGCATCTAAATTATAAACAACGTATAAAAATAGTAGTTAATGTACATGCATATATATTTAAACAAAAATATTCGTATTTTCCAACGATTTAAGCACGGAAGAGACATAAGGTCCACTCTAATGACGTCACGAACTGACTTCGCTAGCTTTCAGGCCGGGCTTTGTCTCAGCCCCCGCGAACTTTCTGCGTATGATAATGTAACAATAAGAATAGTTCGTAACAGCAAAATAAGGACATAGGGCATGCCCGTATCCAGAAGGGGATTCAGGCACCGGTGCCCCTCCTGAAACTAAATTTTAATAGGTCTTGCAGGCCTTGCGTGATGTGATTACTTCGATACATGCTGTAAAATTTGACCCCCCCCCCCAAAAATTAAATGCTGGCTACGGCCTTGATATAGGGGAATATTGGAAGCAGTACGTTTAAAGCCGAGTTCATGTAAGTTACGTATTCGTGAATCCTGAACAGGGTGCGGCATCATGATGCTACTATTGTCGTAAGAAGCTAATGTAGCTCCGTATCTACGTGGGAAGCAGTAATGAGTGAAAACAGTCGTATAAGGGCTATTTGTAAAATGAAATGCAATAACATTTGCGTAATTACGCGGAAAGAAAGTCACTTTCAGGTTGTGTTTTTTTTTTAAATGTAAGTTACGATCAATAAAAGTTTGCTGGAGAAGTTCATACAAACAATTTTAATCTCTCGAAACCAGAAGAGTAAAAAGAACTAGCGTCAATGAAACGTATTAGAAACCCAAAGGTATTATATTCGTACGTTGAATAAGTTTTTCTAGAAAGAAAATCTAAGAAATTAACCTTCAATGTATTTTTTTTTTCAACCGATTATCACCCATTTCACCATTAATTAACTGTTAATTAAATTTACTATAAAATTAAAAAATATCATTAGTGTTAAGTTATTTTAATCTCCTCATATGGAAAATGGCTTTGGGCGGATTATTTATCCCTTATTGAAGGTCTGCCTCCTTGCATCACAATCAGTAACTCGCGTGGTTTCAAGTATATGCCTAACTCGTGATATTTCTCGCCCGAGATTATTATCTTATCTTCCTTTGATAATAGCCTTCACCTCCGAAGCTTATTTTGATAAAACCAGAAATAAATGAGTTCACTATAAGACAAATGAATTAAATGAAGGTCTTCTTTTATTTCATGGTTTAATACTTAATATGCCTCCAATATAGCCCCGATCACGAAATAAAATGATAAGACCTGCAGGAAAGCTATGAATAACGGCGGATTAAGGTTTATATTAATATGAACCACAAAATGCGAGTTAAATTATGCATATGCACAGCATCAGTCTATCTCATACGTTCAGAGAGATTCATTGGATATTATATATTCATTAGATAGTACATATTCAGATCGGGTTTGATTCATTAGATGCTATAGATTCAGAAACTATAGTATCTAACGAGTATGACATTAGGTATTATAGATTCAGAATCATTAGATATTACGGATTCAGAATCATTAGTCATTACACATTCAGAATCATTAGTTATTACACATTCAGAATCATTAGTTATTACACATTCAGAATCATTAGTTATTACACATTCAGAATCATTAGTTATTACACATTCAGAATCATTGGATATTAGATTCAGAATCATTGGATACTATAGATTCATATACGTACGCGTTTGGGACGTGTCTTTATAGAAGTCTGAATTAAAATTAGATTTGACGATGATATATTTTCTTACGTAGCTTAATGGTAAAACGTTAGTCAATAATGCGCTGTAGTAATTAATGAACAGTGACATACAAAACCGGATATAGTCACACACACAGCAACATATATAGATGAAATAAGCCCGGGCCTAGGATCCCGCGGTTTTGGGGCCTATAGAGGCCCGATGCTTAAATTTAATCGTTATTTTGTTTACTTGCAAATGTCCGAAAAATTTTTATTGATAAACCTGGATATTGAAGATAATAAACTTCAAAGGAAAACTCACGAGTTATTGATTAAATATTGCGTGGGCCACTTTTGTGTGTGTGTGTGGGGGGCATAAAAACCTCAATCTGGTGCTTTACACACACACACGAATATTGTAAGAAAAACATTCTATAACAGATTAAAAAAACTATTTCATAAACACAGAATTCAGCAGACATAACTTCTTTTCACTGGTTTTTCGAATTGTGGTGTATAATTAGCTATTTAAAACGTAATTCATATACGACTATCAAATATGATGGGGTAGCCCAGTGGCGTGCAGTCCATAGAAGCAATGTAAGCATTGCTTGCCTAATATCAATTTGAAACACATTTCCATTGCCAATTTAAACTAAGGAAAACTTAATTATAAAAGTTCAGCAAAATTTGTGTTTTGTACCCGAAATTTTGTCCGAGGTCAAATTAACTACTTCGCAATTTTTTGTCATTGGATGGCGCCACATTCTGAGGGTGAGACTGACATCGGATCATAAGCAATGCAATTTCTGCATTCCAGCCATAAATGTTTAACTGTAGATCTCAATGGGTATGGCTGCGGAAGCATTTCTCGTTATCGTATTTTCATTTCCTATTTTATCGTATTTTCAGCTTGAAATCTGTGAGTTCGTCAAATTAAACATCAATTAAATTTATAAATACTAATTGTTTTAATTTTTTAAGCCGCGTAAGCGTCAAGTAATTTTCATTTGATAAGCAATTTTCTAATCGTTTATAATAACGATAATGCTGCCATCTATAATTATAGATAAGAATTTTTATTGCATTTGTCAAAGTTATCCTTGTCCCCTATTGAAAAAAAAAATTATTACAAATATGAAAAAGAACTCCAACTTTCACAAAAGTGTTATTTATATATTTGCCAAAAAACAGAAGACTGGGATATTTTTTATATAAGTAGGACCAACTGTAACGTACTATAAAAATAAAATTTACTTTGTTTACATATCCCAAAACTAAATATATATTGCTTGCCTAAGGGAAAATGTCACTGCACGCCACTGGGGTAGCCATCTATAAAAAGTGAAGAGGACATGCAAATGATGTAAAATGTAGAAACTGAATTCATTATGTATGTTTCACAATTGCAGAGAAATTGTTTCCTGCAAGGCAACGTAAGGTATAGAGAAGCATACATCCAATATCGAAAGCGTAAATGGGCTTTATTGCAGCCCAGAATATATAACATGTTCGTGCAATAACTTGTCGATAACTGCCTTCGGGGGGATCATTAAAGAATTCAGGTTACAGGGGCCAAGTATTGGAGCATGGAACAACTTAAAATGGCCCCAAATTCAGGAAACAAGAAAAACGAGGACCCAAAAGAACCATCGTGTTATCTTTCTCCACACACTTTCCTCAGAAATAACTACAATTAAACTCATAAATTACCATCGAACACATCATTTCCATTTGTAAAACATTATAACGGGAAAACTAATTTTTATAATTTGTCCGACCGTTATTTAATTTGCACACATTAACTTAATACAAAAGTGTAATGCATTTTCTAAAAATACATTATATATATAGGCCACAAGGTATGTTTTGAATGCTCAAGCTCTACACTGATTCATAGCTATTGCTCGTGTATGGGATGCTATTAAAGAGATGAATAGTTTTTTAATACAGTAAAAGGTAATGAAATATTAACAAGAAAATTTCGGAATAGTTAAAAATGTGTGATGATTATTGAAAAAAGAAAAGTAACGATTTGAGTATGCTGAGATGATATTCTTCTTAAGACTTGTGGATTTGATCGTTTGTGGAGCTGTAATTTTCTGTCATAGTTGTAAATTTGTCTTCCAGCTCAACTAGACTAGCGTCAAAAAATACACAACTCAATGCTAAATAAGCAAAATCGAAAATCATAGACACAATACCCAAGTTTAGTAAGCATATCGTCTTCAAAAGTAAACGTGCGGTTCAAAATTTGATCCACGCCCATCTTCAAATGCAGAACACCCTTGCTTGAACAGCAAAAACGTCCAGCTAACATGTTAGCCACGGGTTTCATCATATTCTACATGAGATTGTTGATAAGGAGTAATCAAACCTGCAGCCAGATACGCCGTTAATCTGTAAATCTTGAATGTGGACCGCAACCTTCAGTTAAACACGCCCAGCCTATTTTAAATGGAATATTTTAAAAATAGAAGGGGTGCACCTTTGCAGTTGACCCTCACTCAACAGACCTATTAATTTTCCTTCGAAGGATTATTAATTCACTTTTCATGCATTATTCCGCCTACAAAGCCACATTAGATATCGATAGAAGTACACTGTATCCTTTGAAATTTGCGGCCATTAAAGTCTACGCAATCAGAACTTCAAAAGATCGATATTTCTGTAGTCGAGATGTTTCGATTCTAAACCTGGTCTTTCCTCAAATGAATTTCGTTTACACTAGTTGTTGCTAGCAGCAGAATCTTAGCACTGGGACAATATAAAGACATTTCCAATGTCTTCTTATAAAACATATAGGGAACCGATTTTAGTTCGTTTTACACGGAAGTTCATACGGGTTAAAGTCTACGTGTAAAATTTAAACTTTTCTTTTTAGATGCATATTAAAGCAAAAAGAATCTTAAGATATAGGAAGTTTTAAGAAAACCAAAGTCATACGTGAAAAAATTAGGACGAATTAAAAATAAATATTTTTCAAAAATGACAAAATACATAAACTTTTGTTGTTATGGATAATTTTGTCAATCGCATTATTATATTTATATTGAATACTATTTAGTAGCGCTATAAATTTTCCACTCGTAACTATTTTCATTACAATCTTATGTAAATACATATATACATTGTTTTACGGCGCACGGATAGAAAAGGTCGCGTTGAGCCGAAGCCTTCGGAATCCGAACCTCTGTCGCCTAGCGGCAGGGGCCGGACCGGTGCACCCTTGTGGGTTATAGGACGCGTACCTTCCAATATTCCAAGGTATGCGCCCTTTGAGAGGATCCGGTCCGCTTTTGCCTAGAAGACCAAATCCCGGACTACAGTGGGCAAGGAAAAAAGCCACATGCTCTGTGAAATCACTGGAATCGAACTAGGGTTAACGGCATGACAGACTAGCGCATTACCACTGTGCATGCATCGTAGGCCTTGATTGCATAAATTACTAAATTACCGCTGTGTCGATTACTAAATCACGATTGCTTTAATTATTACATTATAATTACATTAATAATTAAATTATGAACATATTAGTAACTAAGTTATGACTACATTAATAACTAAATTATGAGTGCATCAATAAATTATAATTGCACCAATAACTAAATGATGACTGCATTAATTAAATTATGATTACATCAATAACTAAATTAATGATTGCATTAATAACTAAGTTATGATTGCATTAATAATTAAATTCTGAGTCCATTAATAATTAAATTCTGATTGTATTAATAATTAAATTACTGCAATATTATATAACAAATTTATTTGCATTTTCAAATTATCGTTTTTGTTTGCACATTACTATTATTATTATTATATGTGTAGTATATAATGTGTAGTTATGCGAATTTAATACGAATTAATATGCTAAGTCCGGATGGGTGTTCTTCAATAAAAATAAGAAATTCTTGAACGTTCAGCCATTTATTGCGAATTCTAGATAACTTCCAACTACCATCTTTATAAATTACGACTGGCAAATGCAAACGACCGCAAAGTGTGCGACTCAAGGACCCATGTACATTTACAATGTGCACCAACCCAATACTCTACAATACTGAATTTAATATAAATGGAGCGATCACTCGAGAACACGTTCATTGAACAAATTTTGAAAAAATGAACGAAATAATGAACCGAGAACACCTTATGAGCACAAAGAATTTTCCTTTCCTGGGAAGAGGAAATCAACAGATTTTTCACAACCGTACTGCGAGTTCACAAATGATTTGCTTGCAACGTTTCGTCCATAATTGACATTCGCAAAAGCTTCTACGGATATAAACAATTGCAATAATAAAACGGTTTTAATATATAAATATATTTCAAATATTGCACAATTTTGGGTCACAAACATATGTTCGCCTGGAGGAAGTAAAATGTTTGTTTTGAGTCAGACTGATCGATGCACGAGCTTCATTCTAACTGTCGGCCTTTGCCACACACGCTTGTTGCCTTTGCCACACACGCTTGTTTCCTTTGTGCGTCAACTAGCTCAAAAGAGGAGTCAAGAAGATCAGGAGCTCTTACGAAAGAGTTACTTTAACCACCCATAACCGAGCTTCAACCACGGAAAAGGATATTTGTATATAAATCCTCGTAAATCTAGAACGGCTTTGAGCCTCTTTCCAACCTCATAAACTGACCCATATCCTCAAAGTGCTTTTTACGACAAAACCTTTCACTTAAAGCTGGTGAAGACATTTGAGCAGAACAAAAACCAAGGTTTTTTTAGAAAAATTCTGCAGCGAATTTCACGGGTCACTGCCTTTTGGAGATCGGCGAAACTTTTAAGCTGATTAAACGTTTTCACTTTCGCTTTTGAAAAGCTTTTAACGGCATGCAAACATTTTTGAAGGTGTGGATATTTCTGGATCGATGAAAGATTAGGTCTCCCGATAAATACATAAATACAAAGGCCATTCAGAAACAATTTTGGCGCTCACATCGCATTTTGCACCGACACAGGGAAGCCATTTTCTTTGAAGAAGCTGGAACAACCGGAATCTAAAATTAAACCAAGTGAAAACAAAATTAAACAAAGTGAATCTAGGGAACAACTACCTAACGAACATAAATAATAAATGGCTGATAACCCAGTTTAAAAGGCTCTTTGTTATGCGAAACGATTAAACGTTCGATCAATTAAAATCGATTCATACAACTTTCCATCGTTTGATTATAGGGTTTCGATGAAGAATATGTACACATGCAGAGGATATATCGATGGTCAGGATCGGCGTCTTCTTGTTCGTTGCATAAACCCATTTCCTAGGTCATTTGTTCTCTTTGGGTTGAAGTACCGTGTAATATTAGGGCTTAATTATTCCGGTTTATTCTCGTTATTAACAGTGTAATCGTTGTGTCAGTTGAAATTTTGCATTATATCACAATAACCCATTGGCGGAAATCCGTGCCTCGTGCATAGTTTATTTTTAGTAATGGTAATTTGGGCTGGGAAAAATTGCTGGGATGGTGAAAAAGAAAACCGGCTGCGGTTGGGCTATTAAAATGAAGCTTTCGTTCGATAGAGTAATGACTACGAAAGGGTTATTTTTTTTTTTTGTCTCTTTCTCTCTCTCTGAGAGTAAAGATAGTAAGTGGTCAGAAGAGGAAAAGTGCCTAACTTAGAGCAAACGAAAGATTGGAGAATAAGGCTAGTTCTGTCTTAATAGGAGATCTAAATAATTTGCCTCAAAATGGAAATTTTGCCTCATTAAAAATAACTTAATTTCAATGGAAGTTTGTCCTCATCACCAAATTTCAGTTTTGGAAATTGACCAGGAAAAAAATTTGTGATCAAATTATTGTACGATTCTGATGATTACCATTAGTTTCACTCGGGGCAGAGGACAGGAAAGGGCAAAATTAGCAAATTATCGGGGGCCCCCCCGGGATTTTAAGGGACCCCATGTGCTCGGCACTTTAAGAACTTATCAATAATTTATTGGGGACCCGATCTATTAAACTGCTGAGGGAGCAGTAAATCCTGTATCCTAGCCCCGCTTTTACTGATGAAATTGTTCCTTTTCAACAGAATTACTCAACACGTCGTTGCTGCTATTTTTCAACAGAATTACTCAACACGTCGTTTCTACTCCTTTTCAACAGAATTGCTCAACACGTCGTCTGAGATCGAAAGCTTAGTGGGATTTTCAAATTATAATAATTATAGCCACGTTAAAGTTCGGAAATAATTAGGAGTAAAGAACAAGAATCAAGAAATAAGGAGTAAAATTTAGAAATAAAGAACAGTGCTGACTGATTAACGTTGAATAATTAAAAGAATAATAACGACATAACAAATTCTTGAGTTTTACGATACACTCTGACGAAATTATATATAAATTGGTTGGTTGGATTTTTATAAAGTAAGAACACCCAGGGTCACTCACTCTGTTCCAAACAAGGTAAGGCCAAACATACGGTTTTAAATTATATATATATATAATTTAAAACCGTAATTTAACAACCATTTTCAATCCACTGCAGGGTGGAGGTCTCTCTCTCTCTTATCACACATGCATTACATACTGTACATCACATACTGATACATCACATACTGTGAAAGAAATACAGAGGAAGCAGCCTTACTCTCACCACGTTGGCCAGACGGGTTGTCAAGCTGGACCTGCAGTTTAACAAAAAATAAGAAACTTCGGTCACCACAGCAGGTATCTAAATCGGGTGACCAATATGCTTCTATTGGCTGATTCAGAAATGCGTTCCATTTTTTTTCTTTTTTTAATGAAACACATACAGTCGGTTTCTGTTAAAAAATGGAAATCAATGGACCCATGAAATTTTTTACGTTACAAAGCGGTGACGTTAAAATCAAGAAATAATTTGAAATATCGGTATACAGTATTCTTTGGCGTAAATGACATTCATGCATACCTGCATTTTAACATCATTATTTCTATCTTATGCAGAGAAAAACAGAATACAAAATGAAATAAAATTTAAAACTACAAAATAATAAAAATTTCACACGACACCAAATTTAACGAGAAGAGAAATATATCAATAATTTTAACATAATAATATAGAAAAGCAGGTGAAAAAAAATATACGATGGACATCACATTTCCATGAAAAATAAACAGGAAGTATAAACTGTGGCAGTATTAGAATACATGATGTCTCATGTTGATACCATATCATTTTCTGGAAATTTCACAACATTATACCCAAATAACGTTATGCTTAAATAAAGTTAATCTTATATAACGTTATACTCAAATAACGTTATTCTTATGTAACGTTATTCTTATGTAACGTTATACTCTACATTCTTATACAACGTTATACCTACATAACGTTATTCTTATATAACGTTAAATCTAAATGTCTTACGAGAACTCTGACGTAATAACTGTATTGTCGCTCTAAGTTCGATAGTTAGTTGGTTATTTACGGTGCAAAGTCATTCTGCACAAAAAAAAAGAAAAAGAAAAAAAAGAGAGACCGTACCAGCTCTGAGTCGAACCGGAGACCCCTCCGTATGAATCAAAGTGACCTAACCGCCAGACCACCGGGATACCCAAGTTCCGACTTTATATCAGTCTTGGATTTAAAGCCATTAGTTAATCTCTTTCAAATGAAATAGGCAGATAGACAGACAGGAAGGAAGGAAAGAAATGTATGTGCGAAATAAGTAATCGGGTGGGTGTAAAATAGACAAGTATGAAGAGACTCATTTTTCCCCAGTAGACAATGGTGGCATATGATGATATTATAAAACCCCTCATTAAGGGACACTCACCGAACAGAAAATATTGTCTGTAAAAGACGAGTGGCCGTGAAAGTGGGGATATTAGTATGAATGCGTTTTTTTGCTAGGGAATTTTCATGTGATCGTAGAGATGGGTTGACTGTATATGTGGGGTGGCCGTTAAGAACGATTTTATTGTATACATCACCTAAATAAATAAGCGAAAACAGATATCGTCGGGAAAAAAAAAGTTCTAGTAATTTCAGACAATCCTAACGAGGAAGTATAGGACATTCGTTAAAAGACTTACAGGCATTCATTTAGAAGAATTATTGATGGTTTGGAGCCCATTAGCACGTTAGCCACCTCAATTAGAAGGGGAAACGAATAAGAAGATGCAACACTTATACTTCGAGTGTTAAAATATTCCGAAGCGCTAACTGATACAAGAGGATTTAAAATCCTTCTGTTGAAAAGGCCGTATTTGCTCGAAGGATGGGCCGAGATCAAGAGGAAGATAATGAACGTACTTGATTGTTAAACACAGGGTGCTGAAATCCAGATGCAGAAGAGCGTCATCCATCTCCAGCCGCAGCTGTGCCATCCCACCTTTAAACGCAACAATATTGAAGACAAAAAGGGGTAACGCCCGGCAATGAGGTTTATACCTTCGTTCAAACAAGGATCAGCTATGGTTAAAGTAAGGAAACTGCAAAAAGAACCGGCGGGCTTTTTAAACGATAGATTGTTAATATATCTTTTATTTTTAGTAAAGAAGGGGAGCGGGGAAGGCTTGGTTTAACAATAGGATCCAGCTCCAGGCAACAAATCGGTTCGCCTTTTAACACATTCATCGGGTGCTTGTTTCGATTTGATTGCAATCGCTATATAGTTTGAAAGCACTTTGCTTTCCCACGAGCGGAACATGGTGAGCATTTTTCAGCTGATGCCTAGAGACCTATTTTAGATAGGACAATCACAGAATTAGAAATAAATTACGTTCGAAAGAATACAGGTAATCCGTTACCACAGTATAGTCTTATCATTTGGTACGTTAAATGCAGAATGAAGGCGCTAGTTGTAGTTGTGTAGTTAAGCTCCCGCTTAATCGGCCACGATGGGACCGAGACCCTGGCTGTGTTAAGCCGAAAATTATGAGCCGTTTAAAAAAAAACTAAATAAGTAGTAAAACTGGAGCATTATAATAGAACATTCTGAATTGATTTTAAAACAATAATTACTAGAATACATACATCAGCAAAATATTGTAACTGTTTTACTAACTGTGATGAGATTTGAAATAAAATTGAAATCAGGAAAAGGTTACGCCCCGGGCGAGTGAGTGAGTGCGTAAGACGAAATAGTTTACAATAGATAATATGAATGCTCATGCGTACCGGAGAACGAAACATAGAAAGTACAATTATCGCCAAAGATAGGTTAGGAGGATGTACAGTTTTTTTTGGCGACAATAACAGTTAGGTGAAGGATGGAATTTGCTGTTAATTGACAGTTTTTATGATTCTGACAATAAATACCTAAAACGTGAACTCAATTTGTGTTTGAAGAAAATGACTTGTGTGTTAGAGCGTAAAGAAGGAGAAGGTTATGTTGTATTGATATCTGAAGTAATAGGATCTGAAAGTTTAACTACTTAATAAGGAGATTTTACTGTATCCCAATCTAGTCATATTAATGTACTACTCATATAAAGTTATATCATGACGTAAGAATAATAAAAACAAATTCAATAAATCATCATTTAATACATAATATTAAATCATCATAAAATACGAAACAAATCACGATGGCAAATTGAATCACCCCGTCGCATTCGACCATTGTCTATTTCATCGTTAGCTGAACATACCAAAGGAATCACAGATCGAATAGTCACCACCTCGCTGTGATGTGGTAAGAAGAGTTGACGAGTCAAATAATGGCGTGGAGAAGTGTCTTAAATTGTAATTAAAAACACGTTTTTGAATTGAAAATCACTATTTACTTTAACGCAAACAGTCTTAATTATTTTCTTGGATTATTAATTAAAACATTAAATAATGCGAAACGCATATTACGGAAGGGGACTACTGAGAAAAATTTATTCCGAATACCTATCCACATAGGTTTATTTATGATGTCGCATTTCGATTAAGGCTCCCTTTTATTCGAACGCTCCCTTTATATGTCACCTCATTAATAACGGTCTGCCGCAAGGATCTCCTCCATGCCTCATCCTCTTCTCTATCTTTACTTGGCCGCTTTGTCCTTGACCCTCCCGCAGGGCAATCGCACCGATAATCGCTCAGGGAGATAATTTCCTTTTCTCTCTGACGCGTGAGTGGGGGATAATCGGTGAACAGGACTGGTGTTCCGCCACTGCCAGAATACAAGATACTTGCTCGGAATTGAAAATAGCAGTTTTTGCGATCCGAAAATTACTTAACGAGGGTCCGTATGTCGGAGGTATTACAGAAGAGATAGAGCATCTGAGAAAATGGAGTAAAGATGAGCTTTTCCCTGAGACAAGAGACCACCGGCATAGCTTCTCTTCCGGTGGTATTTGTTTGCCCCAATAATCTACATTTCACGCTGATTTTGGAAACGAGGACCTGCTCTTTAAAATCAAACCTAATTTACCAAAAAACAAGGCGCAGCGGAAACCACGCTTTTTTCCATATCTGTCTTGAAAGTTGCAGTTCTTGAAATAAATGGCCTGGTTTATTTGTTCAACTGTCCAGCCCGAATTGTAATGGACCCCCATAAATCTCGAGAACAAATAATAGCCTGTCATAAAACCAATTACGTATTTTAATTGAATGAACGTAATGTAATCTATTCTGCTCAGTTGAAGCGACCCACACTGAAGCTGTAACAGTGAATTGAGCTATTGTATTATGCAAATGGCTTTTAGCATGATAAAGTAAATAAACACGTAATCTGATAAACACATTGTTTTAGTTGTTTCAGATATATTAAAAGGCTGTATTAAATTAAAAATGATTATATGATATTTATATTCATATTATTTATTATTATTTCAATTATGTATTATATGAAATTGATATTCACATAATATGTAACTGATATTTTATTCCAGATGAACAAATTTGTTATTTATATTTGACATGCATGAGATATTCTAAAGGGGTGGCTCTGTCCTAGAAAGTGCTGGAGAGGGTAGGAATAGTTATGGGGGGGATCTGAATGTTTTATCGCACAATTTTACAAATAAAAGAAAAAATTACTTGAATTTTTTCTTTCGCCATTTGCCTATTAAGAAGGGGGTGTCACTTGGCAAACGTAAGTATCCAAAATCTATATATTGAGGGCACACAACTATTTACTGGAAAAAATGTCTGTTTTATAACAAGATGGTCGCTAGTTCAAACCCAACCATGGGCACACTGTGGTTCCCACTCACCTTGGAGAAAAAAAAAATTCCCTGACTTTTCCAGGTTTTTCCATGACTTTTCGGACAAAATTCCCCGACTTTACATGTTTTCTCTGACTTTCCGGAGAAATTCTCTGACTGAACTGCAAATAAAACTTGGAATCGAACCAGTTTCGAGGAAAATAGTTTCACGATCGAGCGAAATTTAGCTATGCAGAGCAGGTCAGGAAGGTTTTTCCTGACTTTCTCAGGTTTTACCAAAAGAATCCGCCCCCTCCCCACAAGACTTTTGGGGATAATTTCAAATTTCCTGATGATTCCAGATTCTTCAGGTCCGTGGGAACCGTGGCACACTTTCCTAATTTTATGAGCGAAATATGAAAGCCACATTTCAACTAAATGGCAGAAAAATCACCAACCGGTACATTTCCGGAGAGAATGATTTACAGATAACTGTCTTCTCTCTATAGTATTCATTAAAAAAAAGATTTAAACGAATATTTTTTAAAAATAAGCATTATGCATCGTAAAATGGTAATGTTAAATATTAGATGTACATGAACTTAAAACGCGTATATTGTATTAATATTACATAAGCATTATTTAAAGAGAATATAGTACATACGATTTCAAAATAGATTTCGGAAAGCTGAACTACAAGCTAAAGTTTAATATATGCAGGAAATTCCTACTTTCTGCAATATTTTTAATATTGCGCCTCAAACTGGACATAGAAGCTTTATTGTTCATCAGCTTTGTTGTTCTTAACAAACGTGTTGAAAGAATTGACCATTCTTACTGTAAAAAAAGGTACCTTTGTATCTCATTTTATTGGAGTAGAGATGTACAAAGAAACTGACAGAAGATTAAAACGGACACGAACGTTACAAAGCATTTTTTATGTTAGCGCGGTGGCCGCCACAAAGACTCTTGAAAAGAGATATGAAATTATTTTCTTGTTCCTTTTGCGCACAATGAATCAGAAACACTCGCTTTTATGGAGAAGTCATAAGTGGGTTACTTGATAAGTTCTGCAGGTAGCAATTTTCTAATCTCAAGTCCAAGATCACCATGTCAAAGCCAACTGAACAAGATGGCTTACAATTCAGAGATTTTGTCGCCAGATAAATATGCTTCATTACCCGAAAAAAGTTGCTTTCATTGGGGCTTAAACGGATGGTAAGTGGATGTCGAAGAAAATGAAAATCCAGGCCTTGCAGGATTTCAATGCAGCTTGTTCTTCAACGACCCAGAAACGTTGACATACAGGTCTGTATTCTACAAAGGATATCAAATGTCCAGCAACGTCACTTTGTGGACTTCATGAATTGCTGCCACTGAATTCAGAGAAGTATACAACTTCGCTAATTACTGTTTACGCACTTGCATATTGCCATTTTTGTTATTATAAATGAATCTGAGAAACAATTTTTGATTGTTTTTTATATAATCGTTTTAATACTTGGAAATAGCGCACAGGGTGCTTTTATTTTAAAGTTTCAAATCTAAATAGACAATATTTAACTTTCTCCTCGGGTATGTACAGATTCTCTCTCCCCCCACGACAGCTAATCGTGCTTTGTTTTAATGTTATACAATTAGTGAAGAGCATACCTAGAATACACGATTTAGAAAACACCTGGCGCAGTATGGCCCAGATGCTCTTGCGCCATAAAAAAGCCAAACAATCAATCAATCAGAAAACACCTTAAACCAAAATCCGCTACATGCAGTTGTGTACTACAAAATATAAATACAACTGAACCTACACTTCGAAACAAAATGCTTGAATGGGAACAAAATTAATGGATTTGCAAAACAATTAACCGGGGAATAAAATTTTGTGAAACTCGTTTCACACTGGGGCCTTTTTTTTTTTGGGGGGAGACATTTTGGTAGTCTTCCGGGCATGACGAAAAATGTCGTCATACCCAGTTAACAGGTTAAAACCGTTGGTGTTACATCGTATCCATTAAATATCGGTTTACAATATGCATATTTTTCTAATGTTCGATTGGTGTCCTTACAAGATGCAGGGTTTTGTTTTAAGGGAATTCCATATGGGCTCATCAGAGAGCTAAATGTTATCTTTAATGATGGTATCTTCAGCTGATTTAAAAAATGCGTTTAACGATTATATTCTGCAGTCAATATTTGTAAATTATAAATCAAACTTAGGTTTCGTTCTTGCACTGCACAATGTATAACCCTGTGTTGGCATTCAGGCGGGGGAAATAGTTTATCTGCATAAGCAAGTAAATATCCTTTCCAAAGCTGGAAAATGCCTACAAACGTTCTTATAGTTGAATGAATTTCCAAAGCACGCCAAGATGCACATCAAAATGCATTTACCTTGATGCACGTAGACGTATTATTCAAGTCAGTGCACCTATACTGATGCGTTTCGTGTTTTCAATGCGCCTAATATATGCACGATAGAGTACTGTAAAAATTTACATATTGACAAACATTACTTTTTTTTTAATATGTATGAGGTATAAAGTGATCTGAACTTAAAAAAATCTTATTTTAAATACTTACAAAATAAGGATAAAAGTTCAAAAGGTTAACTCTTTAACTTCTTGTACATCTTAATAAACAAATGCATCAGTTACCTTTGATTAATACATAACGGATTTGTTTACTAGTATCTGTTCCACCTGAATCGAACAGCAAGACATTTCCGTGGTGTTGCCATAAAGCCCTATTCCAAGATTTTATGGCACCGGTGGGGAAAGAGCAAGACAGATGTCCTTAAAAAACATAACTCACATTTAATTATTAGTAAAGCCCATCAAGAGTAATGATTAAGCTCGTAAACTACCGTTAACCAGCTGTTAGGCCATTACACAATTTTTAAGAAATCAAAATTGGCCATAGCCAAGACTTTACGAGCCACGGAAAGCGTGTAAAAAGTAAATCGTGAAGTGGGATGACGAAAACACTCTGAGAAGAACGGAATCGTAACGTTTAAATTTGGAATCACTGTATAAATTTACGAGTTTTGTATGCTTTGGATGACCCCATTGTGACTAGTTTTTGCCAACAAAGCTAATTTACGGTACCCATAAAATCGCTTTTCGCTATGTCGCAAGCTATTAATAAGCCGAGTCGGAAACTCTCCCACAACTGTGAACGTTCATTCTCCCATTTCCTAGCCATAAAATTAGCCGTATTTTAACCAAATTATGGCTATTTGGCGATTTCCGCTAATCGCCGAAGTCGTTACAATTAAAAAAAAAAAAGGAATTTACCAATGCGCAATAATTAAAATCAAGTTGATATTTTAAGCTTTTAGGTTGGAGAGTCCGAAGGCATAAGAAACGAGCAGGCTCGTCAGGCCATATTCTTTTTTGGCCTTTTTCTACCGTCTCCCTCCTTTTGCATCACTGTGTACTTACGGAAAAATAAATGAATGAAATGTAAGTCCTTGCGAAAAACAACGCCATTTTGAGTTAACCACAGGAAACAGAATCTTCCAGAAAAAGTTCTCCAAATTCTTTTATATTCGATTGTTTCAGCTGAGAGAGAAAATCCAAGACAAGGCATTTTTCGGAACGAAATAGGATTAGGGGAAAAAAATCGAAACTGTGTTACTTAATAGCACCATACAGAAGTGGAAGACGAACTGCTCAGTCCATGATGGAAAATGAAAGTGGGGAGCTCCATCGATAAAGAACCTTTTCTTCTGCAGTTAGTAGAGAAAAAAAAAAAGATTTATTGAAGGGCCGGAAACACACGAGCAAATCTTTTCCGACAGTGGAAGAACAAAGGCTGTGGATGCTCTTTTCCAATCGCCCCCTTCACTCAGAAGCTCCTTCACCAAAGCTTACTAATGCAGGTAATGAAGGACGGAGAAGAAACATTAAAATTTCAAAGGGACCAAGGGGAAAAAAAATTAGTAACAAAGCGACGAAGTTGAAGAACCTAGAAAAGGTACTTCAGAATCTACCGAAGAGAGAGAAAGCGCCCTTTTTAATTATTCTAGTAAAACAGAAATAAATTTTTACAAAGCGGTGACTGATTGAAAATTGATAGAAAAAATGATTTTTTTTTAAAGAATATATAGTTCTTCAGTAAGGACTCCTATATGAGCGCAAAAAAAGAAACATTGTTTGGCAGGGATGTAACTTACTTTTTTGCAGGCCCTTAGGCAAAGAATCGTTTTGGGCCTCCTGTTTTATCAGAACATGGAACTTAAAAATTAAGTGAAGATTAGGGGAAATTTACTATGGCCCTTTATTTACTAGGTTTTGCCTACTTTTTTATACGGTAGGTGAATACGCCCCTATTGAGTAGTCCCATCGTTGAAGGAAATTGCACATGGGGAAATTTTAAAGAAAATTATTATTTTTGAACAACATATGTACAATATTCATTAAATATTTGTCTTAAATTTGGTTACAATCGCATGGAATTGATTATCTGGACACATATTTCCATAAGATGATTAACGAGATAACAAATTAACACAGTTGAATAATAAATTTAATCGTTCACAGCTGTTTCAATAGCCCTGGACTATTTTCGTCAGAACGGTAACTGATATAACACAATGTGTAATGTCAACCCGTGTTACAAACGGCGGTTACATGTATAGTGAAAATGAAAGGTAAAATAAATTAAACACGTGAGTTAAAGGAAGCGTCTCTGATGGTGGAACGTGAGTTTGAAAGGAAACGTCCCTGGTATAAAAAATGATCCCGTATGGGATGAAATACGCCGTGAGTCAGTAAACTCGCGCCGTATTTCTACTGACTCACGGCGCATTTCCTCCCATACAGAATAATTTTTTTTTATCAGGGACATTTCTTTCCAAACTCATGTTCCGCTACAAGAGACGTTTCCTCTAATTCACGTGTTTAATATATTTTACCGTTCATTTTCAATATACTGATAATCTGTTTGTAACACGGGTTGGCATTAGTCGTTGCGTTGCATCGGTTACCGTTCTGATGAAAATAGTTATCTATGTATGTGAAACTTTAATATATCACAGTCTGAAACAAGCGGGTTCGACTCAACCTTTGGGCCAAGCCAGAATCAACCATGCGACAATTGAACTCAAACTCATCAATATTACATTGCTTTATAGAATCTATGCAATTATTAGGAGATATTTTTTTATTTAAAACTCTCAGAGACTATGAAGAACAGTAAATTAATATTTTTTTATTAAAAAAATACTTCATTTTTTCTGCAAACCTTTACAATTGTATCATCTGTGAAACCTTATTGTCGCTTTTGCTGGCTTCGCCCCCTTTGTATTTTTATACTATTCTTATTATTAAACATTTCATTACAGATACTTTTGATACGTAAACAGTTTTCGGACAGAATTTTTTCCTCCAGAATTTTGTCTCATTTAATACGCGATTTCAATCAATGTACAAACGTTTCTCGGAAACTTCAACATCTCTTACCAGTTCATAAACACACTTTAGTTCGAGACTATCAAACGAGATTAATCGTTTGCTAAGTACATTCAAGAATTTTCATGTTCGAAGGTTTTTCTGCGAGTCGTTTGGGACGAGTCTGGAGTTTAAAGAGGTCTCCTAACCATAGTACATATACCCAAGCCTAAGTTTACTTAAGTGTTGGACTCAAAAGCTGAAGTATATGCTGAACCATGGGAGTACAAAAATGTTAGGTACACAATTTCCCCACAAAACTTCTGGAATTATGGTAATATTTAAGAGCCTCTGATTTGAAATACAAAAAGGAAAACATACCCGAAGCAACGACAGCCAATACAAATTGCACGTTCACCAGAAATCTCAAGATGTTTAAAGTTAATATCCAAAATAGACCACAACAATGTTTGTCCTTCCACTCTCTTCATACGAAAACGAGTAACTTCATCGATTCAAAAAAGGACTCTTCATAGGTAGGTAAAATTCTACCATACGTAACATACTTCCGGTTTTATTCCAAAATACATAACTTCCAACAAAAGGCTTCTTCATCTTTGAAAAGCATCTTTCTAACATCATTAGACTCATTTTCTGAAGCCCCTTGGCGTTCGGTGTTTCCCCTTTTGTCACGAGTGGCAAGCTGCCGTCATAAAAGTTAAAAGCTTTTTTCTTTCCAGGAGGTCTGATACTGCATAACAAAATTTTGGCTGGTCATTGTCAAACTTCTTCACGTTTCTTCCGCGTTATTCCGTGTAATGATGCGGAGCTCCCATAGTTTTGGGGCATTTTCTGCGCTGACCGTGGTCTTGTTCTCCAGAAGAGAATCCTCAGCAATTGAATTTAGTAGTTCTTCCGATTTTAAATGTACGGTCAAGGTTACATGAAAACGTTAGGCGCTGGGCCAGAAATTGGTTATTCCCTCCTCCGTAATTTTCACTACTCTTTGTTAGTTACCACTTTCCAAACACTAACTATTGTATTGTTCGTTCCATTGCGGCTCCAAGAGCAGTCACGGTCAATTTAGGAAGTTCTTAAAAATATTATTTTGAGTTAAACAGTGTGTTTACAAACTTTCTAAAAACGTAGGAAGTAAAACGAGTGATTCAGCTAACTTTTGAGAAATCACTTTTTAAGGTTCAATAGGTGAAAATCACCAGCATTCCACTTCCGGAATAATTCGAAGACTGCAAAATATTTAGGGAGAGTTGTTAGGAAAAAATACATTATATACGTTCATCTCGTTATAGTAGAGTTTATTATACATTACGTTGAAATAGTTTTGTAATCATGGCGCAAGGTTGGCAAAGGTCACGTCTCGATGGTACCTACCGTTTTCCGGTTAATCCGAACCAATGCTGACAAGGGAACTGAAAGTTCGACTAAGGTGGCGACAGAAACGGCGCGAGTTCCACGACACCATCGGGAGTCGAACACTGATTACTGGTACGACAGACGAATGCGTTATCTACTACGCTACCGTAAGGCAGCGGAACCTGTGTTTTCCCATGGAATCCGAACCTCCTAAGGGAACCAACGCTCAGGGAACCAACTTCCGAATTACAGTGGGCAGATAATCCATAGTCTTCTCTGGCACTGTTTGGAGTCGAATACTTGCTAACGGTACGACAGACGAGTGCGTTACCTACCACGCTATCGAAAGGCAGTGGAACCTACGTTTTTCTATGGAATCTGAACCTCCTAAGGCCCAGGGAACCAATTTCCAAATTACAGTGGGCAGTTAATCGATAAACGTCTTCTATGGCACTGTTGGGAGTCGAACACTTGTTAACGGTACGACAGACGAGTGCGTTACTTACTACACTACCGTAAGGCAGTAGAACCTATGTTTTCCCATGGAATCCAAACCTCCTAAGGCCCAGGGAACCAACTTCCGAATTACAGTGGGCAGTTAATCGATAGTCTTTTCTGGCACTGTTTGGAGTCGAATACTTGTTAACGGTACGACAGACGAGTGCACCAATTACGCTACCGTACGGCTGTGGAACCTACGTTTTCCTATTGAATCCAAACCTCCTAAGGCCCAGGGAACTAACTTCCGAATTACAGTGGGCAATTAATCGATAAAGGTCTTCTATGGCACTGTTGGGAGTCGAACACTTGTTAACGGTACGACAGACGAGTGCGTTGCCTACTACGCTACCGTAAGGCAGTGCAACCTACGTTTTTCTATGGAATCCGAACCTCCTAAGGCGCAGGAAACCAACTTCCGAATTTCAGTGGGCAGTTAATCGATAAACGTCTTCTCTGACACTGTTGTGAAACAGTCGAACCCGTACTGACGTCACGCTAGGTGGACGCGCTAACACCGTGCGTGCCTTCGCATATCCTTCTAGTACAGTCAAGCATCGCCAAGGGGAACAGAAAATCTGTTCATATTGGTAGTAATTCGTCTTATCCGGTAAGGATAGTATGCTATACAATCTGACGGGACTTCAGAAAACGGTTCGTATTAAAAGTAATTCGTCTTAGGCGTGTTCGTCTTAATAAGATTCGACTGTATTTTAAAATAGGTTGGAGAACACTGTTTAGTAGACGAAGAATCAGAACTTGAAAGCGAATTTCGGCAATGGCGTGATGAAAGGCAATATTCCGAAAGGTAGCCGCCCCACAAATCAATTTCAATAAGCAGAAACTGCTTCCTTTGTTGTTGTGAATAATTAATCACTGCAGAGGAATGCTACTGAAACAATGAGAAGTTTCAAGTTAGATGAGATAAGACAGAATATATTAATTCTCAACCCGACTCTGTTATATCCCTTCTATTATAACTCAAAGGGCTGCCTTTTGAAACGGAGTGGGGAGTTAGGAATAAATAATGTGTTAGCCCGCTTCAATTCTCTGAAATTTCAACCGCACTTCTTTGAAACACGAACGGAATTATACATCGTGATGTTATCTTCAGTTGCATTGTTTTTGACGTCCAGTGGCGTATGCAATCGTGTATAATGGATGGGACAGTCCAAGGGCAGATGTAAACTGCATAAAAATCCTGCATACGATACGGCAGATATATTGAAGCAAAACTTCATGGAAACAATGATAGATCGTAGCAATGAAAATAGAAAAAATTAATTAAAACTGAAAACTTCTTAAACAGAACAGGTTGTTGCACGAACGCCTCTTTTTTTTTCTTTTACTATTTGTTATCATCAACACTTGAGAAAATTTAACATCGCATCCTTTGATCGCCCCTTCTCCCAAAATCGCCAACTCTTAATATCGAGATTGTTTGCAGAGTCGACGAGGGGGCCTCGCTGGCAAGGACTTATGCTGTGGGTGGCCCGGCCCAGGAAGGGTCATGAGGGGCAGGGAAGGAGCCTGCGCCCCCGCGTTGACTCTCTGAGCCTCTGATTATTTGTAAACAATGAAGAGGGTGCATGAACAAAATACGTAGCGTAAGAAATCGGCCTATCTCACAAAGACTAATATACATTAATTTAAACATCAATTTCAGTTTTGATAAATACATACCGTGTTAGTTAGAATTTAATAAGGGGACGGCCACCAATTAAGCAGCGCACCCTTATCCCTCTGGGCCTTTAATATGACCCTCGATCTTTCATTAGTACTTTCCGCCTGCATTCAGAGTACAAAGAAACATTGGCTATGCATTCCCAAGTGACCTTAATGCATTGACATGCAAACTGTGAGATACGTATCTACAAATTTAACAAATTTATTTTATGACGTATTTAATAGAAGATGAAGTCATGTGAAACGCATCTCAATGCATTTGAAGGTGCACGCATTTGTCCAAGTCCTACTTTCGAAATTAAAATGAAGTTCTTTCTTCACTAGCAGATGTTCAGAGGTCGTGGGAATCGTCAGAACAACATGGTAAAGGGAACGCATTATATGGAGACCATAGTCGTTATATAAAGGTTTATAGGGAAACTGAAGAAGGTGACCCAACCCCGATGTCAGCAACCAACATAAACACTATTTAAGCTGACGAACTTGGACTATTACTGGTTATGATCGAGGTGAAGAGTTTTTATTCTCTTCTGAGCCGAAACATGATTAGGTTAGTCATGTTAGCGGTCTTTTCCTTTCTTTTGATACTGATTGGTGCAACTGGCAATTATTCGCGCTAGTACACTGACAGAGAACGAAAATGGCAGGAACATGTGAAAAAAAGACTAACCATTGTCAGTAAACAAACACACGGGAGAAAAACAAAACAAAATGTGTTTTCCTGTTAATGCTATGTATATTCTAGTCCACTAAAAGTTACTAAGGGAGCAAGAAATGATGAAAGAGCTTACGAATTCTATTTTATTCCCATTTTAAGACATAAAGCAGTATTCCATCCATTTTCAAAATATCAATCGATGGAGTTTTATACATTCCTTAAAAAAAAAAAAGACTCGAATCATCGTTGTCTTTTAAAGTTTTGATAGCATGCTTGCTTGCTTGCTTTTTGGTTTTACGGCTCAAAGACTACAGTGGTCATGCTGCGCCGGGACCTACTGTTTTCCGAGGAATCCGAACCTCTTAAGGCCTAGGGAACCAAACCCCGGACTACAGTGAGCAGTGCGATCTTTATGAGATCTCTGAGTAAGCGTTCTTTTTGCACTGCTGGGAGTCGAACCCGGATTAGCCGCGCAATAGGAGAACGCGTTACCACACTGCGCCACCGCAGGGCCATTTGGTAGCATGCTGTTTCAGTTTAATATTTTTTTTCGTAGCTGCTTTGCTGACAGATTCAAATTTGCTTATTTTTGGTGGGTATTGTTCATGAGGGAAGTCCTTGAAATTCCCTATTGAGCACACTCGCAACCTCGTTTTATAATTAACGGGTTTAATTTTCATTTAAGGAAAACTCACACCTAAAGAACAAAATGATGCCAAAATCCCCCTGGTGGCACTGGTCAGAAACACACTCCTGGGTTGAACATAAACTCTCTAAAAAATAAAAGCTCTGCCTTTTTTACGGCGTAAGGATAGCGAAGGTCATGTTGTGCTGAGACCTGCAATTTCCCCAAGAACCAAACCCTACACTACGACGAGCAGAAAAAAGGTACGTGTTCCGTGATACCACTGAGAGTCGAACCCGAGCTAATGGCATGATAAAAGAATGCACTACCGTTAAGCCACTACAGGTTAGTACACGTACAATTTCGTTAAGAGCCCAAACCCCTTAAGGCCATAGGGAACCAAACCCTGGAATATTCTGGCACTGCGGAAAGTTGAACTGGGGTTAACGGTAAGCTAGGAGGATGCAGCCTTGCAGTGAAAGGCCTTTTAATGGAAGGATTTATAAACGAAGATTGAAGATTTTGCCAGTGTTTACGGTCAAGTACAGTAGACCCTCGGTATAATGAAATCGACGGTTCCATAAAAAAAAATTCGTTATATAGGAAATTCGCTAGGTGGAAACGATGTGTATTCATGAACCAGGGTATTACAATATGATACCACAATTAAAATCCCGCTTTACAGTAAACGACTGTTTGTCATAAATAACATTCAACCATTTAAAAATAGAAGTTTTTAAGTGTGCATACTGTATTGCCACGGTATTAGTTAGGGAACCCGATGTTGCTGACGTGACCACTAAATTTTGTTTTGGTTGTTAAAAATTGCGTTATATACAAATACATTCATACGTAATGACCATGAGAATTTGCCCAAATTTTGTTATATAGAGAATTTCGCTATACAGAAGTTCGTTATATGGAGGTTCTACTGTAGTGTCATTATGGCTGCATAGTCAGAATAAAATTATACGTACAGTCAAACTGAAATCATATGCATGGTCAAACTGAAATCATATGCATAGTCAAACTGGAATCATGTGTATAGTCCAAGGGTGGGAAAATGCGGCTCTTTATTGATTCAGTACTTAAATGAGGCTCCCGTCGAAAATTTTAATTTTAATTTTTTTTCACGAATCTTATTAAATTGGTAACTAAGAAAGCGAACCAGTTAATAAAGTGTACGTAATCGCTTCAAAAGTAGACCTTCGGTTGCATCGATAGGTCCATCTAGGAGTTATTATAAAAATTTTAAATAATTATTTTGTATTTTCTTTCTCTTAATTATATTTTCTTATATGTATAATTTACATAGCACTTAAGACTTTGGTACAATATGTAACCATATTAATTAAATTTGTGTATTTAATACTATGTAACTATGGCATGGCTCTTTATAATATACGATAAATTGGCATGAGGCTCTCATTGACCTCATGCGTGCCCAACCCCTTGGTAGGGTCAAACTGAAATCATATGTATAGTCAAACTGAAATCATATGCATGGTGAAAAGTAAATCAGATGTATAGTCAATAGGAAATCATACGTATAGTCAAAATGCAATCACGTATAGTCAAAATGATAACATGGCTGTAATTTAATAACGGCAGTTCTCAAAAGAATCAATTGTAGTATATAACGCCGAAAACGAGATCAACTATTTGAGCCAAATATATACAATGTCTAATATCTTGGAAACGAATGGTCTGCAGGGTTTTGATAAAGGAGTGGATTAAATCATTAATTTTCCAAAACTCTTAGGATATAATGAAGGTGTAGCAAGTTATTGCCCTTGAATGAGCTTATTCATTCATTAAGAAATTCGATAATAGAATTTGGTGGACGATTTTTTATCCGCAGCATTCATGAAAATACATTAAAAACATGCTTACAACCTTGATAACAAAAGCAAGAAATATGATGGTCGAAGTCTTGAAAAATAACAGTGATATATTGTTAAAAATAACAGTTGATATATTGTTAAAAATAAACCAGTTTCATATCCTGATACGGGAGAGGTAGTCAACATTTCTTGACCATTTTTTTAATGGATAAGCACCGAAGGATCCTCGACATAGATGATGCTATTAAGTCGCAGCATAATTTGCATTGAAGAGTGGAAAGCTCGTTAAAGATAATTATTTTCGCAAAACGTATCAAAATTCCACCATGTTCGATTTCATGTTCAGAATGAATGAAATAAGAACAAATTTTATTGAACCTAATTACAGTAATGGTGATACATTCTACCATATGGTATCTTTGATGTTATATTGATATTCATTCTTAGCTTTGAGGTTTAAGATGTTAACTGGTGATAAGGTTAAAAATGGAGGGGAGCAGAAAGCTACAGCTTGTTACACGACTCTCCTCCAAATGGATAACGTATTGCATAGATCGTTGTTCACAGTCTTGTTGCTTTGATATTTTTGCTGCATATTTGTAAATTTGGCGAAGAGAACTTTAATTTTGTATTGATTCGTGGTCTCATTTGAGAAAACTGTGATAAAGAGCAGGGTAAAACCTAAGTTGTCGCGTTGGTAGTTTGAATTCAGATTAAGGTCAGGAACTCATTTGGGAAAGAGATTTTTTTTTAATTTTCCTTATGAATTTTCGATATAGTTTAGCAGGGTTTTGATGAAGGGGATGATTAGGTGGAAATGAAGAGCATGTTTCAGAAATGGCACTGGCCAGTGGAGTAGAAAAGAGGGGAGAGTGGCTCGGGGAGCTTAAGCCTCCTATTGAACACAAAAGTACAAGGTTCTCTTTAACTCCGAATTTTAAGCTTTTCTTGAAGCTGCTTGAACCCCCCATAATTTTTCAACTGCTACGCGCCCCTGGTACTGCACATGGTAAAAGAACATCAATTCTTATGTCATGCACTCTATTTGATCATGACAGTTACATAATCCAGTCTAAAGCCCCTAGAATTATAGACCGACGCATCATCCGCCATTTTGTTGTATGTATATATATATATTTTTTTTTGGCGATAAAGGTTTTACGCATTGGCGCAATGATCGCTATTTTGGCATAAAAATAATCAAAAATCCGCGATTATCCGACGAATGTAAACATTGGCGCAACTTTCAAAATGTCGCCAATAAATACAATTTGCAACCATAACAGGCATCAAAATGGCGGATGCGCCAGCTTCCTTTTTTAGTAGCCTTAATCCAGTCCCAGTACGAAAGGGAAACACTTGTTAACATGATCTTTCGCGTATAAACTTACTACAATTCAATAATATAGGTGGGATCTATGTCATGACATTATTCGCATTAAGTTAATGCTGTTTGTGTTTTACGGGAGCAAGGGTAATCTCGGTCACGCTGCGCCTGGACCAAGCGTTTACCGAGGAACCTGAACCTTAGCTGTCTAGGGAACCGAACTCCGAACTACTGTGGACGAAAGTTAGCCCGCGGTTTATGAACTACCACTGAATCGAACACGAGTTTATAGAAGATCACATCAAGTGCATGCAACCACCTAGTAATTTTCTGACACCAATGCCTGAGCTTTTTAATGTATAGGAGAAAAAAGGGCATCGTCTTGGCCTGGAGTCGAACTAGGGTCTCTCCGTTAGATCCGGAGCGCTTTAACCGCTAGGACACTCAGACACAGGAACGACGCTCTCTCTCTCTCTCTCTCTCTCTATATAAGGTCGTCAGATATTATTACCCTTCATAGGGATAACACAATTGCCAAATGGTGAACATGTAAAGCCGACGGAGCAGGTTTTTGAAACTTTTTTGGGTGTGCAATTGTGTTATCCCTGTGAAGGGTAATAATATCTTATAAATGAAATTAATACTTACATGGGGCGTTGAAGTACTTTTCTGGCAAAAGCAGACACAGTTTGGAAACTGTAAAAGAAAGAATTATCTTAAATGTTGCTCAAAACAGCACGTACATACAGATTAAGCTTCTAACACAATATAACTGAAATTTACGAAGGTAGCCTTCTAGGCTATATAGGGATGTTTTCTAGATAGCCTTTCAGGCTATCTAGGAAAAGGCAGTCTATAACGTAAATTGGAACCGCAGTCCCGCTTTTGGGATAACCGTTTGATAGCGTTATCTTTAATAATATTCATTAGACAATGCAACACACTCACCACCTTATACACATCAACATGTTAAGCCTGAGTACCATAGAAGTTGCATTGGACCATCCAAGATGGGACCGTCGGCTTAATGTAATCCAAGAATGATGTAATTTTACTGTGCTTTTGCATCTTGACTACACGATGGATTATCCGGAAGCGGTCGAACGGATAACGTGACCTACGCACTATAATTGAATAGAGGCCTGCTCGATTATCTCAGAAGTTGGGGTAATGACCACTAGGAAGCGCAAGGTTTAGAAATGTCTCAAATCGTTGGAACCGGAACCCATGAATGCGAGCATCGTGTCCCGCATTGTGAAGAAATTGATGGGCGCAGGTCATTTCCATAAAACATGGAAAACTCACATACACAAAAAAGCTGGACACGGGAAGCGAAACATCAATAACACACCCGTGTAATTATGTCCAATACCCCGGTGTACCATATGATTACAAATTCATCAAGCTGGATAAATAGTTGCTATTAATTAATAACAGGTATGTGTAGCACAGTGAGTGGCTACTTCATTCCTAATTATTTTTGCGCTTTATGTAATTTTTTCAACGATTAGCCACACAGCCGCCGGCGTTCGAAAACGGGTTTGGGTCTATCATTTGCGACATGTAGCCGCCGTCTTTCGACGGCAACCATGTAATTTCAATGGCGATTTTTCTTAAAATCCTAAATCAGTTCGGGAATTCAATCTCATTACTAATATTATATATATATTACACTAAAATGAATAATTAGTGATACACACACACATACTGGAAATCGGTTATAATGACCTTCAAGGGACCGTGCAAATTCGGTCGTTATAAACGATATCTTTTTAAAATCATAGTAGCCTATAGCAATGCACTCTAAGAGTTTTATAAATTATTTTGATAGTAAAAAATTATTAAACTTTTTGGTTTCAAAATTAAATAAAAACATAATTATAATGAATTTAATTTCCGTTTATATTATGTTTTATAACCACACTAAAAACATAGTACTTCCTTAGTTTTTTAAATTGAAAAAATTGTAGAAAATACTACTAAAGTATATAATGTAGAAAACAAATGTAATAAATAGTATTTATTATATTATACTAATGACTTCAGAACAGTGCCGGTTTAAGAGCTTTATGGGCTCTACGCTGAAAAAATAGAATGAGACCCTTAAGAATATGACCCTCGTGATATTCAATTAATAAATCACTTTTTAAGTTCACTATCTTTAATATTCAGGTTTAGCAGTAATAAAAATTTCTCAGACATTTGTAAATAAACAAGATTAGAATAACGCTTAAATTTTGATAACTAATTTTAAATTTTAATAACTAACCCACGTGGTTCTGCTTTATGACTGTCAAGTCGCGTCGTTATATCCGATACGAATTTCCCTACTTAGAATCTACGTAGACTACAAAATCGCCGTCGTTATAGCAGGTTTCGTCGTTATATACGATGTCGTTATAACCGATATATTTAGTATGGAGTAGAATAGCAAACCAAACTTCTTGTAAAAATTCCGTCGTTATATGCGATTGGTCGTTATAACCAGCGTCGTTATAAACGATTTTCACTGTATTTAAATAGTGGTGCTATGAATGCATTTAATTTACATAGGTATCACTCATGCATATATCAAAATAGGTAATTGCACATTAAAAACAAATACGGGTATAATGGAGAGTAGAATTATATGGAAAAAGTATCTGTTTGGAAATTAAACTTTTGTTTGAAAAAAAGAGAAAAGAAATGGAATGCTTCAAGTTCCAGTAAAACCTCCCTAAGGCGACCACCGTCGGTTCCGTAAAAAAGCGGTCACTCAGGTGGTCTCTGAATGAAGGTAATTTTATCATTGCGTCTATGAAGGAGGGAGAAAACCCGTTTTCAGAAAAACGGTTGTTAAGGGAGGTGGTCTCTGAATAGAGGTGGTCGTTAAGTGAGGGTTTACTGTATACCCCAAGGGTCATGTTCCCTTGCATTTACGTCTGTGTTCTATAGCGCAATTACAACTAAGGTCACACTGCATCCGAACTTAGCTTTTCGAGGTGTTCAAACCTCTGTAGCCTAGAGGACTAAACCCCGGATTACAGTGAGTAAACAATAAATCAGCACGCGTTTTACGATATCGTCATTGAGCCTGGGTTAAGGGCATGAAAGGCGAATGCCTTGCCTCAACACCAGCGTACATAGCTACCTTTGATTTTCAGATGCATGAGACTGCTTTAAAAAAAAAAAAAATTAAAAAAAAGAAAAAATACGTATCAAGACTAACTACTAAAGGACTGTTCAAAACGGGTAATACGAACATATTTAATAGACAGTAATAAATTAGTTAATACCATGGCATAAAAGTATTGGGGGGCGGAGATATACCAGTAGAAGGCATTTTGTTTGAAATTGGAGGGGGACATGGAACCCTAATACCAACATTGGGGGAACGGGTCCCCCTATCCCCCTCCGCTAACGGCGCCCGTGATTAATACAGACGGTAATAGTCATAAAATAAAGAGTGGTCAATCAGAGCATGTAATTTAGTTTCTAAATGCTTACGTTTTATGACTGGTCATCCATCTTGAATTTGACAGGTTGTGTGGTTTTCAACTAGAATACATTTACAACGATCTATATGCTATCTAGATTCCCCACTCCGATCTTTTGGGAATTAAATGTGAAATAGCAAATAAGAGACTGACACATATTGTCTTGTTTTTTAATATTCACGGACGTTTACGTCTAAAGATTGACATTTTAAAAATATCTGTGGTTTAACCCAATCTTTGATCCATGGCGAGAACTTTTTTTTTGGAAATTGGACACAAGATGGCGGTTAAGGAATTAAGTCATAAATCATTTTCGGACTGAAAACGTAGAAATTATAGATTTCAACTATGACTGATAACAGCTGAATCATCGCTTGCAGTATTTTTATCGCAAGAGTAGAAACTTGAAAAAAATTAAGTACAAGTAAGGAAAATCTAGAACTGTGTAGCTACCATTGTAATAGATGCGCGCACATACAGGGTCCCATTATACTTTATTACGGAGTGTATATTTGGCAACATGCTTAACGAAAAAGTATCATGCATTTGATTTTAGAAAAGGCCCCTGACGAAGATTCCGAAATCGTACGTACCAAGTGCGGATACAGAAATATATCATGGGGAGTGGGGGTCCAATTTGTTTCCGATTCCTATTTTTGGACAAATATACGGTACTTTTTCATTTTATTTTCCATGACAACCCTGGCTCAAGGTGGAAGGGGGGGCAGGGCTTTACATTTAAATTTAATTCTAATTTGCCATAAAAACCGTTTATACATACATTAATATTTTATAATATTGCATCATTGTTGTTCTATTGCATTAAATTTATTATTTGTATGATACATTATTTGATTTATATTATTTGTCATACGCACACATACACATTACATTATATATATATATATAATATTCAGAAAATGTGAAATTGATGCGAATTACGTAGATCTTGGCGCCAATAGTGCCGAAAATCAACGTAACGTATTGAAAAAAAAAATTCTCTTTTAGAAATTTTTTAACTAATAATTTCCACAATTGTTTAGGAAATAGTTTATATAATCTTTTAATATTTTAGAAAAATTGAAAAATTTCTAAAAACATGTTAATTTTTTTTTTCAATATAAGAAAAATGATAATATATATAGTTTTTATTTTGCTTTTTATTATCCTTGTCAGATTATTTTATCGGTCGACAGTTGTAATTTACATTCGTTCGTGCATGTATATGAAGAAATTAATTTAAAAAAAGCGAAGTTTGGTCCGCCACCTTTCCCCGATTGAACAAACTAATCAATCCACCGACCATGGACGTTTCTAGATTATTTGCCACCCATGTGCGAACATATTACTGCCCCCATTATTAGTTTAATATTTAATCAAGAATGTGGCATGTGCAATGTTTACTTTATACCTACCTACGTGTGCATAGTTCTAAACAGTTACCACGCAAGATAAAAATGTATTTAAATTATCATTTTCGTAAAATGGAAACAGATCCTTGATACTATTTTTGATTCAAAGATAAAAGACGCTATAATAATATAACACACGATCTGGGGCCGACCCCGGATGGAGAACCATTTGCCCCCCCCGCTAGGAACGGTGCTGCCGCCTATCATGAAGTAATACATTAAGAAATATTGACCCATTATCCAAGTCTGAATTTAGTAATTAAACCCATCGCCCATTGAGACTAAGCCTGATTATGTATTATTTAATCACTATGTTACCAATAAAGACGACGGTGAGTGATACGAAAAAGACGACGGTGAGTGATACGAAAAAGACGAAAAGACATGAATGGGTCACTTTCAACTTTCAAAGTTTTTTCTATTTCCCAGGTATTTATTTCCATTATTGTTTAACTTATTGATAAATCGTTTTCGTGTTGTATTGGAATGCAAATTTAACTCGTCATTGCACTAAAGAACTTAGTTCTCACCACCAGCGTTTGCATGTCCAGAAGCTCAGTGGCAACACGCTTTAATGGAAAATATATTCTAATGAACCGACGCTAATCAATGCAACCATTTCCCCACTGGGAAAACATAAACCATTGTCTATTTGTGAAGATGACAGGGAAATTTATGAAAAGTTAATTGTTTCCAACGTAATGTTAATTAATAAGGAAATGAAGTGAATTAAGCATTTGACACCATTTAACATATATATATTCCCAGCTACACATTTCGCACTTTAAATGGGTTAAAGACGTTAAAAACAGCATCCCGAATCGATGACCTGTTATTAGCGTTCTTCAATTTGGCCTCGGGCGATGATCAACAACGATTTCCATAATTAGAATATATATATAATAATTCTACAATATATGTGAATAACATTCTCAACACTCCTGTATCAATATCTAATTTAATGATTACTTTCAATTTATCGTTTTGAATAATTATATTTAATTAGTCACGGATCCATTTTATTTGTTAAGAAGAAAATTAATTACAAATAATAAACCGAGCGTTCGTCAGTGTACTCTTAACCATTATGTAGGATAAGCAAGGACTATAAATTATCATGAAAGCTGCTGGAGTGCCTTCGGGTAATTTAAATAACACTAATTATAATTAGTTTTAAGGAAATACAATTTTAGGTTACTATTCGAACTTGAAATAAGATTTTAAAGGCATAATTAATTTTTACGAAGAATTTTTACTGATTTACCGATATGCAACATAATCTTTTTCTAATGATAATTGTAAAGGAGCTAAAGACGCCTTTCAGTAGGAAGAGGGCCCGTAAGTGACGAGACCGGGAATAAGGCAATGCAATGTGTTAATCCATACTGTAATTCTAGATCGTTGAAACTCAATTTCGCTTCCTGGCTTCTGTGATTTCAATCTACTGAACCTGCTCAATTTCTAATATATTGCTATTCTAGGAATAATCAGAATATCTCCCACAGCAATCTTCCTTTGTATTCCACAGTACTCCCTGATAAACATAGGGCGAGTGCTGTGGGAAGAACTGGGGAAGGATGCCGGCATTGCTCCTGAACGTTTTAGTCAGAAACGTAGTTAAGTGCTGCTTATTTCTTATTAATCCATTGAAAGCAACAAAAAATACATTTCAACGTATTTTTTCTACTGGAAGAAAATTCCTCCTACTATTTTTTTTTTTTTTTAATGGCGGACAAAAAATACACGAAGCCATTCATACCCTTCGATAAGGAATTCTTCCTCCCAGAAGGTGCTCATATATGCGTCTGAGTGTACTGATGTAGTACTTCTACAACCAATGCACAATTTCTACATAATAATTTACTATAAGTCAAGACATCATTCCGATGAATGGTATCAGACAATGGTTCCTCAGACTGTTAACTTGCATACGAAGCCCTTTAATGTATTTTGATTACAGAGGAAAAAGTAAGCAAATTTTGATTTCTTTGATCAAATTCATTATTGCATTAGAAATTCAGAATTTTCTGTGTATTCAGCCAGACCACAAAGAACGTAATTTTTAAAATTCACCCACCCAAGAACTAAGGCGGATTGTCATTGTGCGACGACAAGGCGTGGAAATCAAAATAAATAAACCACGCCTTGAAACCGTGAAAAGAGAACCGCTTTCATCAATATTTCTTCCATAATAAACGCTTTGAAATGAAAAAAGCCAATGAGCCAATAAATATTCATGCTGTTTCTCGTATCGAATGCGTTCGTGAGATCAAAAATTAACCACAGCATGCATATTATAACCGATTGGTCTTTCCACAGCCATATTTATGGTCAAAAGAAAAATGGCGTAACATACAATGGCAGATTTATGCGATATTCAACGTGAAATTGGAATTATAAACACTATAATTCATTCCATATTATTCAAAAGACATTTACATCAAGAAAGAAAAAGAAAATCTCTCACACTCAATTTAAAGGTTTGATTTCAAAGCATAAACAATTTTATATTTGATAGTTTTTGAGATTACCATACGTACGTGTATGATTGGTGCGATTTTACGCCAATAAAAAAAAAATGGAATATTATTAAAGGATTTGAAAAGGTAGTTAATATACTAGACTAGTATTATTTTAGTCTTGAAAGCTTAGACAATGTAGTATGCATGATAGCAAATTATAGTACAGTAGCCGATCTTTTCAGAAAAGGTCTTAAACTTTTTAGAATACAGGAAAATTTTCAGATTCTAAAACAAATATATGCCATTTTAGTGCGCAATTTTTCCATTTTTCTCCTCTAAAATTATGATTTAAATTAAATCTAAACATATCGATGTAAATTGTAAAACTACATTCTGAATCGAAATCTTTTACTGATTAATATGCTACGATAATGACTCAGGGAATACTCCCCCTTTTAAAATAGCATTAATCATTGGATTTTGCTCACTTAAGTAATTTTTGGATTAACGGTTGCCGATTGCTATTGTCATCAGTGGTTGTTAATGTTTGTTTAGGAACAAAGGAGGCGCCAATAAAGTTATTTATTAACGTTATACATCCGTTATAGATTTTAAAGTTTTGGTCTAATGAACATTGGTAAATTCATTAATATAATTTTCAGTTCCAGCTTTAGGGTCACTAGATGCTTTTCCATTAGATCCGCCAGTAATTCCTCCCATAATGGTTCTTCAGTGAAGAAAGTCAACCTTCTCTATACTGAAACTAACCTCTACGATGCCATTTTCCGTAGTGTATTGCAACTTGTTCAACGACCAACAAATCGGTTTCAATGATATAGTTTTTTTTATCTTTCTTAAATCCACCTTCTAGACACATTTTCATTCCATGGAATGTTTTCCTATACACCATTAACTTGTGGTTAACATACACGCAGGAGAAAAGGTCTATGCATGGCTGTATTCAATGGACCAGCAGTCAAAGCAATGGGGTTGTAACCCAGAGATCACTTATTCAATTCCAGCTTCAGTGTGTTTGACACATTTACTTTTCTCTGTCGAAAATACGGTTGATACGAACAACCTAATGGTTAGTGTTTAATACTATAGATATCGTATAAACCACGTAAAGGAAAGGAGTATCATACGCTTAATCGCATTGAATGATTCCTCCAAACTCTTATAATCCTTCAGTTCCTAAGGAATTCCCTCCTTTACTTATATCGCAGTGTCTAGCCAAATTCAGTTTCAACTTTTCCTGACATTTTCAGATTCTCCAGACTAAATGTTAATCAATTTCTAGTCATTAATTATAATTATGGTTGCAACTCGCATTGAAAAAAAAAAAAAAACTCCTGGACCTTTCCGGGTTTTCCTCGACTTTTCGGAGAAAATTCCCTGAGCGATCGCAAACTGGTTTAAACTTCGATTTTGGGAGAAAATAGCCTTATTTTCGCGTGAAATTTAGCTTTTTTAGAACGCGTTTGGGAGGTTTTCCCTGACTTTTAGGGACGATTTCAAATTCCCTAACAAATCCAGGTATTCAAGGTTACGTGGAAATCCAGATTATAATAAACACATTGCAAAGCGGAAAATTTTGCATAATAAAAACAAATTCGAAGATCAGGAAATCCATTAATAGAGACTAAAACCGTTTATAATTCGATTAGTGCATTCACAAATGCAATTATTGTATTAAAAAAATTATTTATTATTACACTAAAAAAACTTACATTAATATTATATACAATAACATTTTCACTTAGACCCTTTGAATTCATTATTAAAAGGTTCAACTATGTAAACGCAAAGCTGGAGTCGCATCCATCATTCCACTCAAAAAGCATGTATGACGCTATATAATAATATCTATAATATATATATCTATAATATAATTATATATATAATAATATCTAATACTAATATATATAATAATATATTAAATTACGATATATAAGGGAAAAGAGAAAGACGTAGAAGACCCCTTACAGATAATTTAGCTAAAATCACTGTTTTTTTGCGCTTTAATTATGTTTGGCGAACATTCTTTCTTAAGAAATATGGGTTTAATAACTTTATGCACCCTTTATTTTTTGTGCAAAAGCTACTTTTCTTGGAAAAGGTTTACTCAAAAATATTCCGAAATTCGTAGCATGCAATGCAGTACGGTAAGATGAAAAGCACAGTTCAGGAAAATTATTTTAATAAGTTATTTGTTATAACAATGAATTTTAAATTTCCCCCGACTTCGACTTTTTTTTTTTCACTGATACTTGAGAACATCTTTACATAAAAGCAATAAACTAGAAGCACAGCAAAGTGTTTTATCACCTTTTTTCTCCGCGCAATGTTAATTGGAAACTGACATGAACTTATGAAAGCCAGCCATTCTTACAATAGACTATCGTCAGCAGCAATCAGATTGCAGCTGAACACAGGACAAAAAATTAATCCAATTTCACTCAGCATTTCAGCGGTTCCCAGGCCTGTGCATTTCAATTCAATTAAACCGAACAAAATGTTAAAAAAAAAAGCTAAGATGAGTTTTCGTAATTGAAGAATATCCTTTATCGTGAATAGGGACGTTTATATGAAAAGTATTAACTTTGCTACGAGACGTTTAATTTCAGTAGTTGAAATTGCAAATTCAATTACGCAATGGAAATTCCGACTCAATTGAAAATAATCCAGTATCACATGCTCACTTTCGTTCCAGGCCGCCCGCAAAAATATTTATCGCATCAAGAAACCTTCGAGACTCCAGCAGGAATTGTGAGATTATCCACGAGATAGTGAATTAGAGATTATTGATTACACAAGGTTATGAACTATTTTCGAAACTGGTAACACAAATGGGTCAAAATTAGTGGAAAAAACAATTTTTTTTTTTAATTAGGTGCTGTCCACTGTTTTACTCCTTTTTAAAAGGTGAATAACGAAGTCTCTATTCCATATAAGGTTTGACCACGCAATACGTTTGCAATGAGGCCAAACCATAGGTCATCCACGCCAAGGTACCAAACGCGAGCCATTTTGTTTTTCTATGGAACTTGAAAGGTTGGCCGCTTTTACATTACACAATAATGGTTCATTATGATCAAACGGCATTTTATATATTTTAAAAATGGCTAAAGGTGCATTTATTTGTTCTTCCAGAACTTACGTCTCGAGACGTAAGTTCTGGAAGAGATTGCCCAAGACTCATTTGATCACATGGAGAATGAGGAAGTCTGATTCTGATTTCAGACGTTTATGTTGTTGACAGTCATCGAGTGTTCCTATATTTGTGCAACACGTGTCGCCTGCACACGTACGTATTGAATCTAAAACATGAGTATTTTCATCATATTTCCTGATCCAAATTTGCGGTTTAAATTATGTTCGATTTAAGGTCTGGGCGCAACAAGACTTATACTGTCCTCGATCCATAAAATTTCAACTAACCCACTAACAATTCGACTTTTGAGACCAAATGCAAGAACTAATTTTGGGTGAGGTAAAATAATTCTTGAAGTTCGTGTCGACCCTATTATAAAATCCTAGGACCCCCGAACTAAATTTTTTAATGTGACTTGGCTATGGCCTTACATGCTGTGATTATATCGATACATGTTGTAAAAATGTTTGACTACAAAAAATTAAATTATAAAAAAAAAAAAAAAAATTTTGGCTACGGTCTTGATGTCGGCTATAATCTAATAATGTAATAGTTTAACTCCAGGCATTTATATATTATGTTTGAAGGCGCTACCGTATGCAGTGTGGGGGGGTTAATGGTTTCATAACCCCCCATTGTGATACAATTTTGCATATACATATGCATATGAATGCATAGAGTTGTAGCTCTGTAACTTTTACGAACTTTACTTACGAATTTCCTACGCACGCTAATGGCTGAAGGATGATGGGGTCAGAACTGATTTAACCAATGATATCAGAAAATTATGAAACTAATCTTCATAATTAGAAAAAGGAACTCACTTGAAAAATTCACTTCAGCACATCGAATTATAAATTTTACTTCGTGTAATTTTTCGAATTTTATTTAACGCTTTACCTACCGCTTGCAACTGAAATGTATACATCGAAAAGACTGAACGATTCGAGTGCAGATTATATGAGTTCTTCACAAATAACAGCGGTATTTTGCAATTTTAAGGCATTTGCGCCAATTAATAGGCTTCCAGGAAGCAAATGCTGGCAATCGAAAGACCGATTAATAGGCTATTGGTCGTTAAACGCTGGTGAAAAATAGCCTATTAATAGGCTTCAGGTAGGTAACGTGTAAAGAATTCTTTCGGAAATACTTGCATTATCAGTCTTTGATCCGAACTTCCCCGAAAACTACACAATATTACAAGTTATTTATGAAGTTATTGAAATATGAAATGCAGTAAAACTCCTCTTCACGGACACCCCTCAATGTATATGTTCCGCGTCGAGAGATTCACAATAATACATATCCCTCTCTTTTACGGACAAAATTTTCTGGAATTATTAAATTTATATGTATAAAATTATAAAATTTGTTTCCGAAGTTTAAAGTAACTAAAAACTTGAATTCCTTTATATGATACAATAATCGAAATTTCACACAATAAATATATTTTTCCTGCCATTTTGGACGTGAAATTTCCAAGGAAAGGGATGAAAATTTAATATTAC